>CM060928.1:841963562-843213562 GCA_030765085.1 Allium cepa
ATTCTCATATATACAATAACTGATGTCAGTTACAATACATTTGACACGGTACATATGATACAACTACAACAGTCGACTAAGGAAGTTACATATACAAGTACATTAACGTATTTAATATACATGAACACCTATCTTCCTATACAATTTTTACAGACTACTACAAATGACGACGACTACTCCAAAAGATATGAAAGAACTTCATAGCTCTAGCAGCAACCCAAAGCAGAATATCTACAACCTGAAATACTCGGTCTGACCCGAGTATTAAATTCAAAAGAAAATAATACTCGGGTCAGTCTAATTCAAACTCAGTTATTAGTGCATAGAAGCAATAATAATTAAATAACGAATAGACGACAGTAATTAAACCAAATCAGGATGCAATTCAGAATATAGAATTGAAATGAACAAAACAGTTCAAACCATTGAAATATCAATTAAAATATTAATTCAAGTAGGGCTGCAGTACACGCACGCGTGCACTGCCTCGCCACTACGGAATATGGAATACGCAAAAAGATCCATAAGTCAAAACAAAAAGATTATCATACACGCCATACCGTGTGGCTGCAGTTCACGCTTGCGTGCACTGCCTTGCCACTATAGTGATGATGTACCCAAAAGAATTCAAGTACTTAAAATTATCAATTCATAAAGTCGATACCGTGTGGCTGCAAGTACCAGATATCATGCAGCAGTGTATCTATGTATATAACAAGTATACTGCACAAATGAACAAGGCTCAACAATGCCAAGATTAGCAGTCAAAATGCAATAGTGGACAGTACAAGCTCGAGTCAATATGATTGCAGTGAAGACTTGAAGTTACAAAACAAATGCACACGAAAACGAGGCCAGGCAGTGTGCAGTTCATTGTCAAAGAAGTAGCAAATGTATGAAGGCAGCAAGGCCAAAATAACTTGATATAATATCATGCTTTGCCTAAAGATTATGACCCAGGTTTTAAAAGAAGTACGACTGAAATGCACATAATACTCAAAGTCAATAATACAGGTTACTGCATATTAAATATGCAAACAAAATGAAGGCAAGAAAACAACACAGCAATGAACACATTGGACATTCACACACACATATATAAGCAGTGCACATGTAACCATGTCAAAGCAGACTACAAGAATAACACATCAGGCATCACAACATACACATATACATGTGTAAACACACACATATATATGCAGTGGAAACCAAATTTCAATACAACATGAAATGATCATGTGATAGCAAGTATGCAAACCAAGTCCCAAAAATAACTGCAGTGCAATTTAACAACACATGCATACACACATACAAAGGTATGTATGAACACATATGAAGACAAGTAAAAAAAATAAGTAGGCAGTGAATTGCAAAATCAATACAGAGGGGATTCCAACCCATAGTTCAGAGCAATGCCCAAGACACAATCGAAACGAGTTCGAAAACTCATGGGCTGCTGTTTCAAATCTAGACAGTAATCCAAAGTGCACAATCAAAGGATGCAAGCATTCACATGAACACATGAAGTAATGCAACGAAGCCACAATACCCAGAGTTTCAGTGAAACAATAATTGCAGACTCAATGCATCGGTGGACATAAGCACAATGCAAATCATCACAATATCATATAATCAAATACCAGACACCACAATGCATCAACCACTGACTCCAGCAATAAGTAAACAGCAAGAGGGATGCCAGTATGATATGCAACAGACCTCAAGGAGGACGCAAAACAGGGAGTGAGCAATGCATATGAACAAGTGAAACAGGGTAACACCAAAGAATACCAGAACAAACAAAAATGTTTGTACTAAATAGTGTGGATTCCAAGCAAGAGAGTCTTGAAATCAAAGAATCAGCAATTTTCAAAATTCCAGTTCCATAAAAGTCAAACATTATCAAAACCGGAGTCGTAGAATAACATATACAAATTAGGGCAGGGAACCAGATTCAAAATAATACCGAAATCAAGGAGGAACCAACAATGATACACAATAATCGAACGGCCGAGCACAGAAGAACTTCACAAAACAACATCGAATCAACGTGAAATTGCCGAAACACTATATTAAGCATGAATTAGATGTGAGTGGTAGCACTCACCTTGTCGACAAATTTAAGCAGTCGAGCATCACAGAGACGAAGCCGGGGCGATCGAAGAATCGAGCAAGCCATCTTCGAATTCACGGAAGCGCAATTTGAAGAAGAAGAACGAGCCGCCATTATCTCGTTTGTTTAGGGTTTTTAAAGAAAATGGAAATGAGAAAAGGGGGGGGGGGTCGGGTTACTTTATTAATTTTCACGGCCCAAATAATCGTGGACCATTTATTTTTAAAAAAAAAGTCAAAGCCCCTCTAACTTAATAACCATTTGTAAATTTAAATTTTAAAAACTTCAATTTGAAAATTGACGAAAATATCGGGTTGTTACAAGCTCCAAGGTATTTTGGGATCTTTCTGTGTTTTGTGCTCATAAGAGTTTGGTTTTCAGAGTTGAATTGCCAGTTTGGATAACTAGGGATTCAATGTTTCACGTATCTCTGAGGGAGTACGTGTATGATCCATCTGGTTGTATAACTAACAGTTCAGGAAGATGTGGTAGTTGAGTCAGACTTGTCTGAGGTCTGATATCCTGTTCAATTGTAGATCTAGATGAGTAGGTGCTCTGTAGCTTAGTATTATAGATTGTTTAGATTGTGTAGAGCGAGTATCCCGAAATTTATACCTAGGAAAATCTAGAAAGTTCTATTCAGGATTTTGTCTGGATAGTTAAATTTGTTTGATTTGGGTGAATTGGTTGCTATGGTAGTTAGCATATGATTGATAATATATGTTGCGGTTTAAAATTAAAATCTTAGATAGATTATTAGATTACCTTTGCTTTTAAATTTCGGGGACGAAATTCATTTAAGTAGGGAGGAATGTGATGACCCGGAATTTTGGGCAATATCAATTTAATAATCTGCATTAAAAATTTAAATTGATTTGATAATTTTTGTTAATAAGATTTGAATTGATATAATAATCTTCATTTAGTAAATATTTAATTTGTGAATTTTATCTTTTAAAGCTAATAAATTTGTTTTCTATTTATAATGTGTATATATTTGTATATATTGTAAATAGAAAAGCTTTGTTTTAAATTTAACTAATAAAATTATGCTTATAAATTCTAATATACATTTTAGTAATTTGGAAATTATAATTTATTTAAAATTAAGCTTTTCAAAGCTATTTAAATAAATAACTATATGGTTTCAAATACTTAAGGAAAATGTTTAATTGTTTAAATTCATTTTAGCTTAAGTTTTAATTTAAATTAATTTATAAAAAGGTTTGTTTTATTTTCTTTTTATATATAGCTTGATAAATACGATTTGAAATATATATAAGTTTAAAATACAATTTTACAAATAGTACATTAATACATATAAGAAAATAAGTTATTTATAATATAGAGATAATTTCTTTTATAAATTATTTAAGATTTGATAAGTTGTTATTTTAACCAATATTAATAACGTGTTAGATATATATATGTATATATAGATTTTTTTTTATACAAATAGGATTGTTATTTCAAATTGAATTTGTGTAGTTATATATATGTGTGTGTGTGTATAACTTGATTTTAAAATTGGACTTTTGAATTTGATTTGAATTTGAATTCAAAGTTTTGAAATTCAAAAGATAAGTATATTAAATTGTTTTGGATTTTAAACTATATGTATATGCTTTTATTTATGAATATAATTGGTTTTATATATATTTCCTTAAAGAAATTCATATACATTTAAATAAGTATTCATAATTAGTAAATTAAGAAGGCTTTTTTACTTTACATTTAAATAAATACTAATTACTTAAGAGACAAGTGTTATTATCTTAAGGCCTCATTTTACAAGTGTTTATTGATAAGTATATAAAAATGACAAATGTCAAGATTTTGTTTTTCTTTTAATTTTTAAATTAATCATTTTAACCATTTTAAATACATATGTTTTCCCCCTCTTCATTTCTTTCTTCTCTAATTAAATCTGAAATCAAAACTTCAGCTGAAACAACTCCTCAAAAACAAGATCTGTAATTCATTTTTAAAGATCAAAATTAATCTATAAATCACTTCCTCAAAACCATAAATCAATTCAAAAACATGCAAACCATTTTCATGTTCCAAATCACCAACGTGTAGTTCATTTTCAAATCAAGTTTGCAAAGCCTCTCCTTCAACCTGAGATTTTCAAATGCCAACATATTTTCAAAATCTAAAACAAGCAAACCTGTAAACTTATTTTCAAAAACAAGAACAAGCCTGCATACAAATATGAGACAAGCAACTCATGTTTAAAACAAAGAAGCTAAGGCATTCCAGCAACTCAATCTTTAAAAGTTCAAAAGCTGTTTTCAAAACAAAAGGCTCTGTTCTTCATCTTGTCTAGTGAGTAACATTCTTTTTAAAAGCTTAAACATTTGAATAATTTGGTTGCATGCTAGTTTTCTGAAATGAATATGCATTGTGTGTATATATGTGAAATCTACTGTGTATACACTGATGTTTGGGTATGCATGATTGTTTTCATCAGAATCCTCTCTGTTTATAATTTCCAATTTCTCGTTTTGATTTAAATTCAATATCTCTGGATTTAGTCTCTGTTTAAACTTAAGTTTCAAATAAAACTTGTTTGTTTCATTTCAAATTCTAGTTTAAAATTATACTTAAGTTAAAGTAATATTTAAATGTCTTTGGAAATCAAATGACTAAGCAAGTCTAAATATAGGTAAAAATTTAAACTTCCTAGTTCATGAATTCGGGCATATGATCTGAACCCTTATACAAAATGATGATTTTTAGAAGCAAGATCTAAATTTTTAGTGATAGATTAAGGGTGCAGTTCTAGTTTGATCAGAAAATGGAAATTGGGTGTTTCTGGTGATCTTTGTGATTAGGGAGGTTGTAATCTTCAGTGTTAATGGAGGAATGATCATAGATTAGAGGAAAAATATCAGGACAGTGTTCAAGGCACTGTGGCGGCGATGGAAGGTCGGAGATGTTTGTAACTCTAGTTTTAACTAGGTTGGGTATTTTGATTTGCATGTCTTCGCTAGTTGATCGAGTTCAACAGTACTCAGCGAGATGGTAGAGGAGATGTTGGCGATGGTGTAGCTGGAATTCCAGAAGCTCTGATGGTCGGAGATTCGAGAACGAGGTGGACTCAAGGTTTTGCATTTGGGTTAAGATTTAGGTTTGAAAGCTCAAAATCGATTTCGAGTTTGGGATGATGATCTGATGATCGTGATAGGCTATAAGGGTGATTTCCGATGTGTGAAGATCATCAGAGATGGCCAGAGTCGATCGGCGCCACCGTGCATGTGCACGGTGCACTTCCTATTTCTGGTGAGTTTGGTTTTAGGGGAAGTAGTTTACTCGAGTAATTAGATGTTTTGCTCGAAGCATTTTGGTTTTGGCTCGAAGCTATTTGAGGGTGGCTTGGGTAAATGTGTGGTTACAGGTTTTAAAACCTGTCAGCCTTTTTAAAATTTAAAAATGAATTTTTAAAATGTCAAGTAAAAATTTAAACAAAGTTTTAATCTTGAATCAAATTTGATTTGTATCTTGGTCTGGAGATAAATAATTTTTTAAAATTTAAATTGTTTTAACAACTTTAAATATTAAAGTATAATGTAAATGGTTTGAATTTGAAAATGAATTTGGTTTAAACTCTTTTAAATTTCTTTTATAAGATAAGTATTTCTTTAACATGAGATTAAAAAAGGTTTTTAAATTGTTTTTTTAAAATTTGTTAAAGTTAAATTTGTACTCATTTTTAAATGATCTGTTAAAGTTAAAATTTGTTAAAGTAAAATTTAAAAGTAAATTATTTTTAAATGATCTGTTAATGATAATTTAATCGTTAATAAGAAAAACGTTTTTATCTTAAAGTAAATTACGATTAATGATTTGTGATTCATTAAATTATTAAGGTAATTAAAGACTAATTTATTAAATTAATTAATTAATGATTTGGATTAATTAATTTAATAATTAAGGGTTTAAATTAGTTAATTAAGATTTAATATTAATTAATTAAGAATAATTAATTTGTAATTAAGGATCATTAATTAGATAAGATTATATTTTAATTAATGATTAGGAATTAATTAATCAAGTAATTAAGTATTAATTAAGTTACAATTAAGCACTTAATTAATTAAATAATTGGAGATTAATTAATGGGTTATTAAAGATTAATTAATTTGTAATTAATAATGACTAATCTAAGTTTAATTACTTAAGAGAAGTAATTAAAGAATTGTTAATAGTTAATGAAGATCATTAACTTGAGATTATTAAATAATTAGCTAATGTGATTAATTTTAATAATTAATTAATTATATTAATTAACTAAGGATAATCATTTATGAAATGGGGAAAATTTAATTACTTAATCAAAGTAATTAAAGGAAATAATTACTCAATGTAATTAATTAAATTAATGTGATTAGTTTAAGTTAATTAATTAAGTTTAATTAATTTAATCACTGGATGATTGGTTAAGCATAATTACTTAATGTAATTAATGAAGAATAATTAGTTAGTGAAGTAATTAAGATGGGTAATTACTGGATGTAATTAATTGAAGTATGGAAGAGATTTGGGATTAATTGCTTTGTGTAATTAATATGAAGAATAATTACTTAGTGAAAGTAATTAATGATTAATTACTTAGTGTAATTAATTAAGAATTGATTAATAAAGTTATTAGAATATTATTAAGTGATGTAATTAATAAAGGGTAATTAATTACTCGATGAGATTAATCAAGGGTGATTAATAAATATAATTAATTAAAGATTAATTTTTAAATGTAATTAATTAAGGAGTAATTAATTTATTTAAGGAATTTATTAAGGGTAGCTAATTACTGAATGTGATTAATCATGATTGATTAATGAATAATTAGTTTAAGATTAATTATTAAATGTAATTAATTTAAATAGAGTAATTAGGGATCATTAATTAATATAATTAATGATGTAATTAAGAATTGATTAATTGATGATAATTAATCAGCGAAGTGATTTAAGAGTAATTAATTAAGGATTAATGTAATTAATTATAGTTAATTAATTAATAGAGTAATTAAAGGTTAATTACTATAAGTGATTAAGGAAAATTAATTTGTGTAATTAATTAAGGTTAATTACTTAATGTAATTAGAGAATGATTAATCAAGTGTGATTAATCAAGATATATACTTAAAAGATGATTAATTAATTGATTTGTAATTAATTAATGATTAAGTAAGCAAGATGTATAGTGATGAAACTAATTAATTTAATTTATTTTAAAGTAATTAGAGATGAAGTAATTAATTTAATTCACTTTAAATTAAGTAGAGATGATATAGGTCATTGCTTATGTATGGATGGATGATATTGATTGCCTTGAATGGTTTGAAATCTCAGATACGAGATAAGTAATGCTTTGTGATATGGATGCTTTGGTTGAAGTGTGATGATAATGTGGATTATCTGTTTGTGATGATAATGTTAATTATCTGTTTGTGATGATAATGTGGATTATCTATTGTAAGATTGTGAATTATCTATCTGTGTGTATATAGATAATGGAATTGAATATTTTTAACTTCAAAATAACTTGGCCTTAAAAGATACGTTTTGGATTTCGATGAGACCAGGATTGGGTTTCCAGATTTGGATATCTGAAAACCACATCGATCCAAATTAACGGAAGGTCGTGAATCTCAAGTGAAGATGAAGATTCAGAGTGCAAGGCTTATTGTCGTTAACTCTAAGGGTGATTCCAAAATGAGTGTAACACGATAATGCCTTCATTTTCGTTCGAACCCAGAACGAACTTGTATGGGTTGAATGCTTTCAGAACATCGTCAAGTGGACGATGAGCATTCTAAGATAGATGTGTTCTATAAAGGTAATCGTAGCCTCAAGCCTCATCAATTGGGAATGGCTAAAACAGGGGAGGTGCAGCAAGGCTAAGTGGGTAGCACCCAAGTAGAATAATATTTTCCCCTGTCTAGAGGTCCCTTTTTATTCGGTTGTGTGGGCAGTTGTGAGCTCCAACTGCCGGGGTTGTCTTGTTCGGGACTGTCCAGTAAGGAATGGTTTCGGCCTTGTGTTGCAGGGGATTGGGAGTAATCCTCGATACGTTGATCTTGGCCACGTACTGTGACGGGTGGTGTCCCAATAGCCCTACCATTGATGGAAACCCATTTTTCCTACGTGCCCTTACGATTCTGATTGTATTACTCACTTTGTGGCTTGTATGCTGGAATTTAACCATGTAATAATTTCAGCTATTTCTTATTTATTTGAATACCCTAGACCTTATTATAATATCACTGGATTTCCTATCAAATGTTTTGGTTAGCGCAAGGTAAAAGCTTATCCATGTTTATGTGTGGGGAGTCTTATGTGATACCTTTTGTTTTCAAAGGTTTTCAAAGTTAAGCAATTATAACCTGGTACTCACACCAGACCCATGTCTGGCCCAGAATTTATTTCTATTTTTCTTAAACTCTTGGGTACTCAAATTTTTACGAGTAGCTAAGGGATTCTGATAAGCTTTGAAGAATTGTGGAGGAGCAATAGAGCATGAGGCTTCAGCGTTGTAGATATATATAGTGTTCCGCTGTATTGGTTTCTCCGAATTGTATTTGAGTTGTAATAACTAGACAGGTGTTTATAACTGTCTAGTATGTGTTGTATATGCTGTGTAACTCTGTTGTATATGATACTATGTAATATTTATGTGATTAATATAATTTATTCGTTCCGCTGTTCAGATTCTGATGTTTTTACTTCTTTCTTCTCTATCCTTTCTCTTTTCTATCCCCTTCTTTCTTCAAGATGATGCGACTTTCAGTAGAGTGAAAGTCGGGTCGTCACAATATGAGCACCGATGCTATGAGTGACGCTGTATTTAGAGCATTTCTCATATGCTTATTTGGTTGATCTTCTTTTTGAATCAAAATAGTACCATTAGATTAGGTTATCTTACAACGGTAGATGATCTAGATCAGCTTCATATTGTGGATTAGGGTTCCTCTATACTTGGATATTTATACACCATGCTTGATTCATATGCTCTCGAGGAGTTTAGGAAGATATTTGGGTTCTGGTATATTTTTTCATGCTGGTACTATGAGTACACGATAAACATGCATCCCCGCATTGTTGAGCCAACTAGTCATGCACCAAAGACATATTTTCCATGCATGAGACGATGGGAGCGTGCTTAGTTAGTTTTTTGTGCACCTATGAGGGTTGGGCATGACTTGGTGGAACCCCGTTTTCAGATTGATTTGAGGTGTAGGGCTAATCTTTTACGGATACCATGGGCTTCATATTGGATCTCTATGACATAGGCGGGCATATGTGTGATGGTCATCCTATTTCTATTGTGTATCACTTGTGTTCACGGAAGATTGATTTACTCTTACTGATGTTTCTTCCTATTTGGTATTTATAGGAGAGATTCTCATCGCAGACTACTGGAGAGCTACATATCCCTGGAGATCCATTATTTTTTTAAGACATATTTGGTAGACGTTGGACCATTGGATCGTAGTATATTCAAGGATTGAGGCAGACTGGATGGGTAGATGCTTTGGCTTTTTTCATAGCTGATGTGGATTTTGACATATACTAAGTTAGAGTTGCTCCCCGACGGTCTGTTACCTGACTACGCTCGAGGAGTGAACTCCGATCATATAGGTCCACATATATCCACTGGTAGAGTCCAGGCACCTCCATTTTCATTTATCCCAATACTCTTAGCCATTCACGAACGTCGAGCATGATGCCTATCATAGAGCATAGGATATCAGTGGTACTCTTATCACGGAGCCAATAGTTTATCCATATGATCATGAGATTGTCAGTATCCGTACTACTAGACTTTACCCGCCTTTTAAGTTAATTCAATGTATTAATAATTCATTGTACAGTGTTAGTTAAGCATATATATAATGATATATTATATGTAATTACAGTATGCAGGTAGGTTAGACAATCATAGACGGTATATTGCCGCTATTCAGCTTATGACACTCATTCATACTTAGATGCACTATCAGCGGGCTCAACAAGCGATGTATAAACAGATTAATGATTTGCAGGCTCAGCTGGCTGCATTCCAGTTTGATCATGGTATTCTTGTGGACTTTGATGATGTAATGGATGATGAGGATGATGAGATGATGTTGATGGTGCTGTAGAATTAGGATGAATGATTTTTGTACTAATATATTTATGTTATTGTTCTTTGATTATACTGTTATACTTATGCACTATACTGTTACAATTATGTTACCATTGTTATGTCATGTTATATAGCTTTATGCACATTGCACATCTTTCTTCAAATTTCAGTATACTTAACGAAGACAAAGTGGAACAGTGTCCCATCATATCGAATACTGTACCCACTGCTGTTAATGCTTGCACTACTTTTAACGTTGCACTGCTTTTGATGTTGCACTATTTTTGGCATCGCACTTCTTTTAACGTTGCATTGCTTTTAACGTCGCACTGCTTTTAGCATCGCACTTCTTTTAACATCGCATTACTTGACTAGTGGAGATGGAAGACCTCGGTTCTATTTATATTGGACTGCTTGCCATTATGCTTTTAACTAATATCATACCAGAAATGAAAAAAATGGCGGATTACAACCAAACTTCTTTGTCCTCATCATACTTGCATGAAGGTACTCTAAGACATGTTACCCTACATGATACATCATCCCCCAACCACCAACCGAGTGGTACAATGAAATGGAGGAAAGATACTATGAGGATGAGGAAGTTTTGCAAGAGCAGAGGCTTTTAGAGGATGGTAGAAGGCAAAGAGCAGAGTGGCATAGCAATAATGGTAGACGGAAAAGAAGGGTTGAAACACACCACCAAGTACCTCAGGTAGATCAAGAGGATGACTCTGGACTCGTATACTGTAACCGTGGAGTTTCTATTTTGTATTTTGTTACAAGAAACAGAAATGATATCGATCAGCGTCACTTTAGATGCCGTAATTTTCCGGATGTGTGATTTTCGGCAATGGCTTGACTATCCTTTAACTCATCGAGCAGTTGTTATGCAATTGAACTTAAAGAACAAATTGAAACACTCTAGAGAACATTTGTTTCAATGCAGGCCTTTTAATGGGTACTCGAAAAATCCGAAATCCATATCCAAAAATTCGGATATTATTCGATGTCCGAAAAGCGGACGCGAATATCTGATATCCGAAAAAAAATTCGAATGTGTATGCTGATATGAGTGTGTCCATATCCGAAACATATCCATCCCATCTGAAAGCAAGTACATTTATAATAATTATTATTTTAAGTAAACACTATACTAAATTGTAATTAAAATTAATTACCTATTTCAACCTTTTGAAATAAATTTACACACCCATTTGATTCCATATCCACCACCAAGATACATTCACATAATAAAACCCTAGTTTAGCCATGGTTCTCAGTTCTCTTCCTCTTCCCGTTCAGTTCTTTTTTATTTTCATAGCCGCCGACCCTAAAAATCATCATTTCGTAACCTTAAAAGCCACGCACAATCATGAAATCCCAACATAAAACATTTTCATTGCTATCTAATCTACAAAAGTTCTATTGCATTCAAAATCTATAAAATACCTTAAATCCGTCCAATTTGCTCTTGCGTCAAACCCTAGGTTCATGATTTGGTATTTCTGAATTCAAAATACTCATTCTATCTGCTTTCAGACTTGTCTTTTGTATTTCTTTCATTTCATATTTTTTACAGTAAGTTTGTTTACTTTAGATTATTTTTTGCATAACTTCAGCTGTTCATATGAATCTCTTTCGTCATTATGTATGTTGATTTGTATTATAATATTGGTTTTAAAATGTTCTTTTTCAGAGCTAGAGTTAATAAAGAACTGGTTAATTTGTTTTAGATTTGTATTTTTTTCCTAAACATTATTTGAGTCTATGCATGTGAATTAACATTAGTAAGTTGTATTATGATTATATATATGAATTCTTTTGGCTTTATCGTATTTCTTAGGTACTCTCTGCAACCACTATAAGTAATTTCATTTTGGTTTTGGTCAACTAACATATCATAAAACAATTGAGTGGAAATTGTATTAATGGTGTAGCGCTAGCTCCATTATAGAGGCCCATAGGGGAAGCAAGTCGCTATTGTAAACAGCAGCACCGTGAACAGCGGTGCAAGTCGTTGCTGCAAACAGCAGCACCAGCACCTGACATGGGCTGCTGCAAATAGCAACAGCAGCACCCGACAGGTGTTAACAACGGCACTGTGTTACTGTAAACAACAACACCTGATAGGTGTTGCTGACACCTGTCTGTTTACAGCAGCACTAGTGCTGCTATATAGAACAGCACAAGTCATGAGTTTTCAATGGCATTGTTGAATAACGTTCATATGTGCTCTTCTTATGTTCATATGTGTGTCCATATGCTCATGCTTGTGCATGGAAATATATTATTTGGAAAATGTTTTTGATATATATGTCATAAACATGACATTAATTGGCAGACCATTTTTGAAAATGCCGGTATTTTGGTTGGTGATAGTTTCAAGTGGATTTCTGGGATTAGCAATCATTTTTACTTCTATGTAGTTTCTTCATCATACAGGTGCAACAACATATAGGTACTGTCACTTTTTTTGTACCCGACAAAACGGAAATTCAAGATTGAATTGAATCACACAACTTTCTTCAAGTTGTTTCTCTGAATTATTTTGCTTATGAAACTGTTGAATTTGTTTTTGTAGCTTGATAGGTTCACTTAATGAGATTAACGACTTAAATATAAATCTTTTACAGGCTTGATCTGGTTTCAGTGGTTTATGAGATGTGCATAGATAATGTAGCTATTTCAATGTCATGTAGTTGTTACATTGTTATACATGGACCAATTTAATTGTTATGCATAGATAATGTAGCTTGATAGGTTCACTTAATTGTTATGTAGCTGTTTCATTGTTATGTGGCTTTTCATTGTCATGTAGTCGTTGCATTGTTGTACATCGACTAACTTAACACATTCAGCTATGCTTTTCTTTACAGGAACTATTAAAAGCTACGGTGAGTGGAAGAAAGACCAAAATGTTAAAAGTTGCATGATGTTTCTTCTTCCTTTTACTATGTTTTTGTTTATTTGAGAAAATGATGAAGTATTGTAGTTTATATGTCTAAATGTTATATGAGAAAATAAAGTATTTAAACTGTGATGTTTTAGTTTAAAAAATTTCATATAATAAAATCCTGGTTCATTTTTGGATGTGGATATTTCGAATATTTTTGGATATCCGAAAACATCTGCATCCTATTTTCGGATATTCGAAAAAATCCACAGATGCGGATATGGATGTTGATTTTTGGATATCTACTGGTATCAGATGCAGATTTAAATTTTCGGATGCGGATGTGGATGCAAATATTGCCAGATCCACATCCATTTGCATCCGTTGATAGGTCTAGTTCAATGCAAGTATTAGATGTTCGAAGATAATTTTTTAATTAATTGTGCATTTTTTTTAGATCTATTTCAATATTAGTTGTCTTGTCATTATCGTTTCAATTATTAGGTTACACTGTTTGTATCTTTTCAATTATAGGGTTCTCTTAAGTATTTAGTGTTGTTTATTTTAGCGAGAAATCTTGTCAACACCCCAAGGTTGTGCTAAGGAATGAAGATTATCATTTAGGCCGGTAAAGTAGGAAGGATGGTATGAATCCTTCTTGAATTTCCTTTTGAATCGGCTTTAGTGGATAGAAGTTACCCAGATCGACCTTTCGACTTAGTTAAAAGATTTATTTTTTGTGCTTAATGACCTTTCGACCCAGTTGAATTAGTGTAGATTCTCCTTCGAAAGCTTTCCTTTTTGATTCAGTTGAGATACTCTAAATATGGTTTGCCGTGGTTGGCTTCGACCTGGTTGGAGGTCTTAAGCTGTTGAATGGTTTGGACATAGGATAAGGATAAGAAGTAGAGGTTTCAACCTTGTGGAAAGCCGGGTCTTTGATCTCCTTGTGTTAGTTTAAGGTTTAAGTAGGTTGAGACTTGGTTTCAACCTTGTCGAAAGAAGTGGCTTAGGGGAAGGTAGTTTAAATATATAAACTAGAATTATTTGGATGTAGGAGGTTTTGACTGTGTTTACAAGAACCTTTCGACATTGACATAATTTGAAATACAAGAGAAAACCTGATAACAGCCTACAAATTGGTAAAGTAATGTGAAATATGGGAAACTTCCCTTTCGTAAGCCAAAAGATGATTTTATTACATCAAATCCCCAAACTAATTTAGCAATTAGGGTTTTAACACTTTTTATTAAGAAGATACAAGTTTGGGATCAGAAGAATCGGATCCTTAAAACGTGACCCCTTGGGTCTTATTTATAGATGCAGGTCAGCACCTTTCGACCTTGATGCTTCCGACTTGGTCGAATGGTGGCTGCCGAATGACTCAAGTATGCATCATCTTTTTCGAAAGGAAGGGTTGCACCTCTCTTTTTTATGTTGCCTTGTAAGTGCTTCCGACTCTGTCGATAGGCATTGTTTACTGGTTTTGGCAATGTCGGTTACGTCTGAGCTCTTGTTTTTGATTTGATGCGGAACCCTCCTGGATCACATTGGCTTCGACCGGTTTGAAAGGCTTATTTTAGCTTCCAAAGTGGCTGTTCTGGACAATGCTTGCTATCGCACGGCTTAAATGAAGGCGAAACCTTTGGTGTCGAAAGGTTTGGCGCATATGCATATAGCTGTTCTCATTGTCTTAGAAAGGTGTTGCTTTGATTCAATCGAAAGGTCATCATGCATATGAAATGACCCGATCGAAAGGTGGCTACTAAAGGAGAAAGGGTGCTTTCGACTCCTTTGTTTCCTTCAAAAGGTATGATCTCAGTGGATCTTTGTTTTAGAGACCTTTCGACGCCTTCAAAAGGTTTTGAAACCTTCAGACTTTGACGATAACATCCCTTTGAATCCTTTGAAAAGTCTAGCTGGAACTCTCCTCTCTTGCTCTCTTTTGTTTTTGCTTTGAATGGCATCGACTAAGTCGAAAGGTAGACTTTTGGAGTAACATTTGCCCCTCCCCTCGCAATGGGATGCTATTGACTTTCCAAGTCATCTATATTGAAACCCTAAAGTTTCCCACTTCTTGGTCTTCCCGCGTGAATCTGAGCCACTTATTTAAATCTGATCTGACGGTTAGTAGCTCTTAGGAGACTTTTATTATAAGTATGTTCTTTCTCCTTCATCCTCATTTACCTACAATGAAAATTTTGAGTAAAGGTAAAAGAATTACGAAAATTTTCAAACTTTTTTCTGCTTCTAGAAATCAAAGTAAAAACCAAATCTAATCATAAGTTTGAGATTATTTCTGCTTTTACTATCTCTCTTTATCTCTGTTTCATGTTTCTCGGCGATTTTTCCCCCTTTCAGATCTTTCAATTGGGATTCCGATTTTAAAAACTGTTTGATTTTCAATTTTAGTAAAATGCATGTTTAATTTGATATTAAAAATTTGATTTATTCGACAGATTTTCCCTGATTCAATTCCATGAATCGATGGGTCTTGTTCCTCGCTTTGAATTTAGCTTCTATGTTTTAGCATTACTGTTATTCTCTAGAAAACAGGGATTTTGTTTTTAATGTTTTTTCAAAATTGAAGTAGTTAAATCATGTTGAAATTCATTTTATCAACGGGTTCAATTTATTTATTTCTAGGAAATTTTGAAACCCTAGATTTGCAATCGGGTTTGGGTAAGACAAAAGTATATGTTTTCTTCGCCTAGAAGTTTCAGGTGTACGAATGAAAAATTAGCTTTACAAAATGACCTTTCTGCTCTTTCGAAACAGATTGAGGCGACAACATTGGTTTTTTTTACCTTATCCCCTTTCGATGGGGTCGAAAGGTGTTGTAGCGTAAATTTTTCAACCTTGTCGAAAGGCTTAGTAGAGTATTGTCACCCCTCTCGAAAGCAAGATGTTTCGACTTAGTCGAAACCTTTTGTGTCAAATGTAATCCATTTTCCTTGGTTAACTTTCGAAATCGTAATGCACCCTCGACCCTTTCGAATCCCTTTGTATCTAATGTGTCGAAACCCCTTAGACTTATTTTTGTCCAGCTTTTTTGAAACATTATAAGTGCATATGAGTTTAACTTAGAACCTTTTGACTCAATGAGTACACAAGGTTTCGACGACATTCGTATTCCCCTTAGAACACCTAAGTCAAAGGTTTCAACAGTGTTGAAGGGTCTTGTTATTTTATTTATGAAATGTTTTTAGTGTACATTTTTGTTCAAATTTTTTAGTTAACTTGGACTACTTCCTTTTAACAACTTGGCTCCTTGAAGCTTTCGACATTATTGGAAAGTACTACTTTATATTCCTATCTCTCTTTTCAACCTTGTTGAAAGCTCATTGATGGCTCATATTTATGCTTTCTACACTGTCGAAAGATTGTGGCTAAATGTTTAATTTTCTTTCCCTTTCAACCTTGTTGAAAGCTCTATGAATACTTTTATTTGGGCTTTCGACACTGTTATGAGGTATTTGCTAAATGTTGATGCCCCTTTTCCTTTCAACTCCGTTGAAAGCCCAATATCTTTTACTTTAACTTAAACACATTTTTCAAGAATTTTGAATTCCCCGTTTGGCTTTATGTTTAAGTAGGTTTTATACCAATCCTTAATAGTATGCTAAATTCATAACTAACTAATAATTTTAACTGAAGTATTTTCACCTGGAAGAACCATGAGTTCTCTGAAGAAGGCCAAAGCTACTTCCAAGCATTCTCTCATATCAACTCAAGTCGAAGTTGATGCTATCCTCAATGATCTTTGGCATTATTGGTGTTGAAACGATTCCTCACAAGGAGACTGATACTATCAACAACCAGCCCGAAGGGTTCTTTTCCTACACTGCCATCCATACATGGGGTATTCTTGCCTTTTTAGGAGTTCTTATCCATGTTCCTTTCTCATTCAGGATTGCTCCAATCCAATTGTCGCCAAATGTTTATACCAATCTCTTGTCCTTGGAAATGATGATAGTGGAATCTAGACTTCCCTCCCTTAATAGTAAAGTGTTGAACTACTTTACTCAACCGGTCAAGCTTAGCAAACTTAACAATCAGACATACAGAGCCAATCCCCAGAAGAAGCTGATATCAAATGGGATTTATAAGTTCAAAGACTGGGAAAATCAATTTTTCTTTGTCAAGTGCTTTCCAAACATCAGTGGAACTTTCGCTTCCCCTCATAAGTTTAAATTTTTATTATCCTCCCTTATTCAATGTTTTTCTCATGCCTAATCTCTACTTTTTCAGGTGCCCCTGCTAAAGAGCTTAATGACGATGATAAGAGAACATTCGAATCTCTGATTGTGGCCTCAAGCTAAGTTGGGAGCAGATTGACGCTGTTGACTCTAATAAATTTACGATAGCACTCTCTTCTACCAGTAGGCCAAAGAATCCTAGGCACTCCTCTATCTGTTCAACATATGTCCCAAGGAAAACGCTTCCTTTCTCTAGGAGACCCATCAACTTTCTCTCCCATGTCACCTATTTGTGCTAACCATACTGGTATATGAAAAATACTACACTTGTTATGAATTATTGCATCGGTTTTTCAATTTATTTTGCTAACATAAAATATGCTTGGATTCTTTTTAGTTGCTCCTCAAGTTACAATGCCATATTGTGGTGTTTCTCCTTTTCCTACAACTTCTAGCACATCATCTATTGTCAAATCTCTTGCTAAGACTAAGTGGGATTTCAAAAGGAAGTTGGTGGAATCTTCTGAAATAGAACCACCCAAGAAAGTTTCTATACTTATCGATGTAGAGAAGGGGGAGGATTCATCTCTTGATAAAGCTCCGAAAAGCCTAACCGTAGAAGATCCTAAAGAAAAACTGAGGCAGATCCAACTGCGGCCGACCCACTTTCTCGCATTTCCATTTCTGATTCTCCAGCTGCACTTGAACAAATGCGATTGGCTCTATAGACGACCCCCTCTTTAAAGAAAATTCCTTCGAAGCCATCGTCTTCTTCCTCTCCTTCCATTAATTTTGAAGAGATAACCGAGTTTATCTTGCATTCTGAATCTTTCACGTCTATCCACCCGCCTTCAAATGTCTCTGATTTGGTGAGACATTACCGCTCTTTAATAGAGCAACAATTTTTGGTGAGATTTACCTTAATTAACTTTGTTATTACTAGTTTTCTATAAATCTCTAACTTGCATTGCATTTTCTTCTTTCAAATTTCTAAGAGTTGGTTAATTTTGAACGAGCAAGCATTAAAATCTTCTGCTGAGTCCTTTGAATTTCAAGAGGAAATTTCTGCTCTTAGGAACCAAGTGTCCTCTCTTTCTGCGGCCAAAGATGAAGTAACTTTAGAATTGGAACGATTAAGAGCTTCTCTTGCCTGAGTAGAAACCGATCTCCTGGTAGATAGAAGGGCTCGTCAACTTCTCACCAATGAAAAATTTGCTATGGATTTAACTTTAAAAGATTCCGACGATGAGAAAGCTCGCTAATGGCGAAGAACATTTCTTTGAACGAGAAGTTCAAGAAAATCAGGGTTTCGGTGAAACTTGCTATCGAGACTATCTCTAATGCTAAGCAGCGAGTATCTCAATTTATCAGTATTACTCTTAGGTAAATAATGTTGAGTTCTTATGGAGAGTCCCTCACGCTTGTTTTATGCTGATAATTTTAAGAAGTGCCCTGACTTAAGTTTCCCCTCGCTTGACTCTGCCCAGGTTAATAGAGTAATAGGCGAGATCAATCAACTGGGGCAGGGATTGAGCCTGTAGAAGAGGAGGAAATTGACACCTCCAAGATTCTCTCCTTTGATGTTCTTTCTTTTGAAATTGAATCTGACTCTGAGAACGAGGGTGACAAGAATGATGCCGCCGGAGATGAAGGCGATAATGATGGTGATGACAATGTTGATGATAACAACGACGAGGATAACAATAACCTTGCCAGCGGCCAAGGTTCTGATAGAGAAAATGGGGTCCATTTTGGAACTTCTGAGAAGAATAATGGTGATAATGCTAGAGCTCCTTAAAAAGGGCCATCTTCCCAAAAGGATGTTCCGCCTGAATCCACCGGGCCTTCTACTCCTTAAGAAGATGAGCCTGCTCCCGTTAATGTTGAAGAGCCTAAAGGGAAAGTGTGAGCTTCCCAGACTTCTATCCCAATATCACATATATGGGATTCCCTATTTAAATATCTTTCACTTCGAAGGTTGTAATAGTGTAAATCATTCATTTTAGATAAGGAAGAAGTCCACCCTCCCATATAAAACAAAACTTGAGAGAAAATAGGCTGAAATAAACAAGCTGTATAGGGAGTTAGAAAAGCACATATGGGAGCATAATTTACTTTTTGATAAGTATCATAGACTCGATAGAAGTGCCTCGGTGCTGGTGTCTTTTAAACATTAGAAGGCTGCCCCTTTATTAAAGAGAGCGCACCTCCAATATGATGCTCTCTTGAAGGAAAACCGGGAGTTAGTCACTCTATTTTGGATGTTGATTGAAGAAAGGGACGTTCTAATCAATTTTTCATATAATGCTTATTGTAGACATTCAATTATCGATTTTTTTCATACTTAGGGGAATTTAGTGGGGGTCTCCTTAGACGTTTTCATAAGAGATACTTGGATGAATTCGGTTCCGACCTGCACCCTGGAGCTTGTTGGAACTTACCATAGGTCAGATCGATTCCCTAGGATCTCCCCTTGAAAAGCTTAAGTATTATAAAAACAAATTTGTATCCGAGTTGTTTTCTAAGTCTGTTTCGTATGAACCAGATGAGTAGTTGTAAATATATAACAGTGTATTGATTTATAAATACTTATTCTAGTTTCGTTTTTTATGCTTAGCTTCGTTTTATTATATTATCACAGTGTGACTATTCACTAGGCCGACTTGTTGCTAGAGACCACTTAAGGCAATATGTTATACTGAGAAGGTTTTATCTTGAAAAGGCATTAATTTTATAATCTTCAAAACTGGCAAGATATTTTTTTCTTAGAGATTTACAAAAACTTTACTTGGGATTATCCTCATCTCGTCTTTGACTTTCTTGGTGATGAGAAGAAAACACTTCTTTATGAGATCAGAACATTTCACTCTAAGTTAATTTGTGGTCGTGATAGTTCTCCAGCCGGGAAGTGGAACTATAGCAAATATCCACCAGTTATCACTCCAGAAGGGGTCAATATCCCTTTTGATTCAATAGTCACCCTTTCCGCTAACTCATTAGATAAAGTTAGAAAAGTAGTTTCTCGGCTATTGATGTAAACCAATTGTTTATTGTTTTTTTGATTTCGTTGTTGTTTGAACTGTAATCTGTTATCATAATAATAAAGAATTTTTTTATCCTAGTTTTGACTTTATTTTGTTTCTTTTTTGCTCAAATAGGAGCTACAACTATCTATAGTTTCTCTCCCACTTTATTTATTGTCATGCATCGCTAACCTTAGGGAGAAACTATTAAAGTCAAGCGGAATGAGTGAACTTAGGGATGACATTTTACTGGAACGCTTTGGTGGCAATGTTGAAGCCTTGAAATGGCACAAAAGATACTTTATTCAAAAAACCATTGCTAGCAATTTGAAAGATCGAGTCCCCTATCTCGAGCTAACATTAAAAAGCAAGGATGAAATGATCTCATTACTTAAGCGACAAATATATTAACCCTTCAATCGATTTCGATCATAAGATGTCAGAACTTATCCAACGGATCATCGATTTAGAATTGAAATTGAAGGAAAGTCAAGCTTAGTGCGAATCAATAGAACTCATCATGGGGGAAAGTTTTCAAGTGTTGATTTGTCGGTTCCTCATGCTACCCCCTCGGTTTCCAAACCCACGAGATCAAATACTCTTACTACTCAAAAATTTCCCTCATTAATTAAACCTCCCCCGGGCTTGGATGAGAACGCTGTTGATAACCGGTGCAGGAGAATTAAGTTTTGAAATAGCTAAGTATTATGATGGGAAGCAAAGAGTGAAGTATTCTCAGAATATAAATGAATATGCCGCCAAATTTCATAAACTCGAACATGATAAATGTTTCCTCCAGAAGCACACCATAGAGTTAGAAAGGGATAACAAGACCCAAAAAGGCGCAAGCAGAGCTTTTAACCATGCTCTGAAAACAAATATTGATGCAATCGATGACACAGACAGGGTCGGGAAGAAGGAAAAGAAACTCAAAGAGTTTCTCTACATCGCAGTTCGTCACATAATTGATCCTTTGATCGTTGAGAATCATAGCAAAGCCGCCCAAGATCTTTGATATAACTGTACCTTTGAAATGTAAAAACTCATTTTGTATATATGTGAATAACTTCATGGTTTTGTAACTTATTCCATGATGCATGGAAATCATATAAATTTTGTAAATATCACCTGATTTGTAATCTTCTTCTATAATGTCACTTCTGAAATGCTTTTTGATAGCTCATTCGTTACTTCCGTATTTGTTGAATCTTTCATTTTTTTGTGCTGTGATGATTTCCCTGAAAAGTATGAAGCTAACAATATTTCTAATTGTTTGCTTGAAATTCACATACCAGTCTATGTACATCATTTTCTTAGATTAACAAATCATCTTGTTAATCGCATGAAAAGGCTATTTATATTAAATGTGTTAATCCCATCTTCAACTTTGATGAGAAATAATTAATAATTCAACTCCAACTATTTGGCTGGAATATTCAAGTCATGTTGATTGAAAATCCACCCTTAAACAGGGGTATAAAGTTTAGATGGTAATTTTTCAAGAGATATTAATAAGGAGGTAAATCCAAAAATCATTGTCTGAATATTTTGTAATAAAATCCCGGCGACCCATTCTTGGGCTTTAATGAAATTTGAAAACTTAGAAATTCAAGACCCAGATTTAGGTATCAACGGAAAACTTAATAATGATCTTCTTGAGAGTATTTTTTACCTTGATTCAGGCATTTGTGATTGATAAATAGAAATCCATTATTGAAATTTTAAGCACAGATTAGTGCTCAAATAAGTAATAGTTTTGATACCCAGATTTAGGTGTACAAAGATGGTTAGTAATCGATAAAAACCCAAATCCCAGATTCGGGTATTAATAAACGAAGTTACGAAATGAATGTCCTACAACCCAGATTCGGGTATTAATTAAAAAAATTCAGATATGAAAGACCCGAAACCCAGATTTGGGCATTGATGAAATTTAGATATAAGAGACCCAAAACCCAAATTCGGGTATTAATAAGTGGAGCACTGTTCTACTACTTTGATATGTGAACCCTTCTGGTCTTGTAGGAAGTAATTTGATTAGTTTCCTCTTGAGTTCGGACGTCTAAGTCCACAATTGGATATGCCTTTATCTCGAGCTTGAACATCTTAGTTCATGATTTGATGAGCCTCTTCTCGGGCTTAGACATCTTAGTCTATTACTGAATGTGCCTCCACTTGGGCTTGGACGTCTCAATCCATTATAAAATAAGCCTCTTCTTGGGCTTGGACATCTTATTATACATGATAAGAACATTAAAATTGGCAGACACTTTAGTCAAATTAGTTGAAAATTGAACAAAAAATTAAGGATTGATCGTATATGCCCATATCCAAATATCAGCAATAGTAAATTCAAATAGTTAGTAAGTCTCTTCTCAAGATACCTAACATAACATTAATAACAAGTTTTTGGGCAGTAATATTAAATGTAAGTGGTACTCTTGTTGTAATGATCAAACACTGATAATAAATTCAGATCAAATAACAATCTTTCTTTGGGCCGATTAGTTATTCACTTGTAAAACCTTATAATTATCACATATTTATCACCACACATGTGTAAATTATTTGGCCAAATATTAGAATTCCTTTAGGCTGGCTAACATCTGCATGAATAAATGCACACAAATATCAAACATTTTCATTAACAACTAAAATAATAGAGGTCACTTTGGTGATATGTTATTCAAATTGGCTCACCTGGAATATAGGATATTTATAACTAGTTCGCAAAGAGACACCAAAAATATATTTGAATTTATTTCTTAGTATATGTACAATATTTGAAGTGCTATAAAATACCCCCAAGAGCATTTTAAGTGTATATGACACTTGAAATCTCAAAATCAAAACTATGGCACAATATGTTTTAATCATAGCTGTTATAGTCTTTTACTTTAAGTATGTGCTTACATTCATGACATTTTCTAAATAAGTATGATACAAAATATCATAAATAAATCACATAATAAATGTCACAGATGAATGCCAGAATTAAATTCCATATAAAATTATGCATAAATGACATAGTAACTGCCATATAAATAACATGCAGTAGCTATAATGTACATCTGAACCATAATATAGCTATATAGTATTGTATTGTGTCACTTTATCTTTAGTTTATTATTTGAATACTTAGTTAAGGTCAGTAACCATGCATTTTGGCAGAATATGGAAATCGATGCTCCTTTTATTTTATGCTGGCCAAAGCAAGAAAGTGAAACATGTTTTCAGTAAGCATGGTTCAAACATATAAGATATATGTAACTATTAAACATAAATGCATCAAATAATATACCATACATCTTTTCTTATTTCAAATACAAACATGATGCATCATTAAATTTATTACAACTAACGCATTTACTACATTTATGATAATACGTAAATTAATTAACTACCATAACAAGCACATTTAATGCAATTAACCGTTATGTGGTCCAAAATATAAACTAGTGTCATGCTAAAATTTATTTCAATAAAAAATAAACATAAACACATTAAAGGAGCATACTTTATTTCCAATTAACCAAAATTTCTAAAATAACCCAAATGCCTACTATAAATATCCAAATTACTTAATCAAAATTTAAGTGAGGTAAAATAACCATAGAACCAGATTTATATTTCTTGCATAAATGGTTCTAAATTATATATATGTTTATACCATTTATAAATATTAAAAATATGACTGTACATATCAAATCCAAAACATTCCCCACCTTAAAATTCACAACTTATTTATAAAAATATAATAATAAACATGTGAATGCTTTAATCAATATAATTTTTTTTTGAAATTTAGAGAAAGTTGGATTATTTCTCACAATTTAACGATTTCAAAATTCTAATTGTTTCATTATAACATATAGATCATTTAGATATATCCATTTTTCTACACCAAAACAATTTCATAAATTAGCCTTTCAATTTACAACAAAAATTGGATACTAAACCAAATCCAAAATCATCATCAAAAAGTCTTTGATGCATAGATCAAGTTGATTTGAAACTTAAGTAAGATTATCACAGGACATCTAAAAAAGTTCAATTGAAAACTTACTCATAATTAAAATGCATAAAAAAAATTCTCGATGAAATTAGTGATGGATGGCTCTGATACCATTTGTTAGGCTTTCAATGTACGTTAGGATAGATTAATCATGAAACCCTAGATCTGAATAGATGACCCATATTGATTTGATTGAGAAAAAATCAAAGGAAAGTAAAAAATTAGCAAAAGACATACTTGAATTCATAGTTGCTGATTGGAAAATAATTTTGATTTGGTTTCCATACTAACACAAGCCTTAGAACTTATATTAGGTTTGAATCCATAGTTGTTGCTTTCATAAACTGATTAAGAGAAAGAGATAGATCTAAAAGATAAGAGTTGGATATGATCTTTCAAAGTGATATAAACCCTAGATCAGAATTAATTCCATAGAAGAGATTAGGAGAATAAATGAAGCTTATGTAATTTGAGAAGCATAACCCTTGATTTATAATGTTGGCATTTTCTAATTTAGCCCTTCAACAGAATAGAATTTCCCCAGTATCTACACATTAATACCATGACAATTATACTTATAAGCCTTTAAATTTAATTTATAATTTGGTCACTTTAATTAGGCTTTACACCAAAACAGCACGACACGTTTGTTTTACATATGTAGCCCACATATTGAAATTCCAACAGAAGCATGCCTGCAGTTTGTAGAACAATCGAATATGTGCGAAAAATAAGCTACGAAAAGGTAGAAACAAACCATAAGCGTTTTGCCTGTTTATGGTTATGGAAGATATGGGACTTATAAAGAAACTTATTGGTATTGCACCGCCCATGCATAGAACAGTGCCAGTTGTTTTTAGTCTGCTGTAGTCGCACCATATCGGGATTTTTCTAGTTTGGCTAATGCTGAAATTATAAAGGTGATTGCAGGAGCAAAATTTGGTATTGTTGAAGCAAATGCTGGAGATGTCATTTTCTTGCCGAGTAGATTAAGAAACCAGAATGGGAGTCCTAAAAGGCTGATGAGGCATGCTTGAGGTGAAAATGTGAGTGTGAGAGTAACATTTTTTCATGTTTCTTTTTTTGATGCAACTAATGGTAGAATGAAGATGACAGCGGACATGCCTCCAAAAATGACTATGGAAAGAGAGTTTACGTTGGAAGAGAGAATTTTGTGAAGATATATCATGTAGGCAGAAAGTAATATTTGATTTGCTATTAGGTCATGGATGATTAGGATATCTATCATGGGTGTAAGTTTTGAAGAGGTTGTAGAAGTATTTCTTATCATTTTTTTCTTAACTTTTTTCAGTATGTTTTTTGTATAGAGGACGTTTTATATGTAGTGAATTTTTTTGGATAACTAGCATTTTTTATATACATGTATTTAATAAATTATATTGTATGTGCTAAGATCGTATGTGTATGTTAACGGAAAGTATGAAATGTGAATTTGTGTATGAATGCTGTTAATATTCTCAATTCCTCTTTTAAAGGATCTAAATGCAGGAATATGGCATATAAGTTGCTCTATATCCTAATATCATCGATATTGGGCATGGTTATAAGATTTTTCACCATAAATACCTAATGTTTTGTGATGGTACTATTTACATCCATATAAACACATACTAGCACACTTAAACATTAATAAATTTAAATAATGCTTACTTCAAAAATCTCACCTCAAACTTAAAAAGAGGATCTAGAAGTAATGGTGATCGGTTATGCATAACCAAGAAACGTAAAATGAGAAATGAACTCTAATTTTCAAACATAATTATATCTAATCTTATCCACTATTGAGAGTAGGAGAAAATGAGATGAACAAGTAAAGAAAAATATTTTATCAATTTTGTATTATGAGGACCAGCACCACTGTTACAGTGGTTAGACGCTTCGACTTTGGTATAAGAGGTCATAGGTTCGAAATTACTTAGCATGATTTGAACATATATTGACATGTGTTATTTTTTATACTAACTAAGACCTATAATACTAATATGTGCAACCATCTAAGTACACAATTTCAAAAAAAAATAATCATATTATGGTTGATGAGGTTAGATATATAACTATATTGAGAATATGCATGTAAAAATCAATATTTTTGTAATTTCTTTAATTTTTAAAGGAAAGAAAATAATAATTAATTATATTTGAATATATCTAATTCTTTTTTATTACAATCATGTTATTCAATCTTTTTCTATTTTCTTATTGAAACAACAGAAGTAATAATGATTGGATACTTTTGATCAAAATAGCAATGAATTTGTTTATCACACTCTATCCCATCTTCAAATTTGAGCTGCCAATTATTCTCTATTATAATAGTCCTAGTCAGGGATATTGAATTTAAAAAAAATGAACAATCTACTAAAAATGATAATAGCTTAGTTGCACCCAAATTAGTTGAACCTATATGTGTTAATGAAGCATTTGATGAAAATAATATTTCTTGTAGAGAAACTGGATGAATAAATTTTGATTCCGTTGTTTGAATATAGAAAGAGGAGACATCGAGTTATGGTTTGAGAAAGTAAAAAGATTACGAAAAGGTGGGTGAAGGGACAATATTGTTAGAGTTATAGGTGTGCTCCAAGGGAAATTATGTAATTCGCTATATATATCTAACTCGTTGATCAATCTTGTTTGAAAAAGGTGTTTTCTTTCTATTATATACTTGATACAATATTTTAATTAATTAATTTGATTAAAATTATATTTAATAGAAAATCCATAAATGGTATGTTTTGTGATAGTAGTTACAAAGTGTTGTAACCATGAGTTATTCATCACAACGACCATTTAAATGTTCCATGTCAAGATGCATCGAGATTGGATACCGATGTATACATTAGGACTAGAGTACATAACACTATCCAAATGTTGGGCAGAGTATTACTCATGACTGTTGAGGTACTTAGGCGTTACATACCGATAGTTTATTGGATAACTGTGGAACGACTCACTCGATAATTTCCTATTGGTTATATAAGTATGGTCATACAGAAAATATCGATGTGACTGATTTACACAGTTCTCTTAACCACTATAGGTATTCAATATGAAAACTCCACTTTAATTATAGTTAAAACATGGCATGGTGCCCATCGAGTAACTACAGTTGGGTCGAGTGAAAGTATTGGGACTAAAGCACTATCTAGGAGAGTATTAGCCTGCTCGATTATTTAAGGTTAGTATCATGGTCAACTCAAGTCAACTCAAATTCAAAGTCTCTGGTCGAAGTAGTTCGATTAATAATAATTGTTTTTATTGAACCAAGAACTTTGTGTTCGGACTATAAAGTTGAATATGAACGGTATTGAAATTTTGATCATTGCTTTATTCCATAAGTCCTAAATGGTATAGTTTTGTTGAAGAGAATTGATGTAAAATAAAAGTCACAACCGGGTAACGCTTAACAAAGTGAAATTGGATTTTATTGAAACTAGGAAAGCGATAAATTTTGCCAAAATATTGCACCATTTGCTAAGTGACGTGTGAACGTTAATATTTGAATAGTTTGATACTATTCGTTGACCAAATGTACATATGATGAATCACACAACCAAAGCGATAAATTGTATTTTGACCAAACGATTTAATTAGTTTATAATTTTTATATATTAAATAATATTTATTAAATAATATTTATCAATTTGATTTTGATTTGATAGATGAGTATTATATTTATTTATAAAATTTATAGATACATTAATTGATATGCGAAATTGATAAGCATTTTAAATTGTATCTAAAATGAAAAATATTCATTTGGGCTCTAAATGGGTTCAAAGCCCAACATGGGACTGATAGGATAGGCAGGAATAAAGTGGTTAGAGGCAGATAGTTAATAGGCTAAAGAGAGGTGAAAATGAGTGGCTGAGATGGAAGGAGATTGAGTAAAGGATATGATCATAAACCCTCTCCTTTCCTTCCTTTACTTAAACATCTTTTCTACCATTTGATAAGGACCTTTTTGCAGCCTCCATTCATATTCCTTTGTTGGTCAACCTACCCTCTCCCATCTCTCTAATATCCTAAGCTCAAATCAAATCAATTTGATTGTTATCCAATAGCTAAAGGTGTAAGGACTCGTAATTTCAAACACTTCGTATTTAAATATTTGAATTATTTGTGAATCTTGGAATTAATGTTATTAAAATGATTCAATGAGTTTTTTAACCCCTTTTTAAATCATAATTAATGATGGTAAAGTTGTTTTGAAAAATATTTATAAAACTATATTCTTTGGAAAAATATTGATAATCTGACCAAAAATCAATTTTATTGATAAACGACTTTTTAACCGCCAAAAGTTACTTGGATTTTTTTACATACATTTATTTGCTTAGAAAATCAATTTAATGAAATAAAAATATTCTTTTCATTTATGAAAACAAATTTTATGGAGTATGTCATGGGTGATGTCATCTTGGATACTTAGGAAATGACCAAATATGGGAATGCTTAAGTGTTAAGCATATGATAAAGGGGAAGTGACATAAAGTTGCCATGATAAGAAGTAATTAATGTCGGTAGGGTTTTGAGGGGTTATTTATCTTTTATTTGTCTTTTCACATTCACATTCCTAAGCCTATATAAGGATGGGTACACCCTTGGATAATATTCACAAATAATCACAAAGCTTGAGTTTTAAAATCAATGGCTTCTCTTCTTCTTCCTCTCTTATCTTCTAAAAAGTAGTAGTTGCAAATCAACTACAAATCATTTCAAACTTTGCCACAAGGCTCAGTATAACAATAGAAACCCTTCCACCATGCTAAAATTTGAAGAAGTGAAGCCAGGATTATCCCACATGGTTAGGCCGTGAGCTATAAAGGGGGTTTGGAAGCAAAGGAGCAAGGAGAAAGCAAGGAAAGGACGAAGGAAGGAGGGGGTTGCAAGTGGGGTTAGGCTTTGGTTCTTGGATCTTGTTTTGGTTGGATTAAATGTGAGTTAACACCTCACTTTGAGTGGAAAATATAACAAATATATGTTGTGTTTGATTGTGTTAATGTTGGAAAAATTGTTGTTTACTTACATTGAAAACAATAGTTACAGCTTCTTACTTTAAAAGTAAGTGACATATATGATCCATGTACTAAGGCTTAAAAATCTTGGAATGCACTTGAATGGACTTATATGACATTTTACTAGGCCTTGAACAAATCACATTGGTTGTAG
The DNA here is from genome assembly GCA_030765085.1 of Allium cepa. NCBI lineage: Eukaryota > Viridiplantae > Streptophyta > Magnoliopsida > Asparagales > Amaryllidaceae > Allium > Allium cepa. The sequence goes on from CM060928.1 coordinate 841,993,135, forward strand.
TTGAACATAAGTTGGAATATAATTTGGATTTAGAAGTGCATTTGTAGTAATAGTCGCTATAGAAGTAGTTTGCAATGCCTTGTTTTTGGCAATTACTATAGAACTTTATAGAGAGATCCTAAAGGATTTCTCACCATATTTATATTTATTTTTTTGTCTATTAAAATATTGAATAGTAAAAAGTTAAGTAACATCTCGAAAACGGGTAAAACATCACTAATGCAAAGCTGCCACATTTAGACTTGATTTTTAGATTTAAAAGGTTTGAAAAGATATTTAGATTTTTTTTCATTCTTTTGGAAAGCGGTTACCAACTACTTTAAGTGTATTTAAAAAGTGGTTTGAGATATTTATGAATTTTTAAGAATTAATTGTGAATTTTCAAAGCAGAGATATTTTGTTAAAACATGTCGTTTTCAAGTTTTTAATGATTTTTCAAATTGTTATTTTCAAGTGATATTTTAAAGGAATGTTCTAAAATATATTATAAGTATTATAAATTAAAAATATCTTATATAAATATCTTGGAAAATATTTATATTGATATCATTTTAGATTATAAAACAAACGGTTTAGAAAGGGGTTGGTAATTGCTTAATGGCCAAATGGTTAAATTGTTTAATTACTTATTAGGAAAGTAATTGACTGTGCTTAATACTATAAGCCGATGAAGTAATCTTATCTATATGTGAGATTTAAGATTAATGTCGAGTAAGGACGCAGCAATATAGATCTAACTTACCAGGCTTTCCTCTTAACCGAGGAACATGTAAGAGGAAAACGTCAAAATGTGTTAATTGTGTTGGTTTTGTTATTGTTTATGGAAATCATTACTACTATACTTAACGCTAAAAGCCAATGAGGTAGACTTATCTATTTGTTAGATTCAAGATTAAAATGTATACGCATGGCTTGGAGCAACCAGTGCCCAAACTTACCTTGCTTTACCCTTGGGTGAGGAATAGTTAAGTTGGAATGTCGGAAACGAGTTAAGCGTACGAAACGTGATTTGTACAAGTAATCATCTTTAGAACTTGATAATTAACTAGTCCATGCTGAACTTGACTGAATATGAACTTAGATCTTCAAAAAAAATGTTTGTATAGATAGTAAAAAGTATGAGAATTGTTTTGGGTTTGTTGTAACAATGTGTTAATAACATTCGCCTTTAACCATTTTTGATTACAATTATTAAATATAAATAGATCTTTAAAAGAATGATTTAAGTATGGGAATTAATTCACAAGGTGTTTGTTTCTATGTTCCTACAATTTCTATCTATCCTACCCATGCTATAAAAAGATAAATTGTTTATTAATTAACAAACAATAGTCAATGCTTTAAATTTGTATAAGCATGACTAATAAATGATAATAATTGAATATTATAATTACATAACAAATAAGCAAATAAAAATAACTATATTAATTTTTGATTTTTTGTTCTTTTATATATAAAATATAATCCTAGGAAAATTATTTCATTTACCAATTAAAAAACAATACCATGTCGGTTGGCCTTATTCAAGTGTTTAGAAATCCCTATCGATAACGTTTGCTAAACGCCTTGACTAGAATTCATAACCACTCAATAATTCAACCAAGACAATATAAAATATTTTTATAGCTCTAACAAGTACGTGCTCTCATATATGTATACTCAAACTCATTCTAGGGCATTACAAATCCAATCTCTAATGAGTTTACCTACCAAGGCCAAGGTTCTAGCTTAACCTTCGGCTCGGACCAAATGTAACAACCTGCCCTTTCGACCCTCAGAACTCGACATTAATACATCCACAGTCTTCACGTGCTGAGCATCCGATTACCAGAAAGATATAATGTTGTGGTGAGAGAACAGAAAAGACATAACAAAATCTCATAGCATAACGAGTAGTATATAATATACCAATGATCTTTACAAAAGAAAAGTGTAATACATACTTCAGTCAGAGTAAACTGACATATCATCAGTCTGGATAGTTATAACAACCTGCCCTTACAATTGTTGATAAATACAGAGTAGAAATACAGCAAAAATAAAAGGTACATGAATACAGCTTAGAGGAATCCAATTTGTTTCTTGAAGCTCTAAAACATTCATCATTAAATAAAGAAATATGTTTGGGCTAACACGAGCATTATAAAAAAATAACACCTGGATCGGTTTGTTAAACTGGCGTGAGAAATGAAAATCATATGGATTTTAATAATATAAAACCCTTCAAAATGAAGGTATCTCGTAAGACACGTCGCACAAAACACGAATGGATTTTTAACTATAGATAACCAAATCACTTCTATTAGAAACCCAATGATATTATAATAATATCTAAGGTATAAAACAAATAAGAAATAGCTATGAGTGCATGAGTGTACTACACATCAATAATAGGTATACAATCAAAACCGGTAAGGCTCGTTCGCTAATTGTGTAGAATTACATGGAGGTGCCCTCACAACATAAAGGACGGTCCTCATGCATAAGGATCCGAGATATATGTTAGCACCAAAATTGATCGCTAACACCCAAATCTAGATGAAAGTACCAAATCACAATCACATGTCACAGATAGACTGTATGTAGAGAAAACAAATATGAAGAATAGTAAAAATTAAAGAGAAAGCAGTAATAACAAAGGATTTATAGTGACTCTAGCCTACGTCCACTCCAGAAATTTCCATTTTTATTAATGTTAGAATCAATTACAGCTATAATCCAGAGTTTCTGAAATGACAATGGCAGAGTAGCCTTATTGAGGAAGTAGAAGGGAAATATAATCCAGATTCCTTTTCTGAAGCTCCATATATTGTATTTATAGGCCAAACCAGAGTTACTGGGCTTCCTGAGTAGTCTGGCCCCTATCAAGACCATAACCAAGCCAACATCCTCGGTAGCCGATCCTATCCCTTCAAGACTGATCTGATCCCTTATTGTTTCATCCAACCCAAAATAAAATGGAAAAATACCGATCCAAAACCTAGACACCAGCATGCTGATCTACTCCAGAATCCATCATGTCGATCCGCTCCAAGCTCTAGCATGCTGACCCACTTCAACCTAACCGTCTTAGCCGAAAAACACACGACCAATCCAGAAATGTCGAACCTCCTCAGCCTAACTATCTTGGCCGATCCACACATGACCGATCCAAAAATGCCGAACCTCTTTAATCTAACCGTCTTGTTCGATCCACACACGACCGATCCAGAAATGCTGAACCATAATGACCAAACGCTCCTGACCGAACCGCCTGGCAGAACTCCAATGGCCGAACCATGCTATGCTGAATGGCCGAGCCACATGGCCGAACTCCAAACACACCGAACCACTCCCCCCAAACAGTATGGCCTCATCCTGACCGAACCAAGCCTCCTAGACCGAACGATCGATACCAAACCCTCCATAAATGATCTTCTTTCCATATAACCGACTCAAATCCATTGTATTCCAGTCTCGAGAAACGAGTAGTCGATTAAGTTAAATTCGCCTATCCACGACCTTGCGGAAAGGCTGGTTAACATTTGCCCCCCCAAACATACCTTGCTATAGGAAGGTGTGTTTTGAATAGCCTCAAATCCGATGTCTGAAGTCCACATGTTATCCATAGCCATATCTTTCGGTTCATAGTCCAATCTATTTTATCCAAGTGCCACTGCTGTATCCTTATCCAAATTTACAATTGCTCCGAGTCGATATCCGATTCCTATCCAGCAATCAAATCCTTATCCAATTCCACATCCATCTGAACTCGACACCTGATTTCTAATCCATCCATATCTAATAATCAATAACCACATCCATGACCTCTTCGGGTCGATATCCAAATCCGGGACCGCTCCAGGTCCATGCCTAAATCCTTAGCTGTTCATAGCCAGTATCCAAATCTGTAACCTCTACGGGTTCTTGCCAAGCGCATCCTGCACCTGATGACCTATATCAAGTAATGCCATGGTGTTTCTGGTTCAGTGTCCCTGAACATTGAGTAATGTTGTGGCTTAAGTCCTAAGCCGAATCTTGTTCGCTTTGGACCCTTGCCGAGCATAGTCTACACCTAACGACATGAAATAGTAACCAATGGATAATAAAGGGCCTAAATCCTAGGCCGAATGCTAGTCTTTCCGGATCCTTGCCCAGCATAGTCCATGCACGACGACCTTTTAACCAAAAACCAAACAAAAAGTTAACCAAAATCCAAAATCCAAAATCCAAAATCCAGATTCAAACCGAAAATCCATATCAAAAGTCCAATTCAAAATCCAAATCAAAAGGCAAGCATCCAAACCAGAAAACCAATAAAACCAGGATTTCAAACCAAACTCCAAAACCAAACAAAAAAAAGGAAGTGTCCAAGCCAAAAAGAAAAAACAGGTTTCACAAACCAAAGCGCCACGGTTTACCATCATCTTAAAGCATGCCTAGGGGGTGTCTCCGTCCCTATACATTAGTAAGTGATTTAGCCGTATGCCCAGAGTTTTCTACTTATTCCAAACCATTATGATTAGTCGATGACTAACCGACCACCATTCCTGGGGCTTGCACCTTCATCATTCAAGGTAGGCGGTGGCTGCTCCTGCTCCACCGTCGCAGTCCGAGTTTCGACATATTATCGCAACTGACCATTCCCTACATGCTCTACGATTATGTCCTTTAGATGATGGCAGCTGTTAGTATCATGCGCGTCCAGGTCACGAAAGAGAATAGTGCCCACCTTATGCCCTTTCGCATTCTAAGGGTTCCCTCCTCGCCGGTCTTCGATAAGGGAGGCGATCCCGAGTATCCAAGAATATCCGCTCCATTGTTGTATTCAATCCTGTGTAAGTGGAAAATTTTGGTTCTCCCCAGCGCTTCCTCTTCCCTTTATCCTTGTCTTTACCCAAGCTTTCTCCAGGCAGTCCTCCATCCTTAACCACGTTTACTTTCTTCAACTTCATATCCAAACATGCATCCTCTTGTCGAAGAAATCTCTCAGCTTCATGAAAGAATTCCCCAAGATCCAGTGATGGATCCCGTATCAATGATGCTTTGAAATCCGAATCATTCCTGACTCCTGACACTACCGCCATCAGAACCATTGATGGATCCGACCGATCCACCGAAGCAACTGCTGCATTAAACCGAGTTAAGAAAGTCCTGAGCGATTCATCCGCCTTCTTCTTAACCGACTTCAGTGTCATCACATTCTTCGGCCTCTGTATGTGAACTCCAAAATGACTTAAGAACCTGTCTACCAGTTCTATCCATGTTCCAATGGATCCATCCTCTAGCTGTCTAAACCACATAGCAACTATATCGGTCAAGTACAGGGGGAAACATCGGGCCATGACTTCCTCTGATACCCCCAACACTTCCAAATGTCTTGTGTACCTCATCAAGTGGTCAGTGGGATTTGTATTACCATTGTATACTTCCAAAGCGGGTAGCTTGAAATTAGGTGGATTCCTAGCTATCCTGATGTTCCTGGGTAAACGGACTTTTGTTGACTCTTTCCAAATCCCTGTTTGTCAGACCTCCACGAATGGTTCCCCTGATGATGTCAGCCAATCCAGCGTTACCTACCAAGGGTCGCCCCCTATTTACATTTCCTATCTGCCCTACAAGTCCTCGAGGGAATTCCGATACATACTCCTCGTCATGTACTCCTGTATTTCTGTTAGCGTCGAGCTACACAGTGTCATCTGCTATCCCTCCATGGATTAGTCCAGCATTTCCTAGTGGTGTGTCTCCGAGTCTAGGTCCATCCATATTGATAGCCATTTGATGATTGGGGGATGCCCCATGCCAAAACGCTCCATCTACTTGCCTATTGAGTTCTTCTAATCTAGCTCCATGGATCTGAGCTCCTATAGCTCATGCTGCTCCTGTTTGTCCAAATTGTCTTAAAAGTGCCTGCATCATCTCCTCTTTCCTTTTCATCTATTCCCGCATGGAATTAATCATGACCTGCATCTCGTCCCTAGTGATGTAGATGGAGGGTTGATTAGCCCCAGAGTATGCCTTCTGACTTCCCTCCTGCTGACTTCTTTTCGTCCTCTGTCTCCTAGTGGATTGCTTTTCCATAGTCTCCAGAATCCAAGTTCCTAAGCCTTTAGATCCAAACTTCAAGCTTCTGAATCCTGAGTGCTAGCTTTCTCAGTGGAAGCACCAAAATCTTAGCGCCAAAATTGGTCATTAACATCTAAATCAAGATCAAAGCACCAAATCATGATCTATATCAAAGGATAGACTGTATGTAGAGAATATAAATATGAAGAACAGTAAAAATTAAAGAGAAATCAGCAATAAAAGAGGATATATGGTGGTTCGGCTGACTCCGGCCTACGTCCACTCTAGAAATTTCCTTTTTTATTGATGTTAGAATCAATTACAGTTACAATCCAGAGTTTTTGAAATGACAACGGAATAGTGGCCTTATTGAGGAAGTAGAAGGGAAATAGAATCCAAATCCCTTTTCCGAAGCCCCATATGTTGTATTTATAGGCAAAACCTGAGTTACTGGGCTTCCTTAGTAGTCTAGTCCCATCAAGACTATAGCCGGACCAACATCCTCTGTAGCCGATCCTGTTCCTTCAAGTCTGAGCCGATCGCCTATTGTTTCTGCCGACCCGAAGTGAAAAGGAAAAATACCGATCCAAAACCCAAACATAGCATTCCAATCCACTCCAGAATCCATCATGCCGATCCACTCCAGACTCTAGCATGCCAACCGACTTCAACATGCTGACCGACTTCAAACTAACCATTTTGGCCGAAAAACATACGACCGATCCAGAAATGCCGAACCTCCTCAGCCTAACCGTCTTGGCTGATCCACATATGATGGATCCAGAAATGCCGAACCTCCTTAGCCTAACCGTCTTGGCTAATCCACAAACGACCAATCCAGAAATATCGAACCACAACGAACGAATGATCCTGACCGAACCACCTGGCAGAACTTCAATGATCGAACCATGCTATGCCGAACGGCCGAGCCGCATGGTCGAACTCCAAACACGCCGAACCACTCCCATAGACCGAACGGCCTCATGCTAACCAAACCAAGCCTCCTAGACCGAACGACCAACACCGAACCCTCCATGACTGATCGTCTTTCCATCCAACCGACTCAAATCCATTGTATTCCAGTCTCGACAAACGAGTAGTCGATTAAGTTAAATCTACATGTCCACGGCCTTGCTAAAAGGTGGGTTAACAATATCCTTCTAGAGCATCGTAATCCCTAGCTGATGTACCATAGAAAATAAATAGTTGGCTACCAAGACCAAGTGCACCACTCATTGCGTGCATAACGATAGGTATCTCTAGGGTAGTGTCACATTCACTCTCTGGGTTAGCTAAACCTTTGGTCTATGTATCATATCTCTTGTTTTGGTCATAATCGCTGGTGAGGCTACGTTCGGCAGTCCAGTACATGGGTCACAACTCAAACAAATCTTAGGACCATACATGGATTCCTATGTCTTAACAAATCTTAGAATCACACTTGGATACCTACATCCTGAATAAATCACAAACAACTGCATGTGTTCAAGCTCTCAATCAAATCTCGAATCTCCAGATTGACCTCATCATCTCGAACCAATCTCAAAACTTTTCCAAAGCATAGAACACGTATATGATTTTAAAGTGGTTATAATTTCGAGCCATCTCTTGTAAGTACGCTTCTCCGCTTACCGAGCGCAACAAAACTAATCGATAGATTTTCGGTAAACTCAACTTCGGTTGTTTTGGAAATAAACAAACAATACATAAGAGCGGAGAAGACCTCCTAACTGATTGGGGTTGGTTTTTGTAACATCCCACCATTTTGTATGCTTTAAATCAACGATAAACCACACACGTCAGACTTAAACCATACAAAAGGGCAGATTATTATGGGGTAAATAAGAAAAGCAGAGAAAGAAATAAAACAAAATAAAATCTCATAGTGGAATGATAAAATATAATAATCAAATAACAGTTCATGAAGCTGTTTTACAAAATATTTGATTTAGCTTATACAACACGTATCAGAGTTACACATATCAGAGAATAATAAATAATGCAGCGGAACAGTATGAATGCAGTGGAATAATATAATAAATAATAGTAATAATACAATCTTCGTCTTCGTCCTCTAGAAATAAGATCTTCAAACCCTGAAATGCTCAGACCGACCGGAGCAAATTGAAAAGACAAAACACTTGAGTTAGAACTAAAAGAGCTTATGTGAGTTAAATCAACATAAATAAATATGAGTGGAACGATGTCAGAGATGTTTACGGGATTTGACATCTCCTATCCAGTGTCTAATGTGAGTGCAGTAACTTAAGAGATGCTCGGGGTTTACATCTCCTAAGGATCCATTAAACTATTTACTATGTAGTAGTATACGCTATTATAATAATGTCTAAAAGTAAAATAAACTTACTTTAATATAGCATTAAGGGGTTACTCATATAGCCCTTAACGTGTAATAGTGCCAATAGTCTATACAGTACAGTAATACCTCCTGATCGGGAGGCTACCAGAGGATACTCCATAGGTATGACATAAATCAAACTTGTACAAGGCACACTAGGGTAGGTGACACGGCACAACTAGGCAGTGACAGGGTAGATATACCAGTTACGCTTCCGAGACGATGGTGAGGCATAGCCGCAGCTACTGTCCACCTCCAGCCACACCCCCAAATCAAAAAAAATCAAAAGTGGCTACTGAATCAATCCAAAAGTCAAAGTATAATATTGAAGGGATGTGTCCGATCAAAGGTGCTACCTCATTAGCCCGTTAAGCGCTCCTGTTTTATCCACTTATGCCAACTCACGGGAGTCGGGTCCACGTATATACCACAAAGGAACGTCGCCGCCATCCTACTTCATTCTGGAATCTCCACCACCACATACACGATTGTTAAAGTGGTTTACGGAGTTGGTAGAGAGTATGACAACTTCCGATCCCTGTCTCTTTAACAACCTAATGTTATTATAACACTGCGGTCTTTTCAAAATAGTTTATACTTTTAAAACCAGTATATAATATCCATTTCAAACCCATATAAATACAATATCATTTCCGTTTTAAAACCCAAATCAATACGATATCATTTTTATAAAACCCAAATCAATAAAATATCATTTTTATTTCAAATATATCCTCTTTCCCAAAATCATAGCACTTTCAATGTTATAACACTTCGAAACCAAACACTTGAGATTATAACATTTTCAAATCATAATACTTTGAAATTTATAACTTTGAAACATAACTTCCATCACTTAAATGGTTCAAATATTAATATACTTTATATAATAAAATAACTTCTTCAATTTCACAAATCCATTCCAAATACAGATTTGAACCCCCAATAAACCATTTCAATGTCCATATATTTCAAAGCTTTAAATATTCCACCATTTCAAAACTAATTCTTTGATAATTCCATATATATCAAATTCAATTACTATTATTTAGATTTGAAATGTTTACTCAATAAATCCAATATCATTTAAGTAAAGCTTTTAAACTTCAAATAACTGGATATTCTTTAAATTTATTTAACTTGATATATTTATTTAAATCAACTTAATATTCATTTAAATCACTCTAAACCAAATCAAGTCATAAAAATCACACCATTTAAAAAACTCAATTTTATTTAAATTTCAAATCAAATTTATTCAAGTATAATTCTTAAATAATTCAATACAAATAAATTTCATATTTATCTTCCAACCTTAATTTTATTTGAGTCCTTACAAACTCTATATACAATATAATTTAAACAGATATTTAACCATATTATATTAAACAATCACACTTAATTATTTAACTTATTTTATATTTCAAAACAAATTTATACATAGAAAAAAATCAAAAATAAAATAATATTTATATAATATCTAAAATAAATATTTATATAACCCATATATTTCTTTACGGAACCATAAAAATCATTTCAAAATATATTTTTATATATAGACTGCGGTGTCTGTATATAATTTTCTATCCTATGGTTAAATGATATGGATATTTATCATTTCAATCTGTCATTTAAAATATAAATACGGTTATATATCATTTCAAACCGCAATCCCGAATGAAATAAAAATCCATAACAAACTTGCAGTTTATAACAATATAAAATACAACATCCATTTATCCAATATCAATCATCAAACATTTATCAGAACCATCATCCAATTGAATCAATAACATCAATATAGAACAGATAATAAATAACAGGCATTTACTGTCAGTCTATATTCAATAATAAATTAAATAACAATTTAACTTGCAGTTTATATGCAATAATAAACTAAATAAGAAATTAATTCAATAAATTCAATTTAACCGAGATGATAATTAAAAATATGCCAAACAGTCATAAATAAATTTTAAATCACATCATAAATCAATTTAACAAACATAAAAAATTTTAGAAGTTGTGAGTGGGTTAAAACACTCACCTTTCGAATTTAAATTGAATCTAAATTCAATTTAAACCCAAAATTTGAACAGTCTCAGAATTCATCCAAAAAAGCACCAAAATGTCCGAAATTCCAATACAAAATTAGCAGAGAAAACCGCGTGTGAAACGGACCTCGTATGAAAAAGTTATATTGATTAGAATGTGTTGAAATTAAATTAAAATAAAACATAGAAAATAAAAACCCCACCACACACAGGCTGCCATGTCATTATCTTCAACCTGTACTCACGCAAATCAGTTCAACGAAACCATAGCGTACGCCACCACTGCTATCGATCAACATGCGCCACCAACAGGCCCGAGCCAGGCATCGCCTTCCTTCCCACGACCTGCCGACCTCCCCTGGACGAGCACTCGCGACCACCATCGCCGAATACATAGTTGCCGCCGCCGATATTTTTCCCTAGCTCGATTTTTTTTGCCCAATCCAACCGTCAATTCATGAAACAAAGCATAATGATGAACTCCACTCGATGATCTCGACAAAACCCCCAAATCAATTTGGCGATCGGTTGCAGGCGATCAATATGAAAAGAACGGTAGAGAATTTATTCGTGATTTCTGGATGGACAGAGACCCAAATCGAAAAACATACAGCATATTCAAATTGCGCACGTCGAGAGCTTCGGATTGATATGTAATTCGATATTATTTAAGGAGTTTGAATTTTTGGCTTTGAATTTGATTTGAAATTGCAATTGAAATTTTTTGTTTTGTCTGCCATTGTAAATGAAGAGGAGCAACTAGAATTATACATAGAGAAATGAGGAATAGAAAGGCTGCTAGGGTTTATAACTTGATATATATAGCCTGAATAAAATAGAACTGAATCGGCTCAATTGGTTTGGAAATTTGAACGATAATGGGCCGAAAAGCCCGTTTCGACTGCGACACGCAAACGGGTCAACCCATATATCAAAATAGACGTTTTTAAATATTTTAAACGTAATGGGTCAGGTTTCAAGTTCAAATTCCATCGTATGAAGAAGTTATGCTAAAATCAAATTATTTCAAATTGATTTCAATTTCATTGATTTATAGGCATTTCGAGTCTGTACGATCAAACGACAAGGCCGATCGCTACGAAACTTGAAATCCTATAATAATTCACCGTTACAGATCCGATGAAACTAGTTTCGTCGAAATCCGATTCAGTGGCCAAAATGGCTATTTTTCAGTTAATTAATTAAATTAATATTAAATTAAATCGCTTTTTCAATTCAAATCAAAAATTCACAGTTTTCAACTCAAATCTAAAATTCATAGATTTCATCATTTTTGATTTCTTAAACGATTATAATAATTTAAACAAACTTAGATATCAATTCAAAGTAAATTGATTTAACCATTGCCATAATTAAATTTCATTTTTTATAGATTCATTAATTATCAATTGAAATTCCAATAAATCATTTATTTGATTTTAAATTCCATATTCAATAGATTATTATCAAATGGATGAAACTAATAATTGGTTCATGATCCATTACATTAATATTCTCAAATTTCATCTAAATTCCTATTAACGTTATAATTAAATATTAAATTTTATTTAATTACAATTTATCCATTTATGAAGTTTTAAATTAATAAATCTTAATTTCCATTCCTTTAATTCAACAAATTGTACTATTACGAATAACATTAACATTATTTCCAAATATTACCTTAATTAACATTAACGTAATATTTTATTTAGATTTATTGCAATTGATTCCAATTCAATTTCTATTTCTTTCAATATTTAATTACCAAAACCCTGTTAAGCAAACAAATTTAATTATCAAAATTTATTGGTCGTTACACTCTACTCCACTCAAAACTTTTCATCCCCGAAAAGAAAAAAGGAGGGGAAAAAAGGAATTAAGTAGTCAATATATTTTATTCAAAATATTAACTTTATAAACAAATAATTTTACAAAATTAATTAACTTAAATAAAATATACCAATTTATAACTATCAAATCTTTTATACTTAAATTAATAAAGTTTGGAAAACATTTTTCAAAAATTTTTTAAGCTCAAAATTCACGGAAAATTTCGACGGAGTCTCCTTTGTACCGGAAGGCTCGGGGGAAATTATAATATCGAATATAACAATATACAACATATATTTTCCAAAATAATATATATCCCAACATGGGAAAACAATATAATATCCTTTGTACCTATTTATCGGGCAATTTACGCTTATTTTAAGAAACCAAAGCCAGTAGCTATTGCTTCCATAACCTGTATTTCACTTATTAATCTAAAAAGAGTTAATAATTATATAACATGAATTATTTAAAGTTGTTTAAACCACTAATAAAAAAATCAATATAAAATAACAATCAATTGCAACCAACATACAGTCATTATATGAAATCAAAACAACTCAATGATTCATCCATATCAACCCAAAACAAATAGTTAGTTCGGGCTTAGACACTTTCAAATTGTATAGAACGAAAAATAAACTATTAAGTATACCATTTACTCAATAGTCTTAGATAAAATGAATAGATTATTCATAAATCCAAACGATTTTTAAGGTGTCCTTGCCCAATCAACCATAAACCAAACAAACAACAATTTCAAACAATAGATCAAGTTCATTCTTATTAATTTCATTTCGTAATATTTGTTGTTTGATTTTTTGCTTTCATATAATGATTTATCTTTTTAATTTACATTTATTTCTTGTAAATTTTCTTTTTATTGCATTACATTTATTTATTTCTAAACTTCATTCATTCATTCATTTATAGTATTCATGTGTGATTCTAGTACTTAGCATGTCAGTACATTACTTAAGTTTATTATCATTTATTTATAAACTTTCTATTATATTTAATTAGCAGCATTTCAGTCATAACTTAAGTTTATAACAATTATAACATCAAATTCTTACTTATAAAGCAAATCCATTGAACACTTTAATTACATAAGTTTACTTGTACAATTTCCATTACATCTTTTCATTAGGCATTTCAACTTTTAAATACTTCGGTAAGTTATATATATGCGTGTGTGTGTGTGTGTGCGCGCGCGCGCGCTTTTTAAAATGCAATTGACATTTATACAAGTTTATCTCATTTCTTTTAAATTAATTTAATGTTCAAAAATCATATCTTTTATTTTATAGGTTACAGATTTCAACTTTATTGTTATTTCATTTATAACCTAGCATTTAATCTCTTATTTCATTTAAAGGTTCCAATTATTAATTAGTTACATTCCATTTCACTAAAATAATTGAAACTATTAATTAATGGAACTTAAGAACTAAATGCCGGGTTTAATTTCAAATCATTTAAAAATAATAGATAAATATATACTTACAACTTATATATCCAATTATATTTAAAACAATTAAAAATTTATATTTGGTTATCAAAATAAATCCGTAGTAAAACTACTACAGTGGCCTTCCCACTTTGAAACTCGAAAATGGACGTTGATGATGCATGCATTCATCGCCGAAATTATTTTCCAACGACAGAAAGGGGAGTACAGAACTTATTTCCTTCCAAAATTTCTTTAAAACAATTCTTTCAAATAATATTGAAATATTTATATCAAAACATACTTCCACTAATATTATCATTATATTTCAAAATCATTCAAAAGAAATTTTCAAAAACCCCGGGACATAGATTCTAAGTTTCCAATTTTCGTTTATTTTATTTTAAATCCAATCAATATTTATGTTATCCCGCTTTCTGGCAAAGCCGTGATACCAAGAGATTGGCCAAAAACGAAGGACAGTTCGTCTCAGAGATTGGTTGCACTTCTCTTCGCTATGGATATCGATGAATTTTGTCCGAGTCCAGATTGATCTACAATTGATAGGACATGACCAGAAAGATCGTAGAAGTCAGCGTTTCAAATTTCAAGTCAATCCGAGGTCGTATGCTCAAGTTATGATGGATTCAAGTTGAGGGAAATGAACCTTGCTCGGTTCGAATCCATCACCTCGAATCCATCCGGAACCTTCCCTAGTTCGAACCCAAGAAGCTTAGCCGTGCTTCGAATCCATCCTCCTGGAGCCTTACCTCGAATCCATGCATTACTTCGAACCCATGAACTAAACCTCGCTTCGACTCCATTGAGCAAGCCTTAGTTCGACTCCATCCAAGTCACCTTACTTCGAATCCATCAAGAGAATCTCAAGGTCGAATCCATGAGGTAAGAAACTCCTTCGAATCCATCTGGTTGCAGGGCATCGAATCCATCCTGAAACTTCACTTCGATTCCATCTCACGGCGTGCCTCGAAACCATTCAGTAGGAAAGCCACGAAGACCATGGATTCGAAGCATGTATTTCTTCGAACCCTATGGATTCGAACCTATGGATTCGAACCATATGGATTCGAACCATATGGATTCGAACCATATGGATTCGAACGAATCCATAGGATCGAGTCGAAGCAAACAGGGTACACGAGGACGCAATCTTGAATCGATCATATCTCTCAATCCTATGATCCAAATGCCATGAAATTTTCACAGAAGCTTGCATACGTGTTGAGGAATGGCCACGCCAAGTTTCATCCCGATTGGACACTTTTTTGATCGATTCGAACCAAGGGTCGAATCGATCCAAAAGCGGGCCCGGATCTCCAAAATTCAGCTATGTGGGCCCCCTGCATGTGTCAGAAGTGGTCTTCCCAAATTTTAGGAGAAATATCAGCCTCCAGCACCTATAAATAGAGCCCCTGGTCATTCAGAAAGGGGATCGGAGAATTTCTAGAGAAAAAGCACGCCCGGACGCCGATAGAATCACTTTAGAGCACCGCCGCTAGCTTTGACTTCGAATTTTTGCTTAAGAACTGCTGTACTTAGCCATATAAAAGTTGTATTCTCCGAATATCGAGCAATAAAATAACAAAGCTTCATAGTGGACGTAGGCACATCGCCGAACCACTCTAAATTGTTGTCTTCTGTGCAATTTACTTTCTGTTGCTTGGAGTTTTTGTTAGATAATCCTCATTTTAATTTGCCTTCTTCATTTATTATCTCTTCAAAAACTTCCGAAGAGTGTTGTGCCCAATTTTGACACAAACAATTTATAAATTTCATTACCTAAAAACCAATACATTACAACCAAATATAACCTTTATAAAATTTGTTACTTTATATACAGAAAATATAATAGGCAAAATTATTTCATTCACCTATATTCAAAAAAAATTGTGTTGTTCTGTCATATTAAGTGTTTAGAAATCCCTTTTGATGTCATAGCGTCGTATGCACCAACCATAATTTATAAATACAAAACGAAACAAATTAACACAATATTAAAACCTTTTATAACACTAACAAATACGCTCTCTCATATTATAGATATATACACACACTCAGCGACTCATCATAGGGTATTACTACCCTATTGATAAAGGGTCAGACCCCATAAAGCTATGGTTTTTCGCTAAACCAAAGATCTGATACCAGATGTCGCATCCCACCTTTTTGTACGCTTTAAATCGACGATAAACCACACACGTCAGACTTAAACCATACAAAAGGGTGAATTGTTATGCGGTAAATAAGAAAAGCATAGAAAGA
This sequence comes from Allium cepa, assembly GCA_030765085.1. Lineage (NCBI taxonomy): Eukaryota > Viridiplantae > Streptophyta > Magnoliopsida > Asparagales > Amaryllidaceae > Allium > Allium cepa. The sequence continues at coordinate 842,009,159 of CM060928.1, forward strand.
AATAAAATAAAACAGAATCTCATAGCGGAATGACAAAATATAATAATCAAATAATAGTTCATGAAGCTGTTTTACATAACATTTGATTTTGCTTATACAACACATATCGGAGTTACACATACCAGAGAATAATAAATAATGCAGCGGAACAGTATGAATTCAGTGGAATAATATAATAAATAATATTAATAATACAATCTTCGTCTTCGTCCTCCAGAAATAAGATCTTCGAACCCTGAAATGCTCAGACTGACCCGAGCGAATTGAAAAGACAAAACACTCTAGTCAGAACTAAAAGATCTTATGTGAGTTAAATCAACAGAAATAAATATGAGTGGAACGGCATCAGAAATGCTTACAGGATTTGACATCTCCTATCCATTGTCTAACGTGAGGGTAGTAACTTAAGAGATGATTGGGATTTACATCTCCTAAGGATCCGTTAAACTATTTACTATGTAGTAATAGACGCTATTATAATAATGTCTAAAAGTAAAATAAACTTAATTTAAAATAGCGTTAAGCGGTTACCCATATAGCCCTTGACAAGTAATAATGCAATAGGCTATACAGTACCGTAATACCTCTTAATCGGGAGGCTACCAGAGGATACTCCATAGGTACGACACAAATCAAACTCGTACAAGGCGCGCTAGGGTAGGTGACATGGCATAACTAGGTAATGCCAGGGTAGATATACCAATACGCTTCCGGACCGGTGGTGACGCATAGCCGCAGCTACCACCCACCTCGAGTCATACCCCCAAATAAATAAAATCAAAAGTGGCCACCGAATCAATCCAAAAGTCAAAGTATAATATCGAAGTGATGTGTCCGATCAAAAGTGCTACCTCATTAGCCCGTCAATCGCTCATGTTTTAGCCACCTTATGCCAACTCACGGGAGTCAGGTCCACATATATACCTCAAAGGAACGCCGCCACCATCCTACTTCATTCTAGAATCTCCACCACGTACATAGTTGTTAAAGTGGTTTTCGGAGTTGGGAGAGAGTATGTCAACTTCCGATCCCGGTCTCTTTAACAACCCAACAATATTATAACACCGCGGTCTTTTCAAAATAATTTATACTTTTAAAACCAGAATATAATATCCATTTCAAACCCATATAAATACGATATCATTTCTGTTTTAATACCCAAATCAATATAATATCATTTTTATAAAACCCAAATCAATTTAATATCATTTTTATTTTAGGTATATCCTCTTTCCCAAAATCATAGGACGTTCAATGTTCTAACACTTCGAAACCAAACACTTGAAATTATAACATTTTCTAATCATAATACTTTGAAATTCGTAACTTTGAAACATGACTTCCATCACTTAAATGGTTCAAATATTAAAATACTTTATATAATAAAATAACTTCTTCAGTTTCACAAATCAATTCCAAATACAGATTTGAACCTCCAAATAAACCATTTCAATTTCCATATATTTCAAAGCTTTAAATATTCCACCATTTCAAAACTAATTCTTTGATAATTCCATATATATCAAATTTAATTACTATTATTTAGATTTGAAATGTTTACTCAATAAATCCAATACATTTAAGTAAAGCTTTTAAACTTCAAATAATTGGATATTTTTCTAATTTATTTAACTTAATATATTCATTTAGATCAACTTGGTATTCATTTAAATCGCTCTAAACCAAAATCAAGTTAAAAAAATCATACCCTTTAAAAATCTCAATTTTATTTAAATTTCAAATCAAATTTATTCGAGTATAATTCTTAAATAATTTAATTCGAATCAATTTCATATTTATCTTCCAACCTTAATTTTATTTAAGTCCTTATAAACTCTATATACAATATAATTTAAATAGATATTTAACCATATTATATAAAACAATTGAACTTAACTATTTAACTTATTTTATATTTCAAAACAAATATATATATAGCTAAAAATCAACAATAAAATAACATCTATATAACATCTAAAATCAATATTTATATAACCCATATATTTCTTTACGAAACTATAGAAATCATTTCGAAATATTTTTTATATATAGACCGCGGTGTTTGTATATAATTTTCTATCCAATGGTCAAATGATACAGATATTTATCATTTCAATCCATAATTTAAAATATAAATATGGTTATATATGATTTCAAACCGCAGTCCCAAATGAAATAAAAATCCATAACAAACTTGCAGTTTATAACAATATAAAATACAACATCCATTCATCCAATATCAATCATCAAACATTTATCACAATCATCATCCAATTTAATCAATAACATTAATATAGAACAGATAATAAATAACAGAAATTTACTGGCAGTTTATATTCAATAATAAATTAAATAACAATTTAATTGGTGGTTTATATGCAATAATAAACTAAATAACCATTTAATTCAATAAATTCAATTTTACTGAGATGATGATTAAAAATATGTCAAACAGTCATAAATAAATTTCAAATCACGTCATAAATCAATTTAACAAACATAAGAAATTTAGAAGTTGTGAGTGGGTTAAAACACTCACCTTTCGAAATTAAATTGAATTTAAACCCAAAATTTGAACAGTTTAGAATTCACCCAAACCTACGCCGAAATGTCCGGAATTCCAATGCGAACCTAGCGGAGAAAACCACGAGTGAAACGAACCTCATATGCAAATGTTATATTGATTAGAACGTGCTAAAATTAAATTAAAATAAAATAAAGGAAAACAAAAACCCGACCACACACAGGTTGCCACGTCATTATCTTCAACATGTACTCGCGCAAATCAGTTCGACGAAACCCTAGCGTACGTCGCCACTGCTATCGATCAACGTGCGCCACCAGCAGGCCCGAGCCAGGCATCGCCCTCCTTCCCACGACCTGCCGACCTCCCCTGGACGAGCACTAGCGACCACCATCACCGAATACACAGTCGCCGCCGCCAATATTTTTCCCTAGGCCAAAGTTTTTCGCCCAATCCAACCGTCAATTCACGAAACGAAGCATACCAATGAACTCCACTCGATGATCTCGACAAAACCCACAAATCAATTTGGCGATCGGTTGCAGTCGATCATGATGAAAACAACGGTCGAGAATTAATTCATGAATTCTGGATAGATAGAGACCCGAATCGAAAAACATACAGCATATTCAACTTGTGCTCGTCGAGAGCTTCAGATTGATATATAATTCGATATTATTTAAGGAGTTTGACTTTTTGGCTTTGAATTTGATTTGATATTGCAATTGGGATTTTTTGTTTTGTCTGCCATTGGAAATGAAGAGGAGCAACTGGAATTGTACATACAGAAATGAGGAATAGAAAGGCTGTTAGGGTTTATACCTGGATATATATAGGCTGAACAAAGTGGAAGTGAATGGGCTTAATTGGTCTGGAAATTTGAACGGTAATAGCCCGAAAAGCCCGTTTCGACTCCGAAACGTAATAGGTTAACCCATATATCAAAATAGATGTTTTTAAATATTTTAAACGTAATGTGACAGGTTTCAAGTCCAAAATTCATCGTATGAAGAAGTTATGCTAAAATCAAGTTATTTCAAATTGATTTCAATTTCATTGATTTCTAGGCATTTCGAGACCGTACGATCAAACGAAAAGTTTGATCGCTACGAAACTTAAAATCCTATAATAATTCACCGTTATGAATCCGATGAAACTGGTTTCGTTGAAATCCAAGTCAGTGGCCAAAATGGCTATTTTTCAGTTAATTAATTGAATTAATATTAAATTAAATGCTTTTTTCAATTCAAATCTAAAATTCATAGTTTTCAATTCAAATCTAAAATTCACAGATTTCATCATTTTTGATTTCTTAAACGGTCGCAATAATTTAAATAAACTTAGATATCAATTCAAAGTAAATTTATTTACCCATTACCGTAATTAAATTTCAATTTTATAGATTCGTTAGTTATCAATTGAAATTCCAATAAATCATTTATTTGGTTTTAAATTCCGTATTCAATAAATTATTATCAAATGGATGAAAATTACAATTGGTTCATGATCCATTGCATTAATATTCTCATATTTCATTAAATTCCTATTAACGTAATAATAAAATATTAAATTTCATTTAATTACAATTTATCCATTTGTTAAGTTTTTAAATTAATAAATCTTTATTTCCATTCCTTTAATTCAATAAATTATCCTATTACGAGTAACATTAACATTATTTCCAAATACTACCTTAATTAACATTAACGTGATATCTTATTTAGATTTATTGCAATTGATTCCAATTCAATTTATATTTCTTTCAATATTTAATTACCAAAACCCTGTTAAGCTAACAAATTTAATTATCAAAATTTATGGGTTGTTACAGTTTTCCTTATTGTCTATCCTAAAAGAGAAAAACAAGATTATACGTACAGTATAGCAACATCGAAGATAGCTGTACCGTATAATTTTCGTGTTTCTTCTGGATATTTCCAAAGTTATAATTTTTTCAAGAATTGATAGCCGGTTATTAAACTATCAAATAATCAACAAACAATCTAGACATAAAATTTCATATAGATATGATTATGCCTCTTTTAATTTATCTTTCATTAATTAAATCTTTATTCGGTTATATGATTTAAAATCTCTTTACAAAAGATATATTCACAAACCTTCTCAACTCTTTTCAATGCTTTGAAAAATATCATATACTTATCTCATCGGTATGAGTATATTAGCAAAACACTATACTTCCAAAACTTAAAAAATACCTTCACATACTTATACTGATGGTATAAGTTTAATTACAAGTCTTAAAGAAGATTTTCCCTATTTTTTCAAAAATCATATTTAAATGGACCAAAACAAATGTTAATTAAAACAATATTACTATAAACCCAAACCACTTTCCTTTTTGGGGTAAGTAAATGGATCGTATGGAAATTAGACCAAATACAGTTATCACCACTTTTTGATTTCAAACTTAAACTTTCTTTCGATTAATAGTGAAGTTGGACAAGCCAGGGAACTATCTTTGCCTCAACATACATTCATAATTCTCAAGATGGAGATGAGTTTTCCCCACATCAGAATTTGATGTTAAGTATAAAAAGAATAATTTTCATACCATCATAAATTAAATGATCATTTAGAGAAATCAATTCCTGCCTCCTTATATAAATTTCCCATTACAAATCTCTTCCTATTTATAAAACTCCTTTTATAAATTTCCCTTTTATTTATAAAAAATCTTTTATAAATCTCCTTTTTTATAAAACTTCTTTTACAAATATTCTAATTTTAAATCTCATATACTTATCACAAATCTTCGGTTTCAAGGTAGGAATAAATACTTTTCATAAAATGATCATTTTATATATCACTATAAATTTACAAATGTGATTTATCAAAATGACATCATTTCCGTTTTCAAATATCGTTTATAAATCTTTTATTTTATTTAAGAAATACCATTTATAAATCCAACTTTCTACACAACATTATATAAATAGCATTTGATAAATATTTATTTCAAAATATTTCTATCTTCTCTTAAGACATAATCATTTTATTATAAAAGATAAACCCTTTTTTCTCTTTAATATAAACCTTCGTTATTATATTAATATTTCAATAAAATAAATACTTCCTGAAATACTTTTAAAATATTTCCATATAAATTAGAAGAGACTAACAAAAAGGTTGGAGTAAAATAGAGAAGCTCGAAGGTCGTTTCCAAATAAAATGCCTCAGGAAATACAAAATGTCAAATTTAAAAATGATTCTTCGAATCAGAATCATTTTCTAATCAAAATGAGCAAATAATAGTATTTCAAAATACTATAGTGAGGCCTAAAGCTACCATAGCACTTAAAAAGTGTTTTAATTACTCTACCTATAAGAGTTCAACTTTTATAACATATCACAGTCACATCATATAAGGCTAAGTTACCATACTTTGGGTATTCAACAATTAATAGGATAAGTATATAAATGAAATTAAAATCAACAGCAATGAGGAATACCGTTGGATCCCTCTACAAAAATCAAATCTTCCAAAGTGTTCTCGTAGCAGTCTATTCGCTACAAAACACATCGACTTCCATTTCCTTGCTTTCTCCCATATAACACAGTGGTTATTTATGTCATCTGCATCCAAGCAGGAGTTCAGTTTAACCAATCAATAAACATCCAAGCATACCAGTAAGAATTTATATCAATTCATATATCACATAGTGTTTATCCAAAGGTGAGTTAACTCACTAAAATTCAAGCTAACTCTTACGCATTCCTGAATAGTTAAAAATCGAACGCCGTTCAATTTTATCTCAAAAATTTTCTTGCTTCAAAATTAATGAACCCCGATCCAATGCATAGACAATAGTCGTACGAGTACAGCGCAAGAGACCGTGCACGATTAGAACTTCGTAAGACTGTGATGCGAGTTAGTCACTAAACATGAATGTATTTATTTAATTATCTAAATAATTAAATCTTAACCCACTATGCTATAGCCCAAGACCTAAATCTCCAACCCCAAACCCACTCGCTATAGTGTTCTTCTCTCTTCCTTAATTCAATTTGGCTTCCACTTATGCACGGCTAAGTGCACGCATGCCAATGACATGACCAACCACCCGTCGATCGACAGACTAAGGTCACAAATGAACCCCACTTACCGAGCTTGCCATACCTACACCTTCGCCATCAACTCCGATTATCCCCATAAAATTCCGACCATAGGCTTAACTTCAAAAAAATTTCCAAACGTGTTCATCCACCCATTCGCCACCATCTTGATCATCAATCACCTTTCCCGCCCTAGCCATTACAACTGCAATACCCTACCACATCTCCATCCAATTCCAAATCACACTAGTACGCTAAGGCCATCGCAAAACCCCAAAGACATGAACGTAAAATCATAAGCCACTAAACACTAAAATAAGCTCGTCTATGCTCCTACGGCCAAATGCCACTGCTACATACGACTCCTCCTTAACCCCACATCACTTCTAGTCATCGCCACATGCCCATAAACTCATCGTGCCGTCGGAAATGGTGAGATTAAAGAAAATCATTCATCCACCTCCTCAAGCCGATTTCGGCCACTAAATTTTTTGTGAACACCACTAAAAATCATGGTTCATCGATAAGACTGCAACAATGTCCTCTACATCCATTTTGTGATCATCGAAATTCCTTCATCTTTGACATTCATTGTTGTCGAGCAATTTCTCCCACAACACTCGACGAAACGACAAGTGACTATTTTTAGAAAATACCAGTGATCTAACTTTACGACTATGCAGTTGGAAGTTTTGGCTAATTTTGATCGGTTTGAGAGATAGTGGATTTTGAAGTGGAGAGCTGGGGAGTTTATTCTCTTAATTTTGGAATGCATAGGAGAGATGAACAAAAGAAAATAATGTCAGCAAGAAGAAGTGTTAGAGGTACATAAATATGCGTAGGTACCTTGTAAATGAAATGACATGGCACTGCAAAAAAATGATACCTCCTTATAATCTACACAACATAGGCCATAACACTAGGCACAGCTAAGAACATAGGCAAGGGAAAAAGAAAAAAGGCAAAGGACAATATAGATTTTGTTTTGGGTCGTCCACTACACAACACTTCACGTGCAAGCCACGAACGATCGAAATAGAAATAAGATCTTGCAAAACAATATGAAACGATCAGAAAACAACCCAAAAATACATATGTTAATTTATTCTACGTAGTTTAAAAATACCAACGTTTGCCTTAAAATGCATGCGTCAAACGCTAATTTAAATATTTTCAAATTAATAATTATGGAAAAATCCTGCAAATTCATTTTAAAAACGTATCATAAAAATCAATTAATTTTATTACCAATTGATTTTCTTATTATTTATTATATTTGAATCAAATTTGAATATTTGAATAGATCAAATATTCCCATCCAAAACATTAAAAATTTCAGGTTGTCGCATTCTTCTCCACTTTAAATATTTCATCCTTAAAATTCCAAGGACGGAACATGTAACGACCCACTATTTTGGACCATTCAAATCGACAATAATTCACATATGTCAGACTTGAATAATTCAAAATAACAGATTGTAATAAAATTTAGAGCAAATAAAATCATTCATAGAATAACAGACACAGAAATATCAGAATAACTCGCAGCAGAATATAAAATACCATGGTAGTTCATGAAGCTACTATAACAAAGTCTCAAAACTAGTACATAATATCAGTTTGAAAACAACATAATAGAAATCTCAAATACATAAAAGTCCACTAATACAAGATGAAATAGAACAACTGAAATAGATAAATAATTAGATAGGTAAAATCTCCAGCCAGCTCTAGAAAGAGAAATCCAAAGCTATGAATACTCGGGCTGACCCGAGCGTAAAGAAAAACACAAAACACTCGAGTTAGGACATATATACTTATGTAATGTAAACCAACTTAAGTGAACTGTAATAAAGTACAAGTAACTTAAAGGATGCTTGGGACCGCCTATCCTCTAAGGATCCGTTAAACTATTTACTATGTAGTAATATTACGCTATTATAATAATGTCTAAAGTAAAATAAACTTACTTTAATATAGCGTCGAAGGGTTACCCATATAGCCCCCAACATGTAATAGTCTCAGTAGTCCATCCATTATCAGCATATCTCCAGATCGGAAGACTACCCTAAATACTCCATGGGCTATGGGAGAAAAACAAACTCGTAGTAAAGCTCGCTATGGTAGGTGACAAGATACACGAAGCAATGCCAGGGTAGATATACCAATTATGCTTCTGGGCTGGTGGTAACGCATAGCAGCCCTACCGCCCACCTCGAGACACACTCCCAAAATCAAAAGGGTGCACCCAATCAATCACAAAAGTAATAGAATGGTATCGAAGAAGTGAGTCTGATCGAAGGAGCTACCTCACTTGGCCCGTCGGTCGGTCCGGTTTTAGCCACCTTAAGCCAACTCACGGGAGTCGGGTCCATGTAATATACCTCAAAAAGATCGTCGCCACCATCCTGCTTCGTTCTGGAATCTCCACCACGTACACAATTGTTAAAGTGGTTTTCGATATCGATAGAGAGTATGTCCATATCCAATCCCGGTCTCTTTAACAACCAATCGTTATTATAACCCATGGTTGTAACTTAAAAATGGTATTTATACTTCGAAAATCAAATATCATTTCAACATTCAAATATCATTATATCATATCTTTCCAAAACCCATTCATTTTTATTTAATTTAAATACTATTCCAATCATATTTCAAAATGGTTTATTTTCCATAACAGATTACTTTATTTAAACCATTTTAAAATGAAGTTATTATACTTAAAAATCAAATATTTAATTCTCAAAATTTTTGTCTTTTCATAATTCATTTATTCACTTAAATTTATTAAAACAGTGAAATTTCAACTTTCACAGCATTATGAAAATGCTACAGTAAGTTACATTTGAAAACAGTTCAATTAAGCAAAGACGGCATTTAAAACCGCTATAAAATTTCATGTTCAAATTTTAGTTTCTGCAATACGGGTATGGTTGCAAAATTTTTGTGGTGCAATCATCATACGAAAGTCATAGCCTAGTCAAGACAAGTGGAGAGGAGATGGTGTTGCCATGGATAGTGATGGTACTGGTCGGCGGAGGTGGTGGAGGGGCTATAGCCGATGTGACGACCAAAACTCGATGTCTAATAAACGACATCAAATTCGCATCGTCGGAGCTTATAACAACAATTAGATGAATATAAAACAGTGGAACAGAATCAATATCATAAATATAATCACTGTTACAGCATCAACATAATATCCATACTACAACAGAGTACATAATACATATACCACAATCTCTAAATACAACATCATGATAATATAACAGTGAACATATATCCAAAAATCCTCAAATGAGAGAGATGATAACGAACTCCCAAAAGCTAACACCTGAAATCTCCACTAGCTCCTAAGATATCTCCAAGATAAGAGCTCCAAAATACTGCTACTCCAAAATATAGAAACCTGCTACTAGGCTGCCCGTGTGGAAATAATGGGCACCCAGAGTTTAGGAAAGAAAACAATAAACTCCGGATCAGTCATGGGACTGGTATGAGTAAACAAGACAGTTGTATTTTAAATAAACAAGACTTATAAAAGAATTTTCGGAATGCTTTTAAAAATGGAACTACCATAAGACCTCCCGCCACACACACAATGCAAACGCAGAATTGGAGGAGATTTCTTCTTATGATAGTTAAATATGCTTGATACGAGAAAAGAAATTCTTTGATATTATCACTAGTGCATAGTGAAGTAAATCATTTCGAAAGTAGAATATAAATCTTAGCCAGCATAGACATTCCGAATTATGCCTACTATAGCTACCATGTTTTGTGGCAGGTTACCGCCACGCTGCATGGCAGGTTCTACAACTAAAATCGTACAGGGTTTCGCATTGTTTTATTGGATTTCCAACAAATGGTCAGGCCAAGGAACTTCCCATTGCCACATGAGAACGCCTCTGGAAGGACGTCCCCGAGAACCAAACCGGATCTCTGCCAACACAAGGCCGGGTTACCCCTAACTGGGTAACTACTGACACGAGTATGCCATCTCCCGGTCGTAACCAACCTTTAACCGGGGCCCCAGCAACAAATCACAAAATCATATAGATATATCTGCGATATCCACATAAGTTAAGTACCTGGGCTCCATACCATGATACCACTTCTATCCAGAAGGAAATGTACATACCCTAAGGGGTGCTACCCCCAATAACCTTGCCGCATCTTTCCTGTTTTGACCATTTCGGGGTGTAAGGTCCGACGAAGTCACGTCCACAAAAACACACTTTATACAAAAGTCGTGCTTTGGGTCAACAAATGATCATAGAAATGATCACAAAGATAGACGATCAAATAAATGATCCTATCATAAATAATCAACACAATGATCATTTCACAGCAACACTCAGCATGTCACATTACCAAATTGGGAATATATTGCTGATAACCTTCAACTATATAACCTCTGAGCTCGTACGTCTCAGAGAAGGGTGTTAAGCTAAAAGAATAAATTATCCGCCACCAACAGAAATATATTTGAAAGAAATCGGCTTTATATCTCAATTTGTAATGTCAGACAGACTATCCATACAAGTCTGTTCCGGGCTCGAACAGAACCGAAGGCACTTCCAAAGAAGTCCTTGCAATCCGGATATCCACAATCCTGATCGGATTCCCCATCACATATGGAGAACTCTATACCGGAGCAACTCGGTGCAGAGTCAATCGACAGATCATCCTATCGCTCTTGCAAATGCCCGGTCTTCAACACCGGTCTTCAATTGCTATCCATAACGTCGAATCACATATTCAAAATGGGTTATACGACACAAAGGTCCTTTCCCGGCTAATTCGAATAGTGGGTGTCAAATTTTAAAACATGTGGATGTCATTCATAAATATTCACAGGTTCGATGTGGGTTTCGGATAACCAACTGAAATCCGATTCCCTGTCGCATCGAAGTTTAAATGTCGGTTTACAGACAACAGGGTTTTCACATCAATACAGAACAAATCATAATCACAGTGCAATAACATGGCAATATCATCATACAGAATTACAAACAGAACAGAGATATCGATATAAGTTAACAACAATAGTTAGTTATTTACTAATCAAAACGAATGAGATAAATTAACCAAATATTATTTTATTGATTTCTCAATCAATGATTACTTACAATTAATTACAGTTGATTAGATCTTAATCATTTCCATAAATTTTATCACTTATTTATTTATTTCAAAACAAGTCATCTTAGTTATTAATTTATTAAATCTTAATTATCCTTTTAAAAAAAACTTTAATATTAATTAATTTACTAGATAATCTTTTTCTTAAGGGATTAACTAATCATTAATTGTTTAAATGAACCAAAGGATAATTTAAATTGCTTTGATTATCTCTTTTAAACCATGTTCAATAATTCACCTCAATAAGTTAAAATTTAGTTTTAAACAACCCTATGTTTAATTTTCTTTTACATTATATTATTCATTATTTATGACTTTATAATGATGTAACAAAATTAAATAAATTAAGATTTAATTTTTTTTTTTTGTTAACTCCACATTCCATTAATAAACAATCCTCCTTTTATAAACAATGTTTTTTTTTTAAATTTTTTTTTTTTGTTTAAACTCAAGTTTTCTATAGCTTCAACTGAATATACTGTTCAGGTGGCCAACCCGAGTCTTCCCCGAGTCACGCTCGAGTTCGAACGCTGCCTGCTTCGAGTTTCTGCCCAATTCTACCCGTGTAAATAAAAAATTTCAAAATTTGTTTAAGTCCAATTTTTGTCACGACAAAACCCTGAAACAACTCGACTTTCCCTTCGAGTCTAACCCAAGTTTTCCCGAGAATTACTTCGAGTCTTCCTCCATGCCACTTCTTCTTCCACAACCCACAATTGTTCAGATACGCAATGATACGCGTATACGTGTACGCCTGAACGGTGACGCTCTGACCTTCCTCACGACCATCAGCAAGTCAATGATGACTAACTCAACCTAGCCGACCACCCAGAATTTCAGATACTACCGTGGTTCAATTTTAGGTGGTTCGATCGAACAAACCCATCGGCACATCACCACTAAATCATCTCGTCTTCCCACGTATGGCCATTAGAAGCCACAAAAACCTTACTGAAGCTTCATCAAGACGTGACGCCTCGACTGGCACCGGAGACGTGGATTCCGATCACCCCTAGGTGGAGCGGCGATCCCATTTTCAACGCGAACTGGAAACAGTTCTTAAACCCTAGTTTTCATTCGAATTCAAAATTTATGCAATAGAAATTTTTTTTTACATTTTTCTCGAACTCAACGATGAACAATCTTGCTTTAACCAAAATCTTAGCATCTAAAATTTGTTCGATGATTGGCAATCGATCAAAATGCATGTCTCGTTCAACATTGGACTGCACGTAATCTAGGCAATTAAAAATTACCATATTTGTCTTAAAAATCATCATTTTAAAAATGGATTCACTTAAAGTTATGGAAGTTACAATTCGTGAAATTTGGGTTTCCTTGAGATTTTGAATTTTGTCACTGTGTTTCATCTTTCCAGGAAGAAGAACTCTGTAACTGTTTTAATCCTTTACTGATATGTAATGTGAGTTTAAAATAATATTTAACTTGTTTAAAAATCTCTGTTATAATCAAAGAAAGAATGAGATTTAAATTTTTCTTTGATATGGGTTGACCTGCAACCAAAAATTACTGTGTTTGTTTAGTTTCTAGGAAAAAAGGAAAGTTTTCAAACTGCTTTGCTTGATCACTGAAACTTAGTGCAGGTTTAAACATATACTCCATTTTTCTTTTTCTTTTCCTTTCAAATTCAATAGAAAATGGAAACAGGGGGAAAGAAGAAAAAGAAAGGTTCATCAGGTTTTCATTTTTGTTTTCCTGAAACTAAAACAGAGAATGAAATTTGTAAAATCAACATGCACAACCCTACATTCATCATACACTCAATATTTTTGTGAGCAAACCAAGGACTAACTTCACTACAGGGTCCAAGCATATACAGCAACAAAGAAAAATTAAAAGAAACAGGGGTTTACTCACTTGAACAATATAGAAACAGAGACTATTTTTGTTTCTTTTTAACTGCAGTTTGCTTCTTCTTCTCTGGTTTGGTTTTTAACTTCTTTTTACTTTCTGTTTTGATCACCTGAATGCTTTTGAATTTATGAAATATGATGTTTTCTTTTTCAGGTTTGCAGAAGTTTGTTGAATGAAATAAAGAGGCAGGTTGATGTTTCTTTATAACAGATTGTTTACTGAAGTTTATTAAAACAAGTACAGGATAAACCATGCTGGAAGTAAAAGCATTGAATGCAGGTATGTTCTTTGTAGATGCTTGCATTTAATGAAAGTATGTAGTGTTTCATGCTTGTATATTTTCAGCATGCTGTCTTGTTTATTTATTTGATCATAAGTTTAATCATTTGTTTATTTGTTTGTTCTTTTGTTTAATTGTTTACTTGCTTAATTATTCATAGGTTTATTTGTTTATTTGTTTGTTCTTTTGTTTGATTATTCATAGGTTTATTTGTTTAATTTTATTATGATGCGATTTAAATTTTAAAATTTTATCATAACTTACATTAACAATTTTTTTTTTATTTCTTTTAAAAGTTTTAAGTAAAAATACTAAACTTTGTTCATATTTTATTCCTTTATAACTTTTCAATTTTTATTTCAAAAAGTTTAAAATATATTACTAAATTTTTAATTCAAAATTTTCGGGATGTTACAATATCCCCTCCTTAAGAATATTTCGTCCTCGAAATTGAAAGAGAGAGAAACTTAAACAAATTATATACGAATTTATAAATAAGGAAATAACTTACAGTTTTAAGTCGAGATGTCAATTCTGCATTTGGGATATGACTTCTTCATATTCTCTTCAGTCTCCCAAGTACAATCCTTTGGATCGCCACTCCATTTAACTTTGACCAATTTCACAATTTTGTTCCTCAATCGCTTCTCATCACGATCAACAATTTTCATCGGTTCCCTTCTAACTGCCAAGTTGGGAGTGATTTCTAGATCCTGCTGAGCAGCTTCTTCAATAATATCATCTGGATCGTGCACATATTTCCGAAGGTTAGAAATATGGAACACATCATGTACGCCAGACAACCAGCTGGGTAACTGCACTCTATATGCTAGAGAACCAATCCTTTCCAGAATAGGAAAAGGACCAATATAACGCGGTGCCAACTTTCCAGTTTTCCCGAATCTCAATACACCCCGCATCGGAGATACTTTCAGAAATACAGAATCTCCAACTTGAAATTCCAAATTTCTCCTTCGACGGTCATAGTAGCTCTTCTGACGGCTTTGGGCAGTTAATAACTTCTTTCTAATAAAATTTACCTTCTCAGTGGCTTCTTTTATCATATCCGGTCCAAGAACAAGTCTGTCACCTGATTCGATCCAGCATGTAGGTGATCGACACGGACGACCATATAAAGCTTCGAAAGGAGCCATTTCTAAACTGGCCTGATAACTGTTGTTATATGAGAATTCAACCAGATGCAAATGGTCCTCCCAAGAACCACCAAAATCATGAACACAAGCACGCAGTAGGTCTTCTAAAATTCGGTTAACTCTCTCAGTCTGTCCATCAGATTGCGGATGATAAGCAGTACTGAAATTTAATTACGTTCCCAATGCATCCTGAAACGCTTCCCAAAATCTACTAGTGAAGATCGGGTCACGATCACTCACTATACTACTGGGAATACCATGGAGGCGAACAATTTCCTTTATATATATACCTGCCAAGCTTGCCGCGGTCCGAGTAGATTTAACTGGAATGAAATGAGCATTTTTGGTTAGATGATCCATAATAACCCAAATCGCTTCATTGCCTTTCTTGGTACGAGGCAATCCATCGATGAAATCCATCGATACCTGATCCCACTTCCATTTCGGTACTTCTAAAGGTTGAAGTAAACCGGCCACTTTCTTTTGGTCGCTCTTGATTTGCTGACAAGTAGCACAGCGACTAACATAAATAGATATGTCTCTCTTCGTCGTTTTCCACCAGAATGTTCTTTTAACATCTCGATACATTTTGTTGACTCCTGGATGGATGCTGAATTTGGACTTGTGGCATTCGTCCAAAACTTCACGTTTCAGATCAGGGAAGTCTGGAACACAAATCCTGCCTTTTAATCTTATTACTCCTCTATTATCCATCTCGAAACTAGTGCCTTCTCCCTGGCATATTCTTTTATAAATTCCCCGAAGAAACTCATCTTCATATTGCTGTCTTGCGATCTTCTCAAAGAGAGTAGGAGTGATAACAAGGTATGCAAGAACAGCATGTCTCCTACTTAAAGCATCGGCAACCACATTGGCTTTTCCCGGCGTATATTGGATATCTAAGTCATAAGATGCCAGAAATTCCAACCAACGTTGTTGTCGCAAATTCAAATCCTTCTGGATGAAAAGATATTTCAAGTTCTTATGATCGGTGAATAATTCGAATTTTTCACCCAGAAGATAGTGTCGCCATATTTTCAAAGCGAAAACAACAGCCAAAAGTTCCAAATCGTGCGTTGGATAGTTCTTCTCATGGGGACGTAATTGTCTACTCGCATAGGCAACCACCTTACCATTTTGCATTAATACTGCACCTACCCCTTCACCACATGCATCAGTATAGACAGATAAGCCTTGGTTCCCGTTAACAATAGTGAGAACAGGAGCAGTGGTCAATCTCTTTTTCAACTCTTGAAAAAACTTCTTCACATTTTGAAGTCCAAATGAACTTTGCATTTTTCATTGTTAACTTAGTCAGCGGACTAGCTAACTTAGAAAAATCTTGAACGAATTTCCGATAATAGCCTGCTAAACCCAAAAAGCTTCGAACTTCTCTTGGAGTAGTGGGTTGTTTCCAATCAAGAATAGCGGAAATTTTGCTAGGATCTACTGAAATTCCTTCTTCATTAACAATATGGCCAAGGAATTTGACTTCATTGACCCAGAAGTGGCATTTGGAAAATTTTGCATATAGAACATTTCTTCTCAAAATTTCTAAGACAATGCTAAGATGCTCGGCATGCTCATCTTCAGTTTTGGAGAAAATTAAGATGTCATCAATGAATACAAGCACAAATTTATTCAGAACTTCCCGAAACACACGAGTCATGAGATCTACGAAGTATGCTGGAGCATTGGTTAGCCCGAAAGGCATAACTAACCATTCATAGAACATATTAGGACCTCTGAAAGCAGTCAGATGTACACAATCTTCGGCGATTCGTAATTGATGGAATCCCTAAGCTAGATCCATTTTTGAAAAGGAACGAGCGCCATGAAGTTGGTCGAATAGATCATCAATCCTGGGCAGTGGAAATTTATTCTTGAGAGTTTGTTTATTTAGATCGCGGTAATCTACACACAATCTTAAAGATCCGTCTGATTTAGCAACAAATACGACCGCTGAGCCCCATTCAGAAACACTGGGTCGAATTAATCCTTTTGCTAGTAGCTGATTAGTTTGATGAACCAATTCAATCTTTTCCCTGGGTGCCATCCTGCGACTTGCGTGAACAACAGGACGAGTATTAGGTACAAGATCGATTCGGAATTCTATTTCTCGATGAGGAGGTAAAGATTTCACTTCTTCGAATACGTCGGAAAAATTCCGAACAACAGGTATAGACTGTAAAGTGGGTTCAAGATTTCCCAAAGTATATATCAATCTGTCGCTCCTTGGACTTGGATTCTCACAAGAGAATTCAATAAAATTTCCAAAACTTGTTTTGATTAAAACTGTCCGATTACTACACTCCAATCTAGCATCGTATCTCGATAACCAGTTCATACCGAGTAAGATTTCAAATTCGTCAAATTCGAGGACATAAAGGTTGATAGGAAATTTATAGCTAGCATATGAAATAGGAACTCTCTTACAATATGAACTAAGATTTGCGGGACCTCCAACCGGATTTTTCACGCAAATAAGATCGTCAGCAAATTTAGTTTCAAGTCCTAATTCATTTACGGTTTGTTGGGAGATAAAGCTATGTGAAGCTCCTGTATCAAATAAAGCTCTAACAGTTCTATTATTAATAGTAAGGTTACCTTCCAAAACACTTTTCCCTTTGTCAGCTTTTGAAGATGAGGGGTCCTCCTTTATCGTGTAAACCTTTGCCATTTGTGCTGGCTTCATCACTGGGCAATCTTTTACTAAATGTCCCGGTTTATGACAATTGTAACATTCTCTAGCTGGTTTCTTCAGTTTTGGGCAGTCATTTGAATAGTGGCCTTTCTCTTTGCAGTTGTAACAAGTGACATTTTCTGTTGCTCTTCCTTGAGTGTTCCTCTTCTTCTCATTGCCTTGCCAAGGTTTCTTGCCTCCGAATTTTCGTTTTTTATAATTCTGACTACCTGAATTACCTTTCTCCACAGTTGCTTCTTGTATATCAAGAGTAGCGTACCTGTACCCCATATCTACCAAATCTGAAAAAGATTCTTTAACATGACCCATCATTCTTCCATGATATTTCTGGTTCATTCCCCGGATAAACCTTTCGTTTTTCTTCAGAGGTGTATTTAGCAATTCCGGGCCAAACCGAGATAGTTCACTGAATTTATTCAAGTATTCTTCAAACGACAAACTTCCTTGTTTCAAATCCAGAAATTCCTGATACATTCTGGAAACTCCCGCCGATGGCATGTAACGTTTCTCAAACACTTCTTTAAAACGATCCCAAGTAAATTCTTCCTCGGGTTCATCTATAATGATGGTTTCCCACCAAGCTGAAGCTTCTCCTTGGAGTTGCCAAGAAGCTATAAGTCTTTTCTGCTCATCCTGCAATTTTAGCCCTTTAAAAATCTTTTCACACGATCTTACCCAAGCTTGAGCGTCAATAATTGACTCTTTGCCAATAAATGGTTTGCCACCAAGCTTTTCAAACTTCTTATATAATTCAGCCTAGTCCGGCTGCTGCTGAATTTCTATTGCTGCTTCTGCGGCTGCGGGAATTTGATTTGGTGCTGCAGCATTGCCTTGACCCCTAATTCTTCCTCTGCGTCCACTCATTTTCACTATCTGAGATTAGTAAGAAAATTGATTCAGATATGCAGACGAAATATCTTAAGGAATATCAGTAGTAAAAAGAAATAGACTAAGAAAATTTTAAAGTTTCAATTTTGATTATACCCATTCTAGGGTATACTTCACCCTATCTCTAATGAGCCATCTAATGTGTTATACTCCGTAGCTAAAGTTCTTACTCAACCAACAGCTCTGATACCAATTTGTGACGACCCAAACTCGATGTCCAATAAACGACATCAAATTCGCATCGTCGGAGCTTATAACAATAATTAGATGAATATAAAACAGCGGAACAGAATCAATATCATAAATAACATCACTGTTACAGCATCAACATAATATCCATACTACAACAGAGTACATAATACATATACCACAATCTCTAAATACAACATCATGATAATATAACAGTGAACATATATCCAAAAATCCTCAAATGAGAGAGATGATAACGAACTCCCAAAGCTAACACCTGAAATCTCCACTAGCTCCTAAGATATCTCCAAGATAAGAGCTCCAAAATACTGCTACTCCAAAATATAGAAACCTGCTACTAGGCTGCCCGTGTGGAAATAATGGGCACCCAGAGTTTAGGAAAGAAAACAATAAACTCCGGATCAGTCATGGGACTGGTATGAGTAAACAAGACAGTTGTATTTTAAATAAACAAGACTTATAAAAGAATTTTCGGAATGCTTTTAAAAATGGAACTACCATAAGACCTCCCGCCACACACACAATGCAAACGCAGAATTGGAGGAGATTTCTTCTTATGATAGTTAAATATGCTTGATACGAGAAAAGAAATTCTTTGATATTATCACTAGTGCATAGTGAAGTAAATCATTTCGAAAGTAGAATATAAATCTTAGCCAGCATAGACATTCCGAATTATGCCTACTATAGCTACCATGTTTTGTGGCAGGTTACCGCCACGCTGCATGGCAGGTTCTACAACTAAAATCGTACAGGGTTTCGCATTGTTTTATTGGATTTCCAACAAATGGTCAGGCCAAGGAACTTCCCATTGCCACATGAGAACGCCTCTGGAAGGACGTCCCCGAGAACCAAACCGGATCTCTGCCAACACAAGGCCGGGTTACCCCTAACTGGGTAACTACTGACACGAGTATGCCATCTCCCGGTCGTAACCAACCTTTAACCGGGGCCCCAGAAACAAATCACAAAATCATATAGATATATCTGCGATATCCACATAAGTTAAGTACCTGGGCTCCATACCATGACACCACTTCTATCCAGAAGGAAATGTACATACCCTAAGGGGTGCTACCCCCAATAACCTTGCTGCATCTTTCCTGTTTTGACCATTTCGGGGTGTGAGGTCCGACGAAGTCACGTCCACAAAAACACACTTTATACAAAAGCCGTGCTTTGGGTCAACAAATGATCATAGAAATGATCACAAAGATAGACGATCAAATAAATGATCCTATCACAAATAATCAACACAATGATCATTTCACAGCAACACTCAGCATGTCACATTACCAAATTGGGAATATATTGCTGATAACCTTCAACTATATAACCTCTGAGCTCGTACGTCTCAGAGAAGGGTGTTAAGCTAAGAGAATAAATTCTCCGCCACCAACAGAAATATATTTGAAAGAAATCGGCTTTATATCTCAATTTGTAATGTCAGACAGACTATCCATACAAGTCTGTTCCGGGTTCGAACAGAACCGAAGGCACTTCCAAAGAAGTCCTTGCAATCCGGATATCCACAATCCTGATCGGATTCCCCATCACATATGGAGAACTCTATACCGGAGCAACTCGGTGCAGAGTCAATCGACATATCATCCTATCGCTCTTGCAAATACCCGGTCTTCAACACCGGTCTTCAATTGCTATCCATAACGTCGAATCACATATTCAAAATGGGTTATACGACACAAAGGTCCTTTCCCGGCTAATTCGAATAGTGGGTGTCAAATTTTAAAACATGTGGATGTCATTCATAAATATTCACAGGTTCGATGTGGGTTTCGGATAACCAACTGAAATCCGATTCCCTGTCGCATCGAAGTTTAAATGTCGGTTTACAGACAACAGGGTTTTCACATCAATACAGAACAAATCATAATCACAGTGCAATAACATGGCAATATCATCATACAGAATTACAAACAGAACAGAGATATCGATATAAGTTAACAACAATAGTTAGTTATTTACTAATCAAAACGAATGAGATAAATTAACCAAATATTATTTTATTGATTTCTCAATCAATGATTACTTACAATTAATTACAGTTGATTAGATCTTAATCATTTCCATAAATTTTATCACTTATTTATTTATTTCAAAACAAGTCATCTTAATTATTAATTTATTAAATCTTAATTATCCTTTTAAAAAAAACTTTAATATTAATTAATTTACTAGATAATCTTTTTCTTAAGGGATTAACTAATCATTAATTGTTTAAATGAACCAAAGGATAATTTAAATTGCTTTGATTATCTCTTTTATACCATGTTCAATAATTCACCTCAATAAGTTAAAATTTAGTTTTAAACAACACTATGTTTAATTTTCTTTTACATTATATTATTCATTATTTATGACTTTATAATGATGTAACAAAATTAAATAAATTAAGATTTAATTTTTTTTTGGTTAACTCCACATTCCATTAATAAACAATCCTCCTTTTATAAACAATGCTTTTTTTTTAGAAAAAAAAAAATTTGTTTAAACTCAAGTTTTCTATAGCTTCAACTGAATATACTGTTCAGGTGGCCAACCCGAGTCTTCCCCGAGTCACGCTCGAGTGCGAACGCTGCCTGCTTCGAGTTTCTGCCCAATTCTACCCGTGTAAATAAAAATTTTCAAAATTTGTTTAAGTCCAATTTTTGTCACGACAAAACCCTGAAACAACTCGACTTTCCCTTCGAGTCTAACCCCAGTTTCCCCGAGAATTACTTCGAGTCTTCCTCCATGCCACTTCTTCTTCCACAACCCACAATTGTTCAGATACGTAATGATACGCGTATACGTGTACGCCTGAACGGTGACGCTCTGACCTTCCTCACGACCATCAGCAAGTCAATGATGACTAACTCAACCTAGCCGACCACCCAGAATTTCAGATACTACCGTGGTTCAATTTTAGGTGGTTCGATCGAACAAACCCATCGGCACA
Organism: Allium cepa; assembly: GCA_030765085.1. Lineage (NCBI taxonomy): Eukaryota > Viridiplantae > Streptophyta > Magnoliopsida > Asparagales > Amaryllidaceae > Allium > Allium cepa. The sequence goes on from CM060928.1 coordinate 842,030,978, forward strand.
TCACCACTAAATCATCTCGTCTTCCCACGTATGGCCATTAGAAGCCACAAAAACCTCACTGAAGCTTCATCAAGACGTGACGCCTCGACTGGCACCGGAGACGTGGATTCCGATCACCCCTAGGTGGAGCGGCGATCCCATTTTCAACGCGAACTGGAAACAGTTCTTAAACCCTAGTTTTCATTCGAATTCAAAATTTATGCAATAGAAATTTTTTTTTACATTTTTCCCGAACTCAACGATGAACAATCTTGCTTTAACCAAAATCTTAGCATCTAAAATTTGTTCGATGATTGGCAATCGATCAAAATGCATGTCTCGTTCAACATTGGACTGCACGTAATCTAGGCAATTAAAAATTCCCATATTTGTCTTAAAAATCATCATTTTAAAAATGGATTCACTTAAAGTTATGTAAGTTACAATTCGTGAAATTTGGGTTTCCTTGAGATTTTGAATTTTGTCACTGTGTTTCATCTTTCCAGGAAGAAGAACTCTGTAACTGTTTTAATCCTTTACTGATATGTAATGTGAGTTTAAAATAATATTTAACTTGTTTAAAAATCTCTGTTATAATCAAAGAAAGAATGAGATTTAAATTTTTCTTTGATATGGGTTGACCTACAACCAAAAATTACTGTGTTTGTTTAGTTTCTAGGAAAAAAGGAAAGTTTTCAAACTGCTTTGCTTGATCACTGAAACTTAGTGCAGGTTTAAACATATACTCCATTTTTCTTTTTCTTTTCCTTTCAAATTCAATAGAAAATGGAAACAGGGGGAAAGAAGAAAAAGAAAGGTTCATCAGGTTTTCATTTTTGTTTTCCTGAAACTAAAACAGAGAATGAAATTTGTAAACTCAACATGCACAACCCTACATTCATCATACACTCAATATTTTTGTGAGCAAACCAAGGACTAACTTCACTACAGGGTCCAAGCATATACAGCAACAAAGAAAAATTAAAAGAAACAGGGGTTTACTCACTTGAACAATATAGAAACAGAGACTATTTTTGTTTCTTTTTAACTGCAGTTTGCTTCTTCTTCTCTGGTTTGGTTTTTAACTTCTTTTTACTTTCTATTTTGATCACCTGAATGCTTTTGAATTTATGAAATATGATGTTTTCTTTTTCAGGTTTGCAGAAGTTTGTTGAATGAAATAAAGAGGCAGGTTGATGTTTCTTTATAACAGATTGTTTACTGAAGTTTATTAAAACAAGTACAGGATAAACCATGCTGGAAGTAAAAGCATTGAATGCAGGTATGTTCTTTGTAGATGCTTGCATTTAATGAAAGTATGTAGTGTTTCATGCTTGTATATTTTCAGCATGCTGTCTTGTTTATTTATTTGATCATAAGTTTAATCATTTGTTTATTTGTTTGTTCTTTTGTTTAATTGTTTACTTGCTTAATTATTCATAGGTTTATTTGTTTATTTGTTTGTTCTTTTGTTTGATTATTCATAGGTTTATTTGTTTAATTTTATTATGATGCGATTTAAATTTTAAAATTTTATCATAACTTACATTAACAATTTTTTTTTATTTCTTTTAAAAGTTTTAACTAAAAATACTAAACTTTGTTCATATTTTATTCCTTTATAACTTTTCAATTTTTATTTCAAAAAGTTTAAAATATATTACTAAATTTTTAATTCAAAATTTTCGGGATGTTACAGCCGAGCAAATACATGAAGAGGCAAGGCAAAATTTCAATGGAAAAATTCAATAAAATAAAGAGAAAAAATAGAAAATAAGAAGAAGACATTGCCAAGTTTTATTTCTCAGATCTGAAAGTGGTGTGTAAAATGAAATGAGAAAGAGATGTTTACGTGAAATGCAAAAAGAAAGTCACGGCTAATAGCTTTGGGAAAGGTCGGCCCAAAAAGAAAAGGTGAGTAGATGAAAAGTCAAAAGTTTAAAGGTTTAAGTCTCTTGAAATTTCCTATTCTTTTATTCAAATAAACCAAAATAAAAATTATATAAATAAAATAAAAAGGAATACAAAATAAACTGAAAATCAAATAAATAAATAAATTTTAGAAAAAATAGAAAAATATACGAAAATAGTTTATTATATGTAAATTAGTATTAAAAATTGAAAACAAAAATATAACTAGTTTTGGAAAAATAACTACTACGCTTTAAAAATGTTTTAAAAAATACAATCTTAAAACAAAAATCAAGTTTAAATATATTTCAAAAGTCTAGGGTTGTTACACTCTCCCCCACTCAAATCTTTTCGTCCTTGAAAAGAACGAACAAGGAAAATAAGGAAAGAAAAACAAGATAGAAAAGCAAAACAGTACCTGAAATGAACAATTCTGGATTCGAAGCACGAATGCTCTCCTCTGTCTCCCAGGTACAATCACGATCATCAGTACTCCGCTGTATTTTGCCAAACTAACAGATTTCCTTCTGAGCTACTTCGTACCTCTGTCGACAATACGAAGTGGCTTTCTCTCGACAGTCAGATTATGCTCAATATCCACACTATCAAGATCAGAAGGCTGGACAATAGGAGTTGGATCATGAAGATATCGGCGAAGATGCGAGACATGGAATACATCATGCACTCCAGAAAGCTTTTCGGGAAAATCCAGATGATAAGCCAGAGAACCAACTCTTTCCACAATGCGGAAAGGACCAATGAACCTAGGAGAAAGCTTCCCTCTACGACCAAAGCGAATGACATTCCTTAAGGGAGAGACCTTAAGGAAAACCTGATCACCGACAACAAACTCCCAACTCCACCAATTCCTATCGGCATACTTCTTCTGCCTATTCTGAGCAGCTCTCAACCTCCTCTTAATCTCCTCAACTCTCTCAGAAGCTTCCAAAATCACAACACGACCAAGAACCAAACGATTACCGGATTCAATCCAGCAAGATGGAGATCTACAGGGTCGTCCGTATAGAGCAGCAAGCGGAGACATTTTAATATTGGCTTGAATACAAAGATGGAATGGGACAGACAAAAATACTAAGATAAGCTTAAAACAGAAGGTTATATTATACCTGATACTAGTATTGTAGGTGAATTCGACAAGATGGAGATGATCTTCCTAGGATACTCCATAATCAAGCACACAAGCACGAAGAAGATCCTTGAGAATCTGATTCACTCTTTCGTTTTACCGTCGGTCTATGGATGGTAAGCAGTGCTCAGATTCAGGTGAGTACCCAAAGATTCCTGAAATGCTTTCCAAAAATGACTGGTAAAGATAGGATCGCGATCACAAACAATGCTGAGAGGAACCCCATGGAGACGAACAATCTCTCTCATGTAGATCTCTGATAAGCTAGAAGCAGAACGGGTAGACTTGACCGGAATGAAATGAGCAGACTTCGTCAGTCTATCCACAATAACCCAGATACTCTCATTACCCCTACGAGTCCTTGGTAAACCATCGATGGAATCCATGGAAACCTATTCCCACTTCCAATTGGGAATCTCAAGGGGCTGCAACAAACCAGGGGTCTTCTGGTGATCGGCCTTGACTCGTTGATAATTCGCACACCGACTAACAAAGATAGAGATATCCCGCTTCATCCCCTTCCACCAATAAAGCCTCTTCATATCTTGATACATCTTCGACACACCAGGATGAATAGAAAGTCTGGATCGATGATTCTCCTGAAGCAACTCCTGCCTCAAACCATCAACATTCGGGACACTAATCCTACCGTTAATCCTCAAAAAATCCCTCTATCATCGATCTGAGCTCCACTACTACTACCACCACCAACCCTACTATGAACACTCTCCTTCATCAATCTAAGCATCTCATCCTCATCCTGCTTAGCCACGATACGACCCAAAAGATGAGAAGAAGAAACAACAAGATGACACAACAAAGCCTTCTTCTGACTCAAAGCATCGGCCACAACATTAGCTTTGCAGGGAGTATAGCTAATATCGAGGTCGTAAGAAGACAAAAACTCAAGCCAACGAACTTGCCACTGATTCAAATCCTTTTGGGAGAAGACATATCTCAGAGACTGATGATTGGTGAAAAGCTCAAACTTGGTTCCCAGAAGATGATGCCTTCAAAGCTTCAAAGCAAAGACAACAACAAGCAACTCTAAATCATGAGCAGCATAATTTGCCTCGTGGGTTTTCAAATGACGGCTGGCATGGGCAATGACCTTACCATCCTGCATGAGAACAACACCCAAACCCTCACGACTAGCATCAGTGTATACCGTCAATCCCTCATTTCCATTCGGAACGGTAAGAACTGGTGCGGAAGTTAGCTTGCTCCTTAATTCATTGAAGTACCTTCGCACTTCTTATCCTAGATAAATTTAGCATTCTTACGAGTCAAAGCAGTGAGAGGTGCAGCAATCCGAGCAAAATTCTCGATGAATCTCCAGTAATAACCGGCAACGCCCAGAAAACTACGAACATCAGATGGAGTCTTTGGAATTTCTCAATCCTGTAACAGAATAGGAAGAAATAAGGACAACCGAAAAGATAGAATTATTAAATGATAAAAGAAAAGAGAGAAAAGAAAATCATACATTGATCGCAGCGATCTTGACTGGATCAACAGAAACTCCATTACCAGAAACAATATGCCCGAGAAATCGGACTTCATCCTTCCAGAAATGGCATTTAGAAAATTTAGCCTTCAACTGATGATTTCTAAGAGTCTCCAGAACAAATTTCAAATGCGACTCATGCTCTTCCTTGGTCTTAGAGCAGACAAGGATATCATCAATAAAGACTAGAATACGTTTCACCAAATCAACAAAGAAAGCAGGAGCATTAGTCAAACCAAAAGGCATGACTAACCATCCATAGAACCCATTCTCAATACGGAAAGCAGTCTTGGGAATACTTTCCTTAGCAACCCTGAGTTGATGAAAACCTGTGGCAAGATCGAGATGAGAGAAAACAGTGGCACTATAAAGCTGATCAAACATATCATTGATGCGAGGCATTGGATATCCGTTCTTCATAGTGAGCTTGTTCAGCTCCCTATAATCAACACACATCCTCAAAGAACCATCAGACTTGGTGACGAAAACCACGCGGCTCCCTATTCAGTAAAGCTATGCCTAATCAGGCCTTTGGAAGCTAAGTCCTCAATTTGCTTCCTTAACTCAACCTTCTCGCGGGGTGCCATTCTTCTAAGAGGAAAAACAACTGGTCAAGCACCAGGAATAAGATCAATCCGAAAATCAAATTCCCGCTTAGGAGGTAAAGAAGTGACTTCACCAAATACATCGGGATATAGTCTGACCATAGGAGTCAAATCAAGATTGTTAGGAGAAGAATCCAGAGAATAAATAAAACTGCCAGTGAAATCCTGAGGCATACGGCACTGAATAATCAAAGGACCGCCCTTATCTCCAACAAGAGCGACAATTTTGGATTTGCAAGAGATACGGGCATCATGATTCCTTAGCCAATCTTGACCAAGCAATAAATCAAAAGCATTAAAACCCAAAACATAGAAATCACCAGAAAAACGATAACCAGAATGGAAGAGTTTCACTCCTCAACAAATCCTACTAAGGTTCGTGGGACCCCCAACAGGATTAGAAGCACATAAAGGAACAGAAGCATACCTTGGAGAAAGGAGATGCTCAAATTATCACACAAATCAACAGAAATAAAACTGTGGGAAGCTTCAGTGTCAAATAAAACATGAATAGGATGATGAAATAAAGTAAATGTGCCCTGAATAGTACCTTGGTCAACACCAGGAGTAAGAGCAGGTGCAGGAACTGGAGAAGATGCAGATGAGACAACAAATATACCATAAGGCTTACCCTTCTGCTGGGTAGGGCAATCCTTCCTAAAATGACCAGGCTGGAGACAGATATGGCAGAGATCACACCTCGCCAACTGAGCAGGTGGAGGTATAGCAGCACCAGCTAAAGTAGGACAACTATTAGCGTAATGTCCCTTCTGATAAGATCTAAAGCAGGTGATGGAAGAAAGATCAACATGCTGCCTCTGAGAAGGAGCTGATGATGAAGATCCCAAACCTGGATGCTTGTGTCAATTCTTCTTCTGTTGGAGGAAATTATCCTTTCTCTTCCTAGAATTAGCAGAGGAAGACTAAGATGAATGAGCACCAACAACAGCAGGACCCTTAGAAGTAGGATTCTCATAACGGATAGCCATATCCATAAGCTGGGTAAAAGTGCCATGAACATGAGAAATGAGACGACTATAGTACTCAGGACGAGCACCAGCAATGAACTTCTCATTCTTCCTAAGAGGAATGTCTATCAGGCTAGGACTGAACTTGGAAAGTTCATTGAACTTCCTCTCATACTCAGAAAAGGACATGGTACCCTGCTTGAGATCCATGAGTTCACGATAAAGCTGAGATTTATCGGCTTCTGGCATCCATTTTGCCATAAAAGCCTCCTGGAAAAGAGATACAGAACATACTTAAGATAGATTCAAAGGAAAGGAAAAATAGGAAAAAAATTCAAGTTAACACAAAGGATACCTAAACTGCTCCGAAGTAATATCAGCCTCGACGTTGTTAGCCGTAATAGATTCCCACCAATCTAGAGCAGACTCTTGCAGCTGCCAAGCTGCTAACTGACGATTCTAGGCATCAGTAATCTCAAGACCAGTAAATATCCTCTCTAAACTACGCAACCACTGCTGAGCTTCAATAATGCTCTCTGAGCCAAAAAACGTGGTACCACCAAGTTGAGTGAATTCCTTACAGAGAACGGTGAACTTAACGGGTGCAGCAGGTTGAGGAGCTGGGGCAATACCACGACCCCTACCTCTTGCATTTCCTCGATTCATCTTGAAAATCAAGAATGAATTTAGGACAAGGTATAGAGATGACAAAGATAAGATAAGATAAATTCACTTGGATGAATATCCTAATGAAAAAAATACTAACAAGGTATATACGAAAGGAAGGAAGTTCAGAAAATTGCTTTTAAACAAGAAAAATTGTATATCAAAATAATTCTTTGAAAAATCCTTTAAAAATCATTTTGAAAATCATTTTATACTTTGAAAATACGTTCTCTTTCAAAGACATGATTCTGAGATTGATTTCACTCACTCTAGGGTATTTCTACCCTATCTCTAATGAGTTTTTGCTTCGCAGGCTATGGTTTGCCTAAAAACCAAAGCTCTGATACCAAACTGTAACGACCTATTATTTTGGACCATTCAAATCGACAATAATCCACACATGTCAGACTTGTATAATTCAAAATAACAGATTGTAATAAAATTTGGAGCAAATAAAATCATTCATAGAATTACAGACATAAAATATCAGAATAACTCGCAACGGAATATAAAATACCACAGTAGCTCATGAAGCTACTATAACAAAGTGTCGAAACAAATACATAATATCAGTCTGAAAACAACATAATAGAAATCCCAAATACATAGAAGTCCACTGATACAAGCTGAAATAAAACAACTGAAATAGATAAATAACTAGACAGTGAGAATCTCCAGCTAGCTCCAGAAAGAGAAATCTATAGCTTTGATTACTCAGGCTGACCCGAGCGTAAAGTAAAACACTAAACACTCGAGTCAGGACATATATACTTATATAATGTAAACCAACTCAAGTGAACTGTAATAAAGTACAAGTAACTTAAAGGATGCTTAGGACCGCCCATCCTCTAAGGATCCGTTAAACTATTTACTATGTAGTAATATTGCGCTTATAATAATGTCTACAGTAAAATAAACTTACTTTAAAATAGCGTCGAAGGGTTACCCATATAGCCCCTAATACGTAATAGTCCCAGTAGTCCAACCAATATCAGCATATCTCCAGATCGAGAGACTACCCTAAACACTCCATGGGCTACGGGAGAAAAACAAACTCGTATTAAAGCTCGATATGATCAGTGATAAAGCACATGAGGCAATGCCAGGATAGATATACCAATTACGCTTCCAGGCTGGTGGTAACGCATAGCAGCCACTACTGCCCACCTTGATCGACACTCCCAAAATCGAAGTGGTGCACCCAATCAATCACAAAAGTAATAGAATGGTATCGAAGAAGTGTGTCCGATCGGAGGAGCTACCTCACTTGGCCCGTCGATCGCTCATGTTTTAGCCACCTTAAGCCAACTCATGGGAGTCGGGTCCACGTAATATACCTCAATAGGATCATCGCCACCATCCTTCTTCATTCTGGAATCTCCACTGCGTGCATAGTTGTTAAAGTGGTTTTCGGTATCGACCGAGTGTATGCCCATATCCGATCCTGGTCTCTTTAACAACCAATCGTTATTATAACCCCTGGTTGTAATTTAAAAATGGTATTTATACTTCAAAAATCAAATATCATTTCAACATTCAAATATCATTATATCATATCTTTCCAAAACCCATTCATTTTTATTTAATTTAAATACTATTCCAAATCACATTTCAAAATGGTTTATTTTTCAAATCAGATTACTTCATTTAAACCATTTAAAAATGAAGTTGTTATACCTAAAAATCAAATATTTAATTCTCAAAATTTTTGTCTTTTCAGAATTCATTTATTCACTTAAGTTTATTAAAACAGTGAAATTTCAACTTTCGCAGCATTACGAAAATGCTACGGTAAGTTACATTTGAAAACAGTTCAATTAAGCAAAGACAGCATTTAAAACTGCTGTAATATTTCAAGTTCAAATTTTAGTTTCTGCAACTACAGCGCTTAAAAAGTGCTGTAATAGCCCTTAGTTCATTTTAGCCTTTTAATTCATTAGTATCAACTACAACACTTAAAAATGTTGTAATATCCTTTACTTCAGAAATGATAGCATTTCTGAAATGCTATTAATTAAATTCCAAATTTTCAATACAATTTCAAAAATAATTAAACTTTAATTTAAACCATTTTAACTTATAAAAATTTAATATTTTCTCAATGACCATTTAAATACCCTTTAATTTATGATTTTATAAAGTTAAATATTCGTACAAAAATCAAAATTTAATAATTTACTTATTAAATTCAAGCATACGAATTTCTATTCTTTATATTTTAAAACTTAACTTAACACTTCAATTTAAATTTCCAAATATAACTTATTTTCATTTTATTTACTTAAAATTCACTTTTAAACAAAATTTTCAAATTTCAAATTTAAGTTATATTTCAAATTTAAGTTATATTTCAAATTTAAGTTATATTTCAAATTTAAACTAAAGCATTTATTTATTTCACACTTTTAACTTGTATAAAAATCATTAACACTTTATAAAAAACATCATTTAAATTCAAATTTAAGCCAAATTATCAATTTTATTTACTTAACTTAAATTCCCTTTATAAACAAAATCATAAATTCTAAAACTAACTTATATTTCAAATTCTACTTTACCATTTATTCATTTCACTTATTTAACTTGTAGAAAATCACTAGTACATTATAAAAAAAATCATTTTTAATTAAATTTAAATCAAATATCATAATATTTACATTTTAAAATACTTTAAAAATTTTAGAAAAATATATATTAACCACGGGTCTGTATATAATTTTCTATCCTAAGTCAAGTGATATGAATAATATATCATTTCAATCCGTAATTTACAAAGAAAACCCAGATTTTATCATTTCAAACTCGTAGTCCCAAGTAAATAAGATAAATAAAAATCGCTCAGGCCTATCATTTCAGCCCATAGCGATTTTTCCCTATTATAAAGTCCTTTCGGGTATGTACCATTTCAAGCCATAGTGACTCTATTCTACAGGGAACTTGCAGTGTGATAAACAGTTATAAATGAACAGTATAGTAACATATAACAGTAACAGATGATATGACAGGTTTATAAACAGGGTGATCATCATCTAATATAAACTGGGTGATCATCATATAAATCATATCATAGGCTGGCATAACATAATATAGCAATTTACGTATTCACTTGGTGTCACTTCACAGTTTATATAAGTAAAGATGTCAAGTGTGATTACTTACTTGTTTCAAGCTGGAGATAAAAAGACAAAGCACACAAACGAATTCCAGAAAGCACGAAAACACAACTTAAGACTCGAGTGGGAAGAGAACCAAGCTAGAGATCTTGTACACAACCAATAAAACAAGACAAATATAAATATAATTTCAACATAGAATACATATTGAAACAATTGAAAATAAAAGCAACAAAACACAACATGGTTTGACCATTTCCTCAACCATCATATGCTCGGCCTAGGGGTCTAATGTGTTTGACTATAGTGGTATCTTGGGTCGGGTATGGGTTTATAAAGGCACGACTAGTGAGGTGTGAAGTGGTATAAGTTACAAGGTAGGGAATACAAAGGGTTAAGGCAAATAAGTGGATATTGGGGAAAACTTTGGGTTCGACCTGAGGTGATGTGGGCTCGGCCACGCAAGGTGGTGGTAAAGTGATGTCTGGAGTTGTGGCCAGAGGTGGTGGAGGAGCAGCTGGTGACACCTATGGAGGTGGACAAGGTGGAAAATGAAGGGGTGTGGCATGTAGGGCTCGGCTATGGCAATATTGGTGTGGTTGCAATATTTTTGTGATGCAACCATCATAGGCAAGTCATGGCCTGGTCAACACAAGTGGAGAGGAGATGGTGTTGCCATGTATAGTGGTGGTGCTGGTCGGTGGAGGTGGTGGAGGGGCTATGGCCGAGCAAATACATGAAGAAGCAAGGCAAAATTTCAATGGAAAAATTCAATAAAAAGAAGAGAAAAAATAGAAAACAAGAAGAAGACATTACCAAGTTTTTTTCTCAGATCTGAAAGTGGCGTGTAAAGTGAAATGAGAAAGAGATGTTTACATGAAATGCAAAAACAAAGGTCGGCCCAAAAAGAAAAGGCGAGTAGATGAAAAGTCAAAAGTTTAAAGGTTTAAGTCTCTTGAAATTTCCCATTCTTTTATTCAAATAAACAAAATAAAAATCATGTAAATAAAATAAAAATGAATACAAAATAAAGTGAAAATAAAATAAATAAATAAATTTTAGGAAAAATAGAAAAATATAAGAAAATAATTTATTATATGTAAACAAGTATTAAAAATTGAAAACAAAAATATAACTAGTTTTGGAAAAATAACTACTGCACTTTAAAAATGTTTTAAAAATACAATATTGGAATAAAATAAATTTTAAAATATTTCCATAATGAAATAAAAATCAAATTTAAAAATATTTCGAAAATCTAAGGTTGTTGCAGAACATATAATGAAATTTAGACTTAACTATAAAATAACCCTTTTATAAAGACATCCTTTATTTATAGAACATTTCAAGAACTTACTTCACATCATTTAACCATATAATACTCTTCTACATCCTGAGAGTATATACAAAACATTAATTTCATTTTACTTCCAAAATTATTTATTTCAAAACTTTTTTGAAGTCATGCTATATATTTTAATCTATAAAAAATATACATATAGACCGAGTAACCATAAAATAATACCAAAAAATGGGACCTACCAAGTAATATCATATATTCCTTGCCAAGAAGGGTAATGCTTAAGAGAAGCGCTTACCATCCAAACACATCTCTTGCCCATTTTTAGTCATTTTGAACCACTTTAACTAGTTTCATAAAAATACTTCTTCTTTTTTCAAATCCCATTTTTAACAAAATGTCCATTACCAACTGGCTTCAGGTTCGTTCGGATTCAAACTTGTTTCGACTATAGAATTACAAAGTGAATAATTTACTGTGCGCACTAAAACGTTTGTCTAAGCAAACATTTGATTGTCACTTAGAAGATTATTTAGATCATTGCAAAATAATCGATACTCATTCCCCAAACCAATCCAAAGGAATTGCTTCTTACTTAAAATTCTTTTTCCAAAATATTTATACTTATAAATACTATCAAGTAATACTATTATGATGTTTCCAAAAATCATTTGAAATCTTTTAGAGACCATAGGATTTTAATCGCCTTTTATTTTATCCAAAACACTTTTTCATAAACCAGATTTATAAAAATCGTTTTTATATAAAATACTTCCTTTGTAAAAAACAAACATTATACCAACACACCTACCGAGCACCTTATAGTCAAAGTATGAAACTTAATTCACAACGTGTTCGTTTATATCTTACCACAATTGCTATCTATCCAACCCATGCTGTAAAAAGATAAATTGTTTATTAATTAACAAACAATAGCCAATGGTTTAAATTTGAATGAGCATGACTAACAAATGATAATAATTGAATATTATAATTACATAACAAACAAGGACATCAAAAATAACTATATTAATTTTTGAATTTTTTCTTTTATATATAAAATATAATCCTAGGAAAATTATTTCATTTATCAATTAAAAAACAATAATGTGTCGGTTGGCATTGTTCAAGTGTTTAGAAATCCCTATCGATAACGTTTGCTAAACGCCTTGACTAGAATTCATAAACCACTCAACAATTCAATCAACATAATATAAAATATTCTTATAGCTCAAAAAAGTACGTGCTCTCATATATGTACGCTCAAATTCATTCTAGGGCATTACAAACCCAATCTCTAATGAGTTTACCTACCAAGGATAAGGATCTAGCTAAACGTTCGGCTCGGACCAAATGTAACAACCCGCCCTTCCAACCCTCAGAACTCGACATTAATACATCTACAGTCCTCACTTGCTGAGCATCTGATTGCTAGAAAGACATAATGTTGTGGTGAGAGAAAAGAAAAGACATAACAAAATCTCATAGCGTAACAAGTAATATATAATATAACAATAATCTTTACAAAAGAAAAGTGTAACACATACCTCAGTCAGAGTAAACTAACATATCATCAGCTTGGACAGTTATAACAGCTTGACCTTATAATTACTGATAAATACAGAACAAAAATACAGCGAAAATAAAAGGTACATTAATACATCTTAGAGGAATCCAATTCGTTTCTTCAAGCTCCAAAACATTCAACACTAAATGAAGAAATATGCTCGGGCTAACCCGAGCATTATAAGAAAATAACACCTGGATCAGTTTATTAAACTGGCATGAGAAATGGAAATCATGTGGATTTAATGCTATAAAACCCTTCAAAATGAAGGTATCTCGTAAGACACATCACATAAAAACACGAATGGATTTTTAACTGTATATAACCAAACCACTTATATTAGAAACCCATTGATATTATAATAATGTCTAGGGTGTAAAACAAATAAGAAATAGTTGTGAGTGTGTGAGTGTACTACACAACAATAATAGGTATACAATCAAAACCGGTAAGGTTCGTTCGCTAATTACATGGGATTACATGGTGGTACCCTCGGAACATCAAGGGCCTGCTTAAGGATCTGAGATATCCTTCTAGAGCATCGTACATCCCTAGCAGATGTACCGTAGAAAATAAATAGTTAGCTATCAAAATCAAGTGCACCACTCGCTGTGTGCATAACGATAGGTATCTCTAGAGTTAAGTCGCATTCACTCTTTAGGTTAGCTAAAACTCTGGTCTATGTATCATATCTCTTGTTTTAGTCATTATCGCTGGTGAGGCTACGTTAGATATTACAGTACATGAGTCACAACGTGAACAAATCTCGAAACTATATATGGATTAATATGTCTTAACAAATCTTGGAATTACACTTGGATACCTACATCTTGAATAAATCACAAACAACTACATGTGTTCGAGCATTGCAATCAGATCTCAAATCTCCAAATAGACCCCATCATCTCGAACCAATCTCAAACCTCTTCCAAAGAATAGAACACGTATATGATTTTGAAGTGGTTATGATTTTGAGCCATCTCTAGTAAGTATACTTCCCCGCTTACCGAGTGCACCAAAACTAATCGATAGATTTTTGGTAAACTCAACTCCGGTTCTTTTGGAAATAAACAAACAATACGTAAGTGCAGAGAAGAACACCTAACTATTTGGGGTTCGTTTCCTTATTGTCTATCCTAAAAGAGAAAAATAAGATTATACTTACAGTATAGCATCGCCAAAGATAGTAGTACAGTATAATTCCCATGTTTCTTCTAGCTATTTCAAAAGTAATAATTTTGTCAAGAATTGATAGCCGGTTATTAAACTATCAAATAATCAACAAACAATCTAGAGATTTAATTTCATATAGAAATGACGAAGCCTCTTTTAATTTATCTTGAATATATTAAATCTTTATTCGGTGATTTCATTTAAAATCTCTTTACAAAAGATATATTCAGAAACCTTCTCAACTCTTTTCAATGCTTAGAAAACGATTATATACTTATCTCATCGGTATGAGCATATTAATAAAACACTATACTTCCAAAACTTAGAAAGTATCTTCACATACTTATACCGATGGTATAAGTTTAATTACAAATCTAAAAGAAGATTTTCCCCATTTTTTCAAAAAATCATATTTAAATGGACCAAAACAAATGTTATTTAAAACAACATTACTATACACCCAAACCACTTTCCTTTTTGGGGTAAGTAAATGGATCGTATGGAAATAAGACCAAATACAGTTATCACCACCTTTCGATTTCAATCTTGAACTTTGTTCCAATTAATAATGAAGTTGGATAAGTCAGAGAAATATCCTTGCCACAACATACATTCTTAATTCTCAAGATGGAGATGAGTTTTCCCTACCTCGAAATTTGATGTTAAGTATAAAAAGAATAATTTTTATACCATCATAAATTAAATAATCATTTAGAGAAATCAAATTCTATCTCCTTGTATAAAATTCCTTTTATAAATCTCTACGATATATAAAACTCCTTTTATAAATTTCCCTTTTATTTATAAAAATATTTTATAAATCTCCTTTTTTATAAAACTTCTTTTATAAATATTCTAATTTTAAATCTCATATACTTATCACTAATCTTCGGTTTCAAGATAGGAAAAAGTACTTCTCAAAAAATGATCATTTTTTATATCACTATAAATTCACAAATGTGATTTATCAAAATGATATCATTTTCGTTTTCAAATATCATTTATAAATCTTTTATTTTATTTGTACCATTTATAAATCCAACTTTCTAAACAACATTTTATAAATAGCATTTCACAAATATTTATTCCGAAATATTTCTATCTTTTTTTAAGACAGAATCACTTTATTAGAAATGATAAACCCTTTTTTCTCTTTAATATAAACCTCCGTTATTATATTAATGTTTCAATAAAATAAATACTTCCAGAAATACTTTTAAAATATTTTCTTATAAATTAGAAGAGACTAAAAAATAGGTAGGAGTAAAATAGAGAAACTCAAAAACCGTTTCCAAATAAATTGCCTCAGGAAGTAAAAAATGTCCAATTTAAAAATGATTCTTCGAATCAGAACCATTTTCTAATCAAAATGAGTAAATAATAGTATTTCAAAATACTAGAATGAGGCCTAAGGCTCCCATAGCACTTAACAAGTGTTTTCATTGCTCCACCTACAAGAGTTCAACTTTTACAGCATATCACAGTCACATCATATAAGGCTATGCTCCCATACTTTGGGTATTCAACAATTAATAGGATAAGTATATAAATGAAATTAAAATCAAAAGCAACGAGTAACACCTTTGGATACCTCTACAAAAAAAAATCATTCAAAGTGTTCTCATAGCAATCTATTCGCTACAAAACACGTCGACTTCTATTTCGCTTTGTCCCCTATAACACAACGGTTATTTATGTAATCTGCGTCCAAGCAGAAGTTCAATCAAACCAATATAAATATCCAAGCATACCAATAACAATTTATATCAACTCATATATCACATATTGTTTATCCAAAGGTGAGTTAACTCACTAAAATTCAAGCTAATGCTTATGCATTCCTGAATAGTCAAAAATCGAATGCGTTCAATTTTATCTCAAAAATTTTATTTCTTAAAACTTAACGAACCCAAATCTAATGCATACACAATAGTCCTACGAGTACAACACAAGAGACTGCACTAGATTTGGACTTCGTATGACTGAGATACAAGTTAGTTACTAAACATGAATTTAGTTATCTTATTTAATTTTCTTAATAAATAAATCCTTACCCACTAAGCTACAACCTAAGGCCTAAAGCTCCAACCCCAAACCCACTCGCTATAGCGTTCTCTCTTCTTCCCTAATTCAATTTGGCTTCCTCTTATGCATGGATACGTGCACGCACACCACTAACATGACCAACCACCCACCGAATCGGCGGACCAATGTCACCAATAAACCCCACTTACCGAGCTCGCCATACTTGCACCCTTGCCATCAACTCCGGTTATCCCCATCAAATTCTGACCATCGCCCTTAACTTTGAAATCCAAGTGTGTTCATCCACCCATTCACCACCGTCTTGATCATCAATCACCTTTCCCACCCTAGTCATCAAAACAACCATACCCTACTACATCTCCAGCCAATGAAAAATCACACCGATGCCCTAAAAGCTGCCGCAAAACCCCAAAGACATGAACCTAAAAACATAAGCCACCAAACACTAAAAAAAGCTTGTCTATGCTCCTCCGACCAAATGCCATTGCTACCTACCACTCCACCTTAACCCTATATCACTTCTAATCATCACCATATGCCCATAAACTCACCATGCCTTCGAAAATTTACGAGATTAAAGAAAATCATGAAAGAGGGGGGCTATGCGGTAGGATCGTGTAATATGGAATAACGGAATAGTCTAGGTAGATAAAGTAGGTAAATGCAAGGAGACACCAGGATTTTATACCGGTTCGGACCTCTAGTCCTACGTCCAGTCCCTAAGCTTCACTTAGGAATTTCACTAACTAACAGTGGACGACCCGTCCTTCAACTACCAGAAAGATGTATCATCATTAAGAAAGAAAAGGATGTGAAAATAGAAAAGAAAGAAGAAGAAAGAACAACAACATCAGAATCTCACAGCAGAACGGAAGAAAATATAATATATCACTTAAATAATACATAGTTTGTACATATATCAGAGTTATACAATATCAATACGTATGACAATCATACATACATCACATACTAGACAGTTATAAACACCTGTCTAGTTAATACAACTCAATACAATACAACTCAAACAATATGACTCAGAGATACCAATACAGCAGAACTATATATGTATCTACAACGCTGAAGCCTCCTGCACCATTGTTCCTCCAGAATTCGTCAAATCTAACCTGAATCCCTTGACTACCCGTAAAAATTTGGGTACCCGAGAGTTTATGAAAAACAAAAATAAACTCCGGGTCAGACATGGGTCTGGTATGAGTAAACGGTTTAAAGTTGTTTAACTTTGAAAGACATTTGAAAATAAAGGTATCACGTAAGACTCCCCACAAATAAATACGGGTAAGTTTTTACCTTACGCTAACCAAAACATTTCATAGGAAATCCAGTGATATTATAATAGTGTCTAGGGTTTTCAAGTAAATAGAAAATAGCCGAAATTGTTACATTCATTAAATTCCAGCTACTAGCCACAAAAGTGGGTAATACAAATCAAAACCGTAGGGTCTTGTAGGGAAAATGGATTTCCAACAATGGCAGGGCTACTGGGGTACCGCCCGTCACAGTACGGGGCCTAGATCACCGTACCGAGGATTACTCCCTTCATCCCCTGCAACACAAGGCCGGAACCATTCCTTACTGAACATTCCCGAACAAGATAAACCCCGCGGTTGTAGCTAGCAACCGCCCACTAAGCCGAAATATAAAAAGGGACATCTAGACAGGGGAAATATCTTGTCCTGCTTGGGCATGACCCACCTAACCTTGCTGCATCTCCCCTGTTTTAGCCATTCCCGGTTGATGAGGCTTGAGGTTACGATTACCTTTAAAGAACATATCACTTAGAATGCTCATCGTCCGCCTGACGATGTGTTGAAAGCATTCAATCCATACAAGTTCGTTCCGGGTTCGAACGAAACCGAAGGCATTATCTCGTCACACTCATTTTGGAATCACCCTCAGAGTCAACGACGATAACCCTTGCATTCTGGAAACACCATTTCGATCTTCTTTTCAGGATTCACGACCTAACGTTTAAATTGGATTGATGTGGTTTTCGGAGAATCAAATTTGATTCTTCTGATCCCGGTCTCATCGAATCCGACCGCCATTTTTAAGGGCCAAGTTGTCTAATTAACTTAACAGTTCAATTTAATATCAGAACTAACATAGCATTTATCACAGATAAAACATATACAAGCATCATATATATAACATAACGTAGCACAGAGCATCACAGAATATCACCACATAAATATCACAAGCCGATATTCAACATAACAACCCATAAGCAGTCATCTTTAGGTCTTATTTGTAATTAATTCAATTTAGAATTAATTACCTGAGAGTTAATCATTTAACTCTATTTAATTAACCATTAGTTAACAATCAATTACTTATTTCACTCCGGATTGTTTAATTAATGATTTCTTAATTAATCATTTAGTCATAATTACATACTTATTTTATTCCAATCTATCAATTACCTAATTATTTCTTAACTCAGTTATTTACTTTAATTAACCATTTAATTTAATAATCTTAATTATTAATCAACTTAATTGCCATTTATTAACTGCTGATTACTTCCTTAGTCCTTTATTTGTTCTTAATTAAACTACTCGATTAATTAACTATTAATCATTCATAAATTAACATACGTAGTTAATTACAATTACATTTATTTCTTATAATACACTACTAATTATCATTACAAAGTAATTACCCTTAATTACATCTGAACCCAATCAATAACTATTGATTATTCACATAACTAACATTCGAGTCTTCTTGAATTTTGATATTAGTTATATTCTACTGAAACAATATTTGTTAATTTACATAATTTGTTACTTAATATTAAAAAGATTTTAAAAGCATGGTTAAGCTTAAACAAAAGTAATTAGTTAATTTAAATAATTAATCACGAGTTAAAACTGATGTTAAGTCTTAAATAAGCTAATTACACTCGAATTAAGTTTAAACTTAAACTTTGAATAGTATTTATTTTCACTGTGATTCCATACCGAAACCTATATTTATCAACAAATTTTATAAAAACTTATACTCAAACATAAAAGCCCGAGATCTCCTGATACCACTCGCGTAATCCTTCGAGCAACTCACCCAATCCACCGAGATACCACTCAGGTATGCGACTACCACCTTCTTCCCTCATTTTAATTTTACAACAAGTTTCAATTATACTTAAGTAAGAAATAAAAATCAGTGAATTTCGCACCCAAACTCACACGAAAACCCCGGAGCATCTAACCAAAATTCTTGAGTATAACTCGAGACAGCGGCCTCCCCTGCAAACGCTGATACGCCGCCGATCTGTACACGTGTACAACGCCACTCGTGGCTCCGGCAAGCTTCCATGACTTCGAGCAAATCCCAATTAGCACGAATACGAGAAAAACAAAGTCATAGCACCATCGAAAATTCGCATTTGAAAAACGACAGTTCGAACGTAAGAAGACAATCAACCTCACGGCAAGCAAACGCGTCGCCACCAAAATGCAGACCACCGGAGATGATGCAAACTCGTCTACACCACGTCAACATCCCTAGCAACCTTCCCACTAAGCCATGAATCACTCGATCATAGGTACGAGTCGAATTTCCAATTTTATTGACATGAACATAAAACTGCAGTAAAACCCTATACTGACCTCATACCCCAAATCTATGCAATGGAAAAATCATTCAATATTTTTCTTAAGATCACAGATCTTTGTACTAACTTCAGATTAAATTTTAGCATTTTATATTGAGTAGATTTCGAGAATTTTGATAAAGTTCAATTCTGGTTCAACATCAAACTGCTTTTGATGTATTGAGCTAAAAATTCCCATTCAACCTTTAAAAATCATATCTTTTGATAATGATTCATGATATAAATTTGAATTGGTAATTTATGACATCAAAAATTTATCAAAGCACAATTAAAATATCAGTTAAACTAGTTACAGAGGTATATTTATTATACTTAGTTTAATTAACTAGTTAAGAACCTTTAATCCTATTGTTTAAGTAAAATACTTACAGATTAACACTATTTGATGAGCCTAATTTATATTCAGATCAAAAGCATGTACTGTACAACAGAGTAACATACAGCAGAGCAGAGATGAAATGAATATTTGCAAACACAGAACCATATCATCATGAAACACATACTACCCTATATTCTATGAAATACCATACTGCTTTTTTTAAAAAAACAAGTTGCAAATTTATATGTTTACTCACCTAAAAGCAAATTTGAATAGTAAGTGAAGACACTGCAGTTGAAAGTTCCCTGAAACTCTTCCTTGTTTCCTGTCTTCTGTTTCCTTTTTGTTTGTTTGAATTTCTGTTTTAAATTAACATATATTTGCAAAGCAAATAGATGTGTTTTCAGGTTTGATTTTAAGCTAAAGTTTGTATAAACTAATGATATATAGGTGTATATATATATATAAAGAAGCTACTGATCAGGTTATAACTGGCCAGCCACTATGTTTGACCAAACAAAGATCTTAGTATTAAATTCTACTGCAATTATGAAATGATATTGATCTCGGCTGTATGTACTTGTTTAAACAAGATGTTAGGCTAGTTAATGCTTATGCTTTTAATCATGAAAGCAAGTAATTAATGTTTACTGTCTGTTGCAAATTTTGTACAAAGATATTTATGTTTCGGCCAAACATATTTTGCGAGATACAGGTTTTGTTTTATGTTGAAGTGAAACTTATGTTTCCTGATGCATATACACAGCACATAAACTTTAATTCTCTTTTCTTGATACTTGAATAAACAGTAAACAGTATGTGTGAAATACTGTTAAACCTTAAAACTATATTGTAACCCCTTTGATTTTGATAACAGCTTCGAATTAACTTATGTGTGTTAGCAATTAATATTTTAAGCTCTTTATATATATAGATGTATTATATCTTCACATCTTATCTTGCCTGTATATTTTTTTCAGCTGCAACATATTTTATTTATTTGTCTGATATACTTTAGTCCTTGTTATTTGAATGCTACCTATTTTTTTTTACTTTACTTTGCTTTTCAAAGTTACATACTCATTATAAAATTGCTTTAATGTCTTCTAGTTGAAATAATTTATAGGTACATATTTATAGTTATAGTTATACTTCATATTTATCCATAAGCTTGCTTTATTTAGATTATAAAATTGTTAGAAACAGTCCTTAATCTTATTTTATATATATATATACATATATATATATATATATATATATATATATATATATATATATATATATATTTAAAAGTTTAATCTTTCCAATATTTGATTTATAAGGTATTTTCACTAATGTATTTATATTTAATATTAATGTGAAAAGAAATGTATTATTATACTTATTATTATTAACTACTTTTATTTCTTTTGATATTAAATGTCATTAATATATAATTTTTAATGTAATAAAATAAAACAGATTTAATTTTGAATATTGTTAAAAGAGTCTATTTATAATTTGAAATTATAAATTCCTTTATAACATATATACAACCCATAATATCCAACATCCTATTTATTTCAAAATGAAAAATCTTGTATTTTATTTAAATTTGATCAAAAACTTACTGTAATAATAGGGTCAAAATTCCGGGATGTCACAAACACCCTCACTTCACCCGAAGAAATAGGTTTACAACTTACCCGAACAACCGAACGAGATTTCTTGCCTCAACTACCGAAGAGGACTTCAACTCAATTACTAAAATATAATATTCGACTTGTTGTGTTCTTGTCAACACTAATGAGTCTAATGTAGTACAATATTCCTATAATCTTATCCTCGAGAGTATGCAATGTGCTTGTGAATTTTTAGGAAATATGAATTGCTATGAATCAAAAGAATGTTATAAACAAAACAGTGATTCAAGCAATAAATTGGTGATTGCTTTGAGAATATTTAGAGAATATGATCAAGAAAATAGTAAGATTAAAGCGAGAGAATTCAGTGAATTAAATGATGTTAGAATCATGTATATATACTTGTAGAAGAGGTGCATTTGTTGTCAAAGGTTGCGAACAAGAGATGCTTCCATTTCCATTGGAGAATGGTTGCAACTTTTGGGAGGAAGAAGGTGTCCATTCATAAAAAATTCGCAGGTTCAAATTCAGTCGACTGAACAGAGAATTCAGTCAACTGAAAATATGAAGTAAAATTTTCAGGAACAAATTCAGTTGACTGTGCAAGAAATTCAGTTGACTGAAACTGTGCATGTTTATATATTTGTACCAGTTTCAGTCGACTGGCTATTTCTGTTCAGTCGACTGAACTTCTAAAATATGCACAGTGAAAGCTTAAATAAAAATGAAGTTTATAAAATGTTTTCTAGTGTTCGTGCAAGCTTCTTGAGGATAAGATTTTAACAATAAATCTAGACTAAGACCTATAAAAAATCATACTTATGTTTGTTTGGTCTTCATCGATCTTCCTTTAGCTTTGCATATATCTCTTTCTTTTTTGTTGAAGCACATTGTCATTGATCAAAATCTTCGCGTATCAACATTCTCCGCCTTTTTGATTGATGACAATACTGATTTATTCTAGAGATGTATTTACTTATTTTCTCCCCCTGAATGTATGCACTATCTTTCCTACAAAACAAAGTTAGTACCATAAATTTTCTCCCCCTTTGTCATCGACAAAAAGGAAGAACTAACAGTAAAAATATTTTATCAAAACAATCACTGAAGCATAGAGAGTAGAAAATTTGCATAACCATGGCTTAAAAAGGTTAAAAATGTTGCGTCGAACAAGCACAAAATGGCTATTTATACAAGCCATAAAAAAAGTTATAAATAAACATCTAACCATACTAAAATTACTCATCTTTATCCCAGTCATATGAACCTTCTCTTCCTCATGTTAGTTTACGTATGACGGGTCCTCCTGTAGGTGGTCTGTATGCTCTTCCTCCTTGGCCACAACTAGCTCCGCTTGTGCTACTACTTGTTTGCTCTTCGGATGTCGTCCATGTAAACGTAGGTGCGGGACGTTTGCCGCGAGATGTCGAAGCAGTAGTGGTGCTTGAGCACGAGATTGCATCCCATAGCTTGTTGAAGAATCCTTTGATTTTGTCAAGCTTGTGATCTACCTTTTTAAGACGAGTATCAAGAATTTGTTGATTTCTTGATAATATTCCCAATGATTGGTTGGTAGTATAGCTTGGGTCAACAAGACAAATTTCATCATCTTGCTCGAAATGTTCTTCGTGGTGAGGTTGAGGAGGTTGTTGTTGTTGTTGTTGTTCTTGATGCCTTGCTTCCCATTCGGCGAGTGATATTATGCGAGGAGGTCGAGATGGGAGTTGCACTAGGCTTATGGTCCGGTGGTTAGTTTGATGGACCATTGTATTCTCTGACTCGGGTAATGGCGTATCGACATTAAGGAGAAGTCGCATGATGTATTCTCCAAAATAGATAGTGCACATTTTGCCATTATTAAAAGTGAGAAACTCATCAAGAATAAGTTGTACCCAATTGACTTGTATATTGCCAAAAATAGCATATATAGCTCGATAGTTATTTGGGTAGACAATTTCGTATGAGCCCGTGCGAGGAGTAATTGTTCTCATTAGGGCTTTGTGAAGGATTCTTTCCATAGGTCAAAGAGAGGTGGACTTAAAATCTCTAAAGTTGATATTATCATCCATAAATCGATGGTTTATGTTATCGCGAATATGTGGATTGAATTCTATCTCTTCTAGCTTTCTCCCGACATTTGGTGATTCTAGAATGTGTGCTATTCTATCTAAGGAAACCAAACTTTCTTTCCACATACCATACTCCAAACATCATTGTTTGGATTTCTTGGAGTTTGGTGTCCAAGATTAAGGTTAGCATAAAATAATTTGACCATTACATGATTTATGGCATGGTCATTTCTTTCCAAATCCAAAAGAGAAGTTAAACCTGCTTGATCGGTTAACGCTTGGATGTTGTAGGTTTGAAAGCTTTGGAAATCAATGAAGGAATGCTCGAAAATACGGGAATTCTTCATCTTATTCCATCTAGTGACAGCGACTCCATCGTAAAGCCATTGCGCTATTTGAGCATCAATTGGCTCGGAGGATGAAGAAGAGGAAGCTATTGATCTCTTTGGTGCCATTTGAGTGAGATTTGAGTGGATTTTGAGGAATTGGGGGCTAGGGTTTCGAAAATAATTGGGGAAGAAAACTGTTTTGGAAAGTAAAAAGTGAATGGATAGGTAAAAAATTGGTGGTCAAAAGGGGAAAGTTGCCTACGAATTGGCGTTCAGTCGACTGAATTGAAGGCCGAAAATTTTCTGGGTTGAATTCAGTCGTTTGAATTTTTGTCTGAAAGTTTCTGTTAGTATTTCAGTCGACTGTGCAGAGGATTCAGTCGACTGAATTATAAAAAAATTTGATTTCTGCCTTGAGTCCAGTCGACTGAACAGGGGGTTTCAGTCGACTGACCCATGTATTTTGTTGTTCTTTGTTAATTTCGAAGGTAAACTCTTTATTCAAGGAAATAATTACAATTATATAAATGTAATACCATGAATAGATTTCAAAACTAACTATTTCTTGGTGGATGGACTCGGAGTCTTTTTTCCTTCATTCTTCATATAATTTATATCTCATGAATTTGGACTATATTGAGGAGTCTTAGGAGACATCCAAGGATTCACAGGATCGACTGGTGTACGGTAAGATGAAGACAAATCAAGTGAACTAACGGGGCGAGGTAGGGGTTCAGCCACTTCGTTCTTTTTTCATCCACAAAAGCGTAAACCGATTTGCTCTAGGAAGCTTAATCGTTTAGCCGTAACTTTTTGTTCGGTGTATAATTCACGTTGAACATCTATTTGTTGTAGTTGAAAGTGATGAATTTCATCAATCTTTCTTTTTATGTCTGGAGAAATAAAGAGTCCGCGTTTCGCTTTCTTGGATTCTGGTGTGTAGCCAGTACGATAATTGTTCCATTTGAAAACTGGCTCATGTGTTGGTGTTGGAGTGGGAATTCTTGGAGATGTTGGAGTGTTATCGATTGGAGAGGTGATGTTGATCGGGGAAAAAGAGTTGTTGGACGACATTTTTATAATGAATTTTTCAAGCTTTTTATTCGAGAGAATGAGTTGTGAAAAAGAAATACATTTAAGATATATTTATAGTAGGGATTTTCTAAATATATATTGGTTATAATTCTTTAAAGTTTTTCATCCGTTTAATGATTTAATGGTTACCATGATTCAGTTAAAAGTGTATGGTTTACAAATGACTATTATTTTATAATATATTATGTAACATATTTGAAAAAATAAATTAAAAATCTCATTTTTTTTCTTTATTCAGTCGACTGAGCATATAGTGTTAGTCGATTGAATTGTGTAGATTTTTCTAACTTTCTCTATATGATATCTTTAAAAGACATTATTCCTAAATCTCGTCATAATTTTATGAAGGAGTTTTCCAATAGAGGTTTAGTAAATATATCAGCAATTTTATTTTCGGTAGAAATATGTTCTAAATTAATTATTCCTTTTCGATATTGTCACGTAGAAAATGGCGACGAACATCTATATGTTTTGTACGAGAGTGATTAACCGGAATTTTAGATAATTTTGTTGTACTTGTATTATCACAGTATATTGTAGAATTTGTTAAATTTATATTAAAATCTTTAAGTGTTTGTTGCATGTATATAACTTGAGTGCAAGCTAAAGCAGCCGATATATACTCTGCTTCGCAGGTGGAAAGCGAGTGGAAAGCGAGACACAATTTTTTTTTTTACTAAACCAAGATACAAGTGATTTTCCAATGGAATGGCAAGTACCACTTGTACTTTTTCTATCTGTTCGAGATCCACCAAAATCAGCATCACTGAATGAAACTAACCCAAATGGACACTCCTTTGGATAGAAAAGACAGAAATCTTTAGTGTTGTTAAGATATCGCATAATTCGTTTTACCGCTCTTAAGTGTGATTCTTTAGGATCGGATTGAAAACGTGCGCATAAAAAAACACTCATCATTATGTCAGGTCTACTAGAGGTTATGTAAAGTAAGGAACCTATCATACTTCTAAACAATGTTTGATCTACACTTTTGCCATTTTCGTCTCGATCGAGATGTGTAGTGGTACTCATAGGAGTAGGTTTAGCAGAAGTGTTTTCCATGCCGAATCGTTTAATTAAATTAGCACAATATTTTTCTTGATTTATAAAAATTCCATTTGTTAATTGTTTGATTTGAAGTCCGAGAAATATGATAGTTCTCCCATATGAGACATTCCGAACTCATTAGTCATTATATTTGAAAATTCTTTACATAAATTTTCATTTGTTGAACCAAAAATAATATCGTCTACATATATTTGAATTATTAAAATATCTTTGGTAGTATTTTTAATAAAAAGTGTTTGATCTACTTTTCCAATTTTATATCCCGAATTTAATAAATAACTTTTAAGTCTTTCATACCAAGCACAAGGTGCTTGTTTGAGACCATATAGTTTTTTCTTTAATTTAAATACATGATTCGGATATTTTTCATGTATAAATAAAAGAGGTTGTTCTACATATACATTTTCTTTAATAAAACCATTTAAAAATGCACTTTTAACATCCATTTGATAAAGTTTAAAATTGTGAAAACATGCAAAGGCTAATAGTATACGTATTGCTTCAAGTCTTGCAACGGGAGCAAAGATTTCTTCAAAATCAATACCTTCTTCTTGATTATACCCTTGTGCTACTAGTCTTGCTTTATTCCTTGTTATATTACCTTGTTTGTCTACTTTATTTTTGTAAATCCATTTTGTTCCTATTACTGATTGATTATTAGGACGGGGAACTAATTCCCAAACATCGTTACGTTCAAATTGATTTAATTCTTCTTGCATTGCGATAATCCAATAATCATCTGTTGATGCTTCTTTAGGATTTTAGGTTCTATTGATGAAATGAAAGCTACATGACCCATTTGATTTAGTTGATTTCTTGTCCTAACTTGAGAATTTATTTCTCCTATTATATTTTGAGTTGGATGATCTCGTAATATTCTAGGAGGAGATCTTAGTTCATTATTATTATTTTCAATGTTTGTTTCTTCTATATTTATCAATTCTTCATCATCTTTTATATTTAAATTTTTATTAAAATTTTCATCAAAAGATATATGCAAAGTTTCTTCGATTATATTTGTTCATTTATTAAATATTCGATATGCTTTACTTCGTTCTGAGTATCCTACGAAAATTCCTTCGTCAGCTTTTGGATCGAATTTTCCTAGTTGATCTTTTGTATTTAAAATGAAACATTTTGATCCAAATATTTTAAAATAAGATATATTTGGCTTTTTATTATTAAATAGTTTAAAATAAGTATTTTTAGTTAATGGTCTAATTGATATTCTATTTAATACATAACATGCAGTAGCAACGGCTTCTGCCCAAAAATGTTTTGGTAGAGAACATCCATTTAATAATGTTCTTGCGCATTCTTGTAATGTTCTACTCTTTCTTTCTACAACTCCATTTTGTTGAGGAGTTCTAGGAAATGAAAAGTTATCATTTATTCCTCTCTTTTTACAAAAAGTTTTAAAAGCTTCATTTTCGAATTCGCCTCCATGATCGCTTCGAATATTTTTAATTTTCAAATCTTTAGTGTTTTGAATTCTTTTGACAAATGTTTTAAAATGCTCAAAAGTGTCACTTTTATTTTTCATAAAAATAGTCTATGTATATCTTGAAAAATCATCAACTATTACAAATACGTATCGATTATGATTAATGGATTGAACTTGTGTTGGTCCAAATAAATCCATATGTAGTAATTCTAATGGTTGTAAAGTCGAAATATTTTTCTTAGATTTGAAAGATGATTTCGTTAATTTTCCTTTTTGACAATCACACAGAGATTATTTATTTTAAAGTTTATTTTAGGTAAACCTCTTACTAATTCATTTTTAGAAAGTTTTCTAATAGTTTTAAAATTTATATGACAAAATCTTCTGTGCCATAACCAAGGATCATTACCTTTGGCAAGTAAACACATACTTGTATTATGATTAATATTCATATTTAAAACATAAATATTTCTATCTCTATTTCCTTCAAAAACAAGATTTTGGTTTTGATCAAAAATACTACATTTATTATCCGAGAAAGTTATTTTAAAACCTTTGTCACATAGTTGACTTATGCTAAGTAGATTATGTTTTAAATTTTCAACTAATGAAGCATTTGTTATAAAAGGTAAATTTGATGTACCGTAATTGTTCACATCTCCTTTGCCAATGATATAGCCTTTTGAATTGTCTCCGAAGGTAACCGAGCCACCATCAAAGTATGTGATGTTTGTAAGCATATCTTTGTCTCCGGTCATGTGTTTTGAACAACCACTGTCTAATATCCATTTCTTCTTTTTGAGTGGGACCTGAAAATAAATATGAAATTATTGGTACCCACCTTTTAATAGGGTCCTAAAAAGTTAGAGTTTAGGAAACCAAACCCAATTTGGTTTAGTATCCTTTTTATAAATATAGTTTTCATTACGATGAACATTATCCATAAATGTTTTAATATGTTTATTTCTTGTTAATACATTGTTAGTCTTTGTTACCCAAATTTTAACTATCTTGTTTTCTACTTTTGTTTTAATAGGTTTATTTAGCAATATTTGTTGTTTTGAATCAACATTCCTGTTAAGTTTTATATTTTTCTTATTAGGAATTTTTGACTCTTTTTTATAACCTAAACCTTGTTTGTTTGAAGATGTTTGAGAATTTTCTAATATCTTAGATAAATTTTCTCTTCCTTTGTTAAAGTTAAAAACATTTTTAGCGATGTCATCTAATTTAGCTTGAAGACTATTATTTTCTAATTCAACATGTTTAATCTTAATTTTTAACTCGTGATTTTCAGAAACAAATACATCATTCTTTTTCTTTTGAGTTTCAATTTCTTGATTTAAAAGTGATAATTGTGTTTTCGAATTTGAATAAGATTCTTGAACTTTTTCAAGTTCTTCTTCAAGAATTTTCTTTTCATCATTTAACATATCTCTCTCAAACTCAGCTTTGTTTTGACTTTCATGAATTTCCTTAATTTTCTTTTTAAGAATTTTTATTGTGCTTAAAAGTTCAGTGTTTACTTCAATTAAATCATCAAAAGTTAAATTACTTACCTCAGAATCTTAAGCCATGAAACATACATTTGCCTGTTCATTGTCGCTATCACTGTTATTTTCGGATGAAGATGAATTTGAATCATCCCATGTTACAGAAAATGCCTTATTTTTGAATTTATCCTTCTTATTTTTGTTGTTGAAGCTTTTCTGATTCTCCTTCATTTGTTCTTGACAATCTTTTTGCATGTGTCCTTTCTTGTGACAATTGAAGCATTCTATATTTGAGGATGAAGGTTTGTTCAAGAAATTCTTTTTGAATCCGTTTTTGTTTCCTTTTTTATACTTTAAGAATTTCTTGAAATTTTTGGCTATAAATGCTAGATCCTAATCTTCAGACCGTGATTCTTCCTTTTCCGCATGAAAATCAACATTCTTTCTTTCTTGAGCTTGATCTTTCTTAGCTTGCATATTTACTTCATATGACATAAGATTTCCAATCAATTCTTCTGGTTTCATTGTAGATAGATCATTTGCTTCCTTGATTGCTAGTACTTTTCTCTCCCATTCATTAGTGAGTGAATTTAGAACTTTAGACACAATGTCGAAATCCGTGTATCTTTCTCCTAGTCCGATTAGAGCATGATGAATGTCTTGAAATCTTGAGTACATGCCATTGATGGATTCATTTTGTCGCATTCTAAAGTTTCGGAATTGATTCTTCAACATGGATATCTTTGTTTGTTTAACCTTGTTTGTGCCTTCATGTATGGCTTTAAGTGTTTCCCATATCTAATATGCAGTAGTACATATGCTAACACGGTTGAATTCATTTCTATCCAGGGCGCAAAATAGCATATTCATAGCTTTGGCATTTGCACTAGCTTCATTCTTTTGAGTTTGTGTCCATGTAGGATAATCGGTTGTAGGTACAACGAACTCTACTTGAGTAGCATTACAGGCTTCGAAACTGATTACTTGCATATACATCCTCATCCTTGTAGCCCAATAGTTGTAGTTTAGTTCGTTCAATAGGGGGTTCTTTGGGTAGATTGTCCTTCCGCAAATGTAGAACTATAGGCAGATGTTGTGCTTGTACTTGCATTATTTTCCATATTATCAATATGTCTAATAACGGTGTTATGGTTATAGGATGGCCTTGCTTTGATACCAATTGAAAGAGGGGGGCTATGCGGTAGGATCGTGTAATATGGATAACGGAATAGTCTAGGTAAATAAAGTAGGTAAATGCAAGGAGACACCAGGATTTTATACTGGTTCGGACCTCTAGTCCTACGTCCAGTCCCTAAGCTTCACTTAGGAATTTCACTAACTAACACCCTCACTTCACCCGAAGGAATAGGTTTACAACTTACCCGAACAACCGAACGAGATTTCTTGCCTCAACTACCGAAGAGGACTTCAACTCAATTACTAAAATATAATATTCGACTTGTTGTGTTCTTGTCAACACTAATGAGTCTAATGTAGTACAATATTCCTATAATCTTATCCTCGAGAGTATGCAATGTGTTTGTGAAGATTTGGAAAATATGAATTGCTATGAATCAAAAGAATGTTATAAACAAAACAGTGATTCAAGCAATAAATTGGTGATTGCTTTGAGAATATTTAGAGAATATGATCAAGAAAATAGTAAGATTAAAGCGAGAGAATTCAGTGAATTAAATGATGTTAGAATCATGTATATATACTTGTAGAAGAGGTGCATTTGTTGTCAAAGGTTGCAAACAAGGGACGCTTCCATTTCCATTGGAGAATGGTTGCAACTCTTGGGAGGAAGAAGGTGTCCATTCATAAAAATTCGCAGGTTCAAAGTCAGTCGACTGAACAGAGAATTCAGTCAACTGAAAATATGAAGTAAAATTTTCAGGAACAAATTAAGTCGACTGTGCAGGAAATTCAGTCGACTGAAACTGTGCATGTTTATATATTTGTACCAGTTTCAATCGACTGGCTATTTCTGTTCAGTCGACTGAACTTCTAAAATATGCACAGTGAAAGCTTAAATAAAAATGAAGTTTATAAAATGTTTTCTAGTGTTCGTGCAAGCTTCTTGAGGATAAGATTTTAACAATAAATCTAGACTAAGACCTATAAAAAAATCATACTTATATTTGTTTGGTCTTCATCGATCTTCCTTTATCTTTGCACATATCTCTTCCTTTTTTGTTGAAGAACGTTGTCATTGATCAAAATCTCCGCGTATCAACAAATCATTCATCCACTTCCCTAAGCCGATTCCGGCCACTAAATATTCTGCGAACACCACTATAAATCATGGTTCGTCGATAAGAACGCAATAACATCCTCTGCATCCATTTTGTGCTCGTCGAAATACCTTCATTTTTTGACATCCATTATTGTCAGGCAATTTCTTCCACAACACTCGACGAAACGATAAGTGACTATTTGTAGAAAATACTAGCGGTCAAACTCTACGACTTTGCAGTTGGAAGTTTTGGCTAATTTTGATCGGTTTGAGAGATATGGATTTTGAAGTGGAAAGGTGGGGAGTTTATTCTCTTAATTTTGAAATGCATAGGAGAGATGAACAAAAAAAATAATGTTAGCAAGAAGAAGTGTTAGAGGTATATAGATATACGTAGGTACCTTGAAAATGAAATGACAAGGCATTGCAAACAAAATGATACCTCCTTATAACCTACACAACACATGCCATAGCACAAGACACAGCTAAGAATATAGGCAAGGGACAAAGAAAAGAGGCAAAGGACAATATGTGTAGATTTTATTTTGGGTCATCCACTACACAACGTTTAGCGTGCAAACTGTAACATTCCGCCTTTTTGTACGCTTTAAATCGACGATAAACCACACACGTCCGACTTAAACCTTACAGAAGGGTGGATTGTTATGGGGTAAATAAGAAAAAGCGGAAAAAGGAAAAAACAAAATAGAATCTTGCAGCGGAACGATAAAATATAATAATCAAATAAACAGTTCATGAAGCCATTTACAAAAC
The DNA here is from genome assembly GCA_030765085.1 of Allium cepa. Taxonomy (NCBI): domain Eukaryota; kingdom Viridiplantae; phylum Streptophyta; class Magnoliopsida; order Asparagales; family Amaryllidaceae; genus Allium; species Allium cepa. The sequence goes on from CM060928.1 coordinate 842,063,046, forward strand.
ATTTAATCTTACTTATACAATACATATCATAGTTACACATACCAGAGAATAATAAAATAATGCAACGGAACAATGTAGTAATTAATAGTAATAATAAAATCTTCGTCTTCGTCCTCCAGAAATAAGGTCTTCGATACCTATAATGCCCAGACTGACCCGAGCGAATTGAAAAGACAAAACACTCAAGTCAGAACTAAAAGATCTTATGTAAGTTAAATCACCAATAAATAATATGAGTGGAACGACATCAGAGATGTTTATGGGATTTGACATCTCCTATCCAGTGTCGAACGTGAATGCAGTAACGTAAGAGATGCTCTCGATTCACATCTCCTAAGGGTCCGTTAAACTATTTACTATGTAGTAATATTTCGCTATTATAATAATGTCTAATAGTAAAATAAACTTACTTTTAAATAGCGTTAAGGGGTTACCCATACATCCCTTAACAAGTAATAGTGCCAATAGTCTATACAGTACCGTAATACCTCCTGATCGGGAGGCTACCAGAGGATACTCCATAGGTACGACACAAATCAAACTCGTACAAGGCATGCTAGGGTAGGTGGTACGGCACAACTAGGCAACGCCAGGGGTGATATACCAATTACGCTTCCGGACCGGTAGTAACGTGTAACAACTACTACCACCCACCTCGAGCCACACCCCCAAAATCAAAAGGGCCCAAATCAATCATAAACTAATAGAATGGTATCGAAGGAGTGTGTCTGATAAAAGGTGCTACCTTCTTAGCCCGTCGATCGCTTTTGTTTTACCCAACTTATGCCAACTCATGGGAGTCGGGTCCACGTATATACCTTAAAGGAAACGCCGCCGCCATCCTACTTTATTCTGGAATCTCCACTGCATACACGGCTGTTAAAGTGGTTTTCGGAGTTGGCAGAGAGTGTGACAACTTTTGATCCCGGTCTCTTTAACAACCAACCGTTATTATAACACCGCCGTCTTTTCAAAATAGTTTATACTTCCAAACCAAAATATAATATCCATTTCAAAACCATATGAATACGATATCATTTCCGTTTAAAACCCAAATCAATATGATATTATTTTTATAAAAACTCAAATCGATGTAATATCATTTTTGTTTCAAATATTCCTTTTTCCAAAATCATGGCACTTATAAAATCATAATACCTTGAAACCCATAACTTTGAAACACAACTTCCAATACGTAAATGGTGTAAATATTTAATTACTTTATATAATAAAATAGCTTCTTTAATTTCACAAATCAATTTCAAATACAGATTTGAACCCCCAAATAACCATTTCAATTTCCATACATTTCAAAGCTTTAAATATTCCACCATTTCAAAACTAATCCTTTGATAATTCCATATATATCAAATTCAATTACTATTATTTAGATTTGAAATGTTTACTTAATAAATCCAATGTATTTAAGTAAAACTTTTAAACTTCAGATAACTAGATATTCTTTCAACTTATTTAACTTGATATATTCATTTAAATTAGCATGATATTCATTTAAATCACTCTAAACCAAAATCAAGTTATAAAATCATACCCTTTAAAATCTCTATTTTTATCTAAATTTCAAATCAAATTTATTCGAGTATAATTCTTAAATAATTTAATTCGAGTCAATTTCGTATTTATCTTCCAACCCCAAATTTATTTAAGTCGGTATAAACCCTATATATACAACATAATTTTTAAACATATACTTAACCATATTATATAAACAATCAAACTTTATTACTTAACTTATTTTATATTTCAAAACAAATTTATGCATAGCTAAAAATCACTAATAAAATAACGTTTATATAACTTCGAAAATCAATAATTATATAACCTATATATTTCTTTATAAGACCATAGAAATCATTTCAAAATACTTTTATATATAGACCAAGATGTCTGTATATAATTTTCTATCTTATGGTCAAGTGATATGGATATTTATCGTTTCAATCCGTAATTTATAAAGAAAATACGGTTATATATCATTTCAAACTGCAATCTCAAATGAAATAATAATACATAACAACTTGTAGTTTATAATAATATAACATACAACATCCATTCATCCAATATCAATCATCAAATATTTATCACAATCATGATCCAATTCAATCAATAACATCAATACATAACATGAAATAAATAAAAGGCATTTACTGGCAGTTTATATTCAATACTAAATTAAATAACAATTTAACTGGCAGTTATATGCAATAATAAATTAAATAACAATTTAACTGGCAGTTTATATGCGATAATAAATTAAATAAAAATTTAATCCAATAAATTTAATTTAACTGAGATGATGATTAAAAATATGCCAAACAGTCATAAATAAATTTTCGAATCACATCAAAAATTAATTTAACACACAAAAGAAATTTTAGAAGTTGTGAGTGGGTTAAAACACTCACCTTTTGAATTTAAATTGAAGTTAAATCTAATTTAAACCCAAAATTTGAACAATCTCAAAATTCGTCCAAACTAGTGCCAAAATGTCCAGAATTCCGATACGAACCTAGTGGAGAAAATTGCACGTAAAACGGACCTCGTATGTGGAAGTTACATAAGTAAGAAGTTATATGCTTCAAATAAAAAAAATAAAATAAGCAGAAACTCACAAGTCAGCAGCCACGTCAAAATCCTAGCTCCCTATATTTTCGTACGCGACTCGATACATCAACGTTCACCGCCCTCCATCCAGGTTTGCCGCTGCTACGACCCTCGAACACAAGATCGAAGAACGCCGCTGAGCTTGCCTTCAAATGCCGCTTCATCCCCGGGGTCTCGGTAATCTTCGGTCGAGCGCAGCTGCTCCGTCACCGTAGTGCTTTACTTCCATTCTCTGGCGATTCCACTGACCAACTCGACCAACGAACGCAAGAACAACGACTTGCTCGACGGCAGCAGCACGCCCACACCCTCTGATCGACCTAACGACAACGATCCACCGTCGAAATCACAAAACCAAAACGAACGACCGAAACCAATTCATCGAAATCCGGGTACACAGAAAAGCAGATCGAGAAACGAATCATATATTTGAATTGCGCTCGTCGAGAGCTTCAAATCCATATATATAATTCGATATAGTTTGAGAAGATTGAATTTTCAGTTTGATTTTTGATTTTAATTTGCAGTTTAGGATTTAGGGTTCTGTCTCCATTGAAAGAGGAGAAGCAAATAGAATTTTACGTACAGAAATGAGGAATAAGAAATAGGCTAGGGTTTATAACAAGGTATAAATGGGCAAGGTTGGAAATAAAACGAACGGATCAAAATGGTTTGGACCGTTGAACAATAAATGGCCCGAAAAGCCCGTTTCAACTTCGGAACGAAAATGAGTCAACCCATATATCAAAATAAATGTTTTCAAATATTTTAAACATGATGGAATAGGTTTCAGGTCCAAATTCCATCATATGAAGAATTTATGCAAAAATCAAGTTATTTCAAATTGATTTCAATTCAATCGATTTCTAGGCGTTTCGAGCCCGTACGATCAAACGACAAGTTCGATCGCTACGAAACTTGAAACCCACAATAATTCACCGTTACGAATCCGATAAAACTGGTTTCGTCGAAATCCGAGTCAGTGGTCAAAATGGTTATTTTCTAGTTAATTAAATAGATTAATAATTGATTAATTAAATCAAATTTTCAATTTCAACTTTTTAATTAAAAAATTTCATCATTTTTAAATTTCTTAATCATTTACACTAATTTGACCAAATTTATTGTCAATTTAGAGTTGATTAGTTTATTAATTTCAGTGTTAGCCTTAATTCCATTAATTTCAGAAATTATAAATTTAATTTCCAATAATTCAATTTAATTTACCTTCATTCTATTATTCAATCCATTGTTGTCAAATGGATGCATTTAACATTGGATTCATGATCTATTACCTTAATATTCTCAGATTTCATCTTAATCTCCATTAGCGTAATAATTAAATATTTAATTTCATTTATTTGCAACAAATCCAATTATTGAATTTTGAATTTCAAATAAATTAATAAATCTTCATTTCCATTCTTTAAATCAACCAATTGTCATATTATAAATAGAATTAATATTATTTCCAATTATTTCTTTAATTTATACTAACGTAACATTTAGATTTATTTGCAATTGATTTCCAATTCAATTAATTGAACTAAATATATATGTAACTCATAATAATTGTTGTCGTTAACTCTTAATCACACATTTATAAGTTTATTATTTCCAAAGAATATTATAATTACTTACAGGCCATTGATTTTATTCAATTACTATTTTTTATTATTAATTCAATACTTACATTTGTTTTCTTATATTAAATTTATAGCCTATTATAGCAATTTACATTACTTCAATTAATCGAAATTTCATTTCAATTGTTATACTTAGCTTTAGTTTCCATGGTTGCATTTCATTTTAGCATTCAATTCATTATTATATTGCAAAATCTTTGTTTCGTCTTAATTTATTTACCAAAATCTTAATAAACTAACTAATGTAAATTTATCGAAAATTACGGGTTGTTACACTCTCCCCCACTCAAAACTTTTCGTCTCTGAAAAGGAAAAAGAAGGGGAAAAAAAGAATTAAGAAAAACAATACATCTTATTCAAAAATATTAACTTTATAAACAAATAAATCAATAAATTAATTAATTTACATAAATATACCAATTTATAACCATTAAATCTTTTTATACCCAATTTAATAAAGTTTGGAAAACATTTTCAAAAAATTTCTAAGTCCAAAATTTTCGGAAAATTTCAGCAGAGTCTCCTTTGTACAGAGAGGCTCGGAAGAAAATATAATATCAAATATAACAATATATAACATATAATCCCCAAAATAATATATCCCAACACGGGAAAACAATATAACAACGCGATAAAACCGTGATCCGAAAACGTACCTATTTGTTGGGCAATTAACGCTTAATTATGAAACCAAAAGCAGTAGCAATTGCTTCCATAAACTATATTTCAATTATATAATCCAAAAAGAGTTAATAATTTTATAAAATGAAATATTTAAGTTGTTTCAATAACTAACAAACAAATCAGTATAAATAACCGTCATTCACAACCAACAGCGTACACATCATACACAAATCAACCTTTAAAGCAAAACAAAACAAATAGTTGTTCGGGTTCAAAACTTTAAATTGTTCAGAATGGAAAATAAACGATTAAGCGTACCATTTACTCAACAGTCTTAGATGAAAATGAATAGATTATTCATACATCCAAACAAATTTAACGTATCCTCGCCCAAATAACCATAAAGCAAACAAATAACCATTCCAAACAATAGGTCCAGTCAATTTTTATCAATTTCATTTCATCACATTTATTTTTTAAACTCCTTTTCATTCAAATAATGATTCCTCCTTTAATTTACATTTATTTCTTACAAACTTTTATTTATATTATCCATATTCAATTGAATTTCTTAGCATGTAAATTTATTAACTCAAGTTTACAATCATTTATTTATAATACTTACCTTTCTATTCCATTAAATTAGTAACACTTTCAATTATATAACAACTACAACATCAAATTCTTATATTTATTAAAGAATATTCATTGAATACTTTCATTGTTTCAAGTTTTAACTTGTATAATATCCTTTACATTTTCTTATTAACATTTCAAATTTTTACATCTTTTGGTAAGTTATATAAATGCCTTTAAGAATGTACTTGAAAGTTATACAAGTTTATCTTATTTCTTTTAAATAATCATATCCTTTGGTTTATAGGTTATAAATTTCAACTTCCTTGTAATATCCTTTATAATCTATCATTTAATCTGTTATTTTAATTAAAGGTTCCAATTATTAATTAGTTACATTCCATTTCAGTACAATAATCGAAACTATTGATTATCAGAAACTTAAGAACTAAATGCCAGGTTTAATTTCAAATCGTTTTAAAATAATAGATAAATGTATACACTTACAATTTATATATCCAATTATATATAAGACAATTTGAAATTCATATTTGTTTATCGAAATAAATCTGCACTAAAACTACTACAGTGGCCTTCCCACTTCGAAACTCGAAAATGAATGTCGATGATGCGTGCACTCATCACCGAATTTTATTTTCCAGCGACAAAGAGGGGAGTACAGAACTTATTTCTTTCCAAAATTTCTCTAAAGCAATTCTTTCAAATCATATTGAAATATTTATATCAAAAAACACTTATAAACAATATTATTATATTCCAAAAATCCTTTGAAAGCAAAAAAAATTTCAAAATACCGAAACTAAGTTCTACAATTTCCAATTTTATTTATTTCAATTTGAATCTTATTTCCAACCAATATTTATAAATTTCACTACCTAAAAACCAATATGTGACAACCAAATATATATCATTAAAAAAATTTGTATTTTATATATAGAAAATATAATAGGAAAAATTAATTCATTCGCCTATATTTCAAAACAAATATTGTGTCCGTCTGTCCTATTAAGTGTTTAGAAATCCCTATTGATGTCATAGCATCCTATGCACCAACCATAATTTATAAATACGAAATGGAACAAATTAACACAATATCAAAACCTTTTATAACACTATCAAATATGCTTTCTCGTATATACACTCATCATAGGGTATTACTACCCTATTAATAAAGAGTCAGACCCCACAAAGCTAAGGTTTATCGCTAAACCAAAGCTCTGATACCAGATGTAACATCCCACTTTTTCTGTACGCTTTAAATCGACGATAAACCACACACGCCAGACTTAAACCATACAGAAGGGCGGATTGTTATGGGGTAAATAAGAAAAAGCAGAGAAAGGAAAAAACAAAATAGGATCTTGCAGCGGAACGGTAAAATATAATAATCAAATAAACAGATCATAAAGCTATTTACAAAACATTTAATTTTACTTATACAATACATATCAGAGTTACACATACCAGAGAATAATAAAATAATGCAGCGGAACAATGTAGTAATTAATAATAATAATAAAAGCTTCGTCTTCGTCCTCCAGAAATAAGGTCTTCGATACTTGTAATGCTCAGACTGACCCGAGCGAATTGAAAAGACAAAACACTCGAGTCAGCACTAAAAGATCTTATGTAAGTTAAATCAACAGTAAATAATATGAGTGGAACGGTCTCAGAGATGTTTACGGGATTTGACATCTCCTATCCAGTGTCTAAGGTGAGTGTAGTAACTTAAGAGATGCTCGGGATTCACATCTCCTAAGGATCCGTTAAACTATTTACTATGTAGTAATATCTCGCAATTATAATAATGTCTAATAGTAAAACAAACTTACTTTTAAATAGCATTAAGGGGTTACCCATATAGCCCTTAATACGTAATAGTGCCAATAGGCTATATAGTACCGTAATACCTCCTAATCGGGAGGCTACCAGAGGATATTCCATAGGTACGACACAAATCAAACTTGTACAAGGCGCGCTAGGGTAGGTGACACGGCACAACTAGGCAATGCCAGGGTAGATATACAATTACGCTTAGTAACACGTAGCAGCTACTACCTCCCATCTTGAGCCACACCCCCAAAATCAAAAGGGCCCAAATCAGTCACAAAGTAATAGAATGGTATCGAAGGAGTGTGTCCGATTAAAGGTGCTACCTTCTTAGCTCGTCGATCGCTCCTGTCTTAGCCACCTTATGCCAACTCACGGGAGTCGGGTCCACGTATATACCTCAAATGAAACGTCGTCACCATCCTACTTCATTCCGAAATCTCCACCGCGTACACGGTTGTCAAAGTGGTTTTCGGAGTTAGCAGAGACTATGACAACTTCCGATCCCGGTCTCTTTAACAAACAACCGTTATTATAACACCGCGGCCTTTTCGAAGTTGTTTATACTTCAAAACCAGAATATAATATCCATTTCAAAACCATATGAATAGCATATCATTTCCATTTAAAACCCAAATCAATATGATATCATTTTTATAAAAACCCAAATCAACATAATATCATTTTTATTTCAAATATTCCTTTTTCCAAAATCATAGCACTTCCAAATCATAATACCTTGAAACCCATAACTTTGAAACACAACTTTCAATACTTAAATGGTGTGAATATTAAATTACTTTATATAAAAAATAGCTTCTTTAATTTGACAAATCAATTCCAAATAGAGATTTGAACCCCCAAATAACCATTTCAATTTCCATATATTTCAAAGCTTTAAATATTCCACCATTTCCAAACTAATTCTTTGATAATTCCATATATATCAAATTCAATTACTATTATTTAGATTTGAAATGTTTACTTAATAAATTCAATGTATTTTAAGTAAAACTTTTAAACTTCAAATAATTGGATATTCTTTCAATTTATTTAACTTGATATATTCATTTAAATCAGCTTGATATTCATTTAAATCACTCTAAACAAAAATCAAGTTATAAAATCATACCCTTTAAAATCCTAATTTTTATCTAAATTTCAATCAAATTTATTCGAGTATAATTCTTAAATAATTTAATTCGAGTCAATTTTGTATTTATCTTCCAACCCCAAATTTATTTAAGTCAGTATAAACCCTATATATACAACATAATTTTTAAACATATACTTAACCATATTATATAAAACAATCAAACTTTATAATTAACTTATTTTATATTTCAAAACAAATTTACGCATAGCTAAAAATCACTAATAAAATAACGTTTATATAACTTCGAAAATCAATAATAATATAACCCATATATTTCTTTATAAAACAATAGAAATCATTTCAAAATACTTTTATATATAGACCACAGTGTCTGTATATAATTTTCTATCCTATGGTCAAGTAATACGGATATTTATCGTTTTAATCCGTAATTCAAAAAGAAAATACGGTTATATATCATTTCAAATCGCAATCCCGAATGAAATAATAATCCAAAACAACTTGCAGTTTATAACAATATAACATACAACATCCATTCATCCAATATCAATCATCAATCATCATCCAATTCAATGAATAACATCAATACATAACAGGAAATAAATATACTGGTAGTTTATATTCAATAATAAATTAAATAACCATTTAACTAGCAGTTATATGCAATAATAAATTAAATAACAATTTAACTGGCAATTTATATGCGATAATAAATTAAATAACAATTTAATCCAATAAATTCAATTTAACTGAGATGATGATTAAAAATATGCCAAATAGTCGTAAATAAATTTTCTAATCACATCAAAAATTAATTTAACACACATAAGAAATTTTACAAGTTGTGGGTGGGTTAAAACACTCGCCTTTTCAATTTAAATTGAATTTAAATCTGATTTAAACCTAAAATTTGAATAGCCTCAGAATCTATTCAAACAAGTGCCAAAAAGTCCGGAATTCGAATACGAACCTTGTGGAGAAAACCGCGCGTAAAACGGACCTCGTATGTGAAAGTTACATAAGTAAGAAGTTATACGCTTCAAATAAAAAAATTAAAAAATTAAAAAAATAAGCATAAACTCATAAGTCAGTAGCCACTTCAAAACCCTAGCTCCCTATCTTCTCATACACTACTCAATACATCAATGTCCATTGTCGCCTTCCATCCAGGTTTGCCGCCGCTACGACCCTCGAACTTAAGATCAGAGAACGCCACCGAGCTTCCCTCCAAACGCCGCTTCATCACCAGGGTCGCGGCCATCTTCGGTCGAGCGCAGCTGCTCCATCGCCGCAGTGCTTTACTGCCATTCTTTAGCAATTCCGCTGACCAACTCGATAAATGAACGCAAGAACAACGACCTGCTCGATGGCAGCAGCACACCCATGCCCTCTGACCGGCCTAACGACGACGATCCACCGCCGAAATCACAAAACCAAAACGAACGGCCGAAACCAATTCATCGAAATCTGGGCACACAAAAAAGCAGATCGAGAAACAAATCATATATTTGACTTACGCTCGTCGAGAGCTTCAAATCCACATATAATTCGATATAGTTTGAGAAGATTGAATTTTCAGTTTGATTTTTGATTTGAATTTGTAGTTTAGGATTTAGGGTTCTGTCTGCCATTGAAAGAGGAGAAGCAAATAGAATTGTACGTACAGAAATGAGGAATAAGAAATAGGCTAGGGTTTATAACAAGGTATAAATAGGCAAGGTTGAAAATAAAAAGAATGGATCAAATTGGTTGGGCCGTTGAACAATAAATGGCCCGAAAAGCCCGTTTCGACTCCGGAACGAAAATGGGTCAACCCATATATCAAAATAGATGTTTTTAAATATTTTAAACGTGATGGAATAAGTTTCAGGTCCAAATTCCATCGTATGAAGAAGTTATGCAAAAATCAATTTATTTTAAATTGATTTAAATTTAATCGATTTCCAGTCGTTTCGAGCCCGTACGATCAAACGACAAGCCCGATCGTTACGACACTTGAAATCCCATAGTAATTCACCGTTACGGATCCGATGAAACTTGTTTCGTCGAAATCCGAGTCAGTGGCCAAAATGACTATTCTCTAGTTAATTAAATAAATTAATAATTGATTAATTAAATCAAGTTTTCAATTTCAACTCTATAATTAACAAATTTCATCATTTTTAAATTTCTTAATCATTTACACTAATTTGACCAAATTTAAATGTCAATTTAGAGTTGATTAATTAATGAATTTCAGTGTTTGCCTTAATTCCATTAACTTCAGAAATTATAAATTTAATTTCCAATAATTCCATTTAATTTACCCTCATTCTATTATTCAATTCATTGTTGTCAAATGGATGCATTTAACATTGGATTCGTGATCTAATTCCTTAATATTCTCAGATTTCATCTTAATCTCCATTAACATAATAATTAAATATTTAATTTCATTTATTTGCAAAAATCCAATTATTGAATTTTAAATTTCAAATAAATTAATAAATCTTGATTTCCATTCTTTAAATCAACCAATTGTCATATTATAAATAGAATTAACATTATTTCCAATTATTTCTTTAAATTATACTAACGTAACATTTAATTTAGATTTATTTACAATTGATTTCCAATTTAATTGAATGAACTAAATATATATGTAACTCATAATAATGTTGTCATTAACTTTAATCACACATTTATAAGTTTATTATTTCCAAACAATATTATAATTACTTACAGGACATTGATTTTATTCAATTACTATTTATTATTAATTCATTAATTAATTCAATATTTACATTTGTTTTCTTATATTCAATTTAGAGCCTAGTATAACAATTTACATTACTCCAATTAATCGAAATTTCATTTCAATTGTTAATACTTAGCTTTAATTTCCATGGTTGCATTTTATTTTAGCATTCAATTCATTATTAGATTGCAAAAATTTTGTTTTGTCTTAATTTATTTACCAAAATCTTAATAAACTAAGTAATTTAAATTTATCGAAAATTACGGGTCGTTACACAAGCCGCGAACGACCGAAATAAAAATAAAACCTTGCAAAACAATATGACACAATTAGAAAAAAACCCAAAAATACATAGGTTAATTTATTCTACGTAGTTGAAAAAATACCAACATTTGCTGTAAAATACGTCAACTGCTAATTTAAATATTTTTCAAATTAATAATTATGGAAAAATCTTGCAAATTCATTTTAAAAACACATTATAAAAATCAATTAATTTTATCACCAATTGATTTTCTTATTATTTATTATATTTGAATCAAATTTGAATATTTGAATAGATCAAATATTCCCATCCAAAACATTAAAACTTTCGGGTTGTCACATTCTTCTCCACTTTAAATATTTCATCCTCGAAATTCCAAGGACGGAACGTATAATGAAATTTAGACTTAACCATAAAATAACCCTTTTATAAAGACATCCTTTATTTATAAAACATTTCAAGAATTTACTTCACATCATTTAACCATATAATACTCTTCTACGTCCTCAGAGTATATACAAAACATCTATTCCATTTTACTTCCAAAATTATTTATTTCAAAACTTTTTTGAAGTAATGCTATATATTTTAATCCATAAAAATATACATATAGACCGAGTAACCATAAAATAATACCAAAAAATTGGGGCATACCAAGTAATATAATATATTCCTCGCCAAAAAGGGTAATACTTAAGAGAAGTGCTTACCATCCAAACACATCCCTTGCCCATTAGTCATTTTGAACCACTTTAACTAGTTTACATAAGAATACTTCTTCTTTTTTCGAATCCCATTTTTAACAAAATGCCAATTACCAACTGGCTTCAGGTTCATTTGGATTCAAACTTGTTTCAACCAGACAACTACAACATGAATAATTTACTAAGTGCACTACAACGTTTGTCTAAGAAAACATCTGATTGTCACTTAGAAGATTATTTAGATCATTGCAAAATAATCGATACTCATTCCCCTAACTAATCCAAAGGAATTGCTCCATACTTAAAATTCTCTTTTCAAAATATTTATACTTATAAATACTATCAAGTAATACTATTATTACGTCTCCAAAAATCATTTGAAATCTTTTTCAAAGATCACAGGATTTTAATCGCCTTTAATTTATCCAAAACACTTTTTTATAAACTAGATTCATAAAAATCATTTTTATATAAAATCCTTCCTTTGTAAAAATCAAACATTATACCATCACTGCTACCGAGGCCCTTATTGTCAAAGTATGAAAATTAATTCACAAGATGTTCGTTTCTACGTTCCAACAATTTCTATCTATCCAACCCATGTTGTAAAAAGATAAATTGTTTATTAATTAACAAACAATAGTCAATGCTTTAAATTTGAATGGGAATGACTAACAAATGATAATAATTGAATATTTTAATTACCTAACAAATAAGCATATTAAAAATAACTACATTAATTTGTGAATTTTGTTCTTTTATATATAAAATATAATCCAAGGAAAATTATTTCATTTACCAATTAAAAACAACACTGTGTTGGTTGGCCTTGATCAAGTGTTTAGAAATTATTATCGATAACGTTTACTAAACGTCTTTATTAGAATTCATAAATCACTCTACAATTCAATCAACATAATATAAAATATTTTTATAGCTCTAACAAGTATGTGCTCTCATATATGTACACTCAAGCTCATTCTAGGGCATTACAAACCCAATCCTTAATGAGTTTACCTACTAAGACCAAGGTTCTATCTTAACCTTTGGCTCGGACCAAATGTAACAAACCGCCCTTTCGACCCTCAAAACTCGACATTAATACATCCACAGTCTTCACGTGCTGAGCATCAGTTTGCCAGAAAGACATAATGTTATGGCGAGAGAAAAGAAAAGACATGAGAAAACCTCATGGTGTAACGAGTAGTACATAATATACTAATGATCTTTACAAAAGAAAAGTGTAATACGTACCTCAATCAGAGTAAACTAACATATCATCAGCTTGGAAAGTTATAACAGCCTGCCCTTACAATTGCTGATAAATACAGAACAAAAATACAACGAAACTAAAAGGTACATGAATACATCTTGAAGGAATCCAATTCGTTTCCTGAAGCTCCAAAACATTCATCACCGAATAAAGAAATATGCTCGGGCTAACCCGAGCATTATAAAAAAATAACATCTGGATCGGTTTGTTAAACTGGCATGAGAAACGAAAATCATATGGATTTTAATGCTATAAATCCCTTCAAAATAAAGGTATCTCGTAAGACACGTCGCACAAAAACACGAATGGATTTTTAACTGTAGATAACCAAACCACATATATTAGAAACCTAATGATATTATAATAATGTCTAGGGTGCAAAACAAATAAGAAATAGTTGTGAGTGCGTGAGTGCACTACACAACAATAATAGGTATATAATCAAACCGATAAGGCTCGTTCGCCAATTATGTAGGATTACATGAAGGTGCCCTCAGAACATCAAGGATGGTCCTCCTGCATAAGGATCTGAGATATCCTTCTAGAGCATCGTACATCCCTAGCTGATGTACCATAGAAAATAAATAGTTGGATACCAAAACCAAGTGTGCCACACACTGCGTGCAAAACGATAGGTATCTCTAGGGTAGAGTCGCATTCACTCTTTGGGTTTGCTAAACCTTTGGTCTATGTACCATATTTCTTATTTTAGTCATTATCACTAGTGAGGCTACATTCGGCATTCCATTACACGAGTCACAACTCGAACAAATCTCGAAACATATATTGAATCCTGTGTCTTAACATATATTGGAATCACACTTGGATACCTACATCCTGAATAAATCATAAACAACTGCATGTGTTTGAGCATCTAAATCAGATCTCGAATCTCTAGATATGCCCCATTATCTCGAACCAATCTCAAACCTCTTCCAAAGCATAGAACACTTATATGATTTTGAAGTGGTTATAATTTTGAGCCATCTCTTTTAAGTACACTTCCCCGCTTACCGAGCGCACCAAAACTAATCGACAGATTTTCGGTAAACTCAATTCCGGTTCTTTTGGAAATAAACAGACAATACATAAGAGTGGAGAAGACCTCCTATCTAATTGTCGTTGGTTTTCCTTATTGTCTATCCTAGAAGAGCAAAACAAGATTATACGTACAGTATAACATCACCGAAGATAGTTGTATCATATAATTCCTGTGTTTCTTCTAGATATTTGCAGAGTTATAATTTTGTCAAGAATTGATATCCGGTTATTAAACTATCAAATAATCAACAAACAATCTAGAGATTTAATTTCATATAGAAATGACTAAGCCTCTTTTAATTTATCTTTCATTTATTAAATCTTTATTTGGTTATTTGATTTAAAATCTCTTCACAAAAGATATATTCATAAACCTTCTCAATTTTTTCAATGCATAGAAAAATATCATATACTTATCTCTCGTATGAGTATATTAACAGAACCTATACTTCCACAACTTATAAAATACCTTCACATACTTATACCGATGGTATAAGTTTAATTACAAATCTTAAAGAAGATTTTCCCCATTTTCCAAAAATCTTATCTAAATAGGCCAAATAATTTTTATTTAAATCATTTTTAATATAAACCTAAACCATTCTCCTTTTTGGGGTAAGTAGATGGATCATATGGAAATTAGACCAAATATACTTACCACCGTGTCTCGATTTCAAACTTGTACTATCTTTTGGTTAACAATGAAGTCGGACAAGTTAGAGAACTATCTTTGCCTCAACTTACATTCTTAATTCTCAAGATGGAGACGAGTTTCCCTAGTTTGGAATTAGGTGATAAGCATGTATGAGTAATTTCCATACCACTGTAAATTAAATGATCATTTAGAGATATCAAATCTCATCTCCTTTTATATAACTCGTTTTTACAAATCTTTTCTGATTTATAAAATTCCTTTTATTAATTTTCTTTTTTATTTATAAAGATTCTTTTACAAATCTCCTTTTTTTCATAAAAAATTCTTTTATAAATCTTCTGGTTATACATCCCATATAGTTATACTAATCTTCGGTTTCAAGCCGAGACAAAATACTTCTCATGCAATGATCATTCCATATATCATTATAAATTCACAAATGTGATTATCAAAATGATGTCATTTCCTTTTTCAAATATCGTTTATAAACCTACTCTTTTATTTAAAAAATATCATTTGCAAATCCATCTTTCTATACAACATTTTATATAAAGCATTTCGCAAACATTTATTCCAAAATATTTCTATTTTCTTTTAAAACGAAATCACTTTGTTATAAAAGACGATCCATTTTTTCTCTTTAATATAACATCCGTTATTATATTAAATTTCATTAAAATAAGTATTTTCCAAAATACTTCTAAAACATTTCCAATATAAATTAAAAGAGACTAACAAAAATGTTGGAGTAAAATAGAGATGTTAAAAAACCATTTCCAAATAAAATGCCTCAAGAAATTCCAAAAGTCACAACAAAAAATCATTCTCCGAATCAAAACTATTTCTATTCAAAATCAGCAAATGATAGTATTTCAAAATACTATAATAAGGCTTAAAGCTATTATAGCACTTAGTAAGCGTTTTCATTGCTCAACATCATTAGATTTCAACTTTTACACATATCACAATCACATCCAATAAGGCAATGCTACCAAATTTTAGGTATTCAACAATTTACGCAACAAGTATATAAATGAAATTGAAATCAACAATGGCGAGGAATCCGTTTGGATCCCTCTACAAAAATCAAATCTTAAGAAGTGTTGTCATATCAACCAATTCACTATGAAACATATCGACTTCCATTTCCTGCTTGTTCCCTATAGCACGATGATTATTTATGTCTTCCGGTTCCAAGTGGGAATTTAATCAAAGCAATCAATAAATATCCAAGCGTACTAACAATGATTTATGTCAAACATATATCATATAATGTTTATCTAAAAGTGAGTTAACTCACCAAAATTCTAGCTAACGATTATGTGTTCTCGAATAGTGAAAGGTCGATTTTCGTTCGATTTTAGCTTAAGTTTTTTCTTCCTCCAAACTTGAAGGACCTAGCTCCAATGTGTAAACAATAATCCTACGAGTATTAGCAAGAGATTGTGCTCGATTTGGGCCACATATGAGTGAGATATGAGTTAACTACTAAACATAAATTTAATTAACTTATTTAATTATCTAAATAATTAAATCATTGCCCACTAAACTACAGCCAAGGCACAAAGCTTCAACCCCAAACCTAAACCCATTAGCTACAGTATTCTTCCGTCTTCCTCGATTCGATTTGGCCTCCTCCTATGAACGGATATATGCATGCACACCACTGACACGGCCAATCATACCAAATCGGCAAACCAAAGCTAAAAACAAACCCCACTTGTTGAGAATGACATGCCTGCACCCTCGCCACCAAGGCTGACATCCCCCTCAAATTCTGACCATGGCCCCTAACTTTGAAATTTCATCCAGACGCGTTCATTCCCTTATTCGCCACCATTTCGATCATCAATTACCATGCCACCCTAGATATTGCAACCACTATACCCTGCTACACCTCCAACTAACGCCTTATCACACTGGATGCCCTATGGCCGCCACAATACCCCAAAGGCACAAAATCAAAAAACTAAGACACTAAACCCTTAAATGAGCTCATTCGAGCTCCTCCGACCACTAAACTAGCCGCCACTGCCACCCATGACTCCTCCTTAACCGACATCACTTCTAGTCACCTCCATCTGCACCTGAACTCACCATCTGTATGAAATTGTGAGATGAACGAAAATTTTGACAACCTGCCTTTCGATCCTTAGAAATCGACATTAATACACCCATGGTACTCATATGCTGAATATTCAAGTGTCGGAAAGACAAAATGAGCAAACTAAAAAAAGAACAGAATCTTATGCGAATGTAATGACATATATTATTTCAATATATAATATTTAAAGTAGAATTTTTTGAATACATATATCAGAGCGTATCCTAATCTCACCCTGAACGGTTATAAATCTTCGTCCTTACTAATGCTGAATGTAACATTAAAGAAATGCAGCAGAAATGGAAATGGATAACAATCTACAAAGGAAACTCCAGCTCCAGCTCCAGCTTCAAGCTCCTCTAAAATGTTCCAAGATAAACTTGAACTACTTGACTTCCCCAAAAATAGGGCACCTGGAGTTTAAGGGAAAAAATAACTCTGTCGGTCATGGGACTAGTGCGAGAACACTCAAATCATAGATATTTTTGAAACAAAAGGTATCTCATAAGACAACACTGCACAAAACACGAATAGATTTTTACCTTATGATAACTAAAACATTGCTATGCAAAATCTAATGATATTATAATAGTGTTTATATTACAAACACATATTAATCTTAGTCAAAATTTTGACATTAATTAAATTCTAGCATAATAGGTATACAACTAAATTAAAAGGAACTTATTAGAGAATGGATTCCATACAATGGCAGGTAAAGGACTACCTTCCTTATAGTACATTTCTAGAGGAATGTACGAAGTACACATTGATAGTCCTCTTCATTTGGCAAGACCGGCCTACCCCTTTTTGATGACCAACACAATGGTCCTAGATAGTACCGAATATGACATCACTCCGGCATTCCCGACATACTCTAAATGTCACATAGCACACACAAAAAACCTAATATATAAAGGGTAATCAAGAAAGGTGACGACCATACCCTAATGGAAGCAACCCATATAGCCTTATCGCACTCCCTATTTTAGCCATTCCTGGATATGAAGCTTGAGGTAATGTATTACCTTTTTCAAAACAAATCCCACTTTGAATGCCACATTACCATTTCCAATAACACGTTATTGATTTCTACAAAAGTACAAACCCCGAGTTCATACGCCTCAAGGAAAGGTGTTAATTGTAAGAGGGGTTACCTCCTACACCACCAAATTGATGTACGTTTGTAAAAATCAATGTACATGATCTTATAAATGTAATGTCAAACACCCATATAAGTTGTCTAGGAATAGGACAAACAGAATGCACTTCTCCTTCTACATATTGTTTAGGAATTTCCCATAGGATCAGTAGTGAGTAGTCCTTGCATTGACGATTTTCAGAATGAAGGCACCACTACCACTATATATATGAAATGGAAATTTACCCCAGAGGTTAGTGGCAAGCAGTCCAACATTCTAAAGATCTCCGTCTTCAAAATCATTATCTTCAACATGTCCTCACTTTCGAACGCATATATTGGTTCATAGTGGTTTTCAAATATGAATCATCCAAATTTGAACCCTGTCTCTTCGAGCCGATCAACGATAAAAAGACATCAATTATATAGACAATTTATCAATCAGCGTCCAATCAACTTATCTTTTTACCTAATCAGATATCTTTCAGAAATATATTCTGTAGCATCCCGTATCTAGAGTCCAAAGGCTAAGCACTACAGATGCTGCAGTTATCCATAGTATTAACTTCTGGTGACGAAACACAGTAATGCTAATGGTATCCATAATATTAGAAGCACTTGAATATGAACAAAATCACAAATTTCAACAAAAAAGAATTATAGCGATTACATTTCGAACAAAGTCATATCCAAGTGAAAAAAATCCCAAAACGTATCTTAGGCAATGATCAATTATAATTTACAATAATACACCAAGAGCAACATATGACGATGCCACATTGGATGATCAAAGTAATATAGTCATATATGACTTAATACCCAGTAGAAATAAAAAAATGAATTCCTAAAATAGCTATCCGTCGACCACATGCTCCTCTTCGGAAGCTTTATTCGCCAAAATTGCGAAAACCTGAAAACTAATACCCTCAGCCTACTCAAATCAATTTTGAGCACCCGAGAGTTGAAGGGGAAAAACTTCGAGTCAGACATAGCCCAGTATGAATAATTTCGTTACGTCTCGGTTTACTAATATTAACTGAGGACACGCCACTTAGCGGAACGGGTTTTCCCTCACTAATATCCTCTTTCAAAACATATATTTTGCAAATCCTTTCTCCAACAAAACTGGTTAATCAAACTGAAAATAAAAATAATATAGCAAGTTCCATTATGCTGAAATAGGAAATAAATGGACTAACTGTCTGAAATCTGGGATATCTGCTCTCAACTGGACTAACTATCCTAAAACTGATTATACCAAAATAACAATATCTTTCATGCTAATTAATGGACTATCTATCCAAAACAAGTAAAAATTAGACTAACTGTCCTTAAGAAGTAGCAAGGTTTGTTATGCTAACAAATGAACTATCTGTTAATAAATCGGGCGGACTACCCTAAACTAGACTAATTATCCTCTAAACTAACCGTCCTCTGGACCGGCTGCCCTTAAGTTGGATTAACCATCCGAATTTAAATGGACTGATTTTTCAAATTTTCTTTGGGTTAACTACCTTTTTAATTTTCCTTGAAAACCTTTACAAATAATTTAGTCTGTCAAATCATACATATATGAAAATATATCTTTAGCTTTACTCCAAGCTACTTTTACCATGTTATATGTACTTTACTAAAAATAATGTTGATAATATTCAATAAGGATTAACTATGATTTTAAAATAAGTTAAAGTCCTTCATAACTTAAAACACTTAGGCTATCTACCTATTCATTATATTCGAAACCTTTGTTTAAAACCTTTAAACAACTCTTTCGAAATCATTGAAAGTAACTCCTTCGATACCATAGAAAGACCCTTTTGAAACTGTTGTAGGTAACTCCTTCAAAACCATTGAAAGACCCTTTCGAAAACATTGGAATAACCTTTCCATTCTTTTCTTCGAAAGCTTAAAAATGTCAGACGTCCACCTTTAAAACCTTTTAAATATTGTCTTTCCAAACCATAGGAAAAACCTTCCTTTTCAACCTTGCCGAAACCCTACAGAACCACCCCTTTTGAAACCATTCATAAAAGCCTTTTGAAACAGTCAAAATAATCCTTTTGAAATCACTTTGGTTCAATTAAAACATGCGGATACCATTCGAAATCATTCGAAGTTAACTACTTCGAAACCCCTCTCTTTAAAACGTTTCGATTAAAAACATTTAGATTGTGCCTTCAAGTAGAGCAGAAGGATTAGAAAACCAATAGAGTTGAAAGCATCTGCTTCGAAACAATTTTTAAACAAAGAAGTGATGGTGTCAAAACCACCCCTTCAAAGCCAATGGAGAGGAGGCAGATTTTAGAAACAAAACAATCCATCCGAAACCATCTAGATTGAAAGGTAGGAAGTGACAATTATAGGTTTCGACCATGTTGAAAGAAATCATTCAAAACATAAGAGCAAACTAATCGAAACCATAACTTTTAAACTATTTAACTTAGTCGAAAACTAATTAAGCCGAAAACAACTTAGTCGAAAGCAAGCAGACATATTTTCCTTTAAAATCAAAATAATGCTTCATCTCTTTTGGAACTCATGGTTTCGACCCTACACCTATCACCCTCTTTCAGTTCACTACGTACCAGTTACCGGATACCATGTGGATTGGTTTCAACTATGTCGAAAGGGGAGGGATAGAGGTGGAACCTAGGTGCCAAAGGAGACGAAATAGTAAAAAGGCTATTTTTTGTACTTTAAAATTATGCTTTTGTACCTAACCTGCCTTATTTGTCTAAATCTGATTGGTTTCCAGATTTTTCTTTTCAAAAGTGCTGCCACCTTTGCATATTAACAATTTAAACATTTTTATAAAAAGCCCCTTCTCCTCTATAATTATATAAAACATTTAAGTCATATACCTTAAATAATTTTACAAACCCATTAAAACAATTAGGAAAAATCTGAAAAAATTCATAAAATCACTTTATATATGTTCTTTAGCATATAAAAATTTTAGATCCAAATAATTAATTATTTTTCCGCAAGAAATTTATTATCCAAAATACCATTTTCTCTACTAGAAATTCATATTAAATCCACGAAAATTCAGAAAAATTTGAAAGTTAAAACCTGTCTCTAAAATATCTTTATAGATCTTCATGAAAAATTGCAAGGCAATTGGATGTCGTTTAATAGGGTTTTCATCTCAAAATATGTCATAAAATTTATATAAACATTCATAAATCATTAATAAGTATATATATTCATTCTATCATTCAAAAACATGGAAAATACTTGCAAAATATTCATATTTAATCTTAAAACCGAAACTAGTAAAATTTGAGTTGTGAACATTATTCACCTTAGCTTCAGAAATTAAAGGAGCTTGAGATTTAGATGAATTTGATTTTGAATTAGTTTTTCCTTTAGCTTTCCTTAATTCTTCTTCCTCTTTCCTTATTAATAGTGATCGGCATCTTTTATAAAAAAATTAAAATGAAATGAACGTGTAAGTTATACACATCTATGGGTAAATATATAGGAATGGCCTCTTTCCTATTTTACCCCTCCTTTAATTCATCTTAAATCTTTCTTTAATTTAGTTATTTTAAATGGCACGGCTACCTTTAATTATAATCAAATCTCAATCCTCCTAAGCAATAGATTATTTTATTTAGTTTAACTAACTAAATTTCCTAAATAATGTAACCAAAAATCTAGAGTGTTATAGACTCCCCTCCTTAAAGAATTTTGTCCTTGAAATTACGACAAGGCACACAATAAATCAAACAAGAAGGTAAAACATACCATCAAACAAGTCAGGATAAGTATCTCTAATCCTACTCTCAACCTTCCAAGTACAGTCTCTATTATCGTCATTCCACTGAACTTTGACTAATCTGACCGTCTTGGTTCTAAGCTTCTTCTCATCTCTCACAACAATGTGAACTGGCTTCCTCACTATGGTCAAGATGATTCTACCACTAAATCATCTAGCACAGTCGATGTAATATTATTTTCTGGGACTCTAGCACACTTTCTAAGATGAGAAACATGAAAAACGTCACGGACACCTACCAAACTGCTTGGTAACTCAGCACTATATGGGAACTTCCTGATCCTCTCGAGAATAGGAAAAGGTCCAACGAACCTTGGCAATAACTTTCCCAATATCCCAAATCTAATCACACCCTTCATCGAGGAAACCTTGACGAAAACCTGGTCTCCAACTGAGAAATCTAACTCTTTCGGTCTCATATCTGAATAACTCTTCTGCCTAGACCGAGCCTCATTCATTATAGCCCGAATGTCGTCAATCTATTCTGCAGCCTCTCTAACCAAATCCAGACCAAGAATCAACCTATCCCCGATCCCCATCCAACACACGGGAGATTTGCATGGCCTTCCATACAAAGCTTCAAACGGTGCCATCCCAATACTATTCTGATAACTGTTGTTATATGAATACTTGACTAGATGCAGATGGTCCTCCCTTGATCCCCTAAAATCTAGAACATAAGCTATTAACAAGTCTTCCAAGACCTTTTAAACCCTTTCCATTTGTGATGACCAGGAATTTTTGGCAATATCAATTTAATAATCTGCATTAAAAATTTAATTGATTTAATAATCTTTGTTAATAAAATTTGAATTGATTTAATAATCTTCTTTTAAATAAATATTTAATTGGTGAATTTTATCTTTTAAAAGCTAATAAAATATTTTCTACTTATAATGTATATATAATTGAATATATTGTAAGTGGAAAAACTTTGGTTTGAAATTTAATAAACAAATAAAACCGTGTTTTCAAATTCTAAAATATAATTGGCAATTTGGAAAATATGATTTAGAGTCTACAAAGATTATTTAAATAAATAACTACATAGCTTTAAAATACTTAAGATAAATGTTTATAAGATTTGTTTTATTTTCATTTTAAATATTTCTCGATAAATATGATTTGAAAATAAATAATAAGATAATCTCTTTTATAAATTATTTAAAATTTTCAAATTTGTTATTTTCAAATAGTAATTATAATACTTAGTTTTTATAAACATAAATAGATTTTATAGAAATAGAATTGTTATTTTTAAGTTGAATAAGTAGTTATATATGTATATATGTAACTTGATTTTTAAATTGGTTTTATAATTCAATTTGAATTTGAATTTGAATTTAATGTTTTGAAATTCAAAAGATAGATATTTAAAATGTTTTGGATTTCATAGATGTTTATATAAGCTTTTATTTATAAATATAATTGATTTTTATTTTCTTTAAAGTTATATATATATATATATATAAGTATTTATAAACTAATAAATATATATAAAAGCTCTTATTTAACATTTAATATAAACAGAAAATAATACAAAGATAAGTGTTAATTCCTTAAGACATCTAATAACATGTGTTAAGTAATTAGTAATACGAGTGACAAGTGTCAATTTATTTTAGTTTTTCTTTTATTTTAATTAAAATCAAAATTCAGCCTATTTAAAACATTTCTCCTTCTCTTCTATTTTCCTTTCTATGTTCATTCTAAAATCAAGAAATCTTCAACCTGCAATTTTCAAACCAAAATCTGAGAATCATCTTCCACAAACCTGTAATCCACTTTCAAATCAAACCTAAGATAGAATAAAAGCCTGCAATTCATTATTCAACATTATATACCTGCATCCTTTTCAAAAACTAAAGCAAGTCTGATATAAAGATCATTAAGCCTGCATTTTTCAAAAAACTGAGATGCACAGAAGCAACTTCAATTCTGTTTGTAATCAAGTTTTAGTAGCATGCCAAGTTTCTTGGGATTAAAGCATTCCAGTTTCAAGTTTTTAAATCAAAAGACATTTTCTAGCAACTCAATCTTTAAAGGTTCAAGTTCTATTTTCAAAATCAAAGGCTCTGTTCTTCATCATGTCTAGTGAGTAACATGACTTAATTTAAAAATGAATTTAAGAATCTGATTGCTTGATTATCCCTGTTATATAGGTACATTTTTCTGTATGTATATGTGAATGTAGAAATGTGTGTGTGCATGTTGTTATCTGTGACACCTCTACTCATAGTTTTCAAATTAAGATTTAAAACAAAATTCATGTTCTCTCGATCCAATTGTTGTTAGGTTTTAGACTATAAACAAAATTTGTTTGATTCATTATTTATTTTAGTTTAAAATTTTAATTATGTTAAAATAAACTTGCATGCCTCTTGAAAACCCAATAGAACAGGCAAATATTAGTTCGGTCAAAATTCAAACAATCTAATTTATCAATTCGAGAATGTAAACTGAATCATTCACCAGAAACATGATTTTTAAAACTGAAAACATAAAATTTTAATGGTGGGATGTATGAGCAGTTCTGGTTTGACCAGAAAATAGGAATTGGGTGATTTTTGATGACCTCCATGGTCTGGAGGATCAGGGTTTTCACCGATGATGCAGTGATGATCGATGAGTGGAGGAAAAATATTGGATGGATGTGCAGATGATCATGGTGGCGGCGGTGATCACATTAAGTATGTAAATCTAGTTTGGATAGGATGGACATTTTTGATCGGCGCAACAACTCAGGTGGATCAAGTGTCATCGGCCTTTGGGAAATGGAAGCATGGTGG
Source organism: Allium cepa (assembly GCA_030765085.1). NCBI lineage: Eukaryota > Viridiplantae > Streptophyta > Magnoliopsida > Asparagales > Amaryllidaceae > Allium > Allium cepa. The sequence goes on from CM060928.1 coordinate 842,087,975, forward strand.
TTGGCGAATGTATGGCCGGAATTGCTGTCACTCTGGTGGTCGGTGGATCATGGACGAGATGATTCTAGGTTTCTATGGTTGTTCCAGTTTTGGGTTTGTGTGACGCCCCACCTCTATACCCACGTTAGCAAAGAGTATTGTATAGATAATACCGTCTGCTAACACGGAGAATAAGGCTGGATAGGAGCGACCATGTGCAATCTTACCTTAACTATTCACTAAACACGTCGAAAAGTAGAATCACAAACAGTTCGACGTATTCAATAAATATTTAAAGCAAGACTACAATGGCTATAGGATCTATCAGAACAGAATATAACAACTCAAATGTAATATACATCACAGAACAGTAAATCATCACATACACATATATAGATACATAACATAGTATGCAAAATGATACATATCAAGTGGTATAGCAAACCACAATATACAGACGAGTTCACAAGAATACATATCAGAGTTACAACAAAATAGGACTACACAAAAAGCTATAACAAAAAGAAGCTAGCGGAGTAGTCCATGCGGAAGCAAAAGAGGCTAAGTCCAAAGCACCTAACCTGAAACATCTCGGTCTGACCCGAGTATAAAATACCCGGGTCAGTCTAGCTAAACAAATCAGTTAGATAAACTGAACAACAATAAACCTGCAAGGTTTCAAAGCATAACAAATATCTCTAAAGGAGATAACACAATCATCGAACAAAAGATGAATCATATGATAACAAGACTCATATCATCGGCAACATATAGAAACAAAGGACACAAATATCCCAAATCAAGTCAAAAAGGCAAATAACAAATACCAATAAGGTATACAAGTTCCACAAGGTAATCGCTATTCTCCATGCGGCTCAAAAAGACCAACACCAAAGGGCGATACCAAAGGATTATACATATCAATGAAACATCATAAAATTGCTCGAGCTCAGTACTGTACAAACAAGGATCCATGAGCCCGAAGACTCCAAACCCAAGTATCACCCATGCGGCACATAAGGCCAACATCAGAGTGAAACTATATAGGGTGACAAACCCGAAGGCACAAACCCAATATCACTCATGCGGCACATAAGGCCAACATCGGAGCGATACTATAGGGCGACAAGCCGTAGTGGTGAAGGTCGAAGACCCAGTACTGGACACCACTAACTGGCGGAATGTGTCACAACTCTCGAAAAGGAATCCGAAAAGTGTTAACATATGTCCCATAACCACTCGTTCGCACTAAACGGTTTACTATCCATTAGTAATTTTCACACTCAAAGCATTACAAAGTTCACCTCATCTCATCGGTAAACCAGACACAAGGGTCAAAACGATCAATCGAATAGGTCGGGGATTAATCGGAAAGATAAACGCATGGATTCATGGTCCGTGTTTTACCTAACCATCTAATCTTCCTTCCACTTCGCTCGAAGTGCGAAATCGTATGTGTGCATTATAAATGGAATTTATGAATTGGAGACGGAAGCTTTTAATACGATTTAGAGGGATTATTTATAAAACTCGTGAATAAAATCAAAAATAAGTTATCAAAATCAAAGATGCAATAACAAACACTAAAAACCAACTTGAATCGATAAAATTCGAAAAATCAATCAAATATGCAAAATAGGCAAAACAGGCAGAACAGAGCAGGTCGGTCGACCGGACTGCAGGGCTCGGTCGGCCGGCCAGATGCAGCAAACAAAATATGGCTCGGGGCAGCAGGTCGGTCGACCGGCTACAGGGCTCGGTCGGCCGAACCTGATGATTTTGCACTTCCTGCCCTATTTCAATGAAATGCAAATTCTTTCTAAATCCAAATCAATGGCACATGCATACTTGTTAGGAATTCATACCCAACACCCATGAAATCAAGAGAAGTAGATGTGAGTTCAAAACTCACCTTTTTACACAAAACAAAGAAGATGAAGAAGCACAAATGCAAGGAATCAACCAACTACACTCCACTTCAACACTACAAGCTTCAATCTAAAATCAAAGCAAGTATTTCCTAAGTTAGGGTTAGGAAATTACTGAAATTGAAGAGGAGAAGAGATGGAGAAGATGAAGATGAAGCTTACCTATTGCTTCTCTTTGATTTTGGAGCAAGAATATGAGCTAGCAAGAAGAACTAGGGTTTGCAATTTCTATTTCCCTTCCACCATTTTCAGTTGGAGCTTGAGTTTAGAAGAGTGGAATGAGAGAATGGAGAGGAGAGGGCTGACTTAGGGTATTAGTTAAGCTAGTGGGCTGAACCCAAACCCTAAACCCAATAGAAAAAGTAGCAAAATTCAACTTACTCCAAACATATCAAAGATTATACTCAAAAAGATCGCAAACGACATTTTGGACTCAATGGAAATGGTTTCGAGTCCCAATTCGGCCGTTTGTATAAAGTAGCTTTTCGGACCATAATCCGACAAACGACGTCATATTTAAATAAAATATTTAAATATACCACCGATAAATATTTGTTACAGACTCCCCTCCTTAAAGAAATTGCGTACTCGCAATACTTAAGGAGAAAATAAATAGTAACAACCAAAAGGCATATCAACACAAAAGAATATCCGAAGAAGAAGCTCACAATAAAGAGCACGAAAAGATAAGCCCGAACTTGCTTGCTTAGAGAATTCTCTAGATTCCTAAGCTCAAATATTCGGAACACCGACGTAATGCAAACAATACGTCAATGAACCGAAGCCCAACAAAAAGAAGCACAATAAAACGTCCGATGAAATTGGTAAAAAGATCATTCCATTCGGACATCAACAAAGAAACAATCACTTGTTGCTTACAACGAAGTGCATTGGCAACACGATCCCCCTTCAGGGAGTATACAAAGAATATCAAGGTCATAATATGCAAGGAACTCAAGCCATCATTAAGCTCCTTATGAGAAAATAAACATTCAAAAATTATGATTGGTGAGGAGAACAAAATTCCTTACCCAAAAATAATGATGCCAAATATAAAGAGCGAAAACAATAGCCGTGAGCACTAGATCATGAGTGGCATACCTAGTCTCTATTGGCTTTAATGATTTATAAGCACAAGTGATAGCACGTTTTCTTTTGCAAGAGAACGGCATTCAAACCAACACGACTAGTATTGGTAAAAAGATAAAATCTTGGTTCTCTTCGGGAATCCCAAGATAAGAGTATCGGAAAATAGTCCTTTCAAATAATCTACTTTCTTAAAAGCTAAAACTTTCAAATAAAATTCTTTACCAAAAAGCTAAAGCTTCAAAATTTCAATTACCTTCATGAAATCATATTTCGAGAAAAAATTTCTTATTTCAAATCAATTTATTGTGTCAAATTGTCTCATCAAAGCGTTTAGGAGATTCCTATTGATAACGTTGATCAAGCGCATCGACCAGAATTCTTAAAGCACTCAATGGGCAATACAATCACAAAACCATCTTTTATAAGATAAACATGTTCCTAAAAACTTTTAAAAATTCACTTTGTTCGTTTAAGAACAAAATCCGATTTATACTTATAAATAACTCTTATGAAAAATATTTGCAAAAATTTTAAATTGCTAATTTCCATCCAAAACCAATAAAATACTAAAGTGGAATCATCGAGATATTCGCAGAATACTCGATTCATAAAATGGATGAAATGAGCTAGACAAACTGAATGACACAACAAATCATTCATAAGAATTACAACGAGTGCGGAGAGCGGTAAGTGGAATGCTAACTTCCGCAACTCGTAGTCAAATGAAAACCGGTGGTAAGGTCGAGCTAAAAACACCTTAACACTACAACAAAAGATTGCTTGGGTGATAATCCTAAGACAAGACCAGAAATACCAGAAAATTCTCAAACTACAAGAATGAGAAACAACACTTTCCTCGTCATGAGGGATTAAAGAATAAAATGATACCATCAAATTGGAATCGAAATCACAAAGAAAATAGAGACCTACCAAAATAGATGGAGACATACCTTATGCTCGAGAAGAACCTCCAAAAGCACCAACTGTATTTAACTTGCCAGCTGGAGAATTATTTGGAGCAATGGGACAAGTGGAACTACGATGACCTTCCTTCTTGCAATAGCGGCAGAAGAGAGGCTTAGGACACTCTCGAATCATATGATCAGGGGAACCACAATTGAAACACTTTCGAATGGAAGGTGTTCCAGCAGACTGAGATGGAGAATCAGATTCAACGGACTTTTTCTTCTTGGAAGGGAAAAATTCCGGCTCATCCAATGGAGACTGCTTTTTGTTGGGGTTCTTGCAAACCTCAACATCATCACTACTATCACACTCCCCCTCGATGGCTTCGAGATGAAGTGCAGAATCAACTAACTCCTCAAAGGAAAGCTTAAGCTCAAGCAATAAAGACTTCTTCAGATATTTCCTAAGACCAGATACAAACTTCAGATTCTTCCTATAAGAAGTGCTAATGAATTCAAGACCATACTTAGATAAGGCCTCGAAAGATGCAACATATTCAGAAACGGAAGACTCCCCTTGCTTCAACTCAAGGAAGCCACGGGTCAATAAAACTTTCTCAGATTCAGGAACGAACTTGAGTTCGAATCGCTCCCGAAATTGAGTCCAAGAAAGAGCAGACTCATCAAATTCAGCTAAAAGAAGCTCGTACCAATCAAGGGCACGCTCTCGCAATAAGCTAGAAGTTACAAGAACTCTATCATGATTAGAAATATCCATTCTAGAGAAGATATGTTCGCACGTGCGAAACCAAGCTTGGGTCTCAAGAACAGACTCGGAGCCTTTAAACGGCTTTCCTCCAAGATGAGTAAAATCACTGCACAAGCGTGCAAAGGTAGACTTGCGAGGTGGAGACACTCGAGCAGGAACTGGAGGCTGAGTGCTCCTAAACAACTCCATAAACTGATCGGCAGACATATAAACGCCATCCGGATGCGAGCCACGGGATTGCCCAGCACCCGAGCGTCGTCCTCTGCCTCTTCCAGCCATAAGCTGAAAGTTGAAGAAGATAAAGATTAACTACAAGGTAGATATTTCAATACGGAATACTACGGAATAAGATATATTCCTAGACGTATTCCCCAAATCCTATCTACCCCAAAAACACGGAGGGAATAAAAGCACGATGATTCAAAGATCTGTAACACTTGTTACACTTTGATGTACCATAATATGTGCTTCTGTTCTGTGTTTATCATATTTTGTTCTGAACGCAGCTCTAATACCACGCTGTGACGCCCCACCTCTATACCCACGTTAGCAAAGAGTATTGTATAGATAATACCGTCTGCTAACACGGAGAATAAGGCTGGATAGGAGCGACCATGTGTAATCTTACCTTAACTATTCACTAAACATGTCGAAAAGTAGAATCACAAACAGTTCGATGTATTCAATAAATATTTAAAGCAAGATTACAATGGCTATAGGATCTATCAGAACAGAATATAACAACTCAAATGTAATATACATCACAGAACAGTAAATCATCACATACACATATATAGATACATAACAGAGTATACAAGATGATACATATCAAGTGGTATAGCAAACCACAATATACAGACGAGTTCACAAGAATACATATCAGAGTTACAACAAAATAGGACTACACAAAAAGCTATGACAAAAAGAAGCTAGCGGAGTAGTCCATGCGGAAGCAAAAGAGGCTAAGTCCAAAGCACCTAACCTGAAACATCTCGGTCTGACCCGAGTATAAAATACCCGGGTCAGTCTAGCTAAACAAATCAGTTAGATAAACTGAACAACAATAAACCTGCAAGGTTTCAAAGCATAACAAATATCTCTAAAGGAGATAACACAATTATCGAACAAAAGATGAATCATATGATAACAAGCCTCATATCATCGGCAACATATAGAAACAAAGGACACAAATATCCCAAATCAAGCCAAAAAGGCAAATAACAAATACCAATAAGGTATACAAGTTCCACAAGGTAATCGCTATTCTCCATGCGGCTCAAAAAGACCAACACCGAAGGGCGTTACTAAGGGAATATATATATCAATGAAACATCATAAAATTGCTCGAGCTCAGTACTGTACAAACAAGGATCCATGAGCCCGAAGACTCCAAACCCAAGTATCACCCATGCGGCACATAAGGCCAACATCAGAGCGAAACTATATAGGGTGACAAACCCGAAGGCACAAACCCAATATCACTCATGCGGCACATAAGGCCAACATCGGAGCGATACTATAGGGCGACAAGTCGTAGTGGTGAAGGTCGAAGACCCAGTACTGGACACCACTAACTGGCGGAATGTGTCACAACTCTCGAAAAGGAATCCGAAAAGTGTTAACGTATGTCCCATAACCACTCGTTCGCACTAAACGGTTTACTATCCATTAGTCATTTTCACACCCAAAGCATTACAAAGTTCACCTCATCTCATCGGTAAACCAGACACAAGGGTCAAAACGATCAATCGAATAGGTCGGGGATTAATCGGAAAGATAAACGCATGGATTCATGGTCCGTGTTTTACCTAACCATCTAATCTTCCTTCCACTTCGCTCGAAGTGCGAAATCGTATGTGTGCATTATAAATGGAATTTATGAATTGGAGACGGAAGCTTTTAATACGATTTAGAGGGATTATTTATAAAACCCGTGAATAAAATCAAAAATAAGTTATCAAAATCAAAGATGCAATAACAAACACTAAAAACCAACTTGAATCGATAAAATTCGGAAAATCAATCAAATATGCAAAATAGGCAAAACAGGCAGAACAGAGCAGGTCGGTCGACCGGACTACAGGGCTCGGTCGGCCGGCCAGATGCAGCAAACAAAATATGGCTCGGGGCAGCAGGTCGGTCGACCGGCTACAGGGCTCGGTCGGCCGAACCTGATGATTTTGCACTTCCTGCCCTATTTCAATGAAATGCAAATTCTTTCTAAATCCAAAGCAATGGCACATGCATACTTGTTAGGAATTCATACCCAACACCCATGAAATCAAGAGAAGTAGATGTGAGTTCAAAACTCACCTTTTTACACAAAACAAAGAAGATGAAGAAGCACAAATGAAAGGAATCAACCAACTACACTCCACTTCAACACTACAAGCTTCAATCTAAAATCAAAGCAAGTATTTCCTAAGTTAGGTTTAGGAAATTACTGAAATTGAAGAGGAGAAGAGATGGAGAAGATGAAGATGAAGCTTACCTATTGCTTCTCTTTGATTTTGGAGCAAGAATATGAGCTAGCAAGAAGAACTAGGGTTTGCAATTTCTATTTCCCTTTCCCTTCCACAATTTTCAGTTGGAGCTTGAGTTTAGAAGAGTGTAATGAGAGAATGGAGAGGAGAGGGCTGAGTTAGGGTATTAGTTAAGCTAGTGGGCTGAACCCAAACCCTAAACCCAATAGAAAAAGTAGCAAAATTCAACTTACTCCAAACATATCAAAGATTATACTCAAAAAGATCGCAAACAACATTTTGGACTCAATGGAAATGGTATCGAGTCCCAATTCGGCCGTTTGTAGAAAGTAGCTTTTCGGACCATAATCCGACAAACGACGTCATATTTAAATAAAATATTTAAATATACCACCGATAAATATGCGGGTTGTTACAGTTTGACTGCTCGTTTTTGATTTCGAGTTTGTGGTGTTAATCTGATGGTCATAGTCTGATCTGGAGATGATCGTCGACTTGTTAGGATCATCGTGGGTGATCGAAGGAGGGTGGTTGGTCAGTGCATATGCACGGTGCATATTTGGGTTCTGATGATGTTGGGTTGAGCAGTGATGTTTACTCGAGTTTTACTCGAGTCGATTAGTGATTTGCTCGAAAATGAGAGGGTTTTGTCACGAATTCATTATAGGTCTGGTTCGGGTCATTATTGGATTACAGGTTTTAGATACCTGTTAGTTTAAATTTTAAAAATGATATTTTAAAATGGAAAGAAGGATTTAAACTAGTTTTAAGATCAGTTTAAGTATAGATTCAAATCTAAATTTGTATTTAGTTTGAAATAAAATAAAGTTTTATCCAATTTATAATGTTTAAACAACTTTAAAATGTTAAAATATATTTTGTAAATGATTTGAATTTAAATGATTTGGTTTTAAATTCTTATGTAAATTTCTTTTATAAAGATAAGTGTTCTTTAACATTTAATTTAGAAGGTTTTTAAATTGTTTTTAAACTTCACTAAAGTTAAATTTGTATTCCTTTTAAATCTAAATTTGAAATGAAATTTAAGTGTAAATTTAAAAGTAAAATGTTTTCAAATGTATTTACAAATGGTAATTAAATCATTAGTAAGAATATGTTTTTATCTTAAAGATAATTAAGATTTAATGATTTGTGATTCATTAAATTATTAAGGTAATTAAAGAAATAAATAAATGATTTAATTTAATTAATTAATGGTTTGGATTAATAAATTAAGTAATTAAGGGTTAAATTAATTAATTAAAGTTTAAGTTAATTAATTAAGGTTAATTAATTTGTAAATAAGACCATTAATTGGGTAAGTTAAGATTTTTAAATTAATGATTAGAAATTAATTAATTAAGGATTAATTAAGCTACAGTTAAGCACTTAATTAATTAAATAATTAAAGATTAAATAATTGGTTATTAAAGATTTATTAATTTGTAATTAATAATGATTAATCTAAGTTTAATTACTTAAGAAAAGTAATTAAGGAATTGGTTAATAGTTAATGAAGATCATTATCTAGGGATTATTAAATAATTAATTAATGTGATTAATTTTAAATAATTAATTTTGTCAATTAATTAAAGATAATCATTTATGGAATTATTTGAGTAAATTACTTAATGAAAGTAACTAAAGGAATTAATTACTCAATGTAATTAATTAAATTGATGTGATTAGTTTAAGTTAATTAATCAGTTTAATTAATTTAAAGTAATTATTGGACGATGGGTTACGTATAATTACTTAGAGTAATTTATAAAGAATAATTACTTAGTAAAGTAATTAGTGATGATAATTGCAGGATGTAATTAAATGAAGTATGGTAGAGATTTGGGATTAATTACTTGGTGTAATTAATATGAAGGATAATTACTTAGTGAAAGTAATTAATAATTAATTACTTAGTGTAATTAATTTAAGAATTGATTAATAAAGTTATTTTAAGATAATTAAGTGATGTAATTAATTAAGGGTAATAAATTACCGAATGAGATTAATAAAGGGTGATTAATAAATATAATTAATTAAAGATTAATTAGTAAATGTAATTAATTCAGTAATTAATTTATTTAATAAAGTAATTAAGGGTAGTTAATTACTGAATGTGATTAATCAAGAGTAACTAATAAATATGGTTTAATTAAAGATTAATTACTTAATGTAATTAATTTAAAAAAGTAATTAATAATTTAATTAGGATCATTAATCAATATAACTAATGATGTAATTAAGGGTTGATTAACTAAGATTAATTAATCAATATTAAGTGATTATAGAGTAATTAATTGATCGTGATTAATTAAGGACTAATGTAATTGATTATAACTAATTAATTAATGAAGTAATTAAAGGTAAATTACTGAAACTGGTTAAGAATAATTAATTTGTGTAAATAATTAAAGGCTAATTACTTAATGCAATTAGAAAGTAACTAATCAAGGATGATTAATTAAGATGAATAATTAGAGAATGATTGATTAATTAATTTGTAATTAATTAATGGTTACGTAAGCAAGATTTATGAAATGAAGTAATTAAATTAATTTACTTTAAATTAATTAGAGATGAAGTAATTAATTTAATTCATTTTAAATTAATTATAGATGGTGATTAATAAATCATTGCTTATAGATGTTGAATGATATTGATTGTCCTGAATGGTTTGAGATCTCAGATGTTAGATAAGTATTGCTGTGTGATATAGATGCTTTGGTTGAATTGTGATGATAATGTGAATTATCTATTTGCGATGATAATGTGAATTATCTATTTGTGATGATAATGTGAAATTATCTATTTGTGATGATAATGTAGATTATCTATTGTGAGATTGGGAATTATCTATCTGTGTGTGTATAGATAATAGAATGGAATTGTTTTAACTTTAAAACAACTTAGACCTAAAAGATGGCATTTTGGATTTCGATGAGATCGGGATCAGGTTGCCAAATTTGGATATCCGAAAACCACATCGTGAAAGTGGGGGTGAGTATACTAATGCACGTATTAATATAGTACACACGGATCGTGTAATATGGACTATAATATAAATGCGGAAAATAGATGATAGTAGCAAAGCAAAAAATAAAAATAGAAAAATCACACCAGAGATTTTTATACTGGTTCGGAGCACCGTCCTACGTCCAGTCCCAGATTCCTATCTGGATTTTCACTAATAACTACCTCGCTTCACCCGGAGGAACAGGTTTACAATACCCGAACAGCCGAACGGGATTTCACGCCTCTAACACACTGAGGACTTCAACACTTGCCTCTTACAACACGAGGACTTCAACACAAACAAATACAATTGTTGTTGACAACTTGTGTTCTTCAAAACACGGATTTGTCACTAGTAGTACACCCTTCCTATAATCTTATCCTCAAAGTATATGACTGATGTTTTGTGAAGATTAAAGAAGGTATATTGCTTATTGAATCAAAAGGTATAAAATAGTTTCAATGATTCAATAAGCTATTAATTAAATGAGTGCTTTTAGAATGCAAGAATGTTAGAAAGTAAGATCAGAGAAAGCATATAATAATCATATAAATTCATGTTTGAATCAACGATTTAGATGAGTATATATAAGAAGAAATAGTTGTAACTCTTGGTGAAACAGTTGCCATTAAGAGTTGTGATTATTGGTGAAAGGTAGGAGATGCAACTTTTGGAGAAGAGAAGTGTCTTTTGGAAAACTTGCTTTCTGTTTAAAAACGGTCGACAGGTCAAAAAATGACCGGTAGACAGGATTTTAAATATATAGTCGTTATGTGCATGTGTGCACGTTTACTGTGCAACTTTACCAGAAACGGTCGACCGCCCCATTTTCAACCGGTCGACCGGTCTGTGTAAATTTTCACAGTGAATGTGAAATGATGTTTAAATGAATATATATCGACTATATTTGAAATGCATGATTATTTGAGGATAGATTTTAACAAGTTTATCACTATTACAACATCAAATAATCAACCTATAATCTAGAGTACCATATGTAGGTCTTGATTTGTCGATTGCCGTTATATTGTTGTCAGCAATCAAAATCTTCATAGAAGCTTTGACTCAACATTCTCCCCCTTTTTGATTGATGACAATATATAGCTAAAGTATTGAATCTCCCCCTGAATATGTGATTTCCTGCAGACAATTATTAGCACCTTTCTCCCTGCAAACAATTATTAGCACCTTTCTCCCCCTTTGTCATCGACAAAAAGGAGTAAACAAAAGAGAATATGAACCAAAAAAGAACAATGCATAATACATATTTAAACATAAGATGTTTTGAAAACTACCATACATGCCATAGTTCAATAAGATGGAAACTAATTAGTACAAGTGTCACAGATGTTTTTAAAGAACTTAAAAAAATAAACAAACTAGCTTTAGTCCGACTGAATCTCCTCCTCATCATCTTCATCATCATCATCGTCGTCATCGTCATCATCGTCATCGTCATCACCTCTAGACGTCTCTCCATGACCTTGTCCGCTTGTACCAGCAGATTCCTCGGATGTTGACCAAGTGAAAGTGGGAGGAGCCGGACGCTTTCCGGGGTCTTGATGTTGGGTAGAGACAGATGTGCTACATGATATAGCATCCCATATAGCACTGAAGAAAGACTTGACCTTGTTGAATCGTTTGTCAATTTTTGAATCCATACGTTTGAGTCTCGCTTCAAGTAAGAATTGATTACGAGCGATGGTTTCAAGAGATTCTCTTGTAGACGACTTAGATTTCAACAACCTAACTTCTCCGGAACGAGGTCGGGAAGATGGAGCTCGTTGTGCTTGTGTACCTCGTTGTTGCCATTGTTCGAATGGCATAATCTGAACATAGGGAGGAGGAAGTTTCATGCGCTTGATGGTAGTGGAGTCAATGCATTTTGGTGTAGATGTTGCTGAATCAGGGGCTGTTACTCCACATGCTAGCAATATGCGCATAATATACTCATTATAGAAGAAATGAGGTCGAGTGGAGTTATTTACTTTTAAAATTTCATCGAAAATCATGTGAGCCCAGTTGATTTCGATTTCCCCGTATATAGCATAAAGAGCCTTGAAATTTTCCTTGTAGACGGCATCATAATTTCCTAATCGAGGAAATAGAGAGTGCATCAAGACACGATGTAATAGCCTTGCTGTCGGTCGTAGCCCAATCGATTTGGTGCCGTCACTATTATCTTCTATAAACTTATGGCTAGTGCTATTTCGGGTGAATACTTCACAAAATGTCGATGAAAATTCTTCACCTCGATTTGGTATTCCAAGAATAGAAGCTATTCTATCATGAGTAAGATAAATTCGTTTGCCGCAAACTACCGACCAAATAACTCCATTTGGATTATCCGGTGTATATTCTTCTAAATTCATATTTGCGTAGAATAATTTAATCATTAAGTGATTAATTTCTACGCTATTATCTGAAAAATCTATTAGAGGAGAAATATTGGAATTGTTTGCTAAACGACGAATACCGTATGAAGTGAAGTCTTCGAATTTGATGAATGAGCCCGGATGGAACTTATAATTTGTCATTTGATTCCATCAAGTTACGGCAACTGGAGTTTCAAGCCACTTTCTGGCAGAGAGAGTTAGAGATGAAGATTCTGAAGATGCTCTTTTCTTTGATTTCTTTTGTGGTGGAGCCATTGATGAGGATTTGAGAGTTTTGGAGCTTGAGAAATATGAACTAGGGTTTGGGAATTGGGAAAGCTTTCAGTAGGAAGTAGAAAGAAATGAGTGTGGGGTATAAAATATATACGTGAACTGTAAAAAAAAAACTGTAAATGCATGCGACCGGTCGACCGCCTATATATGACCGGTCGACTGTTTTCAACCCGAGAGCATTTTTGGTCGACCGGTCATATTTTCGGTGGTCGACCGGTTTTGCTCTGTGTTGAAAACTGCTTGATTTTGCAAAAAATTTTGAAAAAAATCGATTGCATATATTTTATATTATATTATTATTACAGAATATATGATATTACAAGAAATATATATGAAAACAAAACAATATACATTATGAAATTCTAATGAGAAGGAGAGTTGTCATTAGAATTTTTGTTGTCTTCAATGCGTTTAGCCCTTGGACTCCACTTATTTCGAGCTCCTTCATTCTCGTTATAATTTCTATCCCAAGAGTTTGGAGTCGTTGAAGTCGATGGCCTGGATGGCATTGGTTCATGAACATCGTGCTTGTTTGATCCGCAGAAGAACGATGCCATTCTTTCTAAGACGGATAATCGCGCCGACGTACGTTGTTGTTCATGATACAGTTGGTTTTGTCCATAATGCAATTGTCTCTGAAGGTCGATTTGATGTTTTTGGTAGTGGTGTATCTCTTCAATTTGAGCTTTGGTTCGAGGAGAATAGAATAGTGTCCTTTTAACTCGTTTTGAATTTGGAGTTTTATCAGACATACAGGAGCATTGATGATGACAGCTTGATTTTTGTTTTGGAGTAGTAGGAGAATAATATTCGTCCGACTCAGAGCTTGTAATAGAAATGTGAGATTCTTGCGCACATTTGTCACAAATATGAGCCATAGTGTAAGTTGAATATATTATTATGGATAGATAAGAATTAAAGATGATCAAAGTATAAAAAATTTGCAAGCTTATATATAAGTTTCTTATATATAATCTTATGGATGTGAGTTAATGATAACTTTTAACCACGAAAATATAAGCAGAAATTTTATTGTTATTCTAAAAATAGCTTTGTTTTTAAAACTGAATTTATAAAATGAGTAAATAAAATTTAACCATTTAAATAAAGCAATGGCTAATATTTAATATAAAAAATAGGTTAAGTAAAAGATACGGTTACTAGGAGAAAAGACATTAGTTTAGTTTAAACAAAAAAAATTATAATTAAAGAGAATAACCAAAAGAGAAAGTGTACATTAGTAATTGCTTAGTCAAGATTTTTTCTTGAAATTAAACCAAGCTCTCTTCGTAATCTAATAAAATTAGATTCGAGCAGCGGCTTAGTAAAAATGTCTGCTAATTGATTGTCAGTATGGATATATTCAAGACATATATTTCTTTTTTCAATATTATCTCGAAGAAAATGATGACGGATATCAATGTGTTTAGTTCGAGAGTGATTCACTGGATTTTTAGAAAGATTTATAGCACTTGTGTTATCACAGTATATAATAGAATTTGATAAATGAATATCAAAATCTTGAAGTGTTTGTTGCATATATAGTACTTGAGTACAAGCAAGAGCCGCTGATATATATTCAGCTTCACATGTTGATAGTGAAACACAATTCTGTTTCTTACTAAACCAAGAGACAAGTGATTTTCCAATAAAATGGCACGTACCACTTGTACTTTTTCTATCCGTTCGTGAGCCACCAAAATCAGCATCACTATATGATACTAATTCAAATGGACATTCTTTTGGATAGAAAAGACCAAAATCTTTGGTATTATTAAGATAACGAATTATACGTTTCACTGCTCGTAAATGTGATTCCTTTGGATCGGCTTGAAAACGAGCACATAAACAAACACTCATTAATATATCTGGACGACTAGCTGTAAGATAGAGAAGAGAACCAATCATGCTTCGATATAATTTCTTACTACTTTCATCTTTTTCAAGATGTGTAGTTGTACTCATAGGAGTTGGTTTACCAGATGTATTTTGTAATCCGAAGCGTTTGATAAGATTTTCACAGTATTTTTCTGTAACGACCCGGAATTTTGGGCAATAAGAATTTAATAATCTGTATAAATATTTAAACTGGTTTGATAATTTTCTTTATAATTTTAATTTAAAATTGGTTAATGTAATCTTTTAAAAGTTAATAAATTTTAATCTGGCAATATTTGATAAGATTTATTTTTCAAAGCTAATTAAAATTTTTATTCTATTTATAATATATACATTTGATATATATTGTGAATAAGATATCTTCTCTTTAAATTAAAGATAAATTTTTAAATTGTAACATATATGTATGTATATGTTATACTTTGATATTGTTTTGAAATTTATTTTTAATCTATTGATAATTTATATATGAATGAATATTGTAATTGAAAGCTTTGTTTTAAACATAATATTCTTCAAAAGATAATTTAAAGTTTAATTCAATTGTTTTAAAAATATAAGATAATGGTTTGTTTCAATATGATAGGATTAAAAGGATTTAAACATTTTGTTTTACTTTCTTTTAAAATGCTAATAAGATACATGTTTAAAGATTTTATACTTGTATAATTATTTAAAATTCAAAGTTTATTAACATAAAGACATTTCATAAATACAAATATCCATATTACATAGATATAAGATGTAATTGTTATTTTTATAAGGTTTTAAAAGCAATTTTGCATAGGTTTTAACACATGTGAGAAGATTAAGCATATTAAGAGACATTTGTTCAAATTGTAAACATGTGGCAACAATTTCATTTTTATTTTTATTAAATGTTTTTTTAGAAGGAAACTTGTTTTTACATAACATTTTCACTTTCCTTTGTTTTCTCTTCTAACAAATTAATGGCAACCTTGAAAAAAAACTATTTTATCAAACCTGAAAACAAAATGCTACCTGAAAACTAAAATCAATCTGCAACTTCACCTGCAAATTAAATAGGATAAAGATCAATTGCAACATTTTTTATCAAACCTACAATATCAAGTCCAACTGCAAATCCAATCTGCAAAATCAAAACCTGCAATTGAAGTGAATCTTCAACCTGCAAATGCAAGAATTCAACTTCTACCTGCATTTCATTTGAGGGCAACTGCAAGTTTAAAACAACAAATTAAAAGCATGCATGCAAAGTATTTCTTCAGCAAAGTAAAAGCTTTTTCAAAATTTAAGGAATTCAGTGCCTGGAAGTTTAAGACAAATCTGCTCTGCATATGTATTACAGAGGTGAGTAAACTATTTTTATAAAAAAACAGTTGAATCTTATTTTACTTTCATGCATGAGTTGTTATTTACTTATATTGAAAACTTATAGCTTGAATTTATATGGATTGGAACCTATATGTTGAAGAGTTGTTTGACTGTATGCATGCCAGTATGGTTTCAGTTGAACTACTGTAAGGATCTGTTAAAAGAAAATTCAAAATCTTGTCATCCAAACAATATTAGATGTTGATATGTGAAGAGAAGTTGTTTGTAATCAAGTGAATGATCATATAAAAATAGTTATAGAATTTTAAAATGAATAATTTGATCAGAACTTTCAAATATACAGTGAAAAACCAAACTTGGGCAAAATTTCATGATTACAATTTTTAGTTTTGAAATTATAATCGAATTACATTTGAAAAAAAATATGATTTTTAGAGCTTGTATGATAATTTTTAATTGAGTAATCATGTTGAAATTAGGGTTTATATGGAATTGGGGATTCTGAGAATTGTGGATTATCCGTGCATTAACTTTAGTTGATATTTGAATCATAGCTAGCTTATAAGCTATAGATTATAGGAAAAATACATAAGGATTTTTCAGGTGAGTAAATTGATGGGAATTGCCGAGAATAGGGTTTAGTTTGATTTTGGTTTCGGTTCAACTGTAAATGGTTTCGCGATGAAGAAGGGTGGGATTTTGGGGTTCGCGCTTGGGGAAAACGAAGTTCGAGTTGTGACGTGTTGATGTGAGGACGGTGGAGTTGGACGGTGGCAGAACGATGGCCGTGGGGGGTTTAAAGTTGGGGGTTGCTGCTGTTTTTTTTTGAGCAAGAGGGCCAATTTTCGATCCATGGGAGGATTTGTGGGTTTGGTTGGTCGAGAGGCACATCGTGGCCTTCGGTGACTGGGTGATGGTCGGAGAAAGTCTCGACGCCGAAGGGATCACCGTGCAGTATGCACGCATGCACAATCTGTGCACTGAAGAGTGAGTTTGGGAAAGAAAGAGTTCGTGCAGTTGAAGCTTTCGCGTTTTCTCATGCAACTCGAAGTACTACTCGCGTTGTATTCAGGGTCGACTCGAAGTGGGTTGTAGCTCGATTGTTTGGATGATGCTTCGGGGTAGGCACGAGTTTGTGGGGGAGTGGTCTCGAGTTGTTTGGAGATGATGGGTAGTTTAGTTCTGTAATGGAATTGTTTTAATATAAACCTGTTGAACTATTTCAAGTGATGAAGTTTGTCACTGTCTGAACTATGGGGTGGTTCGAGTGGGCTGAGAATTTGGGGTATTGCAGTGGGTGTATAGGAGGAGCAGTGGCCGGAGTTAGAGGCCATAAGATGACCAGAGTGAGATGTGATGATGGTTGACAGGTTTTGTTGTCTCTGGTGAAAGTTTTGGTGTGTAGGGTTGGTGACTCGAAGCAACAGGTGTAGTAACTCGAAGTAAATCAAGGGGGTTACTCGGGTAGCATGGTTACAGTTTTTTTTAACAGAGAGCCTTTACAGTTTTTTTTTTATGTTGAATGGGAATCAAACTCAAGTGCAGGAGTTTGATTCATGTATAAGTAGAAACTGAATCTCAAATGTAGTTTGTGTTCAAAGTTTTTAAAGATAAGAATCTTAAATTTAAACAAGATTTAAAATTTTTGTTTTAAATCAGGAGTAAAACAGTTTGCAGGTTTGTAAGCCAGAGAGCATTTGCAGTTTTAATTTTAATAGAATTCATATGTTAAGTTGGAACTTGGATTTAAGTATGAATTGGAATTGAATCCAAATAAAGTTCTGAGTTCAAAGTTTTAAAGATGAAATTTTTAAATTTTAACAAAGTTTTAAATTCTGTTTAATAAAGAAATTTTAAAACTGTTTCAGTTTTATAACAGAGAGTTGCAGTTTTTAATGTTTAATGAAATTCATGTTTTAAGTTGTAATTTAATTTAAATGCAAGTTAAGTTTGAATTCAAATAGAGTTTGGAATTCAAAGTTTTCAAAAATGAAATATGTTAAATTTAAACTAGTTTTAAATTTGGTTCTAAATAAATATTAAAACAGTTGCAGGTTTATTGAACCTGTATTTTTGCAGTTTTAAAGTATTAAATAAAATTCATATTTTAAAGATTTTAAATTAAATCAAATGCAAGATTTAGCTGAATTCAAATGAATTTTGAATTCAAAGTTTTTAATTCTGTTTTTAATCTAGATTTAAACTGTTTCAGGTTTAAGCCTGAGAAATTTACAGTTTTAAACTTTTTGAATAAATTCATATTTTAAAGTTGCAACATGATTCAAGTGTAACTTGAATTTGAATTCAAATTTTATTCTGAATTAAAAGTTTTAAAAATTCAAATCTTAAATTTAAACTAGATTTAAAATTCAGTTTTAATCAAGTTTAAGAATAGTTTCAGGTTGTTTTTTTTAAAAAACCAGAATTAGATTTAAATAGTTTTGTAAGTTTTAGAAGTATGATCAAATTTAAATATTTTAAAATTTGATTTAAACTGGTTTGAAATCAAATTAAAAACAGTTTCAAATTTACTTTGAAACCCAGTTTTGATTTCAAACAGTTTATAAATTTAAAGAAGAATGAATGAACATATTTCAGTGTTTAATATAGATTTGAAAATAAAATTTGATTTCAAATAAGTTTAAACTTGGAAGAAATTAGTTCCTTAGTATTTGAATTTAAAATATGAAGTGTTAATTTAGATTCATGTTTAAATGGTTAAACATTTTAAAATATCAAATTTTTAAAATGGAATTTGAATTTGAATTTAGAAATGTATTGTTTTAATACATTTTGAATGTGAAGGAGTTATTTGATTAGTAATTAGAATATTTTGAAAATATTTAAGATAATTAAGAATTTACCTAATTATCTGATTTGAAATAATGATTTAGATTAATTTTAATTAGAAATGATTTATTAATCTGATCCAGATTTCTTAAGTATGTAATTAATGAAATGTGTTAAATAATAATGATGATAATTATCTAAGGATAATTTAGTAATTAATTAAGGAAATTAATTTTGGGTAATTAATTGGATTAATTGATTGAATCTAATTAATTGTAATTTGTTAAGTAATTAAGTAATTAATTACTTATTGTAATTTATTTTGGATTGTGATTTATTTTAGTTAATTAATTTAATTTAATTAATTTTAATAAATCATTTGATGATTTTAAGAATGTAATTACTTAATGTAATTAGTGGAGCAGGATTACTTGATGAAGTAATAATGTTAATTACTGGAATGTAATTAGTAATTTGGATAATTACTTTTGTAATTAATTAAGGAATTAATTAATGATTAATTAACTAGGTTGATTAATCAATATATTTATAAGCAGGATTTATAGATGAGTAATTAATTTAATTTATTTTAAATTAATTAAGGTTAGTTGTAATTAATTTAATTCATTTTAAATTAATTATAAATGATGGATAATATATCATTGCTTATGGATGATATTGATATACCTTTGGATGGTTGTGATCTCAGAAATGAGATGAGTAGTATCTATAGGATATGGATGCTTAGTTATAGTATGATGGATTATTTGGTTGTGATGGTTGTTGTTGAGATGATTGACTGTTGTGATGATTATCTGTTATGATGAATATGTGTAGTTTATCTATCTGTGTGAAATAGATAAAAATTAAATGAGTTAATTGTTTAAAACCCTTAAGTATAACTTGGACATTAAAATGGCGTTTGGTTTCGGTGAGACCGGGATCGGGTTTCCATATTTGGATATCCGAAAACCACATCGATTCCAATTAAACGTTAGGTCGTTAATCCAAGTGGAGCAAGTGAAGACTCGAGGTGTAAGGGCTATACGTCAGTATAACTCTGTGGGTGATTCCGTAATGAGTTTGACGGAATAGTGCTTATAGATTCGAGATGGCGAATCAGAGTGCAAGGGCTATGGTCGTTGACTCTGAGGGTGGTTCCAATAATGAGTGCAACGAGATAGTGCCTTCGGTTTCGTTCGAACCCGGAACGAACTTGTATGGATTGAATGCTTTCAGCACATCGTCAGGTGGACGATGAGCATTCTAAGATTTGATGTCCTATAAAGGTAATCGTAACCTCAAGCCTCATCAACCGGGAATGGCTAAAACAGGGGAGGTGCAGCAAGGCTTCGTGGGTAGCTCCCACTGGAGAGCAAGATTTTCCCCTGTCTAGAGGTCCCTTTTATTTCGGCTGTGTGGGCAGTTGGGTCGCGGCCAACTGCGGGGTTGTCTTGTTCGGGACTGTCCAGTAAGGGATGGTTCCGGCCTTGTGTTGCAGGGGATGAAGGGAGTAATCCTCGGTACGGTGATCTAGGCCACGTACTGTGACGGGCGGTACCCCAGTAGCCCTGCCATTGTTGGAAACCCATTTTCCCTACGAGACCCTACGGTTTTGATTGTATTACCCACTTTTGTGGCTAGTAGCTGGAATTTAATCATGTAACAATTTCGGCTATTTCTTATTTACTTGAAAACCCTAGACACTATTATAATATCACTGGATTTCCTATCAAATGTTTTGGTTAGCGTAAGGTAAAAACTTTTCCATGTTTATGTGTGGGAAGTCTTACGTGATACCTTTTCTTTCAAAAGTTTTTCTAAAGTTAAGCAACTTTTAACCCGTTTACTCACACCAGACCCCTGTCTGACCCGAGTGTTTATTTTCTGTTTTATTAAACTCTTGGGTACTCATATTATGTATGAGTAGTCAAGTGATTCAGGTTTGCTTGACGAATTCTGGAGGAGATATGGAGCAGGAGGCTTCGACGTGTAGATATATTGATTCCGCTGTGTATGTTATATCTGTTCTGTATTACTTGAGTTGTATGGTTAGACAGATGATTATAACTGTCTAACATGTGTTGTTTAAGTTGTGTACTCTGATGTATTGAGATACTATGTAATATTTTATGAGATATATTATATTTTATTCGTTCCGCTGTGAGTTCTCTGATGTTGTTTGTGTGCTTCTTTCTCTTTCTTTTCTTCTTCTATCCCTTTCTTTCTTCAAGATGATGCGATTTTCTGGGTATAGAAGGTCGGGTCGTCAGACTTGGTATCAGAGCCAGGTTGAGTGAATACCTAGGCTCTGAAGTGTGACTTTCTTTAGGGAGCGTTAGGTTGAGCGAATACCTAAGCTCTGTAGTGGTGTCTTTCTTGAGAGAGCGTACTTGTAATTTTTATATATAATTATATGTATTTATATATATATCTGTATCTGCCTAATTTGTTGGG
Source organism: Allium cepa (assembly GCA_030765085.1). Lineage (NCBI taxonomy): Eukaryota > Viridiplantae > Streptophyta > Magnoliopsida > Asparagales > Amaryllidaceae > Allium > Allium cepa. The sequence goes on from CM060928.1 coordinate 842,109,273, forward strand.
ATATTTGTTCGGATTTTCCAACATAATTTTTAGAGGTAGATAGATGGAGTAGTGGTGTGTGTGTAACACGACTACCACTTATGGAAAAGGTCCATATGGTTGAGGTTGGAAGTTTTTGGCGAGACTGTAGACCTAATACCGTCTTGAATAAGATGTGAAGTTTGGAGTGAGGGTTTCTCTGATTTCCGAAGGAAATCTTTTGAAGATTCGGAGAGTATCTTTGAAGTGTAAGTTTGGATTTCGCTTGGGTAGGCGAATTATTCTTGAGTTTGGTTTGTCGGAAGTGCAGATAATAGTGATGGTATCTTGATAACTGCGTGATGAGATGCAGTATCCTTGATATTTTCCGAAGATGTTTCCTTTTGAAGTAGATTTAGTAGTGGTTGAGGAGCAGTCTTCACCTGCTGCAGGAAAGACTCGTTTGTGTGGAAGTTGTTTGGATTTTCAGCAAGGAGTTTGGTTGTTTTGGAATATGAGACTAAGGTCTATGAGTTGTTTCTCTCCAGGCATGGTCTCATTGTTATTCCTTAAGGTAAGCGAGATATTGATGCTTGGTGTAGAGTCCGAGTTTCTTGAGAAGATGTCTGCCATCTTGGAAGTCAGTTGTGTGGTTTGTTGAAGGTTTTGGGTTTTGAGAAACCTTGGATTAGAGTCTTTGGTTAGTTGTGGTAGCAGTTTCAGCTCGAAGTGTTCGATGTGCTGACAAGGAGATCTTTTAGCTTTGTAGCATCATCGAAGTAGAGTTTGGAAGCAGCTGAGTTGGTTGTTCCTCCGATGGTCCAAGGATCTTTGTGGTTCTCTTTCAGCAGCCCGGGCTAAGGGTGGTGATGTTTTCTTGAAAGGTTAACCTGGTTTGGGAAAGTTTAAAGCTGTTCTAATTAGTAAAGAGAGGATAGTTTGTTTGGGATCCGAACTAGGTTGGATCGCAAAAGTGACTTGCGATTAATTTGGGAATTTTCTTAGGCTATCTTGGGTGATCTATTGTTTGAGACTGAGGATTCTCATGAGAAGTAGGAGCTGCTGGAGTATTTTGAAGTTTGTCTGCATCTGGAGTTGAGTTCCCTATTGTTTTGATTCCGGAAGCAATGCTGATAGTTAGCCTGGTAGTAGGATGCTTTTTGGAAAGATGAGTTGGTATAACAGCTCAGTTATTTTTGGAATGGAATTGGACTGATCTAGCTTTTGGGAATATGATTCTGTTTTGAAATTATGTGACTGAGTCTGATGTGTTACTCAGATTTTTCTGAATTTGATGAACAAAGTTTCCCGGAGATAGTGGATAAGTTTGTATTCGTGTTCATCAGTAGTACTCTCATCTATTCAGAATCAGAGTTGTGCAGCGGAAGCGATATAGCAGCTGTGCAAGGAAAGGAAGCAAGTTCTATTTGCTATTACTTTGGAGTAGAGCTTGTGTTCTGGATTTCGGCGGATTTTGGAAAGCTTTTCTGTTGGATAGGATCCAGGAAGTGATTGTTTTGGTCTTGTTGTTTCTGGAAGTATCAGCATAGGTTGAGCTGATCAAGAAGAGTTTGGCAGCCTTGGATTATCTGTTGAGTTATGCAGATATGAGATAAGGAGTTTGGTATTTGAAGTTAGAGACTTCAGAGTTGTTAAATTTTCTCTGGTTAAGAGAACAGATATGGAATAAGATTGGTTGGTTAGTGTTATGGCATTTGAAGATTTCTTATCTGTGTTTTGATTGGGTTAGATTGAATTGCCAGTTTGGATATCTGGAATTCATTTTGTAACACGTATCTCTGAGGGAATACGTGTATGATTCATCGATTGGTTATTGAATCTATAGTTCAGTTGGAGTTGGATGTTAAGCTGGATTTGAGAATAATCTGATGTTCTATTCAGATTGATGGATCTAGAGAAGAGAGGAGCTCTGGATATTGGTGATGTAGTTTGTTAGTTTAGCTTCTGTAGAGCGAGTATCCCGGTGTTTTATACTTGGGAAACTCGAGATAGTATTAGTAGAATTTATTCTGATTTGTGTCAGGATAATTAGTTAGAATTGTTTGTTGGATCGATTGTTATGGTTGTTAGTAATTGGTTGATAGGAATGCTTTGCTGATTGAAATTAAAATCTTCACTGGATTATTAAATTACCTTTGTTTTAAATTTCGGGGACGAAATTCTTTTAAGGGGGGAGGATTGTAACGACCCGGAATTTTGGGCAATAAGAATTTAATAATCTGTATAAATATTTAAACTGGTTTGATAATTTTCTTTATAATTTTAATTTAAAATTGGTTAATGTAATCTTTTAAAAGTTAATAAATTTTAATCTGGCAATATTTGATAAGATTTATTTTTCAAAGCTAATTAAAATTTTTATTCTATTTATAATATATACATTTGATATATATTGTGAATAAGATATCTTCTCTTTAAATTAAAGATAAATTTTTAAATTGTAACATATATGTATGTATATGTTATACTTTGATATTGTTTTGAAATTTATTTTTAATCTATTGATAATTTATATATGAATGAATATTGTAATTGAAAGCTTTGTTTTAAACATAATATTCTTCAAAAGATAATTTAAAGTTTAATTCAATTGTTTTAAAAATATAAGATAATGGTTTGTTTCAATATGATAGGATTAAAAGGATTTAAACATTTTGTTTTACTTTCTTTTAAAATGCTAATAAGATACATGTTTAAAGATTTTATACTTGTATAATTATTTAAAATTCAAAGTTTATTAACATAAAGACATTTCATAAATACAAATATCCATATTACATAGATATAAGATGTAATTGTTATTTTTATAAGGTTTTAAAAGCAATTTTGCATAGGTTTTAACACATGTGAGAAGATTAAGCATATTAAGAGACATTTGTTCAAATTGTAAACATGTGGCAACAATTTCATTTTTATTTTTATTAAATGTTTTTTTAGAAGGAAACTTGTTTTTACATAACATTTTCACTTTCCTTTGTTTTCTCTTCTAACAAATTAATGGCAACCTTGAAAAAAAACTATTTTATCAAACCTGAAAACAAAATGCTACCTGAAAACTAAAATCAATCTGCAACTTCACCTGCAAATTAAATAGGATAAAGATCAATTGCAACATTTTTTATCAAACCTACAATATCAAGTCCAACTGCAAATCCAATCTGCAAAATCAAAACCTGCAATTGAAGTGAATCTTCAACCTGCAAATGCAAGAATTCAACTTCTACCTGCATTTCATTTGAGGGCAACTGCAAGTTTAAAACAACAAATTAAAAGCATGCATGCAAAGTATTTCTTCAGCAAAGTAAAAGCTTTTTCAAAATTTAAGGAATTCAGTGCCTGGAAGTTTAAGACAAATCTGCTCTGCATATGTATTACAGAGGTGAGTAAACTATTTTTATAAAAAAACAGTTGAATCTTATTTTACTTTCATGCATGAGTTGTTATTTACTTATATTGAAAACTTATAGCTTGAATTTATATGGATTGGAACCTATATGTTGAAGAGTTGTTTGACTGTATGCATGCCAGTATGGTTTCAGTTGAACTACTGTAAGGATCTGTTAAAAGAAAATTCAAAATCTTGTCATCCAAACAATATTAGATGTTGATATGTGAAGAGAAGTTGTTTGTAATCAAGTGAATGATCATATAAAAATAGTTATAGAATTTTAAAATGAATAATTTGATCAGAACTTTCAAATATACAGTGAAAAACCAAACTTGGGCAAAATTTCATGATTACAATTTTTAGTTTTGAAATTATAATCGAATTACATTTGAAAAAAATATGATTTTTAGAGCTTGTATGATAATTTTTAATTGAGTAATCATGTTGAAATTAGGGTTTATATGGAATTGGGGATTCTGAGAATTGTGGATTATCCGTGCATTAACTTTAGTTGATATTTGAATCATAGCTAGCTTATAAGCTATAGATTATAGGAAAAATACATAAGGATTTTTCAGGTGAGTAAATTGATGGGAATTGCCGAGAATAGGGTTTAGTTTGATTTTGGTTTCGGTTCAACTGTAAATGGTTTCGCGATGAAGAAGGGTGGGATTTTGGGGTTCGCGCTTGGGGAAAACGAAGTTCGAGTTGTGACGTGTTGATGTGAGGACGGTGGAGTTGGACGGTGGCAGAACGATGGCCGTGGGGGGTTTAAAGTTGGGGGTTGCTGCTGTTTTTTTTGAGCAAGAGGGCCAATTTTCGATCCATGGGAGGATTTGTGGGTTTGGTTGGTCGAGAGGCACATCGTGGCCTTCGGTGACTGGGTGATGGTCGGAGAAAGTCTCGACGCCGAAGGGATCACCGTGCAGTATGCACGCATGCACAATCTGTGCACTGAAGAGTGAGTTTGGGAAAGAAAGAGTTCGTGCAGTTGAAGCTTTCGCGTTTTCTCATGCAACTCGAAGTACTACTCGCGTTGTATTCAGGGTCGACTCGAAGTGGGTTGTAGCTCGATTGTTTGGATGATGCTTCGGGGTAGGCACGAGTTTGTGGGGGAGTGGTCTCGAGTTGTTTGGAGATGATGGGTAGTTTAGTTCTGTAATGGAATTGTTTTAATATAAACCTGTTGAACTATTTCAAGTGATGAAGTTTGTCACTGTCTGAACTATGGGGTGGTTCGAGTGGGCTGAGAATTTGGGGTATTGCAGTGGGTGTATAGGAGGAGCAGTGGCCGGAGTTAGAGGCCATAAGATGACCAGAGTGAGATGTGATGATGGTTGACAGGTTTTGTTGTCTCTGGTGAAAGTTTTGGTGTGTAGGGTTGGTGACTCGAAGCAACAGGTGTAGTAACTCGAAGTAAATCAAGGGGGTTACTCGGGTAGCATGGTTACAGTTTTTTTTAACAGAGAGCCTTTACAGTTTTTTTTTTTATGTTGAATGGGAATCAAACTCAAGTGCAGGAGTTTGATTCATGTATAAGTAGAAACTGAATCTCAAATGTAGTTTGTGTTCAAAGTTTTTAAAGATAAGAATCTTAAATTTAAACAAGATTTAAAATTTTTGTTTTAAATCAGGAGTAAAACAGTTTGCAGGTTTGTAAGCCAGAGAGCATTTGCAGTTTTAATTTTAATAGAATTCATATGTTAAGTTGGAACTTGGATTTAAGTATGAATTGGAATTGAATCCAAATAAAGTTCTGAGTTCAAAGTTTTAAAGATGAAATTTTTAAATTTTAACAAAGTTTTAAATTCTGTTTAATAAAGAAATTTTAAAACTGTTTCAGTTTTATAACAGAGAGTTGCAGTTTTTAATGTTTAATGAAATTCATGTTTTAAGTTGTAATTTAATTTAAATGCAAGTTAAGTTTGAATTCAAATAGAGTTTGGAATTCAAAGTTTTCAAAAATGAAATATGTTAAATTTAAACTAGTTTTAAATTTGGTTCTAAATAAATATTAAAACAGTTGCAGGTTTATTGAACCTGTATTTTTGCAGTTTTAAAGTATTAAATAAAATTCATATTTTAAAGATTTTAAATTAAATCAAATGCAAGATTTAGCTGAATTCAAATGAATTTTGAATTCAAAGTTTTTAATTCTGTTTTTAATCTAGATTTAAACTGTTTCAGGTTTAAGCCTGAGAAATTTACAGTTTTAAACTTTTTGAATAAATTCATATTTTAAAGTTGCAACATGATTCAAGTGTAACTTGAATTTGAATTCAAATTTTATTCTGAATTAAAAGTTTTAAAAATTCAAATCTTAAATTTAAACTAGATTTAAAATTCAGTTTTAATCAAGTTTAAGAATAGTTTCAGGTTGTTTTTTTTAAAAAACCAGAATTAGATTTAAATAGTTTTGTAAGTTTTAGAAGTATGATCAAATTTAAATATTTTAAAATTTGATTTAAACTGGTTTGAAATCAAATTAAAAACAGTTTCAAATTTACTTTGAAACCCAGTTTTGATTTCAAACAGTTTATAAATTTAAAGAAGAATGAATGAACATATTTCAGTGTTTAATATAGATTTGAAAATAAAATTTGATTTCAAATAAGTTTAAACTTGGAAGAAATTAGTTCCTTAGTATTTGAATTTAAAATATGAAGTGTTAATTTAGATTCATGTTTAAATGGTTAAACATTTTAAAATATCAAATTTTTAAAATGGAATTTGAATTTGAATTTAGAAATGTATTGTTTTAATACATTTTGAATGTGAAGGAGTTATTTGATTAGTAATTAGAATATTTTGAAAATATTTAAGATAATTAAGAATTTACCTAATTATCTGATTTGAAATAATGATTTAGATTAATTTTAATTAGAAATGATTTATTAATCTGATCCAGATTTCTTAAGTATGTAATTAATGAAATGTGTTAAATAATAATGATGATAATTATCTAAGGATAATTTAGTAATTAATTAAGGAAATTAATTTTGGGTAATTAATTAGATTAATTGATTGAATCTAATTAATTGTAATTTGTTAAGTAATTAAGTAATTAATTACTTATTGTAATTTATTTTGGATTGTGATTTATTTTAGTTAATTAATTTAATTTAATTAATTTTAATAAATCATTTGATGATTTTAAGAATGTAATTACTTAATGTAATTAGTGGAGCAGGATTACTTGATGAAGTAATAATGTTAATTACTGGAATGTAATTAGTAATTTGGATAATTACTTTTGTAATTAATTAAGGAATTAATTAATGATTAATTAACTAGGTTGATTAATCAATATATTTATAAGCAGGATTTATAGATGAGTAATTAATTTAATTTATTTTAAATTAATTAAGGTTAGTTGTAATTAATTTAATTCATTTTAAATTAATTATAAATGATGGATAATATATCATTGCTTATGGATGATATTGATATACCTTTGGATGGTTGTGATCTCAGAAATGAGATGAGTAGTATCTATAGGATATGGATGCTTAGTTATAGTATGATGGATTATTTGGTTGTGATGGTTGTTGTTGAGATGATTGACTGTTGTGATGATTATCTGTTATGATGAATATGTGTAGTTTATCTATCTGTGTGAAATAGATAAAAATTAAATGAGTTAATTGTTTAAAACCCTTAAGTATAACTTGGACATTAAAATGGCGTTTGGTTTCGGTGAGACCGGGATCGGGTTTCCATATTTGGATATCCGAAAACCACATCGATTCCAATTAAACGTTAGGTCGTTAATCCAAGTGGAGCAAGTGAAGACTCGAGGTGTAAGGGCTATACGTCAGTATAACTCTGTGGGTGATTCCGTAATGAGTTTGACGGAATAGTGCTTATAGATTCGAGATGGCGAATCAGAGTGCAAGGGCTATGGTCGTTGACTCTGAGGGTGGTTCCAATAATGAGTGCAACGAGATAGTGCCTTCGGTTTCGTTCGAACCCGGAACGAACTTGTATGGATTGAATGCTTTCAGCACATCGTCAGGTGGACGATGAGCATTCTAAGATTTGATGTCCTATAAAGGTAATCGTAACCTCAAGCCTCATCAACCGGGAATGGCTAAAACAGGGGAGGTGCAGCAAGGCTTCGTGGGTAGCTCCCACTGGAGAGCAAGATTTTCCCCTGTCTAGAGGTCCCTTTTATTTCGGCTGTGTGGGCAGTTGGGTCGCGGCCAACTGCGGGGTTGTCTTGTTCGGGACTGTCCAGTAAGGGATGGTTCCGGCCTTGTGTTGCAGGGGATGAAGGGAGTAATCCTCGGTACGGTGATCTAGGCCACGTACTGTGACGGGCGGTACCCCAGTAGCCCTGCCATTGTTGGAAACCCATTTTCCCTACGAGACCCTACGGTTTTGATTGTATTACCCACTTTTGTGGCTAGTAGCTGGAATTTAATCATGTAACAATTTCGGCTATTTCTTATTTACTTGAAAACCCTAGACACTATTATAATATCACTGGATTTCCTATCAAATGTTTTGGTTAGCGTAAGGTAAAAACTTTTCCATGTTTATGTGTGGGAAGTCTTACGTGATACCTTTTCTTTCAAAAGTTTTTCTAAAGTTAAGCAACTTTTAACCCGTTTACTCACACCAGACCCCTGTCTGACCCGAGTGTTTATTTTCTGTTTTATTAAACTCTTGGGTACTCATATTATGTATGAGTAGTCAAGTGATTCAGGTTTGCTTGACGAATTCTGGAGGAGATATGGAGCAGGAGGCTTCGACGTGTAGATATATTGATTCCGCTGTGTATGTTATATCTGTTCTGTATTACTTGAGTTGTATGGTTAGACAGATGATTATAACTGTCTAACATGTGTTGTTTAAGTTGTGTACTCTGATGTATTGAGATACTATGTAATATTTTATGAGATATATTATATTTTATTCGTTCCGCTGTGAGTTCTCTGATGTTGTTTGTGTGCTTCTTTCTCTTTCTTTTCTTCTTCTATCCCTTTCTTTCTTCAAGATGATGCGATTTTCTGGGTATAGAAGGTCGGGTCGTCAGATTTTCTTGATTGATAAAAATACCGTTTGAAAGTTGTTTGATTTGAAGTCCAAGAAAATAAGATAGTTCTCCCATATGAGACATTTCAAATTCTTTGGTCATAATACTTGCAAATTCCTTGCAGAGTTTATCGTTTGTTGAACCAAAGATTATATCGTCTACATATATTTGGATGACCAGAATATCTTTTCGAGAATGTTTAATAAACAAAGTTTGATCGACTTTGCCTATTTCAAAACCTGAATTAATAAGATAGCTACGTAATCGTTCATACCAAGCACGAGGTGCTTGTTTTAAACCATACAGAGCTTTCTTAAGTTTGAACACATGGTCAGGATATTTTTCATGTACGAACAACGGAGGTTGTTCGACATAGACATTCTCTTTGATAAATCCATTGAGAAAAGCACTTTTGACATCCATCTGATAAAGTTTGAAATTATGATGACAAGCAAAAGATAATAGAATTCTAATAGCTTCTAGTCGAGCAACTGGTGCAAAAGTTTCTTCATAATCGATACCTTCTTCTTGATTGTATCCTTGTGCTACTAATCTTGCTTTATTTTTGGTGATATTTCCTTGTTCGTCAGCCTTATTTTTATAGACCCATTTAGTACCAATTACTGACTGATCAGTTGGTCTTGGAACAAGTTCCCAAACGTCATTGCGCTCAAACTGATTTAGTTCTTCCTGCATGGCAATGATCCAGTAATCATCTGTAGCAGCTTCTTTTGGATTCTTGGGTTCGATATTTGAGAGAAAAGCAACATGACCCATTTGATTGAGTTGACTCCTTGTTCTGACATGTGATGTTATTTCACCTATTATATTTTGGGCCGGATGGTCTCTTAATATTCTTGGTGGTGTTTGTAATTCACATATTTGAGGAGCATTCTCAATAATTACTTCTGAGTCAGAATCAGTATTTGAGATGATTGGATTATTAATGACTATTGATTCGTCATCATCTGATATTGTGTGAGGATGCTGATAGATTTCATCAAAAGATACATGAAGTGATTCTTCAATAGTTTTGGTTCGTTTATTAAATATACGATAGGCCTTACTTCGTTCCGAATAACCGACAAATATTCCTTCATCGGCTTTTGGATCGAATTTTCCAAGCTGGTCTTTCGTATTTAAAATAAAGCACTTAGAACCAAAAACTTTGAAGTATGAGATTTTGGGCTTTCTTTTGTTAAACAATTCATAAGGAGTGTTCTTGGTAAGAGGTCTTATGGACACACGATTTAAAACATAACAGGCGGTTGCGACAGCTTCTGCCCAGAAATGTTTTGGTAAGGTAGTTCCATTCAATAATGTTCTTGCACATTCTTGTAAAGTTCGGTTCTTTCGTTCTACTACTCCGTTCTGTTGTGGAGTTCTGGGAAACGAAAAATTATGATATATACCTTTCTTTGTACAAAAATGTTCAAATTCATTATTTTCAAACTCTCCGCCATGATCACTTCTTATATTTTTAACTTTAATCCCTTTTGATTTTTGAATTCTTTTGACGAAGGATTTGAAATGATTGAAAGTATCACTTTTATTTTTTAAGAAAATTGTCCATGTATAACGAGAGAAATCATCAACAATTACAAGCACATATTGATTGTGATTTATTGATTGAACTCTAGTAGGTCCAAATAAATCCATGTGCAGTAACTCAAGTGGTTGTAATGTTGATATAACTTTCTTGGATTTAAAAGATGATTTGGTCAATTTTCCTAATTGACATGCATCACAAATGTTGTTAACTTTAAAACTCATTTTGGGTAGTCCTCTAACTAGATTGTTTTTAGCTAACTTGTCAATATTTCTGAAGTTTATATGACAGAAACGTTTGTGCCATAGCCATGGATCATTGTCATTAGCCACAAGACACATATCTGAATTATGATTAATATTCATATTTAGAATATATATATTTCTGTCTCTATAACCTTCAAAAACTAAATTATGGTCTTTATCTAAAATACTACACTTATTATTTGAAAAGGAAATTATAAAACCCTTGTCACATAACTGACTAATACTAAGTAAATTGTGTTTTAAATTTCTAACTAGCATGACATTAGTAATAAGAGGTAAGTTAGATGTACCGCAATTGCTCACCTCGCCTTTGCCGATGATATAACCTTTTGAATTGTCTCCAAAAGTGACTGAGCCACCATCTGAGTATTTAATATTTGTTAATAAGCTTTTGTCTCCCGTCATATGTTTTGAGCAACCACTGTCCAATATCCACTTTCCTCTTTTCTTCAGTGGGACCTGCAAAAAATAGAATTAAGTTCATGGTACCCACTTTTTATAGGGTCCTAAGAGTTAGGTCTTAGGAGTCCAAACCCATTTGGGTCCGGTATCCCCTTTATATATATAATTGTTATTAAAATGTACAGTATTCATGAAATGCTGAATGTATTTGTTCCTAATCAAATTATTATTTGTTTTAGGAACCCATATTTTGATAGTCTTAACATTTCTCTTTTGAAATTTCACAACTGGTTTTGGTTTGAAATATAATAAACTAAAATTTTTCTTAGCTTCAGTTTTTTGTACTTTTTTCTTCCTTTTATTTCTAAGATGTTTCTTAGTTTCATGTTTGTTATATCCCAAACCTTGTTTATCTGAAATAGATTGTGAACTTTCAATGATTTTAGTCAAATTTTCTCGACCTTTGTTAAAGTTAGAAACATTTTGAGTAATGTCATCAAACTTTGTTTGTAAACTAGCTTTTTCTAGGTCTAGAATTTTAACTTTTGCTTTAAGTTCATGATTTTCAGTAGTGAGAGCATTATTTTTCTCTTTTTGAGCTTCTATTTCATGACTCAAAAGAGATATTTAAGAGTCAACATTAGATGATGATTCTTGAATATTTTCAAGTTCTTCTTCTAATATTTTCTTCTCATCTTTTAACATATCTCGTTCAAACTCTGCTCTACTTAAATCTGCTTTGACTACTTTTAATTGACGTTTTATGTCTTTATATTTGACTATCAATTCAGCATTAATATCAAGTAATTCATCAAATGTAGGAATTTGTACCTCATCTTCTGTTGCCATAAAACAAACATTAGCTTGTTCATTCTCCGAATCACTTTCACTTTCTGATGAAGATGACTCTGAGTCATCCCATGTTACTGAGAAGGCTCGTTTCTTTAATTTGTCCTTCTTATATTTGAATTTGTCATTTTCTGACTTCTTCTTTTGTTCTGGACAATCCTTCTGCATGTGTCCCTTTTTATGGCAGTTGAAACATTCTATAGCAGATGAAGATGGTTTATTTGATCCAGGTTTCCTTTTATTGTAGCGACTGGCTTTTCGATATTTTAGGAATTTTTTGAATCCTTTTGCAATGAATGCCAAATCTTCGTCTTCAGAATCCGATTCATTTTCATCTTTCTCAACATGAAATGCTACATTTTTCTTTTCTTCTTTCTGTTCTTTTCTAGCCTGCACATTTGCTTCATATGACATTAAATTTCCTATCAATTCATCTGGCTTCATGACGGAAAGGTCATTAGCTTCTTCAATTGCCAATACTTTTCCTTCCCATTCACTAGTCAGAGAATGTAGGACTGTTGAAACAACATCAAAATCAGAATATTTTTGTCCTAAGCCAATAAGTGCATGGTGAATAGTTTGAAACCGTGAATACATTTCATTGATTGTCTCATTTGGTTTCATTTTGAAATTTTGAAATTGACTTTTCAGCATTGCTATTTTGGCTTGTTTAACCTTGTTAGTACCTTCATGAGTGATTTTTAGCGTTTGCCAAATTTGATATGCAGTAGTGCAGATGCTAACACGGTTATATTCATTTTGGTCTAATGCACAGAACAACATATTTATTGCTCTTGCATTTACGGCTGCTGCCATTTTCTCAGCAGCAGTCCATTCTGAATAATCAGTTGTTGGATTCACTATTTCTCTTTGAGTAGCATTCCAAGCATCATAGCTACTTGATTGCATAAAAAATGACATACGTGTTGCCCAATAACTATAGTTAAGACCATTGAAAAATGGAGGTCTTTGTGTCGATTGACCTTCCGTGTAAGTGGTGTTTTGAGTGCTAGTACTTGCGTTATTTGCCATATTACAAGAATATATCAAATAACTGTGTTACGGTTATATGATAACCTCGCTCTGATACCAAATGAAAGTGGGGGTGAGTATACTAATGCACGTATTAATATAGTACACACGGATCGTGTAATATGGACTATAATATAAATGCGGAAAATAGATGATAGTAGCAAAGCAAAAAATAAAAATAGAAAAATCACACCAGAGATTTTTATACTGGTTCGGAGCACCGTCCTACGTCCAGTCCCAGATTCCTATCTGGATTTTCACTAATAACTACCTCGCTTCACCCGGAGGAACAGGTTTACAATACCCGAACAGCCGAACGGGATTTCACGCCTCTAACACACTGAGGACTTCAACACTTGCCTCTTACAACACGAGGACTTCAACACAAACAAATACAATTGTTGTTGACAACTTGTGTTCTTCAAAACACGGATTTGTCACTAGTAGTACACCCTTCCTATAATCTTATCCTCAAAGTATATGACTGATGTTTTGTGAAGATTAAAGAAGGTATATTGCTTATTGAATCAAAAGGTATAAAATAGTTTCAATGATTCAATAAGCTATTAATTAAATGAGTGCTTTTAGAATGCAAGAATGTTAGAAAGTAAGATCAGAGAAAGCATATAATAATCATATAAATTCATGTTTGAATCAACGATTTAGATGAGTATATATAAGAAGAAATAGTTGTAACTCTTGGTGAAACAGTTGCCATTAAGAGTTGTGATTATTGGTGAAAGGTAGGAGATGCAACTTTTAGAGAAGAGAAGTGTCTTTTGGAAAACTTGCTTTCTGTTTAAAAACGGTCGACAGGTCAAAAAATGACCGGTAGACAGGATTTTAAATATATAGTCGTTATGTGCATGTGTGCACGTTTACTGTGCAACTTTACCAGAAACGGTCGACCGCCCCATTTTCAACCGGTCGACCGGTCTGTGTAAATTTTCACAGTGAATGTGCAATGATGTTTAAATGAAATATATCGACTATATTTGAAATGCATGATTATTTGAGGATAGATTTTAACAAGTTTATCACTATTACAACATCAAATAATCAACCTATAATCTAGAGTACCATATGTAGGTCTTGATTTGTCGATTGCCGTTATATTGTTGTCAGCAATCAAAATCTTCATAGAAGCTTTGACTCAACACATCGATCCAAATTAACGATAGGTCGTGAATCTCAAGTGAAGATGAAGATTCATAATGCAAGGGTTATCGTAGTTAACTCTAAGGGTGATTCCAAAATGAGTGTAACGAGATAATGCCTTCGGTTTCGTTCGAACCCGGAACGAACTTGTATGGATTGAATGCTTTCAGAACATCGTCAGGTGGACGATGAGCATTCTAAGAGATGTGTTCTCTAAAGATAATCGTAGCCTCATCAACTGGGAATGGATAAAACAGGGGAGGTGCAACAAGGCTAAGTGGGTAGCACCCAAATAGGATGAGATTAACTGTAACAACCCGATATTTTCAACCATTCGTATCCGCACATGTCAGACTTGAATTGCTCAAAATACCGCATTGTAAATAAAATTTGACGAATCTCAGAACATACAATAAATACATAATCACATATCACAGACACAGAGTATTTAATAATGCAGCGGAAGTAAAAGAGATAGTAGTTCATGAAGCTACTATATATATAAGATACATCAGAGTTAAATAATATACAATAGAAGAGTAACAAGATACATCAAGTACAAATCAAAATACATCACTGGAAACACTGGATACTGAAAACAAATAGATGGCTGGATCTTCAAGCAAAGCTCCAACTCCGAAGGTGAGTCTTGAATGATGAATCACTCAATCTGACTAGAGCGTAAAGCAAAATACAAAACACTCGAGTCAGGACATAAATACTTATGAACTGTAAATAAACTCAAGTGAACAGTAACAAAATGCATCAGTAACTTAAAGGATGCTTGGGATCGGCCATCCTTTAAGGATCCGTTAAACTATTTACTATGTAGTAATATTGCGCTACTATAATAATGTATACAGTAAAATAAACATACTTTTAAATAGCGTTACGGGCAACCCATATCACCATTCACACATAATAGTCCCAGTAGTTCATCCAATATCATGTCATCTCCACTCTGGGTGACTGTCAGAGGATACCACATGGGCTACGGGAGAAAAACAAACTCGCTGTAAAGGCTCGGTATGGTAGGTTACACGGCACACAAGGCAATGCCAGGGTAGATATACCAATTACGCACACGGGCTGGTGGTAACGTAGCAGCCACTACGCCCACCCCGGAACACACTCCCAATGAAAATCGAGGGATGGCCATCTAATCAATCAAAAGTAAGAGTATAGTATCGAAGGAATATGTCCGACCAGAGGAGCTACCCCTTTTGGCCCGAGATCGCTCCTGTTTTAGCCACCTTATGCCAACTCATGGGAGTTGGGTCCACGTAATATACCTCAAGAACGTCTTCACCATCCTACTTCATTCTAGCATATCCACTGCGTACACAGTTTTTAAAGTAGTTTTTGGAGTTGGCAGAGAGTATGACAACTTCCGATCCCGGTCTCTTTAACAACCAATCGTTATTATAACACCGTGGCCATTTTAAAATAGTTTATACTTCAACAATCAAATCATTTCATTTCAAAACTATATCCCTTTCAAAATAGTTATACTTCAAAACCAAAACCATTTTATTTTCAAAACTATATTCAAATCAAATAGTTTATCATTTCCATTTCTAACATATA
This sequence comes from Allium cepa, assembly GCA_030765085.1. NCBI lineage: Eukaryota > Viridiplantae > Streptophyta > Magnoliopsida > Asparagales > Amaryllidaceae > Allium > Allium cepa. The sequence goes on from CM060928.1 coordinate 842,124,521, forward strand.
TTCACCTTTAAAAAAATTCATAGTACTTCAAAGTTTAACTTTTCCGAAACCAAAATACTTGAAATCATTACACTTTGAAAATCATAACATTCTGAAATCATACATTTGAAATCAATCTTTTAATTCTTTACACTTTACAAATTTATTCCATTAAACCAAAATTACAAATTTCCAATTTAATTCAATTCAAACCATCAGTTTCAATTCAGTTTAGTTTTCTAACAAAACATTTCAAATCTTACAAATTTCAGATATAGATTTGATCTACAAAATAAACAATCCAATTTTAATATATTTCCAAACTTTAATATCCCACATTTTAAAACTAAACTTTATAATTCCATATATTCATATCTCAAATCTAATTTCATTATTATTTCATTTTGAAATATTCATTACATAAATCCAACATTATTAAAAAACTTAAATTACAATTAAACCAAATATCTTTTCATACAAATATAAACTTCAAATATTCCTTTATCAAATAAATCAAAATCAAATATTATTCCATATTCATATTCTTTATCAAAATAAAGGTCAATCATTTCCAAACCATTTCAAAATCATTAAAATATCATATCCTTTCAAAACCTCATTATCATATCATTATTTGAATTCAAATTGAAATATTAAAATTTAAATATCATTCTAAAATCAAACATATCATTCATTTATTATTTCAAATATCATTACAAAACAACTTTCAAAATCACATTCACCAATTCATTTATCTTATTACATTTCATTCCATTTAACACATAACCAAGTAAACTTTATTTAAATTCAAATCCAATTTAAATTCCTTAAAAATTCAAATTTAAATATTAAAATATATTCAAAACTCCTTATATTCACAAATAATAAATTTTCAAAAGTTAAATCATTTAACACTTTAAAATATAACACAAACAGTGTTAAATTTTATAACATTTCAAAACATTGTCAAATTAAAGCCACGACAACATTTATACAGTACTATAGTAGCCTATAGTTTCCAAACTAGTTTAGTTCAAGAATAACGACATTTATAACATGCCGTAATAGATATTTAGTTATTTCAAACATGGTCAAGTTAAAAAACAACAGCATTTAAAATGCTGTCAAAAGACTACAACATTTTGGAAATGCTATAAAATTCCAGATTTTATTTTAACTTTTCAAAACAATAAAACTTCAATTTAACAAATTTTAAACTTATAAATCATATTTGTAGACTTCAAAATTTCACATTTAAATAATTTTAACATATGATTTATCACAATAAAATTTTAAGATCAAATATTCAATTTAAAAACTTCATTGATTTATTAAGTCAAAATTCACTATTTATTAACTTATAAATTTAACAAAACTTAACATTTTACCTAAAATATCATTTCAAAACTTTAAATTTAATTTCCATTGTTTATTTACATTTTAAAATAAAATTTAAAGTCAAAAATCACAATTACTTCAAATTTACATACTTAAATTCACAATTTCAAGACTTAATATTTAATTTTCTTAAAACCATAAAATATATATTTTTAAATCAAAATTTCATACTTTTAAAAAATACATATTTTAATAAAAATCATTTAAAAATATACCACGGGGTCTGTATATAATTTTCTAACCTAGGTCAAGTGATATGGATATATATCATTTCAATCCGCAGTTTACAAAGAAAACCCGGGTTCTATCATTTCAAACCCGCAATCCCAAGTCAAATAAAATACAATAAAAATCGCTCAGGCCTATCATTTCAGCCCATAATGATTTTTCCCTAATCTAATGTCCATTCGGATATGTATAATTTCAACCCATAGTGATTCTATTCTAACAGGGAACTTGCAGTGTGAATATATGCATAAACAATATAAACAATGTCAATGTCACAATATAATGTCATATATCAGATGTCAGGTGATAATTAATAGTTTTAACATGGTAATAACATGGCATAGCGTATCATATGATCATCATTAATTTTCATAACATTTTATATTACTAAACACTTGTCATCAATTCACTATGTAAATGTCAGAGTGAGAAAGACTCACCTTTTCAAGCTGAAGACCACTACGACACACAAAAAGATTCCAAAGGCAGGACAAGCACGATACAGCACGACTAGTGATTCAAATGAGTGGAGAGAGTCAAGATATCATCCTATCACAACAACCAAAACAAGACAATGCAATATAACATATGAATATATTTAACACAAAACGATATAGAAACAAATTGAAATACAAAGCAATAAAGAGCAAAGTGACTTGACCTTGCCTTATCACTCAAATGCATAGCCTAAGTGGAGCATACATTCATCCATGATCAGGTTTAGCTCGGGTAAGGCATCCATAAAGCACGGCTAGAAGGAATATAAAAGGTAGGGTTTGCAACATGAAGCATATCAATGGACAAGGCAAAATAGGTGAAGTTTTTGGTGCATTTTCGTTCGGCTATGACCCCATATAGGCTTGGCCATGGGGTCTTCATGTCAGTTCGGATCTAGATAATAGTGAAAGGGGTAGCCAAAGGTGAAGTAGATGAAGGTGGTGGTGGCTAAGGGGTGGCCATAAGCAACTATGAAGGCAATAGTGGAGTACAGGCTTGGCTAGCATTGTTTTGTTGAAGTGCTTTGCAAATTTGAGGTGGTAGCTTCATCTAATGGTCATGGCCAGAGGTGGTGGTCAGAGTAGAGGGGTTGGTGCTGCTGTATTTTATGGAGAGGATGGTGGTCAGCAAGGAGAGAGGTGAGGCCAAGCAAACTTGAAGAAGAGGAAGGATAAATCAATGAAGAAGAGGGAAAAAATGTGAAAAGAAAAGCCATTGTTTTTTTTTTCCTTTTTTTTCTTCTTCATGGACGTGATTTTTAGGGGATGAGAAGTCTTCCCTTTCACGTGAAAAAGAAAGAAGAATACATGGCTGAAGAATGGAGTTAAGGCAGCCAACTGAAGAGATGTTGGTTGAGAAATGAGAAGACAGAATACAAAAAGGCTTAAGCAAATAAAGAGTCACAAACCTTTCAAATTTCCACCATTTCTTTTCAAAATTTAAATACATGTAAAATATGTATAAATACAGTAAAACACGAAAATATAGTAAATAAACAAAAATAAATAAGCAAATATTAATTAAATATAATTAAATTAAGAAAATAACAAAGAAAATGTAAATTAGGCTTGAAAATTTGAAAATAAATGAAATGAACTTTGGAAAAATTGTATGTACATGAAAAATATTTATAAATAAAGATAAAAACATAAAAATAAAATGCATACATAAAAATAAATAAATAAATTTTAATTAAATATAATTTAAATGAAGAAAATAGTAGAAAAATGGAAACTAACCTTTAAAAATAGAAAATAAATTCAATGAGCTTTGGAAAAATTCAAACATCACTTTAAAATATTTAAAAGGTAAAAATATATGTAACATAACATATAATAGAATTTAGAATAAGATATGACAAATAAAAAAATTATTTATATAATTTAAAATAAACAATATTGTTAAATAAAACAATTTACACCCAATTTTGTAAAAAGCATAGCTTTCACAATATTATTCGGATTTCAACGAAACGAAAAGCATTGTTCTTGAAATTTTGTTTACTTTCATAACAAAGGATAAAAATCAAATTTTCAAACTTTTAAAATTTTAATTTAAAAGTCAAAGTTTGACCAGATCGACCAAAATTCACCTTTTTAGCAAAATATTCAATATATTCAGGTTTGAAGTTATTATTCACATACCAATCAAAATTTATATTTAAAATAACAAAATTAATTCATTTAAATAAATAAAACAAAGTTTTTTTTTTGAAATCAGGAATTCAATTCAGAATAATTTAAATATACAATTAAAATAATCACAAAATACAGGGTTGTTACACTCTCCCCCACTCAAAATTTTTCGTCCTCGAAAAGGAATGAGATACGAGAAAGCACAGAAAAAGATAGAATGAAATAAGATTAAGACAAGATGACAAGATGATTGAAATCATGCCTGTTAACTATTGCTATATGTAAGTTAACAATGTGGAGATGATCTTCCCAAGATCCTCCAGAATCAAGAATACAAGCACGAAAAATCTTTTAGAATCTGATTCACCCCTTCCACTTAACCGACAGTCTGTGGATGGCAAGTAGTGCTCATATTCAAAATGAGTTCCAAATTTTATAGAAAGATTTCTAAACAGACTGGTATAAGCAATGGCCTCCCATTCTGTAGCAAGATAAGGAAAATAAGGACAACCAAAAGATAGTTTGAAAAAAACAAAATAAGATAATAAATTTGAAACCATGAAAATTTCAACTTATATTGAAAATTAATTTTACATAAGTTAAATAAATATAACTATCTTTAATTTCATTATCTTATCGTCATCTAAAATCATGGATTTGAAAAAAAAAATCATTTATTGTACTAAAATGTACTCAATAACATTAATTCTTATTTATTCCTAATTATAATTAAATTTATTCCTCTCAATATGTTTTATCACCTATGTTAAATATATTTACACTCATTATAACTGCCTTAAATTTATTCTTAGTTCCTTTATCATCATTTTATATTGTAAATTATTCCATTACACTTTTTCTTTATTACCTCTGTTAATCCTTTTATAACTAAAATTTAAGTATATAACATTTATTATAACCACTCAAATTTTATTCATAAAATCTTTTTTTTTATATTGTATATTATCCAATTACATATTCAACTTCTGAAAATTAAGGTAAGTTATATTGGAATGAAATTGTGTATTATACAAATAAAACTTTCTAATTCAATTATTTCAAGCTTGAATATTTATCCAAATCTTGAAATTATACTTAGAAATTATCTTTGAAGATAAAATTTAGGAATTAAATTTCCGATAAATTCCAAACTATTTAGAGATAAATAAATGCTCATATACTATATATATATATATATCCATTCTTATTTTAGAAATTAAAATCAATTAAATTTTCCCAAAACAAAACTGTAGCAAGACTACAGAATGGTCTCTTCACTTCGAAACTCTAAAATGAATATCGATGATGCTGCAGTCATTACCGAAATTATTTTCCAGCGACAAAGAGAAGAGCACTAAATTTAAATTTAAATTCTTTGGAAACAAATTTCTATTCATAAATACTTTAAATAATATATCCTTTAAAATTTTAAACACAAAGTTTGAAATCCATCAGAAATTAAATTCTCAAATTCTTGTTTTACATTCATTTTGAATTTCCAAATAAATTTATAACCATGTTTTACAGTTCAATTAGATATATGAAACAATAGAAAATGATATATAAAATCAAATATTATTTCTTAACAACCAAGTCAAATAAAATCCAGATAAAGATTTATAATATAGTTACAAAATTTATTTCACAAAATTTATTTCATTACTAAATTTTAAAAACATATTGTATCAGTTTGCTCTATTCAAATGTTTTGGAAATCTTATCGATCGCGTTGATCAGACGAATCGATTAGAAACTCAAATCAACATCAACAACTCAAACAACACAATATATAAAACATTTTAAATATTAGTTTACAAATACACTTCAAGAATAATTTGAAGATAAGTTGGAAACAAAGATGAGATGATTAAATAACAGAATAGGGAGATGGATGAGTTTATATAAATCGCGGGCAACCTTAACCGGGTCAACCGTGACTTAAAGAATAAGATCGATGTGGATTTCTTGGGTAAATCAACATTCGGTTTCAAGAGATAGAGTTCGGAATTATAAGAGGTACTAGCATCTAAACCGAGGATATAGAATCTCTGGTTAATCGATACTGTTGTAAAGGAGTTCCCCCCTTTACAAATAAATTTGAGGTTGGCGAGACCGCCGACTCATTATAAAGATCATTCAAAGTGGAGTTATGGGACACTCCAGAATCAAATGAAGATGAATAGTGAGGGACATGAAATGGATTTTGAAACCGCAGGGGACGTTCCAAAATCAAAGGAATTGAGTTAAAAGGAAGAGATTCAAACTCGAATGAAAGTGATTCTGTAAATTCATTTACTCTATATGCTGAGTTTTGCCTAGAGCTACCAAAGCTCTGATACCAAATGTAACAACCCGATATTTTCAACCATTCGTATTCGCACATGTCAGACTTGAATTGCTCAAAATACCGCGTTATAAATAAAATTTGACAAACCTCAGAATATACAATAAATACATAATCACATATCACAGACACAGAGTATTTAATAATGCAGCGGAAGTAAAAGAGATAGTAGTTCATGAAGCTACTATATATATAAGATACATCAGAGTTAAATAATATACAGCAGAAGAGTAACAAGATACATCAAGTACAAATCAAAATACATCACTGAAAACACTGGATACTGAAAAAAAATAGATGGCTGGATCTTCAAGCAAAGCTCCAACTCCGAAGGTGAGTCTTGAATGCTGAATCACTCAATATGACTAGAGCGTAAAGCAAAATACAAAACACTCGAGTCAGGACATAAATACTAATTAACTGTAAATAAACTCAAGTGAACAGTAACAAAATGCATCAGTAACTTAAAGGATGCTTGGGATCACGCATCCTTTAAGGATCCGTTAAACTATTTACTATGTAGTAATATTGCGCTACTATAATAATGTCTACAGTAAAATAAACATACTTTTAAATAGCGTTTCAGGCTACCCATATCACCATTCACACATAATAGTCCCAGTAGTCCATCCAATATCATGCCATCTCCACTCTGGGTGACTGTCAGAGGATACCACACGGGCTACGGGAGAAAAACAAACTCGCAGTAAAGGCTCGGTATGGTAGGTGACACGGCACACAAGGCAATGCCAGGGTAGATATACCAATTACGCACACGGGCTGGTGGTAACGTAGTAGCCACTACGCCCACCCCGGAACACACTCCCAATCAAAATCGAGGGATGGCCATCTAATCAATCACAAGTAAGAGTATAGTATCGAAGGAATGTGTCCGACCAGAGGAGCTACCCCTTTTGACCCGAGATCGCTCCTGTTTTAGCCACCTTATGCCAACTCATGGGAGTTGGGTCCACGTAATATACCTCAAGAACGTCTTCACCATCCTACTTCATTCTAGAATATCCACCGCGTACACAGTTGTTAAAGTAGTTTTTGGAGTTGGCAGAGAGTATGACAACTTCCAATCCCGGTCTCTTTAACAACCAATCGTTATTATTACGCCGTGGCCATTTTAAAATAGTTTATACTTCAAAAATCAAATCATTTCATTTCAAAACTATATCCCTTTCAAAATAGTTATACTTCGAAACCAAAACCATTTTATTTCAAAACTATATTCAAATCAAATAGTTTATCATTTCCATTTCAAACATATATTCACCTTTAAAAAAGTTCATAATACTTTCAAAGTATAACTTTTTCGAAACCAAAATACTTGAAATCATTACACTTTGATAATCATAACATTCCAAAATCATACATTTGAAATTAATCTTTTAATTCTTTACACTTTACAAATTTATTCCATTAAACCAAAATTTCAAATTTCCAATTTAATTCAATTCAAACCATCAGTTTCAATTCAGTTTAGTTTTCTAACAAAACATTTCAAATCTTACAAATTTCAAATATAGATTTGATCTACAAAATAAACAATCCAATTTTAATATATTTCCAAACTTTAATATCCCACATTTTAAAACTAAACTTTATAATTCCATATATTCATATCTCAAATCTAATTTCATTATTATTTCATTTTGAAATATTCATTACATAAATCCAACATTATTAAAAAAACTTAAATTACAATTAAACCAAATATCTTTTCATACAAATATAAACTTCAAATATTCCTTTATCAAATAAATCAAAATCAAATATTATTCCTCATTCCTATTCTTTATCAAAATAAAGGTCAATCATTTCCAAACCATTTCAAAATCATTAAAATATCATATCCTTTCAAAACCTCATTATCATATCATTATTTGAATTCAAATTGAAATATTCAAATTTAAATATCATTCTAAAATCAAACATATCATTCGTTTATTATTTCAAATACCATTACAAAACACCTTTCAAAATCACATTCACCAATTCATTTATCTTATTACATTTCATTCCATTTAACACATAACCAAGTAAACTTTATTTAAATTCAAATCCAATTTAAATTCCTTAAAAATTCAAATTTAAATACTAAAATATATTCAAAACTCCTTATATTCACAAATAATAAATTTTCAAAAGTTAAATCATTTAACACTTTAAAATATAACACAAACAGTGTTAAATTTTATGACATTTCAAAACATTGTCAAATTAAAGCCACGACAACATTTATATAGTACTATAGTAGCTTATAGTTTCCAAACTAGTTTAGTTCAAGAATAACGGCATTTATAACATGCCGTAATAGATATTTAGTTATTTCAAACATGGTCAAGTTAAAAAACAACAGCATTTAAAATGCTGTCAAAAGACTACAACATTTTGGAAATGCTATAAAATTCCAGATTTTATTTTAACTTTTCAAAACAATAAAACTTCAATTTAACAAATTTTAAACTTATAAATCATATTTGTAGATTTCAAAATTTCACATTTAAATAATTTTAACATATGATTTATCACAATAAAATTTTAAGATCAAATATTCAATTTAAAAACTCCATTAATTTATTAAGTCAAAATTCACTATTTATTAACTTATAAATTTAACAAAACTTAACATTTTACCTAAAATATCATTTCAAAACTTTAAATTTAATTTCCATTGTTTATTTACATTTTAAAATAAAATTTAAAGTCAAAAATCACAATTACTTCAAATTTACATACTTAAATTCACAATTTCAAGACTTAATATTTAATTTTCTTAAAACCATAAAATATATATTTTTAAATCAAAATTTCATACTTTTAAAAAATACATATTTTAATAAAAATCATTTAAAAATATACCACGGGGTCTGTATATAATTTTCTAACCTAGGTCAAGCGAAACAGATATATATCATTTCAATCCGCAGTTTACAAAGAAAACCCGGGTTCTATCATTTCAAACCCCCAATCCCAAGTCAAATAAAATACAATAAAAATCGCTCAGGCCTATCATTTCATCCCATAATGATTTTTCCCTAATCTAAAGTCCATTCGGGTATGTATCATTTCAACCCATAGTGATTCTATTCTAACAGGGAACTTGCAGTGTGAATATATGCATAAACAATATAAACAATGTCAACGTCACAATATAATGTCATATATCAGATGTCAGGTGACAATTAACAGTTTTAACATGGTAATAACATGGCATAGCATATCATACGATCATCATTAACTTGCATAACATTTTATATTACTAAACACTTGTCATCAATTCACTATTTCATAAGTATAAATGTCAGAGTGAGAAAGACTCACCTTTTCAAGCTGAAGACCACTACGACATACAAAACGATTCCATAGGCAGGACAAGCACGATACAGCACGACTAGTGATTCAAATGAGTGGAGAGGGCAAAGATATCATCCTATCACAACAACCAAAACAAGACAATGCAATATAACATATGAATATATTTAACACAAAACGATATAGAAACAAATTGAAATACAAAGCAATAAAGAGCAAAGTGACTTGACCTTGCCTTATCACTCAAATGCATAGCCTAAGTGGAGCATACATTCAGCCATGATCAGGTTTAGCTCGGGTATGGCATCCATAAAGCACGGCTAGAAGGAATATAAAAGGCAGGGTTTGCAACATGAAGCATATCAATGGATAAGGCAAAATAGGTAAAGTTTTTGGTGCATTTTGGTTCGGCTATGACCCCATATAGGCTCGGCCATGGGGTCTTCATGTCAGTTCAAATATGGATAGTAGTGGAAGGGGAAGCCAAAGGCGAAGTAGATGAAGGGGGTGGTGGCTAAGGGGTGGCCAAAAGCAACTATGAAGGCAATAGTGGAGTACAGGCTTGGCTAGCATTGTTTTTGTTGAAGTGCTTTGCAAATTTGAGGTGGTGGCTTCATCTAATGGTCATGGCCAGAGGTGGTGGTCAGAGTAGAGGGGTTGGTGCTGCTGTATATGGTGGAGAGGATGATGGTTAGCAAGGAGAGAGGTGAGGCCAAGCAAACTTGAAGAAGAGGAAGGCTAAATCAATGAAGAAGAGGGAAAAAATGTGAAAAGAAAAGCCATTGTTTTTTTTCTTTTTTTTTCTTCATGGCCATGATTTTGAGGGGATGAGAAGTCTTCCCTTTCACATAAAAAGAAAGAAGAATACACGGCTGAAGAATGGAGTTAAGGCAGCCAACTAAAGAGATGTTGGTTGAGAAATGAAAAGACAGAATACAAAAAGGCTTAAGCAAATAAAGAGTCACAAACCTTTCAAATTTCCACCATTTCTTTTTAAAATTTAAATACATGTAAAATATGTATAAATACAGATATAATACGAAAATATAGTAAATAAACAAAAATAAATAAATAAATATTAATTAAATATAATTAAATTAAGAAAATAACAAAGAAAATGTAAATTAGGCTTGAAAATTTGAAAATAAATAAATAAATAAATGAAATAAATAAAATAAAGTTTTTGTTTTGAAATCAGGAATTCAAATTAGAATAATTTAAATATACAATTAAAATAATCACTAAATACAGGGTTGTTACATTAACCTCTGTCTAGAAGTCCCTTTATATTCGGCTGTGTGGGGAAGTTGATTGCAACAAACTGTCGGGGTTGTCTTGTTCGAGACCGTCCAATAAGGGATGGTTCCGGCCTTGTGTTGTAGGGGATTTAGGGTGGATCCTCGGTACGGTGATCTAGGCCAGGTACTGTGACAGGCGGTACCCCAGTAGCCCTGCTATTGAAGGAAACTCATTCTTCCTACGTACCCTTACAGTTTTGATTGTATTACCCACTTTGTGGCTAGTAGTTGGAATTTAATGAATGTAAAAATTTCAGCTATTTCTTATTTATTTGAAAACCCTAGACCCTATTATAATATCACTGGATTTCCTATCAAATGTTTGGTTAGCATAAGGTAAAAGCATACCCATGTTTATCTATGGGAAGTCTTGCGTGATACCTTTTGTTTCAAAAGATTTTCAAAGTTAAGCAACCTTAACCTGTTACTCACACTAGACCCATGTCTGACCGGAGTTTATATTCTGTTTTCTTAAACTTTTGGGTACTCAAATTTTTACGAGTAGCCAAGGGATTCAGGTTAGCTTTGACGAATTCTGGAGGAGCAATGGAGCAGGAGGCTTCAGCGTTCGTGTGTGTGTGTGTCTATATATATATATATATATATAGTGTTCCGCCCTCTGAATCATTGGTTTAAGTTGTATCTTGTGTTGTAATAGCTAGATAGGTGTTTATAACTGTCTAGTACGTGGTGTATTATCTGTGTAACTCTGATTGATGTTGTATACAATGTACTATTTCATGTGATTAATATAATTTATTCGTTCCGCTGTTGAGATTCTAATTCTATTTCTTTCTTTCTTCTCTATCTTTCTCTTTTCTATCCCTTTCTTTCTTAAAGATGATGCGTCTTTCTGTGGAGAGAAAGATGGTCATCATAGTTGGTATCGGAGCACTAGGTTGAGTGAATACCTAGACTTTGGAGTGTTTTCTTTCTTGAGAGAGCGTAATTGTATTATATATATTTATATATATATATACGTATTTGTTGGATTACCTGTTCGGGTTTTCCAATATAAGTTCTAAAGGTAGATGGGGTAGTGGTGCGTGTAGCACTACTACCAATGGTAATAGTCCGAGTGTTGAGGTTGAAAGTGTATCTTTCGAGACTGTAGACCTAATACCGTCTCGAGTAAGCTTTGTTGTGGTCTAAGGATTTCACCAATCTTTGAAGAAAACCTTTCAAAGGTTCGGAGTCCATCTTTGAAGAGCAAGTTTGGATGAGCAGAGTTTGGATCTGTCGGTTGAGAAGAATCGAGTGATGGTATCTTGTCAATCTTAGGAAGTAGTAGCTGTGTGATGGGATGCAGTGACTATGGATGTTTCCAAAGATGTTTCTTTGGAAGCAAGAGTTTAGAAAGTGTGTCTGTATCGGTATTGAGGCTGAGTTCAGCTGGGTGGTTGTGTTTTGCTTTGAGGCCCGAGTTTCTCGAGGAGCTTATAGATTAGGAAGTCTTTGGTAGCAGTGCAGCTCGAAGTGTTTTATGTGTCGGCAGAAGGTCATCTGGCCAGCAGTTCTCTTAAGGTGGAGTTAAGAAGCAACAAAATGGATCCATTTCTTCAATGGATTGGTTAGATAAGCATAAGCTGTTCTGATTGGTAAAGAGAGAACAATTTCTTTGGAAATTAGTCTGGGTTGATCACAAAAGTGACTTGCGATAGTTGAATGTTCTCTTGCGTTGTCAGATATTTTCTGGATGTCTTAAAGGTCAGAGGTTTGCCTTAGCATCTGAAGGTTGAGTTTTATATCGACTAGGATTCTAGAAGAGGTACCGATGGTTCAGCTAAGTAGAAGGATGGTTCCTAAAGATAGAATTTGGTGAAACAGCTCAGGTTTTGGTGGAACATCTGAGTTTCTTTTATGGATTTGTTGAACCATATCTCTGGGATGTGTTGTCCAGCTTATCCTCATCATCAGCATTTTCATCTACTCCATATCAGAGTTGTGCAGCGGAAGCAGTTTGGAAGTGCATCTGTTTATCTTTTTCGAATAGGATAAATTATTTCGAGAGACATTAGCGAAGGTTGAGCCGTTCAGGAAGGATGTAGGCATCCCTGGATTGTCAAAAGAGTTTTTTGGATAAGAGACTGAGGAATTTGGATTTCAAAATCAAAGATTTGATTTTGGATAAGTTTTCTCCAATTGAGGGAGCTTTAAGATTGGGTAAGGCAGGGAAGTCAGCTCCATGATATATTGGATCTCTTCTGTGTTCTGTTTAAGATAAGTGCTTTGGTCTACTGGGATTGAATTGCCAGTTTGGAAGACTGGGATTCATTGTGTTTCACGTATCTCTGAGGGAGTATGCATGATCTATCTCTGGTGTTGGACCCAGCAGTTCAGGAAGATTTGGTAGTTGAGTCAGACTTGTCTGTAGTCTGATATCCTGTTTAGTTTTGTAAATCTAGAAAGTTAGGAGCTCTGTAGCTTAGTAGGGTTGATTGTTTGGATTATGTAGAGTGAGTATCCCAGTATTTGTATCTGGGAAACACTATGAAGTTCTATCCAGAATTTCGTCTGGATAGTTAGATTTGTTTGATTGAGTGAATTGGTTGCTATGGTAGTTAGCATATGGTTGATAATATATGCTTGTGGTTTAAAATTAAAATCTTTAATGAGATTATTAAATTACCTTTGCTTTTAAATTTCGAGAACGAAATTATTTTAACGGGGGAGGAATGTAATGGCCCGGAATTTTTGGCAATATCAATTTATTAATCTACATTAAAAATTTAATTGATTTAATAATCTTTGTTAATAAAATTTGAATTGATTTAATAATCTTCTTTTAAATAAATATTTAATTGGTGTATTTTATCTTTTAAAAGCCAATAAAATATTTTCTATTTATAATGTATATATAATTGAACATATTGTAAGTAGAAAAACTTTGGTTTGAAATTTAATAAACAAATAAAATCTTGTTTTCAAAGTCAAAAATATAATTGGCAATTTGGAAATTATGATTTAAAGTCTTTAAAGATTATTTAAATAAATAACTATATAGCTTTAAAATACTTAAGATAAATGTTTATAAGATTTGTTTTATTTTCATTTTAAATATTTTTTGATAAATATGATTTGAAAATAAATTATAAGATAATCTCTTTTATAAATTATTTAAAATTGTAAAAAAATTTATTTTCAAATAATAATTATAATACTTAGTTTTTTTAAACATAAATAGATTTTATAGAAATAGTATTGTTATTTTTAAATTGAATAAGTAGTTATATATGTATATATATAACTTGATTTTTAAAATTGAATTCTATAATTTAATTTTAATTTTAATTTAAAGTTTTGAAATTCAAAAGATAGATATTTAAAATGTTTTGGATTTTATAGATATTTGTATAAGCTTTTATTTATAAATATAATTGATTTTTATTTTCTTTAAAGTTATATATATATATATATAAATATAAGTATTTATAAACTAATAAATATATATAAAATCTCTCATTTAACATTTAATATAAATAGAAAATAATACAAAGAAAAGTGTTAATTCCTTAAGACATCTAGTAACATGTGTTAAGTAATTAGTAATACTAATGACAAGCGTCAATTTATTTTAGTTTTCTTTTACTTTAATTAAAATCAAAATTCAGCCTATTTAAAACATTTCTCCTTCTCTTCTATTTTCTTTTCTATCTTCATTCTAAAATCAAGAAATCTTCAACCTACAATTTTCAAAACAAAATCTGAGAATCATCTTCCTCAAACCTGTAATCCACTTTCAAAATCAAACCTAAGATAGAATAAAAGCCTGTAATTCATTTTTCAACATCATATACCTGCATCCTTTTTAAAAACTAAAGAAAGTCTGAGATAAAGATCATTAAGCCTGCATTTTTCAAAAACCTGAGATGCATAGAAGCAATTTCAATTCTGTTTGTAATCAAGTTTCAGTAGCATGCCAAGTTTCTTGGGATTAAAGCATTCCGGTTTCAAGTTTTTAAATCAAAAGACATTTTCTAGCAACTAAATCTTTAAAGGTTCAAGTGCTGTTTTCAAAATCAAAGGCTCTGTTCTTCATCATGTCTGGTGAGTAACATCAATTAATTTAAAAATGAATTTAAGAATCTGGTTGCTTGATTATCCCTGTTATATAGGTGCATTTTTCTGTATGTATATGTGAATGTAGAAATGTGTGTGTGCATGTTGTTATCTGTGACACCTCTGATCATAGTTTTCAAATTAAGATTTAAAACAAAATTCATGTTCTCTTGATCCAATTGGTGTTAGGTTTTAGACTACAAACAAAATTTGTTTGATTCATTATTTATTTTAGTTTAAAATTTTAATTATGTTAAAATAAACTTGCATGCCTCTTGAAAACCCAATAGAACAGGCAAACATTAGTTTGGTCAAAATTCAAACATCCTAATTTATCAATTCAAGAATGTAAACTGAATCATCAACCAGAAACTTGATTTTTAAAACTTAAAACATGAATTTTAATGGTGGGATGTATGAGAAGTTCTAGTTTGACCAGAAAATAGGAATTGAGTGATTTCTGATGACCTCCATGGTCTGGAGGATCAGGGTTTTCACTGATGATGCAGTGATGATCGGTGAGTGGAGGAAAAATATTGGATGGATGTGCAGATGATCGTGGTGGCGGCGGCGATCACATTAAGTTTGTAAACTAAGTTTGGATAGGATGGACATTTTTGATCGGCGCAACGGCTCTGGTGGATCGAGTGTCATCGGCCTTTGGGAAATGGAAGCATGGTGGTTGGTGAATGTATGGCAGTAATTGCTTTCACTCTGGTGGTCGGAGGATCGTGGACGAGATGATTCCAGGTTTCTATGGTTGTTCCAGTTTTGGTTTTGACTACTCGTTTTTTATTTCGAGTTTGTAGTGTTGATCTGATGGTCGTAGTCTGATCTGGGATGATCATCGACTTGTTAGGATCATCGTGGGTGATCGTAGGAGGGTAGTTGGTTAGTGCGTATGCATGGTGCATATTTGGGTTATGATGATGTTGGGTTGAGCAGTGATGTTTACTCGATTTTTACTGAGTCGATTAGTGATTTGCTCGAAGATGAGACGGTTTTGTCTCGATGTCATTATAGGTCTGGCTCGGGTCATTGTCGGATTACAGTTTTAGAAACCTGTCAGTTTAAATTTTGAAAATGAAATTTTAAAATGGAATGCAAGATTTAAACTAGTTTTAAAATCAGTTTAAGCATAGATTCAAATCTAAATTCGTATTTTAGTTTGAAATAAAATAAAGTTTTATCAAATTTATAATGTTTAAACAACTTTAAAATGTTAAAGTATATTTTATAAAATGATTTGAATTTAATGACTTGGTTTTAAATTCTTATGTAAATTTCTTATAAAGAAAAGTGTTCTTTAACATTTGATTTAGAAGGTTTTTAAATTGTTTTTAAACTTTGTTAAAGTTAAATTTGTATTCATTTTAAATCTAAATTTGAAATGAAATTTAAATGTAAATTTAGAAGTAAAATGTTTCAAATGTATTTGCAAATGATAATTAAATCATTAATAAGAATATGTTTTTATCTTAAAGATAATTAAGATTTAATGATTTATGATTCATTAAATTATTAAGGTAATTAAAGAAATAATTAATTAATGATTTGGATTAATAAATTAAGTAGTTAAGGGTTAAATTAATTAATTAAAGTTTACGTTAATTAATTAAGGTTAATTAATTTGAAAATAAGATCATTAATTAGGTAAGTTAAGATTTTTAAATTAATGATTAGAAATTAGTTAGTTAAGTAATTAAGGATTAATTAAGTTACAGTTAAGCACTTAATTAATTAAATAATTAAAGATTAATTAATTGGTTACTAAAGATTTATTAATTTGTAATTAATAATGATTAATCTAAGTCTAATTACTCAAGAAAAGTAATTACTGAATTGATTAATAGTTAATGAAGATCATTAACTAGGGATTATTAAATAATTAATTAATGTCACTAATTTTAAATAATTAATTTTATTAATTAATTAAAGATAATCATTTATGGAATTGTTTAAGTAAATTACTTAGTGAAAGTAATTAGAGGAATTAATTACTCAATGTAATTAATTAAATTAATGTGATTAGTTTAAGTTAATTAATTAGTTTAATTAATTTAAAGTAATCATTGGATGATGGGTTAAGTATAATGATTTAGTGTAATGTAAAAACCCGCATATTTTATGATTGAATATTTAAATATTTTATTTAAAATAATTCATCGTTAGTCGGATTATTGTCCGAAAAGCTACTTTTTGCAAACAATCGAATTAGGACTCGAGACCACCCCCATTGAGTTAAAATGACGTTTGCGACCTTTTTGAGTATAAACTTCGTCGGTTCAAAATGACGGCTTAGCAAAACAAGTGGTATGAAATGCTTGTGTTTACTTCGTCGGTTAATTCTTGGACTTGTTCGATTGAATCTCTTGTGACAATTTTCGAGTGGACATCTACAATTTGTTCGTAAATATTTAAGTTAAGCTAGTGGTTATGGGATATGAAGCTAAACTCGTATATTTACTAGCTTAATGTAATTGACACTTAACCTTGAGTGGAAGTCTACAATTTGTTCGTAAATAATTAATTTAAGCTAGTGGTTATGGGACATGAAGCTAAACTCATTTATTTACTAGCTTAGTGTAATTTACACTTATCGATTAATGATGATCATTTTGTGATTTAGACTAGCAATGTGTGATGTCTCTTTGTCTGCGAGGGAGACTAAACCCCGTTTTTAGTGGAGCTTCGGCTTGGTGGGGTAGCGACCCTGGTCTTAGGGCCGTTTTGGTGGAGCTTCGACTCATGGTCTTCGGGCCGTTTTAGTGGAGCCTCGGCTCAAAATTAATGGTTAGCAACCATGGAATAGCTTTCCATTTTGTGATACACGTGTTGGTGAGTTTTCATGCTCTCGTTCTAGTGATAGGCCTCTTTCCCCCTTTTTGTGATTTCTGGATTTCCATTGATTGATTTCTAGAATTTGTGTTTCACAAATTTTCGTGATTTACAGTGGTAAGCTTTATCAATATTTGTGTATTGGTGAATTCATGTTTCAACAACTTTTACGATTGGCATTGATATGTTTGTCAAATTTGTGGTTTAGTGAATAAAACAAAGAATATGACATTCTTTTTAGTGCTTCGATATTTCTTGAGATATTGGATGATTTTTGTTGTTATTTAATGTATAATTATCGTAGTATGACATTTTTGTTATCATACGTTTTGATCATATCTCTTCTTATATCTCATTTTACCTGATAATTATAGCTACACTGATCCGTTTATTATTTTCTTCTTAAATAATACTCGGGTCAGACCGAGATATTACAGGTGCTTCTACTTGACTTCTTATCAGGGACCATCGCCTGATTTTTGACTAACTACTTTAGATTAGTAGTTTTTGTTTTGTATACATTCGAGATAGTGACTCCTTGATGTATCCTTTTTCTCCTTTTTTCTAGCACTTGTATCTATCCTTTTGTGATATTGTGGATCTTGTTAGACCACTACTCTGATGTACACTTCTATGTGTTATGTTCATATCTATTTCCGCCTTTGTGATATGAATATCTGTGACTGATTTGTGTTATGCTTATTTCTATATTTGTTTCCGAAGATCTTATAGCCACTGTGTAGTAGCTTTGAGTTTGTATCGGTATGTCGGACTTCCTCTTGAAATGAAATGCATGTTATACTATCTGGCATATCGGTGCTCGCACAAAGCAATTACACGGATGGTCGCTCCTCAACAGCCTTATTCTCCGCGCAAGTTGACGGCATTACCCCGTAGTGTCCTTGGCTAGCGTGCGTATAGAGGTGGGGCGTCACATGTAAGTTATAAAGAACAATTACTTAGTAAAGTAACTAGTGATGGTAATTACAGGATGTAATTAATTGTAGTATGATAGAGATTTGGGATTAATTACTTGGTGTAATTAATATGAAGGATAATTACTTAGTGAAAGTAATTAATAATTAGTTATTTAGCGTAATTAATTTAAGAATTGATTAATAAAGTTATTTGAAGATAATTAAGTGATGTAATTAATTAAGGGTAATTAATTATTGAATGAGATTAATCAAGGATGATTAATAAATATAATTAATTAAAGATTAATTATTAAATGTAATTAATTAAGTAATTAATTTATTTAATAAAGTAATTAAGGGTAGTTAATTACTGAATGTGATTAATCAAGCGTAATTAATAAATGTGATTTAATTAAAGATTAATTATTTAATGTAGTTAATTTAAAAAAAAGTAATTAATAATTTAATTAGGATAATTAAATAATATAATTAATGATGTAATTAAGGGTTGATTAATTAATATTAATCAATAATAAGTGATATAGAGTAATTAATTGACTGTGATTAATTAAGGATCAATGTAATTGATTATAATCATATTAATTAATGAAGTAATTAAAGGTTAATTACTAAAATTGGTTAAGAATAATTAATTTTTGTAATTAATTAAAGGCTAATTACTTAATGTAATATGGTTAGGTAAGCAAAATTTATGAAGTAATTACTCTAATTTACTTTAAACTAATTAGAGATGGTGTAACTAATTTAATTCGTTTTAAATTAATTATAGATGGTGATTAATAAATCATTGCTTATGGATGTTGAATGATATTGATTGTCTTGAATGATTTGAGATCTTAGATGTGAGATAAGTAATGCTGTGTGATATGGACGCTTTAGTTGAATTGTGATGATAATGTGAATTATCTATTTGTGATGATAATGTGAAATTATCTATTTGTGATGATAATGTAGATTATCTATTGTGAGATTGTGAATTATCTATCTGTGTGTATATAGATAATAGAATGGAATTGTTTTAACTTTAAAACAACTTGGACCTAAAAGATGGCGTTTTGGATTTCGATGAGACCAGGATCGGATTTTCAAATTTGGATATCCGAAAACCATATCGATCCAAATTACGATAGGTCATGAATCTCAAGTGAAGATGAAGATTCAGAGTGCATGGGTTATCGTCGTTAACTCTGAGGGTGATTCCAAAATGAGTGTAACGAGATAATGCCTTCGGTTTCGTTCGAACCCGAAACGAACTTGTGTGGACTGAATGCTTTCAAAACATCGTTAGGTGGACGATGAGCATTCTAAAAGATGTGTTCTCTAAAGGTTATCGTAGCCTCAAGTCTCATCAACCGGGAATGACTAAAATAGGGGAGGTGCAGCAAGGCTAAGTGGGTAGCACCCAAGTAGGACGAGATTTACCCCTGTCTAGAAGTCCCTTTATATTTGGCTGTGTGGGGCAGTTGATTGCAACAACTACCGGGATTGTCATGTTCGGGACTGCCCAGTAAGGAATGGTTCTGGCTTTGTGTTGTAGGGGATTTAGGGTGGATCCTCGATATGGTGATCTAGGCCACGTACTGTGACTGGCGGTACCCCAGTAGCCCTGCCATTGAAGGAAACCCATTCTTCCTACGTGCCCTTACGGTTTTGATCGTGTTACCCACTTTGTGGCTAGTAGATGGAATTTAATAAATGTAACAATTTTGGCTATTTCTTATTTATTTGAAAACCCTAGACCCTATTATAATATCATTGGATTTCCTATCAAATGTTTTGGTTAAAATAGGTAAAAACTTACCCATGTTTATTTGTGGGAAGTCTTACGTGATGCCTTTTGTTTCAAAAGATTTTCAAAGTTAAGTAACCTTAACCTGTTACTTACACCAGACCCATGTCTGAGCCGGAGTTTATCTTCTGTTTTGTTAAACTCTTGGATACTCAAATTCTTGCGAGTAGCCAAGGGATTCAGGTCAGCTTTGACGAATTCTGGAGGAGCAATGGAGAAGGATATATATATATATATATATATATATATATATATATATAGTGTTCCCCTGTGTATTCTCTGAATCATTGGTTGAGTTGTATCTTGTGTTGTAATAACTAGATAGGTGTTTATAACTGTCTAGTATGTGATGTATAATCTGTGTAACTATGATTGATGTTGTATACTATGTACTTTTTCACGTGACTAATATAACTTTTTCGTTCCACTATTGAGATTCTAATGTTGTTTCTTTCTTTTTTCTCTATCTTTCTTTTTTCTATCCCTTTCTTTCTTAAAGATTATGCGTCTTTCTATGGAGAGAAAGACGGTCGTCACATCATTTCCCCATCTGACTGCAGATGGTAAGCGGTGCTGATCTTATGCTTGGTTTCAAAAACATCCTACAGACTCTTCCAATATTCATAAGTGAACAAGGGATCTCTGTCACTAACTATAAAACTCCATGGTGTCTAACCACATTCTTCATGAACAACCACGCTAAAACAGATGTCGTCCTGGTTGACCTAGCTGGAATGAAATGGGAACTCTAGGTCAGTTTTTCCTCTTTGACCCATATATTTTCACTTCGCCTATTCGATCTTGGCAACCCATTAATGAAGTACATAGAAATATAATCCCACTTCCACACTGGAACGTTTAACGGCTGAAGCAAACCACTTGGCTTCTGGTGTTCGGCCTTTGCCTACTGGCAATTCAAGCACTGCTTTACACACAAGCTAATATCCCGCTTCCTACCTTCCCAGAAGAAACTCCTCTTCATATCCTAATATATATAAGTACCTCCGAACGGTGAACTTCAAATGATAACACTCCTCTAAGATTTTCTTTCTTATATTTCCTACACTCAGAACACATAATCTTCCTTTACTCCTCAACCATCCATTCTAGTCAAGACTGAAATCTTTCAAGTCATTACTCTCAGTTCCTTCCCTAAGCTTTCAGATCCGCTCAGCTAACATTGGATCCTCTATCTGCTTAGAAGCAATCCATTCGATCAACATTAGTCGAACTTCCAAACAAGACAATACAATTATATCTCCACTAGACCCAGCCTCGGATCTCCACTACACTTTGCAATCTGCTAATTCTTTCAAGTCTTTCTACTCAGTTATCATTGCTAATACAGCATTTTGATGTTTCCTGCTAAGTGCATCTGCAACCTTGTTGTCTTTCCCTGGTTTATACTCAAACCAAAAATCATAAGCAGCTATAAACTCTAACTACCTTTGCTATCTCATGTTCAGCTCCTTCTGAGAGAACAAATATTTCAACGACTTATGATCTGTATATAGCTCAAACCTCTCAACCAAAAGGTAACGTCTCCACACCTTCAAAGCAAAAATCACTGCAGCCAATTCCAAATCATGCGTCGGATATCTGACCTCATACAGTCTAAGCTGTCTAGAAGCATAGGCAATCACTTTACCTCTTTGCATTAGCACAACTCTTAACCTTGTTCCCCACGCATCGGTATAAACCACCAAATCCTGATTCCTCTCTAGAACAACTAACACAGGTGCATGGGTCAATAAGTGTTTCAAATTTTGGAATGCTTCCTCACACTTATCGGTCCATACAAATTTACATCCTTCCTCGTTAGCTTGTTCATTGGTACCGCTATCCGCGAAAAATTCATAATGAATCTTTGATAATAACCAGCCAACCCTAGGAAACTCTTTATCTCGGTTATTGTCTCGGGTTTCTTCCAACTATTCACTGCCTCGATCTTAGTCGGATCTACTGACAACCCTCTCTCTGAGACTACGTGACCAAAAAACTTCACTTCCTTCTTCCAGAAGTGACACTTCGAAAACTTAAATTTCAACAGATGTTGCCTCGGTGTCTCAAGAACCACTCAAAGATGAACTTCTTGCTCTCTCTCATCCTTAGAGTAAATCAAGATATCATCTATGAAGTGCTCTCAAAAATCCAGTTCATCAAATCCACGAAGAAAGCCGGCTCATTCATCAATCCGAATGGCATAACTAACCATTCGTACGACCCATATTTGGTCCTGAACGCCGTCAAAGGTATACTATCCTATGCTACCCTAAGCTGATGGAACCCTGTTGTCAAATCAAACTGAGAAAATACCTTTGCTCCACTCAATTGGTTGAACAAATCGTCACTCCTAGGAATGGATATCGATTCTTTATCGTCCCCTCATTCAACTTATGATAATCGATACATAGCCTCCACGATCCGTCCGGCTTCTTAGCAAACACTGCTGTTGCACCCGAAGGCAAACTACTCGACCTGACAAAACTCTTGCCTTCCAAACCCACCAAATGCACTTTTAACTCCCTCATATCTGAAGGGGTCATCCTGCTCGGTGGCCTGCTCATTGGTTCTGCTCCTGGAACCAAATATATTGAAACTCAATAGCTCGCTTTGGAGGCAATCAACCTACAGGCTCAAAAACATCTGCGAATTCTCTAACCACTAAAACTCTACTCAACTCATCATCAGATTACATAGCACCTAACAAAACAAACATTTCACCGCCAGAACCTTCTATGGTAAAAACAATTATGTCGCTACAATTCAGGTGTCTAAGAGATATCTTCCTATCCTGGCAAAATAACCTAGCATCGTACCCAGTCAACCAATCCATACCAAGGATAATCCTGAACCCAACAAATCAAACATATGCAAGCTACAAACAAAAGTATGGCCTAATAGGTCAAACACTAACTGATCACATCTCAACCCTAGAGTTGCATATCCTCCTATTGGATTCGCAACCCGAAAGGAGGTAATTAAATATGTGGGTACACTGTTAAGCTTATCTGTCAAACATCTGGATATAAAAGAATGTGATGTACCAGTATCAAATAAAACAGTAACAAATATACCATGAATCTAAAGCTTTCCTCCCAAAATTTCCTTTCCCTTCTCTTGGGTTGTTGGCTTAGAAGCAGCAGGCTCCAATGCATGCACCTTGCCCTTACCATCTCTAACGGGCCCCTTGCGTTGGTCCTTGTAATAGCCAATCCGGTCATAGTTGAAGCACCTGACATTCCTTCCCATAGCCACATCCTTTGGCTTCCCTGCATGACACTCTTTAGCAAAATGCCGCTTCTTGTCGCACTTATAGCAGACAATCTCAGACTTCCCTTTCTTGGTTGCTCCACCTTCCTCAGCACCTTTCTTAGGAAAGAACTTCCTCGTCTGGCCCTACCCAACCTGGACATCCTTAGCCTTCATCTTCTCTAGAGAATAAAGAACCTGTTCTTGCCACATGGCCATCTCCATGACAATATAAAAAGGATCCCTAAGGTGAGATAAAGTAGCCGTGGCCAACTCAGACTTCAATCCCCTAATGAATTTCTCATTCCTCTTCATTACTGCATTCACTGAAGTGTACCCATTCCGGGCCAACTCTTCAAACTTCCTGGAATACTCTGTAACCAACATATCTTCCTGCTCTAACTCAACAAACTGCCTGATTAGAGCTGACTATGCCATAACAGACATGAACTTCTCCTAGAACCTTCTCTTGAAATCATCCCAGGTAATTGTCTCTTCATCCACCGTCACAGTCACACTATTCCACCAGTAAAAGTAGTTCCTTGAAGCTGTGTAGATGCCAACCTCCTCTTCTGCTCACCATTGAGACCTAAATATGAAAAAAATCCTTTCGTAGTTCAATAACCAGTTCTCCACTTCAATGGCATCCTCCATCCCCATAAACGGCTTCTCTCCAAGTTTAACATAATCTCCGCTCAGCTTAGCCAAATGGTTAACCACTAGAACTTCCGAAACCCCTGCTCCTGCAGCATTTCCTCCTAGCACTGCGGATGCAACACCTGCTTGTATCATATTCTTGAAAAATTGAAACATAGCTTCCATTCCAACCTACGGGATCTCTGCACCAACATTCTCAGCTTGGTCCTGACCCTGACCTCTCCCCACATTAGGCCTGACATTCCCTTTGGTGCTTCCTCTTCTTGGATTAACTCTGCTTCTTCTACCATCCATATCCATATTCAAATCTCACGAGGTATAGGATAGATAACCTAAGAAAAGATAGGAGACTAGAGATAAAGCACATACTTATATATAATAAATACAAGTAAGTTACTATAGCATTATCCCGAACCCCAACCTTTCTCTAACTCCTTTGGATTTTGTTTTAAAAACCATTTTTAGTTAAAATTTTCAATAAACCTATGCTCTGATACCAAGTTGTAACCTCTCATATCTTGATGCCAAAAACTAAGCGCTACAGATGCTGCAGTCATCCATAGTATTAACTTTTGGTGATGAAATATGGTAATGTTAATGGTATCCATAATACTAGAAGCACTTGAATATGAACAAAATCACATATTTCAAAAAAACAATTAAAGTGATTACATTCCAAACAAAGTCATATCTAAGTTACAAAATCTCAAAATGTATCCTAGGAAATGATCAATTATAATATACAGTAATATGCCAAGAGTGACATATGACGATGCCCCCTTGGATGATCAAAGAAATGTAGTCATATCTGACTTAATACCCAGCGAAAACAAAACAAATGAATTCCTAAAATAGCTATCTGTCAGCCACCTGCCCGTCTTCGGAAGCTTTATTCGCCAAAACTACGAAAACTTGAAAACCTAAACCTTCAGCCTACTCAAATCAATTTTGAGCACTCGAGAGTTTAAGGAGAAACAAAAACTTCAAGTCAAACATAGAGCCTAGTATGAATAATTCTGTTACATCTCGATTTACAGATATTGAGTGAGACCACACCGCTTAGCGGAACGGGTTTCGCCTCACTAATACCCTCTTTCAAAACATATATTTTGCAAATCCTTTCCTATAACCAAACTGGTTAATCAAAACTGATGATAATAATAATAATATAGCAAGTTCCATTATGCTGAAAATAGGAAATAAGTTGACTAACTGTCCGAAATTTGGGATATCTACCCTCAACTGGACTAACTGTCCTAAAACTGATTATACCAAAATAGAAATATCTTTTATGCTAATAAATGGACTATATGACCAAAACAGGTAAAAGTGGACTAACTGTTCTTAAAAAGTAACAAGGTTCGTTATGCTAATAAACGAACTATCGGTTCATAAACTGGGTTGGCTGCCTTAAACTGGACTAACTGCCCTCCGAACTAACTGTCCTCTGGGCTGACTGCCCTTAAAATTGACTAATTTTCCGAATTTTTTTGGGTTAACTACCCTTTAAATTTCACTTGAAAACCTTTTCAAATGATTTAGTCCATCAATTCATACATATACAAGGAAAATATATCTTTAGCTTTACTCTAAGATACTTTTACCATGTTATATATACTTTACGAAAAATAATGTTGATGATATTCAATAAGGATTAACTATCATTTTAAAATAAGTTAAAGTCCTTTATAATTTAAAACACTTAGGTTATCTGCCTATTCATTATATTCGAAACCTTTGTTTGAAATCTTTAAACAACCCTTTGGAAATCATTGAAGGTAACTCCTTCGAAACCATTGAAAGACCCTTTCGAAACTGTTGAAGGTAACTCCTTCAAAACCATTGAAGACCCTTTCGAAAACATTGGAATAACCTTTCTTTTTTCCGAAAGCTTCAAAATATCAGATGTCCACCTTTAAAACCTTTTAAATATTTCCTTTCAAAACCATAGGAGAAAACCTCCTTTTCAACCTTGCGGAAACCTTGGGGAACCACCCCTTTCGAAACCATTCATAAAAACCTTTAGAAATAGTCAAAAATATCCTTTCGAAAGTACTTTGGGTTCAATTTAAAGCATGTAGATGCCTTTCGAAACCATTCGAAGTTAATTACTTTGAAACCCCTTTCTTTAAAATGTTTCGATTAAAAACATTTGGATTATGCCTTCTAGTATAGCAAAAGGATTAGAAAACCAACAGAGTCGAAAGCACCTGCTATGGAACCATTTTTTAATAAATAAGTGATGGTGTCGAAACCACCCCTTCGAAACCATTGGAGAGGAGGCAGATTTTAGAAAACAAAACAATTCCTTTGAAACCATCTGGATCGAAAGGTAGGAAGCGACAGCTATAGGTTTCGACCATGTCGAAAGAAATCATTTAAAACAGAAGAGCAACCTAATCAAAACCATACCTTTTAAACCAATTGACTTAGTTGAAATCTAACTAAGTCGAAAGCAAGTAGGCGCATTTTCCAATAAAACCAAAACAATGCTTCGTCTCTTTCGAAACCTCATGGTTTCGACCCTATACCTTTCGCCCTCTTTTAATTCACTATGTACCAGTTACCTGATACCATGTACATTAGTTTCGACTGTGTCGAAAGGGGAGGGATTGAGGCGGAACCTAGGTGCCGAAGGAAACGAAAGAGTAAAAAGGCTATTTATTTGTACTCTAAAACTATGCTTTTGTACCAAACCTGCCTTGTTTGTCTAAATCTAATTGGTTGCCAGATTTTTCTTTTCAAAAGTTCTTCCACCTTTCCATATGTAACAATTTAAACACTTTTGTAAAAATCCACTTCTCCTCTATAATTATATAAAACATTTAAGCGTCATACCTTAAATAATTTTATATAACCACTAAAAGACTCGGGAAAAATCTAGAAAAATTCCAAAAAATCATTTTATATATGTTCTCTAACCTATAAAAATTTCAGATCAAAATAATTAATTATTTTTCCACAAATAATTTATAATTAGAAATACAGTTTTCTTTATCAGAAAATTCATATTAAATCCACGAAAATTCAGAGAACTCTGAAAATTGAAACCCATCTCTAAAATATCTTTTTAGATCTTCGAAAAAATTCGCAAGGCAATTGAATGGCATATAATAGGGTTTTCAACCCAAAACATATCATAAAATCTATATGAACATTCATATTCTATCATTCAAAACATGGCAAATACTTGTAAAGTATTCGTATTTAATCTTAAAACAAAACCAATAAAATTTGAGATGTAAACATTATTCACCTTAGCTTTGGAGATTAAAGGAGCTTGAGATTTGGATGAATTTGATTTTGAATTAGCTTTTCCTTTAGCTTTCTTTGATTCTTCTTCCCGTTTCCTTGTTAATGGTCGCATACCTCTTTTATTAAAATTTGAAATGAAATGAATGTGTAATTTATACCCGGCTATGGGTAAAGATATAGGAATGGCATCATTCCTATTTTTCCACCCTTTTTAATTTGGTTATTTTAAATGGCAATACTACCTTTAATTATAATCAAATCTTAATCCCCCTAATCAACACATTTTTTATTTAGTTTAACTAACTAAATATCCTAAATAATGTTACCAAAAATCTGGGGTGTTACTTATTCTTCAAACCATTTTCTTTTTCAGTGTATACGTAATTATTAAACCTCTTTTATCAAATTCTTTATTTAATTAAACCCTCATTTTATTCTCAGAAATACCAAATCATTTCTCTTTAATTACATAGGAAGATATTTCCATCTTCTATTATTGGTATAATTTTAATTTCAATGGAGATTACTTATTTTCAAAACAAATTTTTAATGGGTTAAAAACAATGCTACTTAAGACATTGTTTCTATAAACCCTACTCACTTTATATCAAGTAAAAAGGTTTCATAGATTTCAAACTAATTAAAATAAATACTAATTTCCATACTCAACCTGTACTATTCGTCGAATAATGGTGAAATCATTTTAAATTCATATGGATAGTATGAGATCCCTCCTCGAAATTTAATATGGAGTTTAACTAGAATGTTTTCTTTTAGAACCAAAATCCTATTTTAAATCTTGTTTAACTTTACAATAACTCTAAGTCTCTTTTATTTTATCTTAAGAAAATGCGGTACGAGTAAAGCAGATTAGCTATCCCCTTCGTCGGGCTAGTCTATATTGCTAGGGAGAGCACGAAACTGGTTTTCCAAACTCAACCTTAGAGACTATCTCTCTGTCACCCATAAGGCTCTCAAGTTATTTTCTCAACTCTGAACTTTTAAAGTATCTAATTTACCATTTGAAAAATATTTCAAAATGATTCGGGAAGAAAATCCCTAGTTTAAATCTTATTTGGAAATTTCCAATTTCCTTTATTAAATTACCGATGAATAGTGCTTTTAAGGGCTTCGTATCACAAATCCCATTTTAACCTTTTATAAGTCTAATTTTTTCGTAAAACTCTTTTAAAATATTTTTATAATTTATTCCATATTTTTAAAATTTTAAAAATATCCATTTTACAAAGAATTTGAAACTTTGGTTTTCGTACGGCCAAGCGATGTTTTTGAAAACTGATTTGGATATATCTCAAACTCTACTAAATGAATTTTTAGTTTTTCCTTTTCATATGAAAACTATAACCCCAAGGGTCTGAATAATTATTATTTCTAAGAATTCTTACTTATAATCCACTAAATATACTCGTTTAACTTTTCGGGTCGCAAAATTGCGAACTTCTGAAATGCGATGGCTTATTTTGACTCTAATTTTATATCTTTTCAAAACTTTGCCAAAAATAGTTTTAATATTTATAAAACATTTTAAACCACTTTAAACCAATTTTATTCATTTTAAAGAGGTTTAACTATGCCATAACACTTTGATAATTCATAAGATAAAGCATTTTCTTTGAGTAAATTCGACGTGCATTTACCATGAATTATTTCTACAACCAAGAAAAAATATGAATCCAAAACATGATGCTCAAACATAAAAAATGCTCATAGAAAACATATCATATCATCACGTGATTTATAAAATAAACCACTGGAATAGTTCTCACTATTATAGTATTCCCTCCATAACTTGGAAGGTGGCTTTCTCAACCAAGCATGATGGTAGGGGGTGACCGTATGTTTATGACAGGTAGAGGAGGAGAATGAACTTGCTTTTGAGGTGGATTGACTTTATTTACATATGGAACTATTTTACTTTATTTTTGACATTATTTTTGCATAGTTTCCTCATGATTTTGGAAAGCCATTAAAGAGAATTAAGGAGCTCAAGAAGAAGGAGGAAGAAAAGGAGAACTGGTGTGAGAATAAGTGAGGGGGTAGGGTGATATTTATAGCCAAAATTTGTAAAATATCTACAAAACATCATCATTAACAGTCACCTTCACCCATGTGCATCGCCTCACACTCTATACATTTCCAATCCCACCCCTTACCAGGTGCTTTTAAGTGATGGTGAGTTTTGTTTTGCTTAGAAAATACGTAGATTTTTATATTTTTACCTTAAGTAAGTTAGTAAATGTTGATAGTAATTATATACATAAATGTATATGTATACATGTGCATGTACATAGGTATCTATATGTTACTTTTGGCAAACCAAGTTGCAACGTTTCGATGTAACTTCTATTCGTCAAACTGTTATGAATCCGTATCTGAATTCTAGTCATATATTCAGTTTTCGATCAAACTATATATTTATGTAAACAAAACTTGAAAATAAATTCCTTACTGTCTTTAAATAATTAAAAATTTTATTTAAGCTATAAAATCATATTAAATAATATTAAAATCCATTCATAAAAAATACAATGTCAATCTACAAAAACACGATGAAATGCATATATTATATAAAACAAGTTTATATGTTTATAAAACTATTATAAACTAATTATTATCATTATATAATGTCTAAAATGGATATTTCATCATTTAAAACAATTATCTAAATATTTAAACTTTACTTAAAACTCCGAAAAATATATAAAAGTGATGACATCTTTGATGATGTCAAGATGTCATAAAGACGTTTTATTTTCGAAAATAAAGTAAACAATTTTATCACATATTCTTGCTTAAATGGAGGAATAAGTGTATGTCAAAAAAATCGTACGCGGTTTTTAAAGGTTAAATAGCTATTTATCGATAAAATGGTTTTCGGTCATATTATCAACATTTGCCCAAAGAATGTATTTTTGTAAACATTTTTCCAAAACAAAGTCACCATTAATATTTACCATATAAACATGTTTAATTATGTTAAATAAACATATATTTGAATATTTGAAATTAATTAAATATTCCAAATCAAGGTGATAAAATTACGGGTTGTTACTAAAGTCGTTCATCCACCTCCTATCGTCAGTTTCAATCAATGAAAATTCTACGAACACCACTAAAATTCATGGTTTGTTGATACAAATGTAACCACATCCTCTACACCCCATTTCGTTCTTGTCGAAATTCCTTCATTTTTCGACAACCACTGGTATCGATTAATTTCCGCCACGACACTTGGCGAAACAGCGAGCGGCTAGTTTTTGAAAATACTGGGGGCTTAACTATACGACTTTACAATTGGAAATTTTGGCTAATTTTGATTGGTTTGAGAGATAGTGACTTTTGAAGTGAAGAGGAAGAGATCTTATTTTCTTGGTTTTCAAAATGCACAGGAGAGATGAACAAAATAAATAATGTCAGGAAGAAGAAATATTTGAGGAACGTAGATGTAGGCAGGCACTCTGAAACTAAAATGACATGGCATGGCAAATAAAATGACGCCCTCTATAACCTGCATGACATATGTCGTAACACAAAGCACATAGCGCAAGTCACATCAAAGAACACAGAAAGGGATAAAGAAAAGAGGAAAAGAACAGAATTTGTATATTTTATTTTGGAGTGTTTGCAACCCAACACTATGTTCACGTACGAACCCCAAACGACTGAAATATAAGTACGATCATGCACAACAATGTGACATGATCACAAAACAAAAAAAAAATAACAGTTAACTTATTCTGTATAGTTCCAAAAATACTAATGTTTGGCGCAAAATGCATCAAATGCTAATTTAAATATTTTCCAAATTAAAAATTATGAAAAAATCCTATAAATTCGTTTTAAAAACACATCATAAAAATCAAGTCATCTTATTACCAATCGATATTGTTATTATTTGTCATGTTTGAATCAACTTTGAATATTTAAATTGATCAACTATTCCTATTTGAAAAGTTAAAAATTTTGGGTCATTACAACTTGTGTTAAAATAAGCCTTCGTTGTTTTAGTACTCGATAGTGGATCTGCAAATGATGCCTTTTACAGTAAGCATAAAAAATTAGGAATGTCCCAAATTAGCACTCAATGACACCTTATTAAAATGTTTAATATGGAGCATATAAGATGGATCCCTTATGCATTAGCAATAGGAATTATCATATATGTTGTGTTGTCTACGATATCATGATTTATTTATGTATTTAATACATAAAGCAAATATTAAATCCAAATTGACATCACTTAATAGTGTTTGATGTGTTCTCGTATATTTATGAAATACTAGAGAATTGTTTACAGAAATAAGGAACTCCTTATAAAGGAGTTTTCTGACCCCAACTTTCATAAATGATATTAAGTATAATATGTCAATAAAAAGATTGAGTTAAAGAAATTTAATTGGAAATGTTCTAAATGAAAGAAGGTGGTTGATTGAGTGAAAATGCTAAGTACAACGCCTTGGATAGCACCGTAATAAAACAATATATACAAATATAAATGCACAAATTATAACTGGGTCGAGGGTAATTTCAAATGTTGAGAACCGCATAAAATTATTATATGATAGTGATGTCACGATAGGTTCATAGCAAAATTTAAAGCTCACTAAAAGTCAAGAGACATGCTTCGAATTTTTCTCCATGATAAAGATAGTTTATCAACGTTGGAAAGAGTTGATTGACAGAGTAGATAATTAAAAAATAATATCATACATGTTCACTAGGGGACTGGCCCAACTAGTTTTGAGAAAATCAACTGGAGAAGTTGGAATAAAACTCCATAATTGACCCTGGTAAATGGGAGATTGATAGAGTTAATGGTATGACCTAGGGGCAATTATGTAATTCGTTGCATATATCAAACTCGTGGACCAATTTTTTTTAAATAAAGGTGTTTTATTTCTATTATATACTTAATATATTGTGTTATATTAATTAATTAATTTAATTAAAAGTGCATCAAATAGAAAATCCATAAAATGGTATGTTTTTTGATAGTAGTTATAAAGTGTTGTAACCCTGAAGAATTCATCACAATGAAAACTAATATACCAATTTAAATATTCCTAGTCAAGATGCATCAAGACTGGATATCAACGAAACCATTAAGACTAGAGTACATAACTCTTTCCAAAAGTTAGGTGGAGTATTACTCATGACCGCCGAGGGCACCTAGTGGTTAATTACTAATAGTTATTGCATAACTATGGAACAACTCACTTGATTGTTTTTTGTTAGTTAATATAACTAAGGTCAAACAGAAACAATCGATGTGATTGATTTCATGGTTTCTTCGACTTGAGAATACTATGAATCCTCAATATGAAAGCTATGCTTTGATTATAGTTAAATCATGACATGACATCCATCAAGTGACTATAGTTGGGCCAAGTTGAAGTATTGCAAGTGAAGCATTATTCAAGGGAGGATTCGTCTCCTTAGTTATATAGTGTTAGTATCATGGTCAACTTAAGTCAACTCAAAGTCAAAGTCTTTGACCAGAGCAGTTCGATTAATAATATTAATATTATCGAACTAAGGACTTTGTGTTTGGACTAGTAGAATATGGACAATATCGAAATTTTGACCATTACCAAATTGTATAAGTCCTAAGTGATATAGTTTTGATGAAGAGAATTGGTGTACAATAAAAGTCCCAACTGGGTAAGCTTAACAAAGTAAAATTGGATTTTACCGAACCATGTAAGCGATAAATTCGACCAAAATTTCACACCACTAGCTTAGTGACATGTGAACATTAATATTCGATAGTTCGATATTATTCGCTGACTAAATTTACACCCGATGAGTCAAACACCAAAATGATGAACTCTCCTTCGACCAAATGATTTCATTAGTTAATAATTTTATAAATTAAGTAATTAAGAAAAAATCATGAAATATTATTTGTAAATTTTATTTTGATTTGATAGGTGAATGTTAAATGTATTTATAAAAGTTATAAATATATTAATCGATATATGATATTGATAAGCGTTTTCAGTTAGATTTAAAATGATAAATATTCATTCGAGCTCTAAATGGATTATAGCCTAACATAGGGCTAATAGGATCGATTGGAATAAAGGGGTTAGAGGTGGCTAGTTAATGGGCTAAAGAGGAGTGAAAATGAGTGGCTGAGATGAAAGGATATTGAGTAAAAGATATGATCCTAAACTCTCTCCTTTCCTTCCTCTA
The DNA here is from genome assembly GCA_030765085.1 of Allium cepa. Taxonomy (NCBI): domain Eukaryota; kingdom Viridiplantae; phylum Streptophyta; class Magnoliopsida; order Asparagales; family Amaryllidaceae; genus Allium; species Allium cepa. Next base: position 842,158,228 of record CM060928.1, read on the forward strand.
TTTAAACATCTTTTCAACCATTTGATAAGAAGGATCTTTTTGGAGCCTCCATCCATAGTACTTTGCTACCCGACCTACCCTCTCCCATCTCTTTAATATACTAAGCTCGGATTAAATCAATTTAGTTGCTATCTGATAGCTAAAGGTCAATGGTTCAAGGACTAGCAATCCACTGAATCGAATAAGGTTTCAAAGGAGAGAGTTCATCCTTTCAAGGTGTGCTTTAAGTCTTTGGTTCTTAGGTATGATTTCCATTGAATTCTAATTTGTATTCTTCTGAATAATACCATTATGTATATATTATTATTATATTGTTAGTTAGGTGATAATTCTGATATGTATTAATGTTGTCATAAGTCAATTTGGTTATATGTATGTATATAATTATAAATTGAAAAAAAAATTTAGATCTGTACAACCGCCTATTTTATATATTAATTATTATTTTATTAATAAATATTATTTAATTATACGTATATGGTTTATATTTTATACATATGACTATATAGCAATAGTAATTTTCGATAGGAAAAATTAGTTTCTATAATTATTTATATTATTTAAATCAATATACTATGTAAATAAATCATATAAAATAAAATGTGTTATGAAAATTATTTTTAAAAATTTTATAAAATTAACTTATCATAAGATAAGCTCTCGGCCAGAAAATAAAAATAAAAAATATCATTTTTCTATTTTTAAAAATTGTTATTATAATAAGTTGAAAATTAATAAAAAATAAAATTTGGCAAAAAAAAATATGGGAACTTTTTTCGAACATTAAAATATCGTATATGATTTATTAGAAATTTAAAATTCGAAAAACGTTTCGAAAATAACCTTTTTCTAATACTTAATGTAATTTCAAGTAAATATTTTATCAAAAATATATTTCAAAATAATAAGTTAATAAACAAAATTTGTGCTTTACACATGATCTCTAATTATAAAAAATAATAATTTAGCTAATTAATTTATATATATATATATATCCACATATATATACATATGTATATATATTATTTTAAATAAATAAATTTATTTTATCATTATATATATTGGTACATATGTTATTCAGGATTTTAAAAAATTATTGTATATAATAATATTTAAATAACTGATTTATGTTTAAAGCATATTATAACATGCATATGTGTATTATTAATATCTTATTTATAAATTAAATATATTACATTTATATAAAAGTATTTAAACAAACTAATATATACATTTATGTATATAATACTTATATATAACTAATAGTTTATTTAAATACATATATTTGGACAACGTACAATATATATCGGATGGGCTAACATGTTCGTTGTGATGTAAATCCCAACATCTATATATAAGCATGTTATACTTTGCACGGGTTATCATGTTACACATGCACACACATACAGATATGTATCTGATACATATGTCTACATTTAAATGTATAAAATATAAATTAAATAGAACTCTATGTAATTTATAAATTTAAATAAATAGGATATTTTATTTAAATAAATTTAGAAGTGTTCTAAATGAATTAGATTTCATATGCCCAATAAAGATCCAATAAGGTAAAAAAATTAAAATTCACATATAACTTCCGCTGCGGGCTGGCCTAGTTTCAACAAATATTCTGTTAGGTGGGAGTATAAATGAGTGGAAGAAGGTGTTTGAGTGGGTGTAAATAGTTACTTTGTGTGTAGATATCATCAATATCGGGATGTTTTATTCCATGATTATAAGACTTTCTATGTAATTATACAATCTTTTGAATCACGATAAAGAATTTAGTGTAATGAAAGCAATTAATGATAATTATATATGAAATTATTAGATAATCATCTAAATAGTAATCATTTATGAAAATGCATCCATCCACTTTACCAAGATTGATATGATATAAAATATTATTTATCATAAAAGAGCATAAACTGGCTTGCACATATATAATTATCAAAGAAAAGAGTGAGGTGACAAATTTTCAAGAATGATGATACTTGTGAGAGTAGCGACAGATATTAAAGAGGGGAAATGATATCGAGATGTGTATGGGAAAGAAAGGAGGAAAATAAGAAAGAGCTTTTTGATAGAATGGTTACTGCTTTTACGAAGTAAATGATATAAACCAATATAACAACCCAATGTTGAGAAGCAATTATTTGTAAAGATTTAAATAATTACATGGTTTTAAATAATAAAATGTGAATAAATTTGGATGGTTAGGAAAGCTGAGTAATAAATAATTTTGTGAAGTAAGAAAAATATTAGAATGAGTTAATTGTTTATTTTATAATTAATATGGCTACTTTTAAATCTAAAATGATTTTTTTAAAAACTAACAATTTTATAAAGTTAAATGTGATAATACAATGAATTTTGGAATTTATTTTCATAAAGGATGAATTGTTATTTCATTTATACTGGAAACAAGAAATTTATTTGTAAATGGGCCTAAAAATATAATTAAGTGGTAATTATTTTAGAATGGGAAAAATTATGGAATATAAATTTTTATAAAAATTTATAGTGTTGATCAGATTCTAGTGGAAAGTAAATATGATTTTTCTTCATGATTTACATCTATTTTAAACAAGTAGAAAATTGATTTGCCAAAGAAAAGAATAGAATAAAATGAGAAAATAAATTTTCTTGAAGCCCAAACGAAGCCAAAACCCTAACTAAAGTTTAGAACTGGCTTATTTCTCCCATAGAAATTCCATAGCATTCCACTCCTCTTCAATATCATTGTCTATACCATTTCTCCATATCCTATAACGTATTTTTAAAACTATAGTAAAAATTAAAAGCCTAAATTCCTTCATCAAAAATTCATAGTAAGTAAAGTAAAATCCTCAAAAGGCTGAAATAAAAATATACACTTTTCCATGTGGATCTACGCTACTAGGTGCTAGCAAGATTGTTTTGACTACTTTGTAGTTAGCATATGCAAACTACAATGAACTTAGAAGAAGGAATTCGAAAGGTGCAGTGAATATTGGGTGAAATTTGGAGCTTGTTATTGTTAAGTTGAGCGATCTTCACTCACAAATATATACCTACTTATATATACACACACTCACTCTTTGTAGTAGTTTAGCAATTGTTGTGTGTTTAAGTGTGCGAATGAACCCATTCATCTAATAATGATAATAAAACCCATACTCATGATTTTGATGCTTGCTTTGTGTGTTGCAATAGTGTGTAAATGGGATGCGTTGAAGTGGTATGTGATTAGGCAAAGAATCAGAGAAGAAATGAGGAGTGCTAGATCTTTAATGCTCTAGCCATCAATCAGAGCATTCGACCTCACCTTACTCCAGTCGACCGTTGATGGCTAAAGATGTCGACCGGTCTTAACTTGGGTGAGAAACTCTAGGCACATACATTATGCATAAAATGTTCTTCTAAACTAAAACGAAATATTTTTTAGAAGTAGAAATTAGATGTATCATAAATGTGAAATTAATTTGTAGAAAAAGAATTAAAAGAAGGAATTCGAAAGTTGCAGTGAAGCTTGAGTGAAATTTAGGGCTTGTTAATGTTAAGTTGAGCGATCTTCACTCATAAATATATGCCTACATTGGTGTATATATACTCTTTGTAGCAGTTTAGCAATTGTTGTGTGTTTAACTGTGCAAATAAACCCATTCATCTAATAATAATAATAAAACCCATACTCGTGATTTTGATGCTTACTTTGTGTGTTGGAAATAGTGTGTAAATGGGTTGCATCGAAGTGGTATGTGATTTGGAAAAGAATCAAAGAAGAAACAGGGAGTGCTAAATCTTTAATGCTCTAGCCATCAATCAGAGCAATCAACCTTGCATCGCTCTAGTCGCCGTTGATGGCTAAAGATGTCGATTAGTCATAAGCTGAAGTGAGAAACTCCAGGCACATACGTTATGCATAAAAATGTTCTTCTAAAACTAAAATAAAATATTTGTTTAGAAGTAGAAATTAGATGTATCCTACATATGAAATTAATTTATAGAAAAATAATTATTTTAACTAAATATTAATTATTAAAGGAGTTGATGGTTAAAAAATAAATAGAATTGGTTTAAAGTTTATAATTTCATTGAGAAGTATATTCAATTCTAGAATATTATGTATTATCCGGTCTTTTGACCAGGCAGTATACGGAAAAACATGACGATTCAAACTTCGAACTTATCAAGGAAGAACGCCCAGAGAGATGATTGCAAAGCCCAGAGACGAAGCATAGCTAAGAATTCACAAGGCATGCTTTAGAAATCAGGTGTTATGGCAGAATTTTCCATAGTGTTCGAAGAGAATTAAATAATCAAATCGAACGAATGAACAATGAAGAAATGACCCAAGGACTTTGGGAATAACATAAAAGGGCAAAAAAAGAATTATAAAAAAATTAGCGGAAAAATGTTGAATATTTGGAAGTCTTAGTTTTTAGAAGAGCCGACTAGGAGCAAACCCAAAAAATCTTCAGACCTGACCCAAAGCAGGATAACCTTGGAAAAATTCCAAGCATGACCTGAAGCAATCCATATAGAAACCAAGCATGACCTAGAGTTGATTTGGTACTGACCCAAGTGGTTGGATCAGTCTGATTCCAAGCAAGCGAACTCGGGTCAAACATACAGAAGTCTTGGGTTGGACACACAAAATTCTTGGGTCAGACTCCAAGCAGATAGAGGAGATTCAGAACACAAAAATCTTAAAAATTCTTCAGACCGAACCCCGAGTAAGCACTCAAATTGTCTGACTCCAAGTTAGTTCAAGTTAACGAATGTCATACCAACTCAAGCCAAAAGAATAATTGATCCACCAAAATGGTGGATTGGTACCAACCGAACTCTGTGGGATTGGTGAGTCCCATCTTCTGCATACACAACCTACTCGATGCTAAAAGCCTACTCCAAGTGTTGTTTTGTTGGTCCAATGCAATTCTCTATCGATCTCCATGAACTCTTGAATTTGTAACTTTGTTCTTCCATGACTCCGTCATTTGGACTTCAAAACAAGTTAATATTGATGCAAACAACTATGGAATCACAAAGCTAACCACAAGATGAGCCAAAGCGAGGAATTCAAGATGACTAGATTAGCAATCTTACGTAGTCAAACTGACCCAAGCCATTGGAGTCGCACCAACCCGTGTAAGTTGATAAGGTGGCATCCTACTTTGGTAAAGAAATAGTCTAAGGCATGGAAAACGGGGTGGAGATCTTCTGGATGAGATTTTAACTTCCTACCTCTATAAATAGAGGAGTATGGCTCATTTTTCAGGATCTATTAGTTCTTACTCTCCTTTCCCTATTTTTTGTAATCTCTATTGGATTCATACCGACCCGTAAGAATTTCCATCTTCACGTCAAAATATAAGCAATAAAAATCATTAAATGGACGTAGGCCAAGACTAACCGAACCATTATAAATTATTGTGTGTTCTTTTTTGCTCGTTTATTATTTATTTCCATCACTTTTCATTCTCTATTTAATCTATTGGGTGTTTATGCCATTTTTGGTTCAAACATTTTCGTATTCATTGAGAAACACTTGAACTGGATGATTTAAGACTTGGAAAGATTCAAAATGACTATATAATCATTTAAGAAGGCCATAACTAGAGGAAATCAACAAGAGGAAGCCAAGAGACATCCTCAGGAGCTAACCCCTCATCAATCTACATAATTAGGGATAATATGAAAATCATGATGAATAGATTGCAAGATAGGATGATTGTTCGCTAGAAAGAGAAAATGGAGAATTTCTTCAAGAAAATGGGACAGAGAGGAATAGGCGGAGCTGCTGTAAATCGGACTCAAAGACCAGAAGCCGGAGTACAGATAACTGGAAGTAGAGTAGAATGACCTGGGTCAAACACCAAGCCAAACATACGGGTCGGTACCGACCCACATGAAAGAGGCGATAGTGACCCACAAAGGCTCGTGGGCATGGGTCGTCCAAACCTAGGAAGGAATAATGTGATCCTGGAGCAGATGTGGAGCGTACGAATGCGAATCAGAATGCAAAAGCATGACCGGAGGAGTATGTGGCAGAATTTCCCCATAGGAATATGGGGTAGGATGAAGTTATGAATCAGACACCTCGATTGGATGAAAACCCCAACTTCGGGATGGTTTGGGGTTAGTTTGGATTCTTTATCTCGCCTTTTATTCTCAATAAATAAACAATATCACCTCAGTCTGCTTGCACGTGTACAAGATCCCTAACGATCCCTAGGTAAGCTCTGAGTTGGATGCCTGAGATGGCTATTTAGGATATTTGCCAATATTAACCTCGGATCGCGACATGTGTTGGGATCGTAATTGGTCCCTAGACACACTCTGATTTAGAAGTCTGGAGGTGACATTGATAGGATTAGATTTCTACTAGGTGCCCTAACTTAGACTCTGTAAGTAATGGCCAAAACAGATTAGGAAAGACCAACTAAAATTGATGACCCCCAAGAATTGATTAAGATTTTATAAACCACTTGAACGTGATGGCTGGTATTGATCACCTTAAGTCTCAACCGGAGAGAGGGGACTGGAGTGCAAGGTGCTAGTCCCCTTACTGGAGAGCAAGCGGGTGGACTTCAATGATATTGATCACTCTAATTCCCGATCGGAGAGTAGGGACCGGAGTGCAAGAAGTAAGTCACCTCTTCAGAGCGGAGTGGATGGGCTTGCTTATCATTGAGTCCCCTCATCAAAGAGCGAGCGGATTGGACTCAGCAAGGGTCCGAAGAGACACGGATTTGATTAACCGCCCCGAACAGCCATGGATTTGTTTAGCGGTCTAAAGAGACCATGGATTTGATTATCAACCTCGAACAATGATGGATTTGATTAGCGGTCCGAAAGACCATGGATTTGGTTATTGGCTCCGAATGGACATGAATTTGATTGAAGATCCATCACAGATTTTTGTATCGGCCTTGAACGGCCATGAACTTGGCTAATGATCCGGAGAGATAACTGATTTAACCATCAGTCCTGAATGTCCATGAATTTGATTACCGATATAGAGAGATCGTAGATTAAACTGATTATAAATTATCCAATAAGATCAAAGCTAAGAATGAACATATTTGATTTTGATAAAAGGATTTGAACGCCTTGTAATTAGAATAGAATTGACAAATCCTAGGCGAACATGAGACGATTTTGACATATGATGTAGTAACTTCGAGTGGAATCGGAATTGTGATGATATATTGATAACACTTATCCAAAGTCTAGAATCTTAGCTATAAAGGGTCTAGAATGACATGTGATTGACAATAAAATCTAATGGAACATGATGATTTTCAATCGCTTGATCGACTGATAGCACGAAAATTCAACAACTAACATCTTATTGACACCAACATTTGTTCCTGAGCATAGCACACCTTCAATTCGTAAGGCATGCTTTAGGGAGCAAGTGTTATCCCGCCTTTTGACCACGCAGTATACGGACAAACTTGATGAGTCAAACTTCGAAGTTTTAAGGAAAGAAGCCTGGAGAGATGTGTGAAGTCCCGAAACCAGGTGCAGCTAATAGTTCACAAGGCGTGCTTTGGAGAGTAGGTGTTAGGGTCGAATTTGCTAGAGTCTTTAAACAGACTTAAATGGTCGAATCGGAGGAGCGAATGATGAAAAAATGACCCAAGGACTTTAGGAATATCATAAAATGGCAAGAAAAAAGAAATAGTAAAAAATTAGCGATAAAGTTGGAAATTTGGAAGTTCAAGTTTTCTAAACGACCCAGAGCAAACCCACAGAATTCTCAGGTCTGACTTGAAGCAAGATAGCCTTATAAAACCTCCAAGCGCCACCCGAAGCAATTCATGTAGAAACCCCAAGCTTGACCCAAAGTTGGTTCAGTATCGACCCAAGTGGTTGGATCGGTATCGACCTACAAAAACTGAGGACGAACACATAGAAAGCTTAATTCTGACTCGAAGCAAGCGAACTCGGGTCGAACATATAGAAGTCTCTGGTCGGACAAACAAAATTCTCAGGTCTAACTCCTGGAAAACGAAGGAAAATTCGAAGTATAAAAAAATCCAAAAAAAATTCAGGTCGACCTCTAAGCAAACACCTTAATTTCTCACGTTGGACTCTATGTTAGGTCTAGTTAACGAAGTTCAAGCCAACTCAAGCCAAAATAATCATCGATCCACCGAAACAGTTTATCTATACCGACCTAACTATATAGGTCGGTACCAATCCAACTTCCCTCCATCGATGGGTCCCATCTTTTGCCTACACAACCTACTCGATGCTAGAAGCCTACTCCAATTATTTCTTTGTTGGTCAAATGTAATTCTCTATCGATCTCCATAAACTCTTGAATCAACAAGTATGTTCTTTCTTGACTCCATCATTTGGACTATGAAACAAGCTAATATTGGTGCAGACAACTATGGATTATGAAGCTAACCACAATATGAGCCAAAGCGAAGAGTTCAATATGATTAAGTCAGCAATCTTACGGAGTCGTACTTACCCAAGACTTTGGAGTCATATCAACCCAAGCCCTTGGAGTCATACCGACCAGTATAAGTTGATGAAGTGGCATCCTACTTTGGTGGAGAAATAGTATAAGGTGTGGAAAACGAGGTAGAGATCTTCTATTTGAGATTTTAGGCTTGCTACCTCCATAAAGTGGTATGGCTCATTTTTTCAGGATCTTTTGGCTCTTACTATCCTTTCTCTAATTTCTTATAATCTTTTTAGAGTTGTACCTAACTGTAAGAACTTCCACTTCCAAGTCAGAACGGAAGCAATAAAAACCATTAAGTGGATATAGGCAAAGATTAGCACTACTACAAAGCAGGCCATTTGCATCGGTTGTTTACCCCCCTTTTGCATCAGTTCAACAACCGATGCATATGCAACCGATGCAACAGGATTAACACTTTTGCATCAGTTCTGAAACCGATGCAAAAAGGTTCTTTTTGCATCGGTTGTTACTAACAACTGATGCAAAATACCATGGTTGATTGCTTGGACACAGCCCCCATGTTGCATCGGTTGTAATGAAAACCGATGCAACAAAGGAACTTGTTGCATAGGTTGTTGTTGAAAACCGATGTAAACTAATCCCTCTATTGCATCGGTTTTTTATAACAACCGATGCAAACTAATCCCTCTATCACATCGGTTTTTTATAACAACCGATGCAAACTAATCTCTCTATTGCATCAGCTATTTATACCTGATGCAAAAAAGTCATTCTCAGAAACCATTATTACGGTACTCAAATAGACTATATATATATATTATTGATTATAACAAACAATTATTGCATGCAATATTACAATCATTCAATTAAATTTGATGGCAAATACATAATCAAATTCAATAAATAGCATAAGTGCACGGGTTAATACATAATCAGGTTTAATAAATACAGTACTCTTAGATTTAATAAGTGGTATATTCAGAACTCTTCTCAAAATGTCTGAAGATGAATATGGGGTAGAAGGAAATAGGCCTAAAATAGGCCTATTATAGTTTCATGCGATGTAGTTTTTATGAATTGCATCTTGGCTTTGCTTCAGTGTCGAGTTCCGCAAGACCTTAAATTAATTTTCTTCAGTTCTTTATTCCCTGATCAGCGTTCCATGGCTTCTTCATCATTTCATGAAGTTGCAATCAGTTATTTCAATGCGTGTAAGCATACAAATAAAGGTAGACAGTGCCATCTAATTTTAAACAGTAATTTGTTTCTTCCAGTCCAAGTAAGTGCAATAAACAGTTGATAACGATGTACATAAATGCCAAAAAATTTAAGCAAACTTGTATATGATAACCAAAAATATGATCAAGACGTCACAACAATTAGCGTGGACCATGGTAATATAACATCCAGCAAAAAATTATTGTATTGCATTAAGCCTGGTAGAAATGAAGAGCATCCACGATAATGAACGAACTTGGAATTACATACATAGACTAATCAAATCAAATGAATAAGATATAGAAATATAATGAAGAGGACAAGAAATCAATACATCTTTTAAGGAAGTTGTGCCCACTAAACCTGTAGAAATTGATCAGCATGGCCCTTCACTTCCTGTTTTCATTGCTTCACTTGATGTTCATTTAATCAATTCAGCCTCTCTTTATTTTATTTTTCATAGAACGTGCTGAATCTTCCCTTTTTTAAAAATCTGTTTCCCTTCACAAACAACCGAAACCGAGAAATAAAAATATTAATATATCATGCATTTGCCAATAATGAAGACAGTACTATATTATACAATTTACAGTGCTTACCTCACTGGATAGCTTGAATCAAGACTAATTTACATCAAAAGGACAATATCGACCTACTATTCATAATAGAATAATGTGTGAAACTAATTAGTGGCAAATATGCAAATTAAGAATGACAATAAAAACACCTCTGAGGAGTAGAAACAAAATCCCAAGAAGAAGAAGATGCTCCAACAAAAAACATGTGATGGTTATTAGTCTGATAATTAAAAGGTAAGCTAACTACTTCTAAGGAAATTCATGTAGTGGTAGGAAAAAAAGGAGGGAAAAACAGCATTCTTTATAATTCTAATGATATATGCATCCCGTAATCTTTGCACGACTTTACAGCACAAGCAGGCTGTATAGAATCATTACACTGTGTTACCAATGTTTATGGTAAATATGTCTATGTAGGAATTCTAAGGAATTAATATGTGAGATGGAAAATGGTAAGGTGAGTAGTGACGATTATTGAATATTATGAAGGCCTTAGTTTCTATGAACATATTCACCAGTCACCAGTAGCTATGACATGCTAATATAAGTAACTGAATTACAATAGGCTTATATATAATTGTGATAATTGTGATGAAACCTATCAACTGATGTTAGTCAAATGAAAATGCAGTACATATGCAAGCACTACAGGCATATTTGTGGATTTCCCAGCTCAACATCAGTAATAAATGTTTAAAAAGGGTCAAACATGAAAGGCTTTCATACGGTATAGCATTACCGGAAAGGCTTGCATCATGAATAACCAACCTGAAACCGAAGTTCAAAATTCTGTTTTCTGATTCTATTCTGGTTAGTTGAAATTGTCAAAACCGTTTCAAAAAATATGGAAATTCCGCTTTAATTCCAACTTGTAGATATTGACACTTTTCGGTCCTAATTATAGATAATTACATAAAAAATATTTATTACTAAGATAAACTTATGCTACAATCGTCACAGTTCACACAACCAAAAAAACTTGCTTGCTATATGAAGCTCAGTGAAGGAAAACTAGAGGTAGTTTAATTAAGTTTTTTTTCCTCCAATGTTTTCAATTGCTTCTATGCCACTTCCGTACAGCAAAAAAATGCACAGTTTCAACATGTTTCTTCTGTAAAAAGTTGAAGTTAAACTGATTGAGATAATATCATCTACGAAAGATTCTCTTTTTCCAAGTGATTTTGAGTTATTTAACGACAATTTTAACTCGGATTGAGTTTTACGAATGTGTTTTTTCTTTTTTTTGGTAAAATATAGAACCGGATATTTAGTGAAATTCTGACCCGGCCATACCGAAACTGGGCCAGAATGTCTGGCACGCCAATCAAATTTGAAACCTTGCCCAAAACTTGAATCTGATATACACATATTTGTTGGAAATAAGATCATCAAAATGATCATCATAAAGCAAACCCACAGACCTCTAATTCAAGCTTCCACTTGTCACTTTTTCTATGTTGGCCATATGATTCACTAACATCAAATAAATCTGTTCATTCAGTACTCCACTCATCACCTTACATCACCCTTTACCCTAAAAGCTAAAGGTTAAAATCCCATCTCAAGTTTTACCAAGCAATTCACAGTGATCAATAAAATCATATAAAATTATCAGTAGATATCGTGCTAAAAACTTCAATTGCACCATGATGTACACCAGTCACTTTACTTCATATATGAAAGCAAATTTATGAATTAATCTTCCAAAACACAGCAACTAGAGTTATATCTATATCGAAAGAAGCATGTGTACTTTGAACTATGCAAACATGGACACCACCAACGCTATCACTTTAACTACAATCACGTGAAAACAGCTTCTCTGTTTTTTTACAAGATCTCTAATAAATTAATATTATTGACAAAAACAATAAATACATAAATGATCTCTTATCTTGGGATGAATGTATGATTATCATTTACATAATTTTATTTAAACATTTGTTAAAGTATAAAATAATGGGTAAAAATTAAAATATGATTTTACGATAACTGAAATAAAATATGTTTCCGAGTCTTTTTTTCTTTCTCAATACCTTTTAATCTATAATTAATTATTTTCTGACAAATTGGTAATATCATCTATTCATTTAAATAAATATTTTAAGATTTGTTGCAAGACTTTTACATGCATAAAAATATATCAATTGTCTGGTACACTTTCAATTTTAGATATGCTCATCACTCTCTTATGAAACATCTATAGTTCTACCTATGCATCATTTATTTATTAATCAAACGTATTAAACATCAAATATCAAATCTATCTAAAGAAAGATTAATCAAAAAAAGATTAGCTTTTGAATTAATTAAATAAATGTAACTAACTACTATTTACTTATTCAGTTAAAAAATATTAAATCCTAAAAGATAACATGTCGGTATATCACTTGTTATACTAAAAAAATTTAATTATTTAAATGCATAAATAAATCACATAATTTATTTATACCGACAATTCCAACTATATTGCATAAAAAATCTATTTAACTTTTTTTTTACAATAATATAGTGTGCAGCCCACGGGTTACACTGTAGCTGTTTGGTATTACAACACCAAGTCTCTTCCTCGTTAGTTCTTTTGATAAAATGCTTCATAAACTAATAATTTGAGTAGGTTATGCTTGATATAAAATTTACTCAATACTTAACTATTTCACATGTAAGTGAGAGAAGCAGATTCAATCATGTTTGTAGCATTATACCTTCATGACTTATCCGAATGTGTGCTAGGGAAATAAATTCACGACATACCACGATAAACATTTAGGGAAATAAACTTCCATGATTTATCCTGATGTATAATGTATATTATGGACAAGCATACATCTGTTGGGATTTATGAGCAAAACTTAGTTGCCTAGATCTTTTTGAATACTATATAGTTGTCTCAATGCATACAACATATATATCAACACAAACAAATATGAAGCTTTGTTTTCGTGACATTCGATGAAAGTTGATAATGATTTGAAAGAAAAAAAAATCAAACAATAAAATGCCAACAGTCCCACACACAAAACCAAGACAATGTAGAAAATATGAGCTTATACATTAAAGATAGGGGACTGCGAGTGTTGTATAGTGTCCAGAGATATAAAAAATAGTCTTGGTTTGGCTTTTCAGGTCGAGCATTACATTATGAGGATTATAAGAGGCAGAATGGAATGAAATACATTAAAAAGAAAAGGGAAAACAAGCATATTCTTATGATGGTGGATTAAAAACGTGCATATGAACAACAGTAAGAGAGATAAACTAAAAGGAAGTAAGAAATGATGCAACCAAACAATCAAATGGTGTTAACTATGTCAGAGTATTCAAGCAGGGGAAGGAAAAATCCAATGAAATTACTTTGGTATAACTGCATTTTAGTCGGCTAAACGTGGCTTATTTCATGACTAATAAGCTGTGTTTCCATGTATGTCCCTACTCATGCTTCATTTATGTCGGGATACTTAACAAATATTGAACTTTAGTTTTGAAGTTAACAAAGCAATTAACAACTAAATTATATTGACATTCCTTTGGTGAAAAGTTGATGCAAGAAATAACAAATTTTCCAAGCACGAAGTCCAAGTAGTCCGTAAACACAACCAAAACAATGCAGAAAAATATAAATATATTCAATAGACATGGGAGATGACATAGATCAAGAAAAATACTATGCATGTTATGTTTTGTTCAGAGACAATAACAGATTTGTTAAGCTAAGGTCGAAAAATTACTTTATTGGATTGTAAGCCACGATATGGAATAAAAAATGACATTTGCTTGAATAAAAAGCTATACATGAACAAACAAGGATTATCGAAAATCGGGCTAGATGTAGTAGTGAGAGGATGATTTCAAAGAGTATGAAAGGATAAATTTGAAGGGCCAAACAGTCTAAATCATATTCATGTTATGGATGTTGTTTGAAACCTGGGCAATGAAAGTACTTTCATTTTTGTTAATCAAACTTGGCCTGTTTTCACAACTTGTAAGCTGCGTTTTCACGACTTGTAAGCTGTGTTTTCATGACTTGTAAGCTGTGTTTTTACGACTTGTAGGTTGTGTTAGTATTAATGATTTCTTTACTTATATGTTAAACTAAATCATATTTCACATTATGTATTAACGTATTATTATAATAACTTGTCATACCAGCATGAGGTTCAATAATTAAAGATGTTTCCAAATTTAAATGTTCTTAAAAGAAGAAATATTATGATTGATTTTATCTCTTTCACTTTCACTTTGATAATATATAGAAAAACCATTGGACTTCCTTTTGAAACAAAAAACTATTCTATGTTATCATTTAGGATATGTTATTGGGCATATTCTCATCGGAAAATAAATGTGTTCTCATCTGCTTTGAAACTTGTTGCTGTCAAATTTTCAAATAATTACAGTTAAATTGCAAGGTTCCAACTTCTACACTTACTGGGAACTAAAAAGAGTTTTTTGTAAAAAGAGAAATTATCAATATGCTTACCCTAAAAAGGCTTATGCATTGGCCAGACAAAAATAAACGGAAGCTACCTTTGCATTAAAAGAGCAATGTCAGCGGCTTCTGGAGCTTTCTTCTGTTTCTGTTGCCCGTAAATTTGGCATGACACAACATATGTGAATTTAAGATCGGCTTGAGCACGTGACTCAGAAGATGACTCAAATCCACTGGTATCAATGAAGTCGGCTACAGGGTAGTCATTTTCTATTCCTGTAAGATGCAATAGATTATACACGGTGCAAAAGAGCAAGGTAACTGATGATAATACAATACCTCCAAGATATCTTTTCTCAAGATAACTTTGAAGCATTAGGGCCCTCCGGTAATACATCATACCACGTACTGCAGTGTAGATCACAAGTAGTCAGACAGAAATATATACATAGCGCCTACTTATATTGGATGATTCTAAAATAAACGTGTTTATAATCGAAGTTACGTATAAATCAAGTGTTCCAGTTATTTCTTTGCGGTAGTCAGCACCCAAAAAATTGTACAATTTGCATACAATTTGCATACAAAATTCATACAATTTGCAGTTGAAAACACTTAACATACGGGTTATTGCACTCGTTTTTAGTTGTCAATTGCCAGCTAAATTGTCATTTGTCAAATTACATGGTCAATCAACACTTAACACATCTTATTATCAATTGTCGGTATAAGCAATGGATCAACAATATACGCCTCACTTATTGTTTCACATGATAGTCATAGACCACATCAATTGCTTTAGCAATTGAGTTGTCAATTATCGACAATCCGATTGCTTTTTTGGTAAATTTCCAAGTTTTTCCTCCTAATTGCTCAAGAAATATTCTATGATTACATTAACCATTGCCAATATAATTGGCAATTGCTTTAGCAATTAACTCATTGGTTCAATTGCTCTAAAGGCAACTATGAGACCGTTTGGTCAAAAATAGAAACCATCCCTTAAAATATAACAGTACAGCTACATGTGTTCTCCACATAAGCAAGCAAACGTGAGTGACAGAAAAACGAAAACAGCAGGAAACTGTAACCATAAAATAGACGATAATTACCGGGAAAGATTTTCTGAAGATAGAAAAGAGTAGAAATCCCATCTTCATTCTCCTTATGTAGTTCTGACGAACTATAGAGAACAGTTTCACTGTAGTATAGGGTAAAAATGCTGCAACCAAAAAATTTATTTCAATCAGTCAGTCAAACAAAACAGAAAGAGGGAGAAAATGAAAGGTTTGATTCTCTAAAGCTTGACGGAAAGATCCAGATGTGAATGAGATTAGCAAGCACCTAAAAGACATCATCTCAGAAAAAGGTTTTGCAGAAGGCATATCCATGAATAACGAATTTGTACAGAACTGCAATCTCCTTCTAGCTTACAAATTTTTTGGAATATTTTCAGCAGAATCTTTCAGTTTTAACAACAAATTCAAACGTTTCACCTGCTCTTTCTGTAATAAGCACAGTAGTGTCAGTATGTTCTGCGTGCATATTCACTGATAAAAAATATAAGTGAAGGCGTACCAATTCTGGATCTCTCGGCCATGCAATTTTAGAAAATAGACGACCTGCGTTTCTTGCACATGCCAAAATGTTCCATGTATCATATAGCTCCCTACTACCGCACATAAAGAAATAAATCACATTTACGTCAAACACATGGAAAATGTTGGATACCATATATGCATAATACACATGAGAGCTTTAAATGACCTTAAATTGGGTTCCAGCAAGTCATGGGTCACAGAGTCATAAAGGTCAAATATAGCTTTAGAAGCACCTGCCGCAAGTTCAGGCGTCTCATCTTGTGCCTGCAAACCAAAACTGGTTAACCTTAAATATTTGATAAGGTTGAAAAGCAACTCAAACATGATGATGCAGCAGTGATTAGAACAGATATATGACAATAGTCCTAACTAAACAAAATTGCCAAATAAAACTGGTCACTAAAACAAAATAAGTCACAAGAAAAGCAATAGAAATATTGTTATCAAAAATTTCAAAATCTTATGATTTAAACCCTATTTCAGATCGAATACCTCGCGTTCTGATTTAATTTACATGCCGATTCAAACTCATTTAAAATCACAGTTGAGAACTATTTTGAATCCACAATCCAAATTCTAGTGTTTTCTAAACAAAATAAAAATGAAACAGGCGAAAGAAAAAAATTGTATCTTAAGGTTAGATGTATAAGTTAGAACATCATAATCATTTCATAGTGTGCAAACCTTAAAATATGGATTATTTGAATCAATGATTTATCAATTAAATCCCGTTTCAATTTAAAAATTGAACTTTAAGATTTACGATTTGAATCATGTTTTGATAACCTTGAGTAGAAATGCTAAATCATAAGAGTGGTTCCATATGATACATCAATTGGTATAGAACATGTATTTAGCTCAAATTAAGTTGAAAACTTAATGCAGAGATAGATTTAAATTTAGCATACTTAAAACAGATTTAAATGTATCCGATACATGATGCAATCTATCAATTTAAGAATCATATGCACAATATGTAAAGAAACTTCATTAATTTACCAAAAAAAGTCTCATGTACCAGTTTTAAGAATCATAAGAGCAGTTCCATATGATATATCGAATTGTATAGAATATGTATTTAGCTTAAATTAAGTTGAAAACTTAATGCAGAGATAGATTTAAATTTAACATCACAACTTCATCCAAGAAAAAAAAAGAAAAAAAACTGCTATCAAACACACTGACCATTTTCAACCACAATCGAACACCCTTGCTACTGTCCTTTCATCCTTACAGCACTGCCTACGTTCATCCAAACCGCCGTTGTTTGAACCACAGCACAATCACGACTTTTTCGCAAACCTACCCATACACTTGCCTGAAACCGCGTACACTATCACCTGACCACCAGCAAAACTCCACGACGAACTCAACATCCTCACCGCAATCCTCCACTCGCGACCTTCTTTAACCAGACCTACGACACACTTCAAATCGAAGCCACCAACCACCCACTATAGCAAACACGAGACCACTTCCTCCCACCACAGCAATCGAACAGCCGCGAATCAATTGGATTTGTGAACGAAAAAAAAGCTTTCGCTTTGCAATTTTCAACCCAATTGGAGATTTCTGGAAATTTCCCATTTGTGAAATTCAGTTTTAATATACTCGTCGAAAATGTAAACTATAACTTACAATTCAATCATTTGATTTAGATCTACATACAAATGAAGCCATTGAGGATTCATATCAATGATTCTTCTAAGCGTCACTTCCAGATCCACTTCGCCTTCACTTCCAGCATTGAATTGGTTAAAACCTAGCGAGTATGATTTTGACATGCGAGATAGAGGGAAGTAGGACGCAGAACAATATATTTGGGATTTGGAAGCATGCGAATATGGAGGAGGTGAAGAATAAGGAGTTGCGAATGTGGATTAGCGGTTGGATTTGGAATTTAGGCTTAAGGAAAGATGGGAAGCGGAAAACGAAAATAAGAGGCGGCAACCTTTGGCATCGGCTAAAAAAAAGAGTTGATGCAAATAAAGGTAGTTGCATCGGTTGTAAATAAAACTGATGCAACTAACGCTATTTGCATCGGTGTATTTTCTTCGGTTGTTGACGATAACTGATGCAAATTGTATTTTTGTACTATCTACTGCTTTTCACATACCAAATGCATCGGTTGTTAAAACGCAACCGATGCAAATACTTCTATTTGTGTCGGTTGTTGTAACAACTGATGCAAATGAGGCGAAGCAACATGCGTTTTTTGTACTAGTGTAGCCAATGGTTATGTGTCCTTTTCTACTCGTTTTTCATTTTTTTTTCTTCACTTTTCGTTCTCTACTTAACCTATTGGGTGTTTGTGCCCTTTTTGGTTCAAGCATTGTGAAATGGTTTTAATAATTAATTAGCGGTTTAAAAAGATTTTTCTATGAATTTTTAATATGGGAAAGAGATTTTTGAAAATTAATTATAAGGCTTAAAAATCCCTATTTTTGATTTAAATAAAATGAAACCAACTTTTTGATATTAAAATGAGGGAATTAGGCAAAAGGACATACTTTAAAAAAATTAGGCTCAAGGACACCAAGTTTCTTTTTTGGACCGAAGGACAAACTTTGAAAGAAAATTAGACAAAACAGTAATGTTAGTTATAACTAGCATTATATTAAGTTTTTACACTATAGAAAATGCTCATTATAACTAGCATTATATTCAGCTTTACACTGTACAAAATGCTAGCTATATTTACCATTATTCATCGGCCTAATTTTTTTTCAAAGTCTGTCCTTCGGCCTAAAAATGAAACTTGTTGTCCTTCAGTCTAATTTTTTTTCAAAGTTTGTCATTGTGCCTATTTTCCACTATAAATAATATAAAATCTTTTGAAATAAATAATTATATTTTGTATAATTAAAACCACTCTTATAAATGAGTAGTGTGTATTATTGGAAACTATTTTATATGCGATGTGAAATTTTAAAAAAATGGAGTTATAACACTGTCTAGCATGGGACGTTCAACGGTATATTTCCACTTATTCTTTGGACTTGTTATACAGAATATAATTAAATAATACGAGTGTAATTTACGAGTAGTGAGTAAATAAGTGAGCAAACCGGGTAGTCTGAGAAACCTAAACTGATATTTGATTGGTTACTTTTTGTAAGTAAATATCACTTATATGAGGATGGGCAATATAGGGTATTCACATTTAAGGTATTGTCGGCTAAGAGTGAGCAGACTGAGAGTCATAATTTTGTCTATCTTTTGTAAGTGTACTCATATCATGTGTGAGAAGTAAATTAGATTATGCTGGCATCTATCCTTATGGCCTATTTGTGGAGTCATGCCACGAATCCATTTCATACTTTGTGATGTATAGGGTCGAGAGCCACTGTTGCTATATCATATAGGTTAGCAGTCTGTTACCATTGTGCCACTTTCAAGGTCGTGACCATTGTAGGAACCTGGTTAGGTCATAGCGAGTTTTATGGGTGAATTTTAAAAAATAAAATCCATTTTAGATTTTATTAGGCCCATTAAGCCTTATTAGTTTTAGTTCCAATCCAAATATTTTTAAATAAAATCTTTATTTTATTTTATTTATTAATTTAAAAAGTTTTATTAGATTCATGTAAGATGTATTTATAGGTGTATTAAATACACTTATGGGTGTATTGTGCACGTGTGATATATATAAGTGTACATGTTAATATTCATGTACATATATTCTGGAATTACACTGTAATGGACACATTTGTCCCTTTACATATACTTTTTTCCATAGTTTTGCTTGGATAATGTGTATATATATAATAATATTTATAGTTGTTTTATTTATTTAAATAATTTGACATAATTAAAGTATTTGAATTTATATCTAAAATATCTTATGTTAGTTTTAAATTTTAAAAATGATCCAGATCTTGATTAATATCTATTTTAAATTTAAATTCAGAGATATCAAAATACTTTTATATAGATGTATACAAAATTTAGTTGTTCACAAATTTGTATAAACTCAATATATACATATATATATATATATATATAAGTTTTATATTTCAATTTGAAATGTATATATTTATAGATTATTTTATTTTTGAAATTATATTTATAGATTATTAATTAACAAATAAATATATACATATATTTAAAAAATTTAATTTTTTAAACTTTCGAGCAAAAATGATTCTGGCTAAAAAATTATAATGTAAAATCCATAGAATTTTGCATTAAAAGGTTTTTATAATACACATATAAATATATAAAAGGATTTTAAATATATCTATATTGTTAATCATAGTTCGATAAATAGTAAATAAGTTTTGATTTGAAAATGTATACATATTCATATATATCAAACATATATTTTATGCATATTTAATAATAAATAACATATTCTGAAATTTAAGTATAATTAATAATCAATTTAAATTTTGAAAAATTACTTTTAATATTTAAAGATTTGCTAAAGAAAAAATAAATTATAATGATATATAATGTATTTTTTTAAAACAATTTATATGCATAAGGTTTAATAACAAACATTAATCAGCATACAATGTAAATGAAAAGATATATCATATACGATAATAAATAAAATTAAAAATAAGATGCTACCAAAATATGTAGTATATGAAATGCACCTTGAATAAAGAACCAACTCCTAAGATATGAACGAATCAACTTTAGAAATTACACCATTCTACAGTACCACTTTAGATTTGTTTTATATGATTTTGTATAGCATTTGCACCTTAAATTTTTTGACCAAGCCCCTAGATTTCATGGCTAGACCCGTAAAATAATAAGAACAAAATGAATAAGAAGTGTATGGTCTAACTAGCCAAAAAGAAGATGTGAAAGTGGAGCAAAGATCTCCTACTTTTTCTCAGTACTTTCTATCCAATTCAAATCCAATTTGAATCGTTTAAAATCTCCCTCCTATTCATCTACGACCGACACGATTTAGGGCTAGAAAGGCCTATAAAAATTCCCAAGCCTATTTAATAAATAATTGTTTTAATTCGAATTTAAATTCTTATCGATATCATATATCGATAAGCACGTATATAACTTTTATATACACACCTAATTAAGTACTGTGACGACCCACCCTTCTGATCCTTGGGAATGACACTTAACGTATCCTCAGTATTTATGTGTCATTGCCCAAGCATCCGAAAGATAAGTTGTCTTGGGGTGAAATAAAGAACAAAATAAGACAGAATAGATTAACCTCACAGCGAAATGGTTACGTATAATATAAAATGATATAGTACAAAAGGTTACTCCTTATAAGGAGTTATCAGAGTTATAAAAAATTCTACATCTAACAGATTGATAACCATATGGCTTTTCATTTTTAACATACAAAATACACTTACATAATCATACAACGTAAATAAATAACTAGATAACTAAGGAGCCGCCTGCTCGATCATTTACATTTTTGTTTTGAACTTTATATAATTAAGTAAGAATACTTATACATATACTCTAGTACACATACATATATACATATACACTAAATAATCTACATTCTAATCTATTTAAATGTTGTTTAAAATACAAAACAAGCCTCACAACATTTCAAACAACTTTTAGATGATGAAACGTCAAAATTCGAAAAAGGGTTTCCGGTCACATTTCTATTTTTCATCGAACAAAATATTGTAAACTAAATTTGAAAGCTATTTTATCCTCAATATTTACTATTTAAAAGAGTTTTTATTTTAATTATAAAACCTATTATTTTTTAAAAGTAATTAAATATTCAAAAATTAATGTGGTGAAATTCCGGGTAGTGACAAGTACCAATTACTTCCCAAGATCAAATAAAATTTAATAATTATTATTTCATAAATATAAATTAATTTATAATAATTTTGATTAAATCATGTGGTATATTGGAGCATTCAACATTGCCATTGTGCGACTCGAATGTGTAAATTCAGTTAGCGATTAATATCGAATAATTCAAACATGTTCACACGTCACCATGGCTAGTCTTGTGATAGTTTGGTCACTTATGCAATTTTGATAAAATCTAATTTCACTATTTTAAGTGGTCCCATGTAGCAATGATTATCTACAACAATCCTTCATCGAAACTATATCACTTTAGGACTTAAGAAATTTGGTTTTAGTCAAAATTCCAATATCATAAACATTCAACTTATTTAATTCAAATATAAAGTCATTGGTTTAATAATAACAATTACTTTTAATCATACTTCTCCGGCCAAAGACTTTGAATTTGAGTTGACTATAGATGACCGTGATATTAACCTCATATAATCGAGGAGACATATTCTATGTTAAATAATGTTTCACTTCCAATGCTTCAACTCAGACCCAAAACTAGTCATTTGATGGACGTCATGTCATGATTTTGCTATAATTAAAATGGAGTGTTGTAACATCCTTAAATTTTTATAACATTATTCTGGAGATTTAATTCGATAAATTAAATAGAATAATGATGATAAGGAGATTGAGATTTGAATAAATCACATAATAGGGACGTGCTTATTAACAAAGTAAATAGGCTTTAAATTGGTTTAAAGGTTAATTAATCTACACATGGGCATATTAGTAAATTGGTCAATTTATTATACACGGCTATATCTTTTCGGAATTGCCTATTCATGTTTCAATTCCACTTTCACAAACAAAAATTCTTTAAAAAAACTAAACCAAAGCCGGCTATTACCAAGGAAGAAAGGAAGAATTTTAATCTAAAGCTAAAGATCAAAAGCTAGAGAGGATTAATCAACAACAAATCTCAAATTCCTTATCAAGTTTAAGGTGAACAATAATTTTCTGCTATCTTTATTTTTATTCTATGATCATATGGTTTTGAATTTATGATTTAAATTCTTTTTTGTGATAAAATGGACGATGATATGCTTGATTCATACTATGATGATTTGTTTTAATTCATAAACAAGGAATTTGTACGGTTTCAGTATAAAACCAAGAATATATGATTTCAGGTTGCCAATTTTTTTTATGTTAAGTAAAACATGATTTTGAAGACAGGTTTTAATTTTCAGAATTTTTCAAGCTATGGAAATTTTATTATGAAATTTTATTGAAAAATATGATATAATTGGGTTTAAAATTTATTTCGAGAATTTCAGGAAGAAATTGATTCTAAAATTTTAATATGTTTGATTACATGATGAAATTGAATTTCTATGCTTTTGGGGATATTTTCCAATTGATTTACTTAAGGAAATAAATTATTTTAAAAGAAGGGCATTTTAGTAAATGTCGGTTTTTGGTTATATGGTAAGGTTTTAAAGTTTAAATCCTTTAATTTGGATCTGAATACATGCGGTAGTTTTAGAAAGTAAAGTATTTGAAAAGATTTATGGCGGCAAATAAGTGTTTTATAAATAGGCAAGTTGTTAAAAAGAAATTACTAAAAGTTGCTATAATTCAGCCTTTAAATCAGAAAATAATATTTTGCCTCTGTTAGTAAGTACCTTCCGACTCCATTGACTTCGCCTCATCTCATTCGAAACCAACACAATCAAAACCACTATAGTCGAAACCAATACACATGATATCACTTAAGTGGTATGCAGTGGATTGGAAGGAAGGCGGAAGCCATTGTGTTGAATGGGGTAGCTTCCGAATGGGTCGAAACCCTGCTAGGTTTTCATAAGTAAATCCCTTGCCTAGTTTTACCTAAAGCTTTTGACACAGTGAAAGCTATACTTTCGAAAAAGATTTATAATTAGCTTTCAAAGAATGTTGTCATGTTGTGTTAAAGTATTTTCTTTTGAAGGAATACCTTTTTACTTTAAATAATTGCTTTTGAAAGGATAGGTTTCGTCTCAATTGAACCCAAGCTGCTAATTCCCCTTTCGACTGCATTGAAGTCATCTATGTTGTTGAAAGGGTTACTTCTGTTTTACTTAACCTTTTTCCTATATGCTTTCGAAGGGGTTGAGGGTTTCGAAGGTAATGAAGTCAAAAGGGGGGTTCGACTTTGTCCTTTGAAGTTTTGATTTTAAAGTCTTTTATTTTCGACCAAGATGGTTCTGACACCATCAATTTTTCCTCAAATTAATTTTTTTTGATGTCGAAAGAGATACTTTCGTATATAACCATTTTGACCCAAATGATGTTTTTAAAGATTAAACCCAATACTTTCGGAAGGGGCAGTTCCATTTGTTTCGAAGCTCTATATTGTAAAAAGATGATTTGATACCAAAAAAAAGGTATTTTAACTCTAATTTTCATCAAAATTCAAATATGGGGATGAGGTAGTTTATTATTTTTTAAGTACAGCCGTCAGTCCCATTGTAGAACTACAATATGCGTTCAAACGATAAAGTATCCAAGTGTTCCATACTATCCGTAATTTAGGCGGTAGTTAATCCATCAAAGTCCCGCCTGATTCTGAGTTAGAACTAATAAGTTATTGCAGTCTGAATAAAAAAATAGCGGTTTCTGCACTAGGGGGGTTCATATACATGGATGTGGTAGCATGTTATTTTCTAAGGGCTTTGAAAGGCATGTATATAATGTTTTGAAAATAAGTCTTTTCTTTCGGAGGCTATCTAGAGGTTTCGAAAGAGATGTTTTTATGGTTTCAAAACATAAACCCAGTCTTAATTCATTATAATAACCATGGCATAAATAAAGACTTTGAAATGGTATTCACATTGTTATTAACATATAATTGTATTTGGGGGAAAGGGCAGAATAATCAGTTAGGTTGACCTAGTAGCGAATATAACCTAACAAATGTGAAAAATTTAAACAAAGATATTAGCAGGGGAGAATAGGTTTACTATAAGCCCGTGAAACTGTATGATATTGGAAGGGGCCAATAGATTCATAGTCAGCCTATGAAAACTATGATTTGATACTGGAAGAGGCCAGTAGGTTTGTAGTTAGCCCACGAAAACTATATCAGGATTAAGATATTGACGGTCAGCCAATAGGTTGCTAGTTAGCCCATCAAAACTAGGATATGAAATAAGATATTGGAGTCGGTAATTGGTTTTTGGTGATCTCATGAAAACTAAGTAATTGGAAAGATAGTCCTTAACATTTAACAGGTTAATTGTAACCCTAGAAACTATTATTGAGACAGATAGTTGGAATGAATGAGAAGGCATAGTCTAGAATTGATTTAATTGTTTTGCATATCATCATAATGTTTTGAAATACTATGTTTTAACCATTATGGATGCAGAAGCATAGTATATGGTTTATAAATGTTTTAGGATACTAGTGAGGGGAAAACCCATTCAGCTAAGCGGCGTGGTTTTACTAGATATCCAAATAGTTTGAGATGGTAAATTATTATTCATGTTAGGCTTTATGTCTGACTCAAAAATTTTCCCCCTTAAACTCTCGGGTACTTAATTGATTTTGAGTAGGTTGAGAGTTAAGTTTTTCAGGTGTTCTTCGGACAAATAAAGCTTCCGAGAACATGTAGGTGGAAAACTTATTATTAGAGTACTTTTATTTTCGCTGTGTGTTTTGATTTTAAAGGCAAATTATTTTCTTGCCTATCTATATACTCTGATCTACCAAGGGGCATCTTCGTATGTCACTCTTGGCGTATTTTGTAATAATTATTCGTTATCTGGACGTGGTCTACGAATTGGGATAATGTAATGAATTTGGCATATTTTGAAATGGAATATGGAATTTGTTTTTCTGTTTAATTTGTTTCCATATTCTTGTGTTTCTGTGTATCAATGTATCTAATATCACCATGTCTGGTCGTCAAGGATGAATAATTATGGATGACTGCAATATATGTAGCCGTTAGTTTTGGGCCTCCAAAGAGGGGGATGTTACAAGTGTCCATATTGAAGTTCATTAGTATTTTCAAGTCGAGAGAACTGGGTAATATTGTCACTTTAAGATTCTTTGTTTGACCTTAATTATATAACCAATAGAAAATTATCAAGTGAGTCATTACATAGTTATCCATTAACTATTAGTATGAAACTCCTTGGTGCCTCCGACAGCCATAAGTAATACACTGCCAAACATCTAGAGAGTGTTACGTATTTTTGTCTCAATAGATGTACCAATATCCTATCTCGAAACATCTTGACTAGAAATATTCAAAATAGTATGCTATTTTAATATGATAAACTTCTCCTTATAGCACATTATATACCATCACATAACATATTATTTATGGATTTTCTATTGAATATACCTAAACTAAAAAAAGTTAACATAACATAGTATGAAAAGTATATAATAAAAAGAAAAACACCTTTTATTTCAAATGAAAATTTATTACTGAGTTAATAATTTACAGTAAATTGCAAAATTTCCCTTGAGGCATGCCTTTCACTCCATCAATCCCCCACTTCCACTTGGGGCCAATTTTGAAATCACAATCCGATCGGATTAATGTGCTAAGAACTGTGCAAGCTAGTCTGTTCGTAAATGGATGTGCTACGTTATCCTTGATATCTACTCTATACATCAATAATTCTTTATTAGCAAACGAATTCTCTTATAAGGTAGCATTTATGAAGAATGTGCCTTGATTCCTTGTTAGAGCTTGGTTCCTTTGTGATCAACATCGTAGCACAGTTGTCACAAAACACTTTTGTTGGATTTTCATCGTTCGAAATCACTCTAAGCTCAGCCATAAATTTGTGCATCCAAACTACTTCTTTTGCTGCTTCATTGAGGGCGATATACTCGGTCTCCATCATTGAATCAACAACGTTTCATATTTGGAACTTTTCCAACTAATAGCTCCACCATTTAACGTAAAGATGTAACCAGATATAGACTTACTATCATCGATATCACTTTGGAAGTTGGAATCTATATATTCCATCATAAGGAGGTCTTCATTCCCATATACAATAACAAGTACTCCTTAATGTTTTTCAAATACTTAAGTATATATTTTACTGCAGTCCAATGCTTTCCTCCAGAATTAGATTGGTATCGGCTTACGTATCCTAGTACATAAGCCACATGTGATCTGGTACATAGGATAGAGTACATAACTTAATCAATTGCTGAAGCATACGGTATCCTCTTCATATGCTCTTTCTCCTTATCGGTATGAGGATCAGTCATCTTCGAAAGGACGACTTCAAATTGCGTTGGAACATTTCCATGTTAGGAATTATCCATACCGAACCTTTTCTATTCAGTATCTTTGTATAGAGATTAGGGCATTCTCAACAACCTCTTAGAAATATCCATATAAATCTAAATACTTCTTATATTGGCCCCGCTCCCAATTACTTCATGGGGAAGTTCATGTATAATTATGCTTTCACTGCTTATAGTAGCACAATGTCATTGCCAATCAATAATATATCACCAACATATAGGACTAAGAACATTGTAACATTTCCTTCATATTTTCGATACACACATGCTTCCTCCGTTATTGGCGTCAAAATTGGCCACAACACCCAATTACACGTGAAAGCACAAATATCGAGTCACAGATTACAAATAGTATATGATGTAGAGAATATAATATGAAGAATCATTAAATTAAAATGAAAGCAAGTAAAGAAGACAAGATTTATAGTGGTTCGGTTAATTTCGGCCTACGTCCACTATAGAACAATCCTTTTTATTATAAAGAAATTAGGTTACAGTTACAATCCAAGATTCCTGAATGAAAATGGCAGAGTAACTTCTAGGTAGAATATGAAGAGAAATAGAATGAAGACCCCCTTTTCGAATCCAAGCCTGTTATATTTATTGGTGAAACTTTGGCTACAGGGCCTTCTCACCTACATGGGCCTACCATAACGATAGTCAAGCCTAACTCGACCAAAAATAACGATCGGCCTTGCACTACCGATCGTTATTCCTTCACTTAACTCAATGCCGACCCCTCCTCCTGAAACATCCTGATCCATTGCCTTCTAACAAGCTACACCGATCCATCCACCCTGAAGTATGTCGACCCCTCTTCCATCATGAAATTGGTGGTCCTTCTTCAATGCCGGTCCATACTTACCCACAAAGATGTGACGAATGCTCTGCCTTCATCTATACTAAACCATCTTGTATTTCCATCCCCAACCGATCCCTCTAACATGCATGCCGATCCTTCCATACCCCGAGTGCCATACCGATCCATGCCCATTTTAAATAATATGTCGACCCCTTGAGTGTCGACCCATCTTTCTTGGAACTATGTCGATACAAACCATGTTACTTCATCCCATGCCAACCCGAGCTACGTTGGTTCCTTCTATGTTGCCTCATGCTTCGGAGATCCCTTCCATGCCGACCTCTACTATGATGAACACTTCCTATACAGAGCCTAGCTAATCCAACTCATGCCGACCCATATTACAACTAGCCTCTAATGCCGATCCTTCTTTATTCAAGCCAATATCCACCTTCCAAGCACCCTGCATCGTTTATCCATCGATTGTGTTTATGTAACACCCCATATATTTCATAACTTTATTTAAGATATTTAATTAGTAAATTCAATAATGAGAAGATTAAGAGGCTGAGATTTTATTAGTTGGAGGTAGTCATGCCATGTTAAAGGGGTTAACCAAAATGAAACAGCACCATGTAGTACGTTAGGAAATGAGAAGGGTATTTTGAGAAATAGTAAAACCTTAAACCCTCAACCCTTAGGAAATGGGTAACTCACGTTCATTATTCTCTTTTCATTAAAAACAAAAATAACTAAGATCGGCCACCATTTCCAATCTCAAGAGGAGAAGTAAAGCTAAGATTCAAGAGGAAAGAAGAAATCAACTAATTCACCACTCAAAAATCTAATCTATAATCTCTAAAGCTAAGGTGAATAATTACTATATCCTTAATACTTTTAGTTTTCGGCCTTATGTTTAGATCAGAAATGCTTTTGCTATAATATTGCCATATTTGATGTTTTAAGATATATATGTTCTTTGCTGATGAAATTATAAATGTTTATTCGTATTTTATGATAATGTTTAACATGAAAACCCTATTTAATAACATTGGAATACCTTGGAAATTTAAATATAGGTCTAGAATAATATTTTAGGGATGGGTTTTGATTTTCTTAATTTTTTGATTTATTATGGATTTTATATGAATTTCGAATGAAAAAAATTGTTTATTGGGTTTTAAATTATTTTCAGTTGAAATAATAAGTGTTTAGGTTTGAGATCTTAATATATTTTTAATATATTAAAATACATCTTTTTGAATTTTTCTAGAATTTTCTAAGTCATTTGAGGGACATATAAAATTAAGTAGGTGTGGGATTTAAATGTTATATATATTTATAAAGTAGAAGGGGCATTTTGCAAAATAAAATGATTTGTAAACTCTGGTAATTGCGGCAGCAAAATTCTAAAAAGTATTTTATTGAAAAATGAAAATTTGACAAACAAAGGAAAGTTAATTGGAAAGTTTCATTTTTAAGTTTAAAAACAAAAATTACCTTTTTCCCTGTTTTAGCCCATACGACAGTATACCTTCCGCCCCAAACCTTTCATCTCAGTCTAAGGGTTGGCTTTCGATAAGGTCAAAGTTTAATGCATAAGGTATCAAGTAATTGTTAAATAATGAACTGAATTTAGCCAAATGTTTTAAAGCCAAAAGATAGATGGCCTAAAAGGTTGAAAAATAATTGTCTTATAAGTGAAGAGCTTTCTCCTGCTTTGCTTTCGAATTTGAGCTTTCGACTTGGTCGCTACCAGCCACGTCAAGTTATTTAAAAGAAAAGACTTTACAACCTTCCGATGTACTCAATAGGTTGTAGCTGCTACCGCCATTACTTTGTTTTGAAACCTTCTGACATAGCCGAAGGTTTACCATTGCTTTTATAGAGGTTTTACATTGAACCTTCCATCCCAGTTGAAAGGTTTATCTATATTTAAAACTAGCCATTTCTCCAATGCTTTCAGAGGGGACTTAGGTGGTTACCCTTGTTTTGTGAAATATAACCAAAGGCTTTCGGAAGGTTATTTATATGTTTTCGAAAGGTTGTTTATATATAGACAAAAAGGTTTTAAAGAAGGTTTCCTAACATAGTATACCTTCGAAAGGTTTTTGTTTTAAAAGGTTTAATGCATCCAAAGATTTCTGTTTCGAAAGGTTTATTAAATGTTTTCAAAGGAAGGTTTTCCAAAGGTTTTTCTAAGGCAATGATTTTAAAGAAGGATATCTAAAGTCTATAGCTTCTGAAAGGATTGCTTTGAATGAAATCGAAAGGTTTTAGAGATGATTTTGAAAGATTTAAACATTGATTTTGAATGAGATAATTTCATAGTATGGAAAGAGGTTTTTTCAAATGGCAAAGTTTTTTCATCAACTAGGTTTTGAGTAAAGGATATGTATGTATGTATGTGTATATATATAACATGGTAATATGATTTGAGTAAAGTATAAAGACTTGGTTCTTTTCCTTGCTTGAAGTTTGATTTAATGGTTTAAGTCACTCTGAAATCGTTTTGAAGGAAAATTATAGGTAAGGATCCTAAAGTATAAATGATTCAGATATTAGAAAACTAGATGGGACTAGTATAGGATCGCGCCCTATACATTAACTTATAGCCCCAGCTAATTGTTGTCCAAAATTCCATGGTCACGGGTAGACTAAAATTATGAATACATACATAAAGGAATATATGTTGTATACGGATAGGTTATTGGTTAGCTTGGAAAACAATTAGGCTCGGGAGGACCTGAGAGATGATTAAGTTAGGGACAGACCGTCCAGAAGTGAGAAATTTAACAGATAGTTTAGGACAGACCGTCTTGATGGGAAATGTTAAATAGATAGATAAGGATAGACAATCCTAAATATGAATATCTAACATACGTTAGGTTAATTTGATTATGTTGTTTAGTAGGCCCGAGTCAGCTAATTGCTAAAAGATATTTGTGTATGAACAGATAGTTCATTCTTACCTAATGTTTATGTACGTTTGCATAATGTTTATTTTGTAGCATTGAACCATTTGGATGTAGGAGCAGAATATATGGCTATATGAAAGGATTTGTAAAGATATGTTTTAAAAAGATGTTAGTGATAGGAAACCCGTTCTGTTAAGTGGCATGGTCTCACTTGACATAATTAAATCGGGATGTACAGTATTATCCATACCAGACATTATGCCTGACTCGAAGTTTATGTTTTCTCCTTAAACTCTCAAGTGCTCAAAATTAATTTAAGTAGTTGAGAGGTAAAGGATCTTTTCAAGTTTTTAGAAAGTTGACAAATAAGCTACCGAAGGATGCCAGAGGCAACAGATACCTACTTAGAAATTAACACTTTTATTTATGTTTTTATGAGTTTCCACTATGTTATTATTATAATGATGATGTAATAGGTCTTATATGACTATTTGACTCTGATCAATCGATGGGGTATCTTCATATACCGCTCTTGACGTAATTTGTAATAACAATATTAATTTGTGCGTTGGAAAACGGTTTCGATTATGTGACATGAAGGTGGAACAAATTTTATTTTTGAAATGTAATGAAGTAATCCTAGGTTTTAAAATCTGTGTTTTTTTATATTCAAGTGCTTTTGGTATTATTGATACCATTAACATTGTCGTATTTAGTTGCCGGAAGCTAATACTATAGATGATGGCAGCATCTAGCGCTTAGTTTGGGCCTCTAGATAGGGGATGTTACAGTTTGGTATTAGCGCGTGGTTTATGAAATACTTTAACTAAATTTTTTTTTTGAAAACATACTCCATAGGAATTAGAGTTGAGATCGGGGTATGGAATAACGCTATAATAACATACACACACACACACACACACACACACACATATATATATATATAATAACATACCTATATTTATTTATATATATATAATAAAGTACCTGTATATACATACATATATAAGTATATGCTCTATCTTTAGAATCCTACCTTAGTTAGGTTATTCATCTGTATTTTCCGAGGTTTGAATACAGATATGGAGGGAAGAAGAAGCCAAGTGAATTTGGAGGAGACAGCAGGACTACCAACGAAAATGCCCGACCAAATGCAAGGAGAGATTCTGGTTAGGCACAAGCTGAAAATGCTGGTGCAAGAGTTTCCTAAGTGGATATGGGGCAATGTATCCATTCTTTGTGAATATGGTGCAAGCTGGAGTAGCAGCAGATGTTATTGGAGGAAACGCCGTGGGAGGAGGAGCTCAGAAAGTTCCTGAGGTCAATCAGTGTGCCAATTTGAGAAGAGAATACATTAGGCTCGGAGGGAAACCGTTCATTGGTACCGAGGATGTAATCGAAGTGGAGAACTGGCTACTTTATTGTGAAAGAATTTTTCTAATTTAGGGCTAAATGATGCACAGAAAAGGAGGTTGGCCTCAAGACAGCTGTAGGGAGATGCATTACTTTGGTAGAACACTGTCACTACCGGAATTAATAAAGAGACCATTACTTGGGTGGAATTCAGAAGAAGGTTTTCGGAGACATTTATGTCTGCTATGGTGCAGGCTGCATTGGTAAGGTGGTTTTTAGAACTGGAGCAGGGAGATATGAGTGTATTGGATTATACCAGGATGTTCGAGGAACTAGCCCGATACGGGTATGCATTGGTTGATACCGTTATTAGTAGAAATGAGAAGTACATCAGTGGATTAAGGCCAGAAATTATAAGTGCTACTTTGTCGCACTTATAAGTGATACTTTGTCGCACTTAAAAGACCATACTGATGTTGTGATTGAGATGGCACTAAGGCAAGAAGAAGCAGTGGCTTGCCTAAGGAAGAAAGTGAAAGAGGCTCAGACTGGATAGGCTCGGAAGAGAAAAAAATTCCAAAAGAAGATTGCTCATAGAGAAGGGGCACAAAAGAAAAGTAAAGCTGAAGTGGTTTGTTGCAACTGCAACAAGAAAGGACACTATGCCAATGAGTGTCGAGCCATCAAGCGAAAAGGAAAAGTGGCTGGTGGGAAAAAGAATGTCAGATGCTTTAATTGCGATCAATTAGTTCATTTCAAGAACGAGTGCCCAAAGCCACTAAAGGAAGGAAAGGGGTGGGTTTATGCCTTGGAGCCGACAATCGCAAAATCAGTTACTCAAGAAAAGGGAAAAGCTGTTTTAGGAGGCACACCACAGATCCACGGTATATCTGTTAGCATCCTATTTGATTCTGGGGCATCCCATTCTTTTATTTCTCGATGTTTGGTAAATGGACTTAACCTAGAACCCTCTTACTTAGTTACTTCTTTAAGGGTTGCTAATCCAATAGGAGGTTATGCAACACTTGGGATAAGGTGTGACCATCTAGAATTTGATTTGTTAGGCTATACCATTAATTGTTGTTTGCATGTATTTGACTTTATGGGATTTGGGATTATCCTGGGGATGGATTGGTTGAGTAGGTAAAACGCTAGGATATTTTTCCAAGATAGGAAAATATCACTTAGTCATCCAGATTGTAGTGATCGGATAATTTATGTTGTAGAGAACCCTAGTTGTGAGGTGAATGCTTTACTGGGTGTTATGGACTTTGGGGATGAGTTGCATCGGGTCTTTGTAGTCGGAGAATTTACGGATGTGTTTCAACCAGTCGTTAAACTACCACTGAAACGTGCTATTGAGTTTCGAATTGATTTAGTACCTGGAGTTGAACCGGTGAGTGGACCGCCAAGTAGGATGACACCTACAGAAATGAAAAAATTGAAGGTGCGGTTAGTAGATCTGGAAGGAAAAAGTTTATTAGGTCGAGTAGTTCGTTATGGGGAGCTGCAGCTGTGTTTGCTATGAAGCCGGACGGGCCGTTAAGGCTATGTATCGATTATCGAAAGTTGAATGAGAAGACAATAAAGAACCGATATCTGTTGTCAAGAATTGACAATTTGTTCGATCAGTTGAGTGGAGCAAAGATATTCTCTCAACTAGATTTGGCAACGGGATTTCATCAGCTTAGATTGGCAGAGGATAGCATTCATTTGACGGCGTTTAGAATGAGATATGGATCGTACGCATGGTTGCCATTCGGACTAACTAATGCGTCGGCATTCTTTGTAAATCCGATGAATAGGATTTTTCGAGAACATCTAGATAGGTTTTTGTTGGTTTTCATTGATGACATTTTGATATACGCTAAGGATGAGAAGGAGCATGAAGTTCATCTCACAGTTGTGCTCGAGACATTGAGGGAGCATCACTTGAAGGCTAAGTTTACGAAGTGTCATTTTTGGAAGAAGGAAGTGAAGTTCTTGAATCTTGTCGTCTCTGAGAAAGCGTTCTCTGTAGATCCGACTAATATTGAAGTAGTGAACAATTGAAAGAGACCCGAGATGGTGATCGAGATAAAGAGTTTCCTTGGATTGGCGGGATATTATAGGAGATTTATAAAAGATTTTTCACAGATAACAGCACCATGACTAAGCTTACGCAAAAAGATATGAAGTTTGTTGTATGGACTGATAAGTGCAAAGAAGCATTCCAGAGCTTGAAACACAATTGAACCATGCACCGGTGTTAGTAGTCCCGAAGGGGCATCAGGATTTAGTTGTTTATACAAATGCTTATGGAACAGGATTGGGAGTTGTGTTG
Organism: Allium cepa; assembly: GCA_030765085.1. NCBI lineage: Eukaryota > Viridiplantae > Streptophyta > Magnoliopsida > Asparagales > Amaryllidaceae > Allium > Allium cepa. Next base: position 842,192,966 of record CM060928.1, read on the forward strand.
ATGCAAAGGTGTAAAGTAATTCCTTACGCTTCTAGATAGCCCAGACCATATGAGGTTCGGTATCCAACGCATGACTTGGAGTTAGCTGCCGTTATATTTGCTTTAAAAGTGTGGAGGTATTATCTTTTGGGAGAGCGATTTGAGCTATATACTGATCATAAGTTGTTGAAGTATTTATTCTCTCAGAAGGAGCTGAATATGAGTTAACGGAGATGGTTGAAATTTATTGCTGCCTATGATTTTGGAATTGAGTGCACACCTAGAAAAGAAAACAAGGTAGCAGATGCGCCCGGTCGGAAACATCAGAACGCGGTATTGGCTATGACCACTTAGTGGAAAGACTTAGAAGCGTTATCGGATTGTAGTGTGCGGTTTAGGTCCGAAGTAGTAGGATCGAGTACAGGAAGTACTATATTGTTTTGTTTGGAAGTCTGACTAATAATGATTGAGAAGATAGCTTCTAAGAAAGAGGAGGATCCAGTATTGGCTGTGCGGATTAGAAGGTTGAACGAAGGAACAAAGAGCGATGACCTAACAGATTTCAATCTTGACCATAATGGGTGGTTGAGAAAGAAAGGAAGATTATGGGTTTCAAATATAGGAGATATAAGGAAGGAGGTTTTATACGAGTGTCATCGTTCAAAGTTCACTATCCACCCAGGAGGAACAAAGATGTATCAGGACATGAAGAGAAAATTTTTCTGGAAAGGCATGAAGTGGGATATTGGATTGTGTGTTAAGCAGTGCTTGAATTGCCAACAGGAAAAGGCTAAACACCAGAAGCTAAGTGGATGACTTCAATTGTTAGAGGTTCCATTATGGAAATGGGATTCACTCTCCATGGATTTGATTGGTGGGTTTCCGAGATCTAGAAGGGGAAACGAAAGCATATGGGTCATAGTAGATAGGCTGACTAAGAGTGCCCACTTTATTTTGGTAAAGTCAACTAGAACGACACTCGATTTGGCGAAGTTATTCAGGAAGAATGTGGTTAGACTGCACGGGACTCCTAATAGTATTGTCAGTGATAGAGATTCTTTATTTACTAGTGAGTTCTGGAAAAGTCTACAAGAAGCGTTAGAAACCAAGCTCAGCACAAGTACCACTTACCAACCATAGACGGATGGAAAAAAGGAAAAATTTAACAAAATCTTGAAGGATTTGTTTAAGAGTTTATACATTAGATTTTGGGGGATCATGGGAAGACCATCTTCATCTAGTCGAGTTCTCGTATAACAACAGTTATCAGACTAGTATTGGGATGGCACCGTTTGAGGCATCGTATGGAAGACCTTGCAAGTCTCCCATATGTTGGTTAGAGACCGGGGATAGGTAAGTTCTTGGTCTGGATTTAGTAAAGGAAGTTGCAGAGGAGATTGAGTTGATTCGAGCTAGGATGAAGGAAGCTCAATTTAGATAAAAAAAAGCTATGCAGATAAAAGAAGGAAGCAGAATTTTCGGTCGGAGATTATGTGTGTTAAGATTTCGCTGATGAAAGGTGTAATCAGATTTGGGAAGTCAGGGAAGTTAGCACCTAGGTTCATTGGTCCATTTTGCATTAGTGAGAGGATAAGGATACTCGCTTATAAAGTGGAGTTACCGAATAGTTTGGCTACAATCCATAATGTTTTCCATGTTTCTCATCTTAGGAAATGTGTTAGAGACCTAGAGACTACTTTAGTACATATAGTATTAGAAGACTTAGTAGTAGAAACGGATTTGACTATAGTTAGGAAACTGATTCAAATTGTGGCTAGAGATGAGAAGAAACTGAGGAATAATAAATTCAATTTAGTAAAGATCCAGTGGAGTAATGATGCTAGAGACTATATTTGGGAAGTGGAGAGTAGGATTAGAGACTCTTACCAAGATTTATTTGATGGTATGTTTTACCTTAGATTGTTTTGTTGCGTACCTTATCGTAATTTCGAGGATGAAATACTTTAAGGTGGGGAGTCTGTAACACCCCATATATTTCATAACCTTGTTTAAGATATTTAATTAGTTAAATTAAATTAAGTATTAAGAAGGTTAATAGGTTGAGATTTGGTTAGTTGGAGGCAGCCGTGCCATGTTAAAGGGGTTAACTAAAATGAAACAACACTAGGTAGTGTGTTAGGAAATGAGAAGGGTATTTTGGGAAATAGCAAAACCTTATACCCTAAACCCTTAGGAAATGGGTAACTCGCGTTCGTTATTTTCATTTCATGAACAACGAAAATAGCTAAGGTCGGCCACCATTTCCAATCTCAAGAGGAAAAGTAAAAGCTAAGATTCAAGAGGAAAGAAGAAATCAACTAATTCAACACTAAAAAATCTAATCTATAATATCTAAAGCTAAGGTGAATAATTACTACATCCCCAATACATTTAGTTTACGGTTTTTTATTTAGATCTGAAATTCTTTTGCTATAATATTATCGTTTTTGTTGTTGTAAGATATATATATTTACTGCTGATGAAATTATAAATGTTTATTCGTATTTTATGATAACGTTTAACATGAAAACCCTATTTAATGATATCTGAATACCTTGGCAATTTAAATATAGGTCTGGAATAATATTTTAGAGATGGGTTTCGATCTTCAAAATTTTCCGATTTATTATGGCTTTTATATGAATTTTCGAATGAAGTAAATTGTTTATTGGGTTTTAAATTATTTTCGGCTAAAATAATACGTATTTGGGTTTGAGATTTTAATATGTTAGGAAATATATTAAAACACATCTTTTGGAATTTTTTTTAGAATTTTCCTAAGTCATTTGAGGGATATATATAATATTATTTATGCCATGGGATTTAAATGTTATATATATTTATAAAGGAGAAGGGGCATTTTGCAAAATAAAATGATTTATAAACTCTGGTAATTATGGCAGCAAAATTATGAAAAGTATTTTATTGAACAATGAAATTTGAAAAACAAAGGCAGGTTAGCTGAAAAGTTTTCTTTTTAAGTTTAAAAACAAAAATCGCCATTTTTTCGTGTTTCAGCCCATACAGCAGTATACCTTCCACCCCAGACCTTTCATCTCGATCGAAGGGTTAGCTTTCAATAAGGTCAAAGTTCAATGCATAAGTATTAAGTAATTAGTACGTAATGAATTGAATATAGACGAAAGGTGCCGAAAGGTTGATGACCTAAAAGATTGAAATATAATTGTCTTATAAGTGAAAAGCTTTCGCCTACTTTACTTTCGAATTTGAGCTTTCGATTTGGTCACTTTCGGCTAGGTCAAGTTATTTAAAAGAAAAGACTCTAAAAACCTTCCAATGTAGTCGATATGTTGTAGCTGCTATCACCATTACTTTGCTTCGAAACCTTTTGGCATAGCCAAAGGGTTTCCACTGCTTTTATAGAGGTTTTACTTTGGACCTTCCGACCCAGTCGAAAGGTTTATCTGTTTTGAAAACTAGTTGTTTCTCCAATACTTTCGAAGGGAAGCTTTTGACTTAGGTTGTTACCCTTATTTTTTGAAATATAACCAAAGGCTTTCGAAAGGTTATTTTAATGTTTTCTAGAGGTTTTTTATATACAAACAAAAGGATTTAAAAGAAGGTTTCCAGCTTGTTTTAAGTTGAACCCAGTATACCTTCGAAAGGTTTCTATTTTAAAATGTTTTATGTTCTACAGGGTTCTATTTAGAAAGGTTTATTAAAAGTTTTCGAAAGGTTTTCAAAGGAAGGTTTTCCAAAGGTTTTTCTAAGGAAATGATTTAATATTATTTTAAAAAAGGATGTCTAAAGTCGATAGCTTCCAAAAGGATTGCTTTGAATGAATTTGAAAGGTTTTAGAGATGATTTCGAAAGGTTAAAACATTGACTTTGAATGAGATAATTTCATAGTATGGAAAGAGGTTCTTTTAAATGGTAAAGTGTTTCCATTAACTAGGTTTTGAGTAAAAGATATATAGCTAACATGGTAATATGATTTGAGTGAAGTATAAAGACTTATTTCTTTTCCTTGCTTGAAGTTTGATTTAATGGTTTAAATCATGTTGAAACGATTTTCAAGGAAATTATAGAGAGGGGATCCTTAGGTATAAATGACTCGGATATTAGAAAACTAGATGAGACTAGTATATGGTCACGCCTTATACATTAGCTTGTGGCCCCAGCTAATTGTTGTCCAAAATTCCAATATGTAAGGCTTGGCCACGGGTAAACTAAAATTATGAGTACACACCGAAAGGAATATATGTTGTTACAGATAGGTTGTTGGTTAGCCCGAAAACCATTAGGCTCAGGAGGACCTGGGAGATGATTAAGTTAGGGACAGACTGTCCTGATGGAAAATGTTAGAAAGATAGATAAGGATAGATAATCCTAAATATGAATATCTGACAGACGTTAGGTTAATTTTGATTATGTTGTCTCGTAGGCTCGAATCAGCCAATTGCTAAAAGTTATTTGTGTTTGAATAGATGGTTCATTCTTACCTGATGTTTATGTATGTTTACATAATGTTTATTTCGTAGTATTTAACCATTATGGATGAAGAAGCATAATATATGGTTATATGAAAGGATTTACAAAGATATGTTTTAAAAACATGTTAGTATGAGGATACCCGTCCCGCTAAGCGGCGTGGTTTTACTTAACATAATTAAACTGGGATGTACAGTATTATTCATACCAGGCTTTATGTCTGACTCAAAATTTATGTTTTTCCCTTAAACTCGCGGATGTCCAAAATCAATTTGAGTAAGTTGAGAGGTTAAGGATCTTTTCAGGTTTTTAGAAATTTGACAAATAAGCTACCGAAGGATGCAGGAGGAAACAGATAGCTAATTTGGATTTACCACTTTTATTTATGTTTTGATGAATTTCCGATGTGTTGTGATGTAATAGGTCTTATATGACTATTTGACTCTGATCAATCGAGGGGTATCTTCATATACTGCTCTCGACCTAATTGTAATAACTATATTAATCTGTGCCTGGAAAAACATTTTGGGTTATGTGACGTGAATGTGGAAGAAATTTTATTTTGGAAATGTAATGAAGTAATATGAGGTTTTGAAATCTATGTTTTATTTCATATTTAATTTCTTCTGATATTATTGATACCATTAACATAGCCGTATTTAGTCGCCGAAAGTTAGTACTATAGATGACTACAACATCTGTAGCGCTTAGTTTTGGGACTCTAGATAGGGGATGTTATAGTTTATTCCGGGCTTCGTATTATTATCCGTATTTGATTGTCCGTCCATCCATCTAAACCAAATCTATGATATTCCAGCCTTGATAAACGTGAAGTCTATTGGGTTAAATCAGGTTGCATACGGCCTTGCCAAAAGGCGGAGCCATGTGATAGGAAGGCATGTTTTGAATTGCCATAAGTCCAAAATCCGAAGTTCATAATCCATTGACTGATACATTACCAATCCTAAAATCTAATCCGTTGACAATCTGATTTCTTGATCTTTTTAGATCATTAGCGAAATCTATGACTGTTCCGAGTCAATATCCAATTCCAAATCCATTCCAAATCTATTAATTGAATCCCCGATCTATCTGGATCATTTTATTTAAGTCCAGGACCTCTCCTGGTCCATATCCAAATCCGTAACCTCTCCGGGTCCATATCCAAATCTGGGACCTCTCCGGGTCGCTTTATCCAAATCTGAGACCTTTTCGAGTCACTTTATCCTACTCCAGTCTCGACTCTCCGGTCAAGGGATTATCCATGGTTTTCCTCCTTCGGCCTCAACTCTCCGGTTGAGGACTTAATGCAAGAGGTATCCTACTCTGGCCTCGATCCCCAACTGAGGACTTAATCCATGAGCATCCTTCCCCGGCCTCGACTCCCCGATTGAGGACTTAATCCACGGTCGAGTCCATCCTATCGCTTTCCGGCGAAGGGACTCGTAACTCGCAGTTATTGCCCCATCTCTTCGGTCGGGGCCGTAACCGTGACCTGTGTTACTTATTACATTAATCCGATTTGAATCATTCCAGAGTAAAGTTGGAAAAATGTAAAATAAAAGCCCATACAACCAAGAAAACTAAGTAGCCATAGTACCAGAAAAACTAGAGTGTGCAGTAAATAGGAAAAAAACAAGATTTCATAAACCCGAGCACAATGGTTCATCGTCATCTCAGAGCATGCCTAGGGACCGTCCTCGATCTCGTACATGTGTAAGTGACTTAGTCGTTCTACTGGTGGGTTTATTACTTATTCCATGCCACAAAATCTAATCAATTGATGATAAGCTAACAACGATGCCTTGATCCAGTGCCATCTTCATTTGAAGTGGGTGGTAGCTGCTCATGTTCCACTACCACAGCTTGAATCCTCATATATTGTCGCAAATGGCCATTCCTCACATATTCCTCAATGATATCCTTCAAATGCCTACGGTCATTCATATTGTGCCCATCCAGCTCATGGAATAGGCAATGCTTTCCTGATGCCTGCTCGTATTCAGAGGGTTCCCTTTTTGTCGGCCTTCGATATTGGAGGCGCGCTCGAGTATCCAAATAAATCCTTTACAGATTTTCATTCAAGTCCATGTAAGAAGAGAATTTCGGTTCTCTCCATTGCCTTTTCGAGATATTACTGCCATCGTTCATTCTCCATTTTCCTTTATAGTTCTTGTTTACATCTCTTGGTGATCCTCCACTCTACACGACATTCACCTCAGGTTTGTTTGCTCGTGCATCTTCCTATCGTAGGAACCTTTCTAATTCATAGTAAAGCTCCCCTACATCTATAAGTGGATCCCATGCTAGTGAATCCTTGAACTCCATGCCATCAACAATGCTCGATACAGCTGCCATCAAAACCATGGATGGATCCAAGCAATCCACCGATGTTGCCACAGCAACCATATTAGAAAACTACTCAAGGACACTCCGATCCTATGGTTCGGTGTTGCCAAACTCATTTCATTTTGGGTTCTCGAGATGTGAACTCTGAAGTGCCTCATAAACCTTTCGATCAATTCTGTCCACGTGCCAATAGAACCGCTTTCCAATTGTCTAAACCACAGTGCAATTATATCCATCAAATACAAAGGGAGCACCATGCCATGACCTCCTTTGATGCCCCCAGTACTTCCATGTGCCTCATGTACCTTGTCAGATGAGCAGCGGGATCCGTTCTTCCGTCATATGTCTCTAATGTTAGTAGTTTGAATTCCAAAGGATTCCTAGCTTGCCTAATCACAGGAACGAATGGGTTTCTATTCACATCCTCCATATTTACTAATTCTCCTTTCATGGCCCATCTGATCATTTCCGCCAACCTGTCATTATCATTAAGTGGTAGCCTTTGCCTATTGTCTCCATCCTTCCCCCTGAGTCCACGAGGGAATCCTAAAATCTGCTCTTCTAGACAAGCACCCATATCCCGATCGATGTCATACTGCACAATACCACCTGGTATCTCGCCTGGCATCGAGCCAATACGATCCGAGGGCATGCCCTGAAGTGTGAACGATCAACGCCGATCGTTCTATAATGATCGTCATTGCTTTGGTCGATCGTTCCTGGTTGGTCAGGGGCTGCTCTCGGTAGCTCCATTCTATCCCGTATCCTGGCTGTTCCATTTGCTTGGTTCTGATTTTTGACTTCCTCTGCACCTACTGCCCCAACACTGTGATCCGCATTTCCAGTATTCCGTGCAACTCCATTCCTTGGTTTTATACTCAAGCTTGTCCAATCTGTCAGAATAGGTTCTGCGTCATTTTCTCCTACCTTTTCAACATCCCTTCCTGCATAACATCCATCATCATTTCCATCTCATCTCTGGTAATGAAGATTGAGGTCTGGTTAGCTCCTGAGGAAGCCTCCTGACTTCCTTCCTGATGACTCCTCTCTGTTCTCTGTCTCCTTATTGATTTCCTAGCCATTGTTTCCTGAATCCAAGTTCCTAGGCTTTCAAATCAAAGACCCTAGCTTCCAAATCCCTGAGTGCAAGCTTTCTCAGTGACAACACCAAAATTTTGGCATCAAAATTGACCACTAACACCCAATTATATGTGAAAGCGCCAATATCCAGCCACATTTCATAGATAATATATGATGTAGAGAATATAATATGAAGAATCAGCAAATTAAAATGAAAGCAAGTAAACAAGATAAGATTTATAGTGGTTCGACTAACTTCGGCCTACGTCTACTCCAAAGCAATCCTTATTATACTGAAATTATATTACAGCTACAATCCAAGATTCTAGAATGAAAATGGCAGAGTTTCTCTTAGGTAGAGGATGAAAAGAAACAGAACGAAGATCCCCTTTTCGAAACCTAGCCTCGTGTATTTATAGGTGAAACTTTGGCTACAGGGCCTTCTCACCTACATGGGCCCCCCATAACTATCGCCAAGCCCAACTCGACCAAAAATGACGATCAGCCTTGCACTACCGATCATTTTTCCTTCATTTAGCTCAATGTTGGCCCCTCCTCCTGAAACGTGCCGATCCATTGCTTTCCAACAAGCTACACCGATCTATCCACCCTGGAGTATGCCAACCCCTCTTCCTTCATGAAAATGTTGATCCTCTTCAAACAAACCAATGCCAATCCCTCTTCAACTAAACCAATGCCGATCCCTCTTCAACTAAACCAATGCCAATCCCCCTTCAACCAAACCAATGTCGATCCCTCTTCAACCAAACCAATGTCGATCCATAATAACCTACAAAGACGTGCCAAACGCTCTGCCTTCATCTATACGGAACCCTCTTGTATTTCCACCCCATGCCGATCCCTTTAGCATGCATGTCGATCCTTTCATACCCTGAGTGCCATACCAATCCTTAGCTATCCTAAATGGTATGCCGGCTCCTTAAGTGCCGACCCATCTTTCCTAGAAATATGATGATCCAAACCAGGTTACTTCATCCCATGCGGACCCGAGCTATGCCGGTCCCTTCTATGTTGCCTCATGTCTTGCTGACCCCTTCCATGCTGACCTCTACTATGTTGAACCCTTCCTATGTTGAGCCCAGCTGATCCAACCCATGCCGACCCATATCATACCGAATCCTCTTATTTCGATCCTTCTTTATTCAAGCCAATATCCACCTTCCAAGCACCCTGCATCATTTATCAATCAACTGTGTTTAATCCTGGCTGCATATTATTATCCGTAGTTGATTGTCCATCCATCCATCTAAAGCAAATCTATGATATTCTAGCCTCAATAATCGTGAAGTCTGTTGGGTTAAATTTTCCTTCATACGGCCTTTCCAAAAGGCGGGTTAACATCTGCATTATGATAAAAGCCAAACTGTTTGATTACATTATCAAAACTCTAATTCAAACTCCATTAAACTTGTTTAAGACAATAAAATCTTGATAATTTGCAGGCCTTACCCTTGTTCCCACTGACCTGAAACCCATAAGCTGTGATACATGAACGTCCCCTTATAAATCAGCATTTAGAAATGTTATTCTCACGTCCATTTGCCATATTTTGTTATATAGAATATGGAAATAACTAGCATTATCCAAATAGATTTAAGAATAGCTATAGGAGAAAAAATTCATTGTAGTTGTCATCTTTAATTTGAGGAAAACCTTTTGCAACTAGTCTTACTTTATAAGTCTCTACTTATCCATTTGCATTTAGCTTTTTTTTTAAAAATCCATTTGAAGTCGATGGGTTTGTTTCCTTTGGGTATGTCAGCTAAAATCAATATTTTGTTATTATACATGGAATCCATTTTGGATTTCGTAGCTTCAAGCCAAAGCGTAGAGGCCTTGCTCCATGGAGCTTGTTGGAATAAGAAAGGAGTGCCATATTCTAAGATGTATTCCACTTTCTTATCATCCATGAAAAAACCATAATATCTCTTTGGTGCATGAGATTTTTCGACCTTAGGTTGCATGTTTTCATATATTAGTGAATTTTATTCATCTACCCCTTCGCCTTTTGTGTTAATTTCTTCGATTCCTTCTCACTGAAACACCACTGTGTTGCAGGGTATAGGGTGGAATAACCTGATCTATAATCGCATTTTATTTTAAGTACTGTTGGAGCTCTTTCCTTTTAAGTACTATTAAAGCTCTTGCCCAACGTACTCGCCTCCTTAATCAAATTGAAGTGTTTTAATTTTGTGGTTCGTTTGATTTTCAACCTCATTCCTATTCTCCTCGAACTTCTCGTAGTCGTCGATTAATTCTCCATAAGGTATAAATATCATAGTATTGAGAAATCATTAGTAAAAGTTACAAAATAAGAACTATCTTTGATAACATTATGCATTTGGCTGCATACATCAGTATATAAAATACACAAGAGTTTATTAACTCTATCATTGCCCACACTAATAGCATGCTTGATAAAATTTCCTTTAAGACATGACTCACAAGTACTAATGATTATTGAAAACCTTTAGTTTTCAGTTTATGCAGTCGTCTGTCATTAATATGACCTAGTCTATAATACCATAAATAATTATCATTAATGTCAATATTAAATAATCATTCACATCACTCATATGATTAGAATAAGTTAGAATAAAGTCCAAAACACCATTACAGATATTATTTCCATCAGCATAATGTTCATGACATTGTCAACATAATGAAAGACATACGTAGTCTCAAACAGTCTAGACACGAAAATTATTCCATAAATATAGTTTTTAACACAATATCAATTATTCAAAATTAAATATAATCTATTTGGGAAAGATAAGTGATAGTCTCCATTGCAGTTGCATCTTCTAGAGATCCATTGGCAATTTGAAGCCTCATTTCACCATTCACCACATACCGCATATTCCTAAGTCCTTGTAGAAAATTACAAATTTGAGTTCCATATCCATTATGTAAACCTAAAATAATTTACTGATTGCAAAACAATTCTAAATCAAAAATATAATTGTGGGAGTTGTATAACCATTTTCTTTGACAAATTTTAGGTAGTCTAGACAATTTCGTTTCCAATGGCCCTTCTTATGACAACAGTGACACTCACCATTTTCATTAGGAGTGCTCTTTCCACTCTTTTTTATTAACATGCTTTTTCATTTTCGAAACAAACGAAGATAATGCCTTCCCGTTTATAGCGAGCACCCCGCCTTGATCTTTGGATAAAGGCTCGGTTGATCTCAACATATTGCGTAGCTCCATGAGGATTACATCTACTAGTTCATATTCTAGTAAAATATGAATAAATAAAATTGTGGAGTAAGAGATCCTAAGATCAACTCCACTTGCAGCTTATTACTTATCGTGGCATCAAATCATGAAAGTCTATCAATATGGCCTTCCATTAATAAGTTGTACTCGTTTACATGAATGTGTTTTGTCATCTTCATATTAAACAATTTCCTAGTAATCTCGTAACTTACAGAACAAGATTGCTCCCCAAACAGTGCTTTGAAGCTATCAAATATTTATGGATAGCATGATTTTGTGTTGTCTTTGCAATGGTTTGTCTAGAGTGGACAACATGTAGACACGGGCAATTCCAAAGTTCGCAGCTCGTTTATTATAGACAATTATTGATTTGGGGTCTACATTCTCAATGGGTATTTTTCTTGGAGGTTTGGTTATTGTTAACTATAAGCATTTGTAGTTAGTGCTATTTTGATTGCTCTTAATCAGTCTATGTAGTTAGTTCCAGTAAGCTTATCATTTTCTTAAAATAACTTTAGCATGGATAATATTCTATAAATTTAATTAACTAAGTTAGGACATTTATACATAGAAAATGTTCTTATACTATTAATGAGGTTAATTATATGTGTATGTATGTGTGTGTGTGTGTATACGTACATACATATATACACACACATATACATAAATACATATATATAGACACACACACACGTGTGTGTATTTATATATAATTTTACTAATAAGTTCCCCAATATACTTTTATATTTCTCAAAACCTGAAGAGAATTACAGAAGTCTTTCGACTTCTCTTATGAGTTTCCTTGGAATTCCGACCATAAGTTTGCTTAACAAGTCATGGGCCTGTAAGCAATGGAAATATATATTACATGGTCCATGTCCTTGTCGTAATCTCATTTCGACCTTCGGTTTGCTTAAGAAATCGAAAAGAGACTATTCACTCATACCTACCATTTCGCGATAGCCTAAGTATAATATATGTACCTTAGATTTTCTCAACAAAATACATATAGTTATCTTACATGGTCTAGTTAATATATTATATATACAACATATAACATCTCTGGCTTGAGTTTGCTCGACAACTTGAGAGTATTCAAGTAGTTATTAATATCTAAATGGCAAAGAACAACTTCTACATTAGAGATTCAAATCTTTAATATATTTATTTGAGTGATATCAACTTATGGAAAAATGCATTTCTTATAAAATATCTTCATGAATCAAATGTCAAACACATCCAAAATCACTCTATACATACTATACGTATGTATTTATTCCTTAGATCTAATTTTTGTTTTTTATGGTTCCACTGTATTGAATTAAATAGTATTTAGTTCAATTTTAGTTTTATTAATGAAATCATATTTTTGATTAATTCAGTTACTTATTTGATTAACACTTTATTTAATTAATTTTATTCATTTCGAACATTTTACAATTCTATATATATATATATGCATATATTTATATAATATGACATTTATAGTGATATACCATCATACATGTATATTCTTTATTAATTAGCATTTAATTAATTTAATTCATTAAAATAATTTTAATCAAATATAACTAGTTACAAAAATTTATTATTATTTACCTTAATATTTTAAGATAATTATACTTATATTTATATTATGTTATTAATCTAACTAATTAACTTTTAATTAACTATTATAACATTTCTTTATATTTTAAACTTTATTTTTAAATTTAAAATATAATTTAAATCTCCAAACAGATTTTGAAAATTAATCCAAGGTCTAACTCAATTCAAATCTTTATATTGGAGATAACCCTTAGGCTTACTTCATTCTCCAGACCGGGTTGGGTCGGGCCGGGCCAGTAGCCGGGTAGGGTAGAGTACTTAAATACAAAAAACCAAAGTTAGGCACTACATTTCTAGAAACCCTACTAAATGGGTAGGCATTCATAGGTTATCCTTAATACTGCTAATTTAAGCCGCATAGGCTATTAGGGTATGATAGCATTTGCAGAACTAGGCTGGATTGCATGGGTTAAATGAGTGAATTTACAAAAAAAATCAATTTTAGATCTTATTCGGCCTGTGAAGTCTAATTAGTTTTAGATGCAATCTAAAATATATTTATTTTATTTTATTTATTTGTATAAAAAATTTAATTTAATTTATGTAAGATATATTTTACAAGCATATGAAACACACTCATGTGTGTATAATGCACGTGCAACATATATAAGTGTACATGGTAACATGTTAGTATACAGGTGTTGGGATTTACACTACAACATATACATTTTTCCCTTTATATATACATTTGTTCTCCATACTTTTGTTTGAATAATGTGTATGTATAATGTTTATAATTGTTCCAATTCAAAATTTTCTTAATTAATATATGAAATAGCTTGTATTTTGTTTTAAATTTTAAAAGTACATCTGGATCTAGATAAATGTCTATTTAAAATTTAAAATCGAATTTCAAAATACTTTTATATAGATGTATACAAAATATACATATATAAAATGTTGTTTTCTTAACTTCGAAATAACATACATATGTTTTATATCTTAATTTAAAACATATTTATTTATAGATTGTTAGTTAATATATATATATATATATATGTTTAAAAAATTGAAATTTTTTTAACTTTTGGCAAAGAAGCGATTTTAGATAATTTTTTTATAATACATACATAAGTATATAAAAGGATTTAAAATATATTTAAATTATTAGTTATAACTAGGAAATAAATAAATAATTTTTGATTCGAAAATATATACGTACTAATATATTAGTTTTAAATGATTTAATTTGTAAAGCATATATTTTATACATATTTAATTACAAATATCATATTCTAAAATTTAAATATAACTAACAATCATTTTAAAAAAAATTATAACATTATATTTAGTATTTAAAAATTTGGCCAAATGAAAAAATATATATAATGATATGAAAAATAATTTTTCAAATAATATATGTGTGTGCGTTTGGGAGTGCGTCTCCGCGCACGTGTAAGATTGGACAACAAACATATATCTAATTTTATTTAGTCAACATATATATATATATGGCACAAAATTAAATGATCATCATATATTATAATAAATAACATACCAAATAAGATTTACCTAAACATATTACTTAATAAAAGCACCTTCCATGAAGAACCAACCACTTAGATCTGATAGCTGAAAATTGCAGTAATTTAGAGTGTCACCTTTGATTTGTTTTATATGATTGTTGTATACTATTTTCACCTCAAAAATTTTGGCCAAGTCGCCATAGATTTCTTGTCGAGCCCAACAAAAGAATAATAGCAAATTATTGAGATGTGTAGGTGTAACGACCCAGAATTTCTGTCATTTGAAATTCGTATATTTAATTGATTTTTAAATATCAACAAGTAAAATTTGTAAGTCGATTAAATTATATTTCGAATATCTAAATTTAATTTGATCATTACATCGATAATTTAATATTTGAAATTACAGAAATGATTGGAAATTAGGTTTAATATGATTAAAATTGATTTGTAAAGTTGTATTAAATCATATTGGAGTTAGAATGATGTTATAGAACTTTTAAAATTAAATTAAAAGTTAATTTGTAGAAATTGAATATTTAAATATTTAATTGACGAGTAAAAATAGCCATTTTTCAAACAGTCTCGGATTTAGACAAAACTAGTTTCATCGGATCTGTAATGTTATATTATTGTATGGTTTCAAATTTCGTGTCAATCGGATTTACGGTTTGTCCGGGGCAAGCTAAAACGCGTAGAAATCGATTCGAGTGAATTTTGAATTTAAATAGTCGATTCAAAAACTTATCTTCCAAATTTGACCGAACTGGCTCCCAATACACATTCCATTGTGTTCGGAATGGGGATAAAACATTATAAACGCCAGGCGACATGCTTCATTTGGAGTTCGGAAAAATTTCGGGTGAATAGTGTTTGAGAATTTTCTATAAAAGCACCCCTATTTTCATTATTTTCACTCAACACCCTGGCTAGGGTTACGGCCGCCACTTATTCGTTTAATGGCCAAAAATTGTCCATCTTCTTCCTCTAATATCTTCAAATCCTTGAATAATTAGAGAAAGTCATCAACTACAAAAATGTCGAGCGTGACAAGAGCTAGATATCCAACGGTGATGATCGAAAATGAAGCTATGAATTGATGCAAACTTCACTCGAACGTGTCGCGTTCGTGCACAAATTCCAAGGCCTAGGAGGTGCCGAGCTTCATGGTGCTCTGGCTGATGGTAGCTTGCTTGAGGGCCTTCGACGTGGTATTCTCTGATCAACATCTTGGCGTTCAAATTGGTCGCGAAAATTGGACATAGACGGCGGCCGAGATGGGTTCAAACGCACGCGTATTTTACCTAGGAAGAAGAAGATGTAATGCACGGCCTAAATCTAGGGCATTGGGATGGATGGCCGTGATTGAATCTAGGTTATAATAATAAGAAAAAGTTCTAAATTATTTTATATTAAAATCGTATAAACTTTGTAACGTGATATCTCTTTCATACGAGGTCTGTTTCGCACGAAACAAATTGCGTTGGCTTCGTATTGACGAATACTACGTGATTGAGCTGGATTGGAGTTGATTTGAGCTAGTGAAAATTTTGGATAAAATTAAACGCGTGTATAATTTTATTCGAAATAAAACGCTGAAACTGTTATTGAAAGCTAAGGTGAGAACTTCTCACTCAATCGAAATTGTTTCGATTTCAATTTTAAATAGTTAGATTTAAAATTGCTTGATTGTATGCTTGGATGTCAAATTATTATCTATTATTTTGAAATAGACCCTATACGCCTATATTAAGCGGATGTTATTTATTAAACACATATACTGCGATATTTCACCTCGAAGTGGAATTGATATTATATATGTACTTGGAGTTGATTTCCTGCATTATATAGCGGATGAGACCCTATTGTGCCACATAATAGCGGATAATATTCAATATGAACCCATGCATCACGATATTCCGTCTTGAAACGGGATTGGTATTGTGCTAACATCTATGGATGCAGGGAAGCAGGTTGGAGGGATCCAGCTGGATTCCTCACCCGTATTGATTTATTTACAGATATTGTGATATATTCGGTTATCATATGATATATGATGTTTTGGATGCCGTGATTGTTATATTTAGTGCCGTTGCAGCATTGGACCTATTTTTGGAGTTCTAAAATTGTTAAAGTATCGATTTCGAATTTAAAAGGATTTTCAAGTGATTTTTTTTTGAAAGTATACATTTTATTTAATTTTGGAATTGATTTAAATGAATAAACATTATAATTTTTATGTTATAAAAAATTATGATTTTTGAGAAATATAGTTGAAATGTGATTTTTGAAATAAGTAGTTGATTAATTTGTAAAATGGTTTAAATTGGGATTTATGAATTTTTATAAACGGTTTATATAAAAGATTTATAAAATTGATATTTATAAATAAAAAATATTGGGATTATAAACGAGTTTTTATAAATGTTAAAATGAAGTATAAATGGATTTCATAAGTGAATGAAATTATAGATTTATAAATTGTGACGTTATAAAATGAATATATTTAGTAAAATAAAAGATTTATAAGTAACTAACTTATAAATTGGATTTTTAGCATTTATATGAGATTTAAATAGAATTTGTTAACTAAGGGATTTATAAGTTGAAGTTGTTATAAAATATAAGTGGAATTTATAAACATTGTTTTATAAATGCGAAATCGACTTATTTTGATAAGTTAATTAATATAGCTTATTAAAGGAAATATATCCACGATTTTGGACAGTGGATGATCCTTTAATTAAATATGTAGAAGTGTTGAATTTGGTAAACGATTTATATTCACGATTTTGGATAATGAATAATGTATTAAAGAAATGTTTTAGCAAATGATCTTCTAAGTAGACTTAAATTGATTTGAAGTTGTTTTAAAATGTATTAAGTGTCGAAACCATAGATTTCAAAATTCATTGTTGAAATAAATGTTTTCGAGAAATAAAAGGAAGTGGTGGACTATAACACACTAGTTCTAGTAAATGATTTTCGAAAGCAAATGTTTTATATAGTATTGGGATTTATATATCTATCTTAATTTCGAATCCCTATACTAGTGATTTTGAGTTGTCGTAACGATGTTTAACGCAACATTCGTTTTGACTCAAATAAATGTGTTTTAGGGAATGTTTTCCTTAAAGGATAAAATATATACTTAATTATGATTTAAGTATATTGAATATTTTCCAAATGTTGAAAATAAATAGATTTGTGAATTACTTATAATTTAATAAATATGGAAATGTTTTTCCAATATGAAGTGAAATGTTTTGAGTTTATATCTTTTAAAGATAAATTGAAAAGTGATTTGAAATTTATTTTCAAATGGTTGAAGTGTGGAAAAAATATGTCTTATAAAGATATTTTTGGAAAATAAATAATCTGGGAAATTATCTGGAATTTGGTGATGTTGTGCATATCTACTGATAGTTAAATAACCGACTATCAAAAATTTCCTTTAAATGGGTATTTATTGTGATTTGCTTGAATTAGAACGCTACACTTATTTTTAAATAAGCGCTCGTTATTCGGTTTAGCCGGGAGAGGACCTTTGTGTCATAAATCTCATTCTGAATAATGATCATTGAAGACCGGTGTTGAAGACCGGATATTTTCGAAAATGGTAGGATTACCGTCGAATGTCTCTACATCGGCTGATCTCCGATATAGAGATTTTATCACCCTTTGTGATGGGAAGTCCGGTCGTGATTAGTGAATATCCGGATTGCAAGGGCTTCTTTGGAAGTGCCTTCAGTTCCGTTCGATCCCGGAACGGACTTGTATGGATGTGTGTCTGACATTACAATTTGAGATGTAAAGCTGGTTTCTATCAAATACGTTTCTGTTGGTGGCGGAGAATTTATTCTCTTAGCTTAACACCCTTCTCTGAGACGTACGAGCTCAGAGGTTATGTAGTTGATGGTTACTAATGATACATTCCCAATTTAGTAACGTGGCATACAAAGTGTTGCTGATCATTTGTTGATCAAAGAACAACTTTTGTATAAAGCACAGCTTTGTGGACGAGACTTCGTCGGACTTCACACCCCGGTAATGGTAAAAACAGGAAAGATTCAGCAAGGTTATTAGGGGATAGCGCGCCCTTAGTGTATGTCATTTCCTTCTGGATAGAGGTGGTATCATGGTATGGAGCCCAAATACTTAACCTATGTTGTTGCTGAAAACTTATTATTTTGTGGTTGTTGGTGAATCCTGGGATTTAGGTCGGTTACGACCGGGGGATGACATACTCGTGTTAGTTGTTACCCAGCTAGGGGTAATCCGGCCTTGTGTTGGCAGAGATCCGGTTAGGTTCTCGGGGCGTCCTTCCAGAGGCGTACCCATGTGGAAATAGAAAGTTCCTTGGCCTGACCATTTGTTGGAAATCCAAAGAAACAGCACAAGCCTTGTACGGTTTTAGTTGTAGAACCTGCCATTTAATATGGTAGCTATAATAGGCATACTATAATGGTACCTATGCTGGCTAAGATTAATAATGTCTTTCGAAATGTTTTTCCTGCACTTTGCACTTATAGTAATAATAAAAAGAAATTCTCTGCGTAGTAAGCATCTTTGACTATCATAAGGAGAAATCTCCTCCAAGTTCCGCGTTTGCATTGTGTGTGTGGCGGGGGGCCTTATGGTAGTTACATTTTCTAAAAGCATTGCATCTATTTTTAAAATATTTCTTTGTTTGTTTTTAAAGATATAGCTGTTTAAGTTCTCACACCAGTCCCATGACTGGCCTATAGTTTATTGTTCTCTTCCTAAACTCTGGATGCCCATCATTTTCCACACGGGCAGTCAAGAGTTAAGTTATCAGGTTATTCTGGAATTCAAGAGTTACTATAAAGATCTGGAGGCAAGCTGGATGGCATGGCGTATCAATTAGTATATAGTATTTCTTTTCCGCTGTTTGTAATTGTAAACTCTGATAATGTAATGTAATGTAATAACTGATATAGTTCTTTGTTTTAAATATATTCATTTATCTATTATATATTGTTCCGCTGCGATTGTGAGATTCTGATATTGTTTCTGTTGCTTCTTCTTTCTTTCTTCTTCTATCTTCTACCTCTTCTTTAACCCTAACGGTACGGTTTTTCGGCCTTCGATTGCTCGGCAGTTGATACAGAGGATGTACTAATGTCGACTTTCGTGAGTCGAAAATCCAGAATGTTACATTTGGTATCAGAGCATATGGTTAAGTGACAACCTTGGCTCTGTTGGGTGTTACTCATTAGAGATAGAGTCAGCAGTACTCTAGAATGAGTGTGAGGTTAATAATAGATATGAGCGCGTATTTGTTAGTGAATATAAAAAAATATTGTTTTGTATTGTATTGACTTATCGGTGGATTGTTTATAGATTCTGGTCGGTGCATTCTGGCCAACTGTATCGATAGGGGATTCTAAACTCTTAAACAAGATAAACTGACACGATATTCTTTTGAAATAGGGTAAATGAAATAATTTTAGCCAAAACTATTTTCGTATATAAAAGGAATAAATTTTCTGTAAATGTTTATAATATATGGTTGTTTGGTTGTTGAAAATGTAAGAATTAAAAGAAAAACTGTATAAGCAAATGAATTATTAAGTATGGAATTATAATTAATGTGATTTACAATTGTGAAATAATATTTTATATAAGAAGTGAAACTATATGAATATATTTATAAATATGAGTTGTAAATAAAAATGAATTTGAACTATGAATTGAAATTGTTGAATATAAGTGAAACGAGTTGTGGACTTATAATATGAAATAATAAATTTGGCTTTGGTAAAGAATAAAGAATTTGGGTTAGTATAGTAAATATATGTTTTGGAATTTAACTAAAGGAAAGTTAAATAGAATTTACTTTAGAATTGGAATCTGAATTGGATTTATAAGTAGAAATTTAAGTTAAGTTAAACAAATGATGTTTGAAATGAAATATAACTTAAGTAATGTTGAATGAAGCTGATTTTGGTATCGAAGTAAAATAATAAAGTGAATTGTATGGATGTGAACTTGAGTTATATAAATGAAATTCAAACGTATTTGTTAAATGAATTAGCAATTGAATTAATGAATGAATTGAATGTAAATCAGTGTAAATAAATTGATATGAAATAATGGATGAAAGTGTTAACTCATTAAAGCTAATTAAAAGTGATGAACCAAATTGAATGAATGTAAGCGAATTAAATAAATTTGGTTAAGCTGGTTATACGTTGGTTGTTAGTAGATTGTATAGAAAATTCATATGAAATTTAATAAATGAAAACGAAAGCTATAAATCATTGAATATGATCTAATTTGGAAGTGAACTAACTTAAATATGAATTAGTGAATGTAAACTAATTGAAATTGAATAAATGAATGTTAGTAAAGTCCGATGTTAATGAATCAAATGTGGTTAAATGAAAAACCAATTCATTGAATATAAATGAGAAGTGAAAGTGTATTGATTTGATTATGGTGTTAGTTGAATGCCAGTTAGTTGATGGTTGAATTGATTGCTTTTACTGCATTTGCTATATTGGCATATATAGTTGTTGGTATACGTTGTATAGTGACATTATTTTCATATAAACATGTTTCTCATTGTTTGTTGAGTGTTTAGTAGGTGCGGATTGTGCTTGCTTCGCATTTGGAGCTCGCTTTCATGCTATATTAGTCGTATATGCTCGCTAATAATATATAAGGTACATATCTCGGATTACATATCGTACTTTTACACTTTTTTCCCTACGGGATGCCTCATTACTTTGATGAGATGTATATTTGTGATATATATATTGCCATTTTTTCGGATCTAACCGCGCAAAGGAGATTATGGCGAAATTTTCTGAAAATTTAAGGTGTTAGAATATTTTTGAGAAAATTGGAAAATTTTGAAAAACTATAACTTTGATTATTGAGTGAAAAGTTAAACGATATAGTTGGTTTTGAAAAGATAACTAACCATGATTTGAAAACTTAGCAAAGTTATTGTAAGAAGTTTAACTATGGATTTTGGGAAAGTTAAACACTTAAGTGAATTTGAAATCTAATTTGAATGGTTTTGAAAAGTTAATGGATTCTGTAACTTTTTCCTACTTGGTAATTTCGAGGACGAAATTCTTTTAAAGGGGGAAGTTTGTAACGACCCAGAATTTCTGTCATTTGAAATTCGTATATTTAATTGATTTTTAAATATCAACAAGAAAATTTGTAAGTCGATTAAATTATATTTCGAATATCTAGATTTAATTGGATCATTAAATCGATAATTTAATATTTGAAATTAAAGAAATAATTGGAAATTGGGTTTAATGTGATTAAAATTGATTTGTAAAGTTGTATTAAATCATATTGGAGTTGAAATAATGTTATAGCACTTTTAAAATTGAATTAAAAGTTAATTTGTAGAAATTGAATATTTTAATATTTAATTGACGAGTAAAAATAGCCATTTTTCAAATAGTCTCGGATTTCAATGAAATTAGTTTCATCAGATCCGTAATATTATATTATTGTATAGTTTCAAATTTCGTGTCAATCGGATTTACGGTTTGTCCGGGGCAAGCTAAAACGCGTAGAAATCGATTCGAGTGAATTTTGAATTTAAATAGTCGATTACAAAAACTTATCTTCCAAATTTGATCGAATTGGCTCTCGATACGTATTCCATTGCGCTCGGAATGGGGGTAAAACATTATAAACGCCAGGTGCCATGCTTCGTTTGGAGTTCGGAAAAATTTCGGGTGAATAGTGTTTGAGAATTTTCTATAAAGGCACCCCTATTTTCATTTTTTTCACTCAACATCCTGGCTAGGGTTACAGCCGCCACTTATTCGTTTAATGGCCGAAAATTTTCCATCTTCTTCCTCTAATATCTTCAAATCCATCAACAATTAGAGAAAGTCATCAACTACAAAAATGTCGAGCATGACGAGAGCTAGATATCCAATGGTGATGATCCAAAATGAAGCTATGAATCGATGGCAAACTTCACTCGAACGTGCTATGTTCGTGCACAAATTCCAAGGCCTAGGAGGCACCGAGCATCATGGTGCTCTGGCCGATGGTGGCTTGCTTGAGGGCCTTAGACGTTGTATTCTCTGATCAACATCTCGGCGTTCAAATTGGTCGCGAAAATTGGACATAGACGGCAGCCGAGTTGGGTTCAAACGCACACGTATTTTACTTGGGAAGAAGAAGATGTAGTGCACGGCCTAGATCTAGGGCATTGAGATGGATGGCCGTGATTGAATCTAGGTTATAATAATAAGAAAAGGTTGTAAATTATTTTATATTAAAATCGTATAAACTTTGTAACGCGGTATCTCTTTCATACGAGGTCTGTTTCGCACGAAACGAATTGCGTTGGCTTCGTATTGACGAATGCTACGCGATGGAGCTAGATTGGAGTTGATTTGAGCTAGTGAAAATTTTGGGTAAAATTAAACGCGCGTTTAATTTTATTCGAAATAAAACGCTGAAACTGTTATTGAAAGCTAAGGTGAGAACTTCTCACTCAATCGAAATTGTTTCGATTTAAATTTTAAATAGTTAGATTTAAAATTGCTTGATTTTATGCTTGGATGTTAAATTATTATCTATTGTTTTGAAATAGACCCTATACGCCGTATATTAAGCGGATGTTATTTATTAAACACATATACTGCGATATTTCACCTCGAAGTGGAATTGGTATTGTATATGTACTTGGAGTTGATTTCCCGCATTATATAGCGGATGAGACCCTATTGCACCGCAAATAGCGGATAACATTTTACATAAACCCATGTACCGCGATATTCCGTCTTGAAATGGGATTGGTATTGTGCTAACATCTGTGGATGCAGGGAAACAGGTTGGAGGGATCCAACTGGATTCCTCACCCGTATTGATTTACTTACAGATATTGTGATATATTCTGTTATCATATGATATATGATGTTTTGGATGTCGTGATTGTTATATTTAGTGCCGTTGTAGCATTGGGCCTATTTTTGGAGTTTTAAAAATGTTGAAGTATCGATTTCGAATTTAAAAGGATTTTCAAGAGATTTTTTTTGAAAGTATACATTTTATTTAATTTTGGAATTGATTCATTTTAAATGAATAAACGTTATAATTTTTATGTTATAAAAAATTATGATTTTTGAGAAATATAGTTGAAATGTGATTTTTGAAATAAGTAGTTGATTAATTTGTAAAATGGTTTAAATTGGAATTTTTGAATTTTTATAAACGGTTTATATAAAAGATTTATAAAATTGATATTTATAAATAAAAAATATTGGGATTATAAAACGAGTTTTTATAAGTGTTAAAATGAAGTATAAATGGATTTCATAAGTGAATGAAATTATAGATTTATAAATTGTGACGTTATAAAATGAATAGATTTAGTAAAATAAAAGATTTATAAGTAATTAACTTATAAATTGGATTTTTGGCATTTAAATGAGATTTAAATAGAATTTGTTAACTAAGGGATTTTATAAGTTGAAGTTGTTATAAAATATAAGTGGAATTTATAAACATTGTTTTATAAATCCGAAATCGACTTATTTTGATAAGTTAATTATTATAGCTTATTAAAGAAAATATATCCACGATTTTGGACAGTGGATAATCCTTTAAATTAAATATGTAGAAGTGTTGAATTTGGTAAACGATTTATATTCACGATTTTGGATAGTGAATAATATATTAAAGAAATGTTTTAGCAAATGATCTTTTAAGTAGAATTAAAACGATGTGAAGTTGTTTTAAAATGTATTAAGTATCGAAACCATCGATTTCAACATTCATTGTTGAAATCGACGTTTTCGAGAAATAAAAGGAAATGGTAGACTATAACACTGTTGTTATAGTAAATGATTTTCGAAAGGAAATGTTTTATGTCATATTGGGATTTATATATCTATCTTAATTTCGAATCCCTATACTAGTGATTTTGAGTTGTCGTAACGATGTTTTACGCAACATTTATTTTGACTCAAATAAATGTGTTTAAGGGAATGTTTTCCTTAAAGGATAAAATATATACTTAATTGTGATTTAAGTATATTGAATATTTTCCAAATGTTGAAAATAAATAGATTTGTGAATTACTTATTATTTAATAAATATGGAAATGTTTTTCCAGTATGAAGTGAAATGTTTTGAGGTTATATCTTTTGAAGATAAATTGGAAAGTGATTTGAAATTTGTTTTTAAACGGTTGAAGTGTGGAAAAAAATATATCTTGTAAAGATATTTTTGGAAAATAAATAATCGAGGAAATTATTTGGAATTTGGTGATGTTGTGCATATCTACTGATAGTTAAATAACCGACTATCAATATTTGACTTTAAATGGGTATTTGTTGTGATTTGCTTGAATTTGAATGCTACACTTATTTTTAAATAAGCGCTCGTTATTCGGTTTAGCTGGGAGAGGACCTTTGTGTTATAAATCCCATTCCGAATAATGATATGTCGTAATGGATAGCATTGAAGACCGGTGTCTGGATATTTTCGAAAACGGAAGGATAACCGTCGAATGTCTCTACATCGGCTGATCTCCGATATAGAGATTTTATCACCCTTTGTGATGGGAAGTCTGGTCATGATTAGTGAATATCTGGATTGCAGGGGCTTCTTTGGAAGTGCCTTCGGTTTTGTTCGACCCCGAAACGGACTTGTATGGATGTGTGTCTGACGTTATAATTTGAGATGTAAAGCTGGTTTCTATCAAATACATTTCTGTTGGTGGCGGAGAATTTATTCTCTTAGCTTAACACCCTTCTCTGAGACGTACGAGCTCAGAGGTTATGTAGTTGATGGTTACTAGTGATACATTCCCAATTTGGTAATGTGGCATACGAAGTGCTGCTGATCATTTGTTGATCAAAGCACAGCTTTTGTATAAAGCATAGCTTTGTGGACGAGACTTCGTCGGACCCCACACCCCGGTTATGGTCAAAACAGGAAAGATGCAGCAAGGTTATTAGAGGATAGTGCCCCCTTAGTGTATGTCATTTCCATCTGGATAGAGGTGGTATCATGGTATGGAGCCCAGATACTTAACCTATCTTGTTGCTGCAAACTTATTATTTTGTGGTTGTTGGTGAATCCCGGGATTTAGGTCGGTTACGACCGGGGGATGGCATACTCGTGTCAGTTGTTACCCAGCTAGGGGTAACCCAGCCTTGTGTTGGCAGAGATCCGATTAGGTTCTCGAGGCAGCCTTCCAGAGGCGTACCCATGTGCCAATGGAAAGTTCCTTGGCCTGACCATTTGTTGGAAATCCAAAGAAACAATACGAGCCTTGTACGGTTTTAGTTGTAGAACCTGCCATTTAATATGGTAGCTATAGTAGGCATACTATAATGGTACTTATGCTGGCTAAGATTAATAATGTACTTTCGAAATGTTTTTCCTGCACTTTGCACTTATAGCAATAATAAAAAGAAATTTCTGCGTAGTAAGCATCTTTGACTATCATAAGGAGAAATCTCCTCCAAGTTCTATGTTTGCATTGTGTGTGTGGCGGGAGGCCTTATGGTAGTTACATTTTCTAAAAGCATTGCGGATCTATTTTTAAAATATTTCTTTGCTTGTTTTTAAAGGTATAACTGTTTAAGTTCTCACACTAGTCCCATGACTGACCTGAAGTTTATTCTTCTCTTCCTAAACTCTGGGTGCCCATCATTTTCCACACGGACAGTCTAGAGTTAGGTTATCAGGTTATTCTGGAATTTAGGAGTTGCTGTAAAGATCTGGAGGCAAGCTGGATGGCATGACGTATCAATTAGTATATAGTATTTCTTTTCCGCTGTTTGTTGTTGTAAACTCTGATAATGTAATGTAATGTGATGTAATGTAATAACTGATATAGTTCTTTGTTTTAAAGATATTCATTTATCTATTATATGTTGTTCCGCTGCGATTGTGAGATTCTGATATTGTTTCTGTTGCTTCTTCTTTCTTTCTTCTTCTATCTTCTACCTCTTCTTTAACCCTAACGGTACGGTTTTTCGGCCTTCGATTGCTCGGCAGTTGATACAGAGGACGTATTGATGTCGACTTTCGTGAGTCGAAAATCCAGAACGTTACAGTAGGGTTTAAATAGCTAAATAGAACAAGTAAAAGTGGAGCAAAACATAGAGGATCTTATCATTCCATTCTAACTAATTCAACTCTAATTTGAGTCATCTTGAAACCTACCTCCTATTCATTTATGGCCGATTATGATTAGGGTTTTATGGGCCTTTAAAAAGTCCCAAGCTCATTTAATGAATAATTATTTTAAATCAAATTTAAATTCTAATTGATGTCATATATCAGTACGCACATATACATCTTTCATATACGCACCAAATTAAATACCATTGGCTTCCAAAAATTAAATAAAACTTAATAATCAATATTTTAGAAATATTAATTAATTTAATTAATTCATAACAGTTATAACTTTTATTAAATCGTGTGATTTTTAGGAGTATTCAACACTACGGTAGTGGAACTCAAAGTTGTAAATAGAGTCAGCGATTAATATTGAGTTAATCGAGTATTAATTTTCACACAACACCTTCGCTAGTGGTGTAACAGTTTGACCTAATTTATTGCTTACATATTTTTGTTAAAATCTAATTTCACCATTTTAAGAGGTACCTAGTAGCAATGATTATTTACACCAATTCTCTTCATCAAAAATATGTCACTTAAAGACTTATGAAATTTGATTTTGGTCAAAATTCCAATATCGTCCATATTCAGCTTGTTTAATCATAACACAAAGTCCTTGGTTCACTAATAGTAATTATTATTAACTGTACTGCTCTAGCTAGAGACTTTTGCTTTGAGTTGACTATAGTTGACTGTAATACTAACCTCATATAATGGAGTAGATGAATTCTCTATCGAATAGTGTTTCACTTCCGTTGCTTTAGTTCAGTCCTAACCATATTCCTTAGATGGACGTCATTCCTTGATTTAACTATAATCAAAATGGAGTGTCCATATTGAAGTTCAACAGTATTCTCATGTTTGGAGAACTATATAATTTCGTACTTCGAGATTTTGTGTTTGACCTTAATTACATTAACTAATAAAAAACTATTAAACGAGCCCTTCCGTAGTTTTTTCAATAACTATTGGCACGTAATTCCTTGGTGCCCCTGGTAGCCATAAGTAATATACTATCAACATTTGGAGAGCATTACGTACTCTTGTTTCGATGGAGGTATGGATATTAGTCTCGTAACATCTTGACTAGGAATATTTAAACAATATATTATTTTAATGTGATACTCATGATTACAAACATTATAATTGCTATCACAAACATATTATTTAAGGATTTTCTATTTAACATAATTAAACTAAATAATTAATTAACATAGCATAGTATGACAAATATATGATAAAAAGAAAAACACCTTTTATGTCAAATGAGATTTTATTACAAACTTAATAAGTTACAGTAAATTTCCTTTAGGGCTTAACCAGAACTCTATCAACCATTGTATTGCATAGTCATGCATCACATTGGTGCAAAGGGATAACGTGTCACGATGACTCTCGAGGTGACTAAAGACTATAGAAGTATCATAGAGAGCGTGTGAGGATGGCTCATGGAGCAGGCTGAGAGCTTTAAATCTCTTGTTTGGTTATTATTGAGATGAAATAGACATACACTTATTTACCTATGTGAGATATTTGAGTGGTCAAGAGCAAATGTAATTATTTTTGTGACTGAAATTCCATGAGATAGTTAACCTTATATATGTCCATTATATGATTATCTATGAGATAATCCAAGGCATTTGTTGGGAGCATGTCATATTGAGTTATTTAACCATATACTTATTTACTGTATGATTATCTAAGAGATAATCTTAGGCAAAGTTGAGTTTGATGATTATTGTTGTATATTGATATGTGGCTGGGTGTATGGTTATTTCATCCATTTTGATATTTGGCTATATGATATGTTGCTTGATAATATATTGCTATGGATGATATATATATATATATATATATATATATAGACATGGTTCTGAGATATGTTGTGATAATTTGGTGTTTATATAACACTTTAAGATAATTTTTAATTATATCATGTCGGTATAACTATGTATTAACTTCTATATTTTAGTCATAGTTTCACCCATTTATTTATTTATATAATACTCAAGTCGGTCCGAGTCATTTCTGGACCTGGGAAGAAGTAGCCAACTAGACCTATTTGGGTATCTTTTGGAGACTAGTCTACATAGCAGGGTCAACATTCCTTTGTTTATTTTTTAGTCTCATTTATGTATAATGATGTATGGTATATGTATATGACTATGTTATGTATATTTTAGAGACAATGGGCTTTGGACTTATATTACGTCGACCTACAAAGACTTATATATTGGTGATGTATTGTATTTTGTCGCTGTGCTCGATGACTTTATGAAATTTGTTATTTAATTTAAATCGTATATTGTTCAATCCAATAAACACGCATGTTTATTACTTTGTGCCAAACCGAGTACATATAAGTGAGTAGTATATGATATTCAAATATACACCGGTGTTAGTCTAAGGGAATATTCATGTGTAAAAACCCAATATCTTATTATTCTCCATATTATCAAACAATATTACTTAGTAATACTCTTTAGTACTATGAGTAAAGAGGTGGGCACTACATTTAGTACCAGAGCAGGTTTAGAATAATACATGATATTAGAGACATACATCTTAGCCTTAGATTGGACTTAGGAGTTCATGTCCTCTTGGGTGTTAGATGGATTTCCCTTTTCATATTAAGTATGTTGGAATATATAATGATTACTGGTGTAGTTATCTAAGGATGTACATGTTTTTTTTATGTTTGATATATTACTCTTTTTTATTATAAATGTGAATCTTACTTAAATGCAGAAGTAAGGATGGCTTGCGGTCAATATGTCCAAGTTGATCTTGGATGGTCTAGTTGTTCTAGTAATAAGTTGGGTACATAAGTAGTTGATTGAGCATCTATAGAGCGTCGGTGCTACCATAACTCCTAATCCATCTACACCCTACTTCAATTTTGCTCGGATGTGTGGTGATTATGCCAGCCTTAGAAGAAAGATATTTTAAGGCATCGAAGGAGTTAATAAAGTTCAGGCTTGGCTCAAGACCAACAAGCACATCTTTACTTGAATGGGAGTCACTAATCAGCAGAGGGTGCGGATCGCTTTGAGGCAGTTGTAGAAGAGGGCATTTGATTGGCATGAGTTTCTTATGGTTAAGATAAATTAGGCTAAATTGATTTACGACCGGTTAAAGCTTCATTTTTAGGAGAAGTTCCTCCCTAAAGCAAAGAAGGAATCCTTGTCTAGGAAGTTTATTGACTTGAATTAAAGGTATATGTCAATGGTTGAGTATGTAGCAACCTTTGAGGTTCTTTCTAAGTATGAGAAGGATCTCATTAACACTCCTCTAAAGAAGAACTATAAGTGTGTGTATGGATTGATTAAGGCATTGAGGAAGGCTTTACTACCATTTGGATAGTACTTTTGCAAAGCTTGTTGATGCTACTTTGAGAATAGAGGAAGCAGACCGAGAGAGTGGTAATGAATCTCAGAATGGAAAGGGAGGATAAAGTCAGAAAAAGACGTTCCATTCCATAAAAAGAAGGCTAACTTTCAAAGAAAGCATGTTATGGGAAAGATACCAGAGTTCAAAAGGTAAGCTAAAAAGCAAGTAGAGTGCTTCTACATCAAAGAGCATAGACATTATTCTAGAGAGTGAAGCAAGCATGTCCTTCGATTTCTTAACAGAAGTACAGCGTATGCAAGGAGGTTGGACATTTTAGTTATTCATGCCTGGTAGTCGGAAAGAAGGTTAGCATTGTAGATGGTATGAAGGGACTGTCTTAGACTAGGGAAAACCTCAGCAGTCCCTTAAGGTATTCTTATGTAGAGATTTCCTATTAGAGTTCTTTCAATATAGGTGCATCACATTCATTCGTGTCGAAGGAACTAACTGATAGATTTGAACTTGATGTTGTATACTTAGTTACATATTTGAGGATTGCTAATCCTGTAGGAGGATATGAAACCCTTGGGATGCTATGTAAGAATGTTATTTTGGACTTATGTAAGCTCTCATTTTCCTATGATTTGCATGTGTATGGGTATCTAGGGATGGATTGGCTTAATCGATATAAGGCTTATTTTTTCTCCCTAAAATAGTAATCACTCTTAGCCATATAGATTCCATAGAACAAGTCAACCTAGCTCTAGGAAAAAATAGCCAAAGCTTGAAGGGATCTCCTTTTACTCCAGAATCTCGAGAATAAGATGATATTTCAAAGATCACCATTGCCTAAGAGTATTTGGATGTGTTTAGCCTATCACTTACTTACCCTCAAGGCGGGATAGAGCTTCATATCGATCTAATTTTCGGAGCTTAGCCAGTTAGTCGTCATTCCATGAGGATGCCCAATGAGTAGAATAAACAATTGAAGAAGTAGTTATTTGAGTTAGAGGGTATGCATTTTATTTATTTGAGTAGATCCCCTTAAGGCATCGTAGTAATATTTATGAAGAAGGTGGGTAGTTCCTTGAGATTGTGTATAGATTATCGAAAGTTGAAAAACTCACCATCAAGAAAAAATATCCCTAGTCTTGGATAGTAATATGCTTAACCAGCTGAATGGTGCTAAATTCTTTTCCCAACTCAACCTAGTCATCAGTTTCCATCAGCTCAGGGTTGCAGTGAATAACATTCCCTTGATAGCTTTCATTAGTGGATATTGCTCTTATGAATGCTTTTGATGCCATTTAGATTGATGAATTCATGTAGATACTACATCGATTTGAAGAATTGGATTTTGAAGGTTTACCTAGAGAAGTTTATTCTGGTTTTCATTGATGATATTATAGTCTACATCAAGTTAGAAGTGAAGCACAATCGACATCTTAGAATTATTCTGGAGACACTTAGGAAGAAAGATTGAAAGCTAATTTTTCCGGATGTCATTTCTAGCAGAAGTAGGTGAAGTTATTAGGCCATGTAGTTTCCGACGTTGGTATTTTTGTAGGTCCAGCCAACATAGAATTTATTCAGAATTGGAAGCGACCTAAGCCAGTTCCATGATCTATAGCTATCTTTGTTTAGTAGGTTATTATTGGTGCTTTATTGAGGATTTTTCAAAGATAGTTTTACCTCTTACCAACTTCACCAGAAAAGGGGTATAATTTTAGTGAATAGGTAGATGTGAAGAAGTTTTTGGGGGTTAAAGGAGTCGCTCACTCATGCATCTATTCTTGTTATTCCAAAAAGGAAACCAAAATTTAGTAGTTTAAGAAAATGCATGTGGATGCGGTTTTGGAGCTGTTATTACGCAGAAGGACACAGAGGTAACATATGCCTCGAGGCAGTTAAGGCCTAATGATATTCGATATGCCACTTATGATCTGGAGCTTGTCACTGTATCTTTACATGGAAGATTCGTGCGCTATTATGTGGTTGGTGAGAGAGTTATTCTTTAAAATAATCATAAGTCTTTGAAGTAAATGTTCACTCAGTAGGAGCTTAACGTAATGCAACAATGATAGCTAGAGTTTCTAGTAGCATATGATTTTGAGGTCCAAACACCCCTGGAAAAGGGAAACGAGTAGCTAGTGCATTGAGTAGGAAGGATTAGGAAGTTTTTTCCATGATGATAGCCAAATATAAAGGTCTAAACTTTCTTTCTTTATGCAATATCTAAGATAGAGGTTCAGATGTTGGTTCAAGAGCGATAGTTGCTAGTCACGTAGCCCGTCCATCATTGACCGATTGAATTATAGATGATTAAAGGAAAGATATGTCCATTCTTGAATTTATTCATAAGTTGGAGTCTGGTGATGGTGGTGATGATTTGGTCGTTATGATCTTTTTTCTCATGGTTTTTTACGTAAGAGGGATTGATTAGTTACTCCTGATATTGATGGACTCCGTAAGGAAGTTATGGATGATTTCCAATTGTTCTTTTTATACTATTCACTATGAATGAAGAAAGATGTATATGGTATGAAGCATCTCTATTATTGGTAAGGGATAAAGTGTGATATTAATAAATATATGAAGGCATTCATGACATGTCATCTTGTGAAAGCTACGCATTAGAGGCCTAATAGTCTTATATAGCCTTTAGAGATACTGCTATGGAAGTGGGATCAAGTGTAAGTAGATTTAAAATTTTGTAGCAGTTCACTTGTATAGAACTTATATGTCATCCGATAAGGAATATATGAACGTTGTATTTTAGGTGCCCATGGATTTTATTGACAACCTACCTCTTTATAAAGTGGCCATGACATAAATTGGGTAGTAGTCAATCGATCGACGAAATCAGCACATCTCGTACAAATGAAGCCAAGTAGGACTACCGTATTTTGGAAAACATTATATATGAAAGAGGTAGTGCGAATTCATGGAGTTCTAGTGCCACTATGTGCGATCTTGGCCCATTATTCAACGATGGCTTTTAGAAGAGTCTGCAAACAGCTTTGGGCATGAAGTTGAACATTGGTACTGCTTATCACCATAGACTGATGGTCAAATGGAGCAAGTTAACTAGGTTTTTGAGGATTTGCTTCCCTATTGTATTCTTGATTTTGGAGGTAGGTGGGAGGATCCACTTCATTTGGTTGAGTTTTCTTATAATAACAGTAACGAATCTAGTATCGGCATAACTTCGTTTGAGGTGTTATATTATAGACCATGTCGATCATGTTAGTCCGTGAGATGATGGTTTTGATGGCAACAACCTTAGAATAGATTATAAAATATAAATACTAATAGTATAAGTTTAGATATATATGTATATGCAGGATTTAACCATGCAGGTACCAAGAATGAAGACTGTACATTATAGAGATTCAAGTTATCAAAGATTGAAGACTCATGAGTATCAAGAGTTCAAGATTTCAAGTAATTTATCTTTTAATTAAATATTTTGTTAAAACTCCTAGAAAAAGCACTAGCATCTTAAAATCCAATTTATTCGTGGAATGAAATCCACTTCGAGCCTGTTAAAGGGATGGAACCCTAAGTAGGATGGAACCTTCAAAAAATCTAGTGGAACATTGTTTTGTATCCGCTAACTCTTTATTCAAAATGATTTTTCAAAATTATATCTTGTTTTCAAAATGATTTCAAAACCTTACTTTTAAAAGCATCAAAAATATCTATCCTGGTTTCAAATACTTTTAGCCTTAAAATAATCTTTAATTTCAAAATCAAATTATCCTTGTTTTTAAACTATCTTTTAAATATAATATATTTAACTTTTAAATATTTATGATTAGATTTTAAATATAAAATTATAGTAAAATTTTGTATATATTATTCTTTATATTTACTTATGTATTTTAATTATAGTCAAGTATATTTATAAAGTTTAAAATAGTTTTAATATAAAATAAAGGTTATTTTCAAAGAAAAT
Organism: Allium cepa; assembly: GCA_030765085.1. NCBI lineage: Eukaryota > Viridiplantae > Streptophyta > Magnoliopsida > Asparagales > Amaryllidaceae > Allium > Allium cepa. The sequence continues at coordinate 842,226,581 of CM060928.1, forward strand.
CAAAACACCAAAAATCCCTTTGGGATGTCGACATACTTATGTACCCCATGTTGACATGGTGTTAGTTGAGTTCAAAATTTAAATTTCAAAAGAAGTGTCTATTCGTCGTAACTCTTCACGAATGGACATGGCTGTTGTTCTTCTATAAATAGGGGTTAGTTTCAACGAATTTTAATTCAGTTTTTCTGGTTTTCACTCCTCTTCTTCTTCCACATTTCTCTATACAAATTCTTATCATTACTCTGCCAAAATCAACATTGAATCTAACTAGATTATCTGTGGTTTGATTCTCTATCACTATCTCAACAAGATCCTTAGTGCTATTCAGAGTTATAGGCGTTTTGTAATCAACTTAGCGAGAAAAGGTGTGATTGTAGCCTTGGAAATCAATCAAGCGAGATAAGGTGTAATTGTAGCCTTGCGAAATCAATTGGGTGAACCTGTTGCCGGGGAAATCAAGTATCTCTACCCAGAGGATTGTGATTCTGGAGGGTGTACCTCGTTGCCTTGCAATCGAGGGTGTAATTGTAAAGATTGTTTTTGAAAAGCAATTCGTACTTGTGTGCGGAATTGGATGTAGGGTAACTCTTGACCAGTATAAAATCCGGTGTGTTCTTTTCTTTACTGCTTTTACTTTATATTTGCATTTGTGTTTGATTCTATGATCATATCTGTGTCTGAATATTGCATTCATTTGTGTTTAAATTAACAAATACTCAAAAAGATTTAACATTTCTCTAAAACACTATTCACCCCCCCCCCCCTCTCTAGTGTTTATTCTAGCCTTAAGATCATTAATCCGCATTTCTCACATTTGGTATCAGAGCAAGGTTTTCAAAAGTTTCATAATTTGATTTTTGAAAAAGTTTTTAAAGTGGCTACCAACACTGGTATTGTTACTAACACTAGTATCCCTGTCACTAGTTCATTTGTAGAAGGTCAGTCTACTGTCAGACCACCACTTTTTAATGGCAGTAACTATGCATATTGGGCATGTAGGATGAAAATATATTTACAATCTATAGGATTAGACACTTGGAATATCACAAAAACTAAATATTTTGAACCCACAACTAATTTTGCATAGTGGACCACTGAGCAAAAGAATGTTGCACAAAATAATTCTAAAGCAATAAATATTCTATTTTGTTCACTAGATAGAAATGAATTTAATAGAGTGTCAGTTTGTAAGTCTGCATATGAAATCTGGAAAATTTTGCAAGTAACTCACGAAGGAACAAGCAAAGTTAAACAGACTAAAAATTTCCATGCTCACAAATCAGTTTCAATTATTTAAAATGAACCCTAATGAGTCTATTTCAGATATGTATAGAAGATTTCAGGAAATTATGCATTCTTTAATATCCTTGGGAAAGGAATTTTCTGAAGAAGATCGAGTCAGAAATTTTTAAATTCTCTTACTCCAGAATGGGATCAAAAGACACTTGCGATCGAAGAGCCAAATGACATCAATACCTTAAAGATAGAAGAAGATTAATTGAAAATCTTGTCATTTTAAGTCCAAATGATCGGGAGAAGAGAAAGCAAAGAATCTGAAAAGAATTCAATGGCATTCAATGCATTGACCGATGGATCAGACTCAAACAGTGATAATGATGAAGAGATAGCCTTTATGACCAGAAATTTTAGGAAATTCCTAAAATATAGAAAGATGAATAATCTTAAGAGAAACAACTATAAGAACTCTGGAAATCAGAATGTAATGCCAAATAATGTCAAATGTTTCAACTGTGATGAACCAGGCCATATCAAAAGAGACTGTTCTTATCCAGATAGGCAAAATCCTCCTATGAATAATGATCCAGCAAAGAAACGGAAGCGTGCATTTACTGCTACTCTAGATGACTTAGACTCGTCCTCAAGTGATGATGATCAGAAGACAGATAATTCAAATTTGTGTTTCACAGCAATTTATGATTCCGACGAAATCAGAGAAACGGAACCAGTAAAAGGTACGCATTTACAATATAATTGGTTGAAATTGCATGCTTAGAATTAGATGTTTGATTGCTTAATTGATTGATTTTGAATTGGTATGTTATTTGAATTTTAAAAATTTTACTATTATTTTATTATTTTTATTATTATTTTATTATTTTTATTATTATTTTATTATATTTTCATAGTATAGTAATATATTAAAAATACTATAATTCTAATAATATTCTAGATATATATATACATTAAATATAATAAGTGTGTGTGTATATATATATATATATTAGAGTACTTAGGAAAAATAAATCACAAAAATTCATAGGCACATGTCGACATGGTCCCCACCATGATGTCGACATGGGTACCAGAATTTGAAATTCAAAATTTATTCAAATGGTTGAATTTCCCTTCACCTTCTCACTTCATTCAATTCTCTGAAAAGGCATCTTTTGACCAGAGAACATGTCCTTTGAGAATCTATTTATTCACTATCTTTTATCGTATCTTTTCACTCTCATTTTCAAATTCAAACTCTCTCTTCAAAATTTCAAGCTCTCTACTCTCTACTTTAATGGCTTCTCTAATCAACCCCTCCACCATGAGAATTTCCAGAAAAATAAAAGAGCAACTCTTCAATGATCCGGAGGCAATAAAAGCATACATCAATTATGCTAATTATGCCAAAGTCCATCCCGGAAGGTTTGCTATTTTTCAAGGTTTTTCTTCTTATGAAATTGATTCTCTTTTTGCAAACAATCAAATTCTTAGTTTTGTTAATGCTTCTCAAAATGATTTTGTTTGCTATCCAAACCTTGTCAAAATTTTCTATGCAAATTTAAACCGTGGATTTTATAATGGAAATGAAGATATAATTTAGAGTAGTGTCAAAGGCACTAGAATTGTTTTGAATTGTGATCTTTTGGGTACCATTCTCAATTGCAAGAGTACGGGAATGGACTTTCTAATTTTAAAATCGATGAAAATGATCGTCAGACATTTCATCACATTTTCGAAGGGAATGATAATTTTGAATTCAAAAATCGAAATTTTCGACTAAAAGCAAGAATTGTAAATCTTCTTTTGCAACACACTTTGACCCCAAGATCAGGGAATTTTAACAATCCTACTTCAAAAGTTTGCAAAGCACTTTTTGCTATTTTTGGAAATTATGACATTAATTGCGCACAAGTTATTTTGGATGAACTTCGTCCTAAAAATCTTGAAATGGGTGAGAATACTTCGTATCATGGAATTTATCTCACTCGGATTTTTAACTATTTTGGAGTGGATTTCAAAGGCGAAGAATTTGTTTCTAGAAAAGTTTTCAATCATTCCAACATTTCGCTTATGAAAGTTCTATTTTTTTTCAACCCTATGAGACTCTTGCCGAAAAGGAAGAGCGTTTGGCTCATGAGGAAATGGAAGAGGAAGAGGAGGAAGAAGAAGAAGAAGGGGATGAAATGGAAAGTGAAGAAGAAGAAGAAGAAGAAGGTGAAACCTCTTTGGAAAGCATCGACTATCCTCCTAATTCATCCAACAAAATCCTTCTCAAAAACCAAAATACGATTGTTGAGAATCAACGGATTCTTAAACGATCCGTTAGTAAGAAGTTGGACAAAATTTCATCCAAGATGAACAAGTTCATTTTCAAAGTCAGCAAGAAACTTGGACTTTCTTCATCATCATCATCCTCTAACTAGTTCTACCTTATCGTAGCTCGTTGTGTTTGTTTTAGTTTATTTTGATTTGAATGTTCGTATAGTTCTTTATGATTAATTGTTGTATCGTCTTAGTATGAAATGAAATGGAATTTCCTTTCTGTTATCCAGCTTATCTTATCTCCAGAATAAATGTTAGTATATTATATAAATATATCTATATACACACAATTATTCACAACATCAAAATAGATCATCAAATTTCACTACACCATGTCACCATACCCTTTATGACCATGTCGACATGTACTGGTCAGAAATGACAATTCATTTTGAATTTGAAATTTGAATATCTACCATATATCTATTCATTTCAAACGAATTTCTACACCTATAAATACCTATTTCTTCCAGAATTCATTACTGAAAACTATTTCTTATCAACTCTATCTCTCATTCTTCTCACAAATCCAAATATGGCTAATCCAATTCATAACTTATCCGAAATCTTGAAGAAACTCTGAATTCGTTCAAGAATATTCTCTCGTTCACTCTTCGTAACCAGCGACACTTAGAATTGAGTCAAATGCAGATGATCAAGGAGCAAGAAAGGCATTTCGATGCAATACGATGGATGATTTCCTCCCTACACAAGGATGATAACGAAGCACATCCTCCAGTCTCTCTCACCAATGACAATGAAAATTTAAATGCTATTAAGGCAGACCCTATCTTTGGATAAAAAGGATGGGTGGAAGTTCCTCGTAACGTTTAATTTTATTTGGTTGCTTTGTTTGAATTATTTGCTTCGATTGATTTGATTTCATTTGCTTTGGCTTGGCTTGAATTTAATTGATATTTAGTATGGATTGATGTTTGTTGTACAAAACATGTATAATTATACATTGATATGTATATAATCTTTGATTCATTATTGTGACTATCAATATAATTATTTCTTGATTCTATATTCCATTGTATAAGTTTATTAATGCAGGTATTTTAGTCCAAGAATGAGGGGGGTTTATATAGTTTGGTGTTATATAGTTAGAGTTAGTTTTTATTGATGACGAAGGGGAGAAGTATAAAATATGGTAGTTAGGCATAAATTAAGGGGGGGGGGGGTTATTAGGATAGAAGTAATATTTTATAAACAAAGGTTGTCATCGCGAAAAAGGAGGAGATTGTTAGTCCGTAAGATGATGGTTTTGATGACAACAACCTTAGAATAGATTATAAAATATAAATACTAATAGTATAAGTTTAGATATATATGTATATGCAGGATTTAACCATGCAGGTACCAAGAATGAAGATTGACAATATAGATATTCAAGTTATCAAAGATTGAAGACTCATGAGTATCAAGATTAACAAGAGTTTAAGAGTTCAAGTAACTTATCTTTTAATAAGAAATTTTGTTAAAACTCTTAGAAAAGCACTGGCATCTTAAAATCCAATTTATTCGTGGAATGGAATCCACTTCGAGCCTGTTAAAAGGATGGAACCCAAAGTAGGATGGAACCTACAAAAAATCTAGTGGAACATTGTTTTGTATCCTCTAATTTTTTATTCAAAATGATTTTTCAAAATTATATCTTGTTTTCAAAATGATTTCAAAACCTTCCTTTTAAAAGCATCAAAAATATCTATCCTGATTTCAAATATTTTGGCCTTAAAATAATCTTTAATTTCAAAATTAAATTACCCTTGTTTTTAAACTATCTTTTAAATATAATATATTCAACTTTTAAATATTTATAATTAGATTTTAAATATAAAATTATAGCATAATTTTGTATATATTATTCTTTATATTTACTTATTTATTTTAGTTATAGTCAAGTATATTTATAAAGTTTAAAATAGTTTTAATATAAAATAAAGGTTATTTTCAAAGAAAACCAAAACACCAAAAATCCCTTTGGGATGTCGACATACTCATGTACCCCTTGTCGACATGGTGTCAGTTGAGTTCAAAATTTAAATTTCAAAAGAAGTGTATGTTCGTCATAACTCTTCATGAATGGACATGGTTGTTGTTCTTCTATAAATTGGGGTTAGTTTCAATGAATTTTAATATAGTTTTTCACTCCTCTTCTTCTTCCACATTTCTATATACAAATTCTTATCATTACTCTGCCGAAATCAACATTGAATCTAACTAGATTATCTCTGGTTTGATTCTCTATCACTATCTCAACAAGATCCTCAGTGCTATTCAGAGTTATAGGATTTTTGTAATCAACTTAGCAATAAAAGGTGTGATTGTAGCCTTGGAAATCAATCAAGCGAGATAAGGTGTGATTATAGCCTTGGAAAATCAATTGGGTGAACTTATTGCCCGGGAAATCAAGTATCTCTACCCAGAGGATTGTGATTCTGGAGGGTGTACCTCGTCGCCTTGAAATCAAGGATGTAATTTTTGAAAGGAAATCTGTACTTGTGTGCGGGACTGGATGTATGGTAACTCCGAACCAGTATAAAATCCGGTGTGTTCTTTCCTTTACTGCTTTTACTTTATATTTGCGTTTGTGTTTGATTCTGTGACCATATCCGTGTCTGAATATTGCATTCATTTGTGTTTAAATTAACAAAAACTCAAAAAGATTTAACAATTCTCTAAAACACTATTCACCCCCCCCCCTCTAGTGTTTATTCTAGCCTTAAGATCTTTAATCCGCATTTCTCACAGATCACCTACTTCTTGGTTGGAGATCGAAGACATATTTTTTAAGGGATGGATTCTATTAGAGAAGATTCTAAGCAGATTGAATTGATCAAACAGAGGATGAAGAAAGCTCAAGACCGTTAGAAATATTATGTATATCGAAGGAGGAAAGATATCGAGTTTGAGGTTGGTGATCTTGTCTTTATGAAGATACCTCCTCTCGAGGGAGTGATGAGGTTTAATAAATAAAGGAATCTCATACCTCATTTCATTGTGCCATACCCGATTATTGAGCGCATTGGCAGAGTAGCTTATGGAGTTTCTCTTTATGATCATTTCTTCGACATACATGATGCCCTCTGTGTATCAAATCCGAGGAAGTGCCTAAGGGATATCGAGATAGTTTTGGAGCCGATGCTTATTATGGAACTTGATATTTCCTCGGATTCGACTTAGTGAATTAACCATTCTATTTAGTCAAACCATTGGTCTGACGACTCGGAAGAAAGAAGGTTCGATTAGTGAAGGTGCAATGGTCTGACAACTTGATGGATTGTACATGGGAGACCAAATAGCACATGATATAGACATATTCTAAGTTATTATTCGGTGCACATGAGGCCAGTAGTTTTATTTTCTTGTTTGGTTTTCTTTGTTTTGATTAGCTACATAGCCTTTATGTTTGTTTAAATATTAGTTTGGGGTAGATGAATTAGAAGTTATTTGGCTAGTTACCGATTTTCCCTTGGAAGAAATCACAAGTAGACAATTTTCTTCTTAAAGGAGGTGCCTATAATGACCATAACACCCGTTCTATAGTTATATAAAGTAAAAAAATAAAAATGGACTTTGGTTATTTAATTGGATTTTTGAATTGGAAATTTACGTATTTGAATATAAAGTTTGAAATTTAAACCGAGTTTGATTGCTGAAAAATTATTTTATACGAATAAATAAAATTTAAAAATCATTTTGGATATTTTATTAAATTGAATTCGGTAAATTAATTTTTAGATTTATGTGACAAAAAAAGAAGTATTAATTTAAAGTTCAAATTTGAATTTTGAAATTGTGTTCTAAAAATCTAAAAGTTGTCTGAAAATTTATTTTGTGAAAATAAATAACATTTGTGAAAATTTGAAATTTTTTTACGAATAAAATGGTTATTTTGCAATTATTGAAAATTGAATAATAATTTTTTAATAAAAGTCATTACAAAAATTAAAAAAAAATTCGATTAAAATTCCTCAAGAGAAATTTTAATCAAGATCGAATAGCGGTCGAGTAATAGAATGGTTAATGTTATTGATTTAAAATTAAAAGAAAAGTTAGTTTTTCCTTTCTTCTTATTGTACCATAAATCATAACCTATACGAACCACATTCCTACTCCATCCTTATCATGTTTCTTCTTTTATTTAAAAGCCCAACACTAATTCCATTGGTTTACAAATCAAAACCACATAATCAAAATCAAAAAAAATTGTGCAACCACGACTAGGAGAGGAGGTGACAGCGAGGCATCTTGATGATAGGAGCAGGATGCTGGAAGGTGTGTGCGAGATGTCAACTGTTGACTAAGGCGTGATGACGTTAGCTCGATGATGTAGATGGAGGGAATGGTTCATGAAGGTGATGTAATACGGGGTCACACATAATCGATGAAGAATTGGTGTGGGTTGCTAGCGACGTCGATTTGGGAACGATGGATATTAACAGTCACGAGGTGTTGCATTGGTGATCTAGAGACTGGTGCACGCAAAGAAAGGGGACGATGGGCGATGGGAGTGCGTGGCGCAAGCGTTTGGGGGCAGATGTCAGGTCACGATGGAGATTGGGATTTTGGTGGCCATGCGCATGCATCAGGAGGTAAGCGATGTTGACGTTTAGCTAAGGCAGTGGATTGGAATTTGAATGTTGGTAGGAAGTTTTATCAGTGAATTTTGATGAGTACACCCATTGCATGTTTTACTATAAAATTTTCACACAGTATAATCACTTTTGAATTTTAAACAGTAACTATAAATCCCATTTAAATTCAAAATTCAAATGTATGATCTATTGAATTATTTTCTGGATTAAATATATTATTTAAGTGAATATATCGATTGATTTTGCTTAAGTTTGTTTGCTATGCTTCACTTGAATAAATTATGACGTTTGATATTGATTTTAGTGATTGATTTAGGTTGAATTGCTTCCTGGAATCGGTTCAAGGAATATAAATTCAAATGTAGAAGAAAAATAAAATAAAATCCTACATATCTATTTTTGAGCTGAATTGAATTTTTATTTATTGACGATGGCTTGGTAGCCTTGATTATTATTTGTAGATGGTTGATGGATGATTGTTTGATAAATGATTGTTTGGAATGGATGAATATGGTTTGACAATAGGTTATATATATGTTGATATTGATTGATTTAGATGATAGAAAATTTAAATTAAATGACTGATTTGAATTATTTATAGGAAAAAAGGATGTGAATATTTAAAGCTAGTGTAATGTTTTAAAATAGTTTTTTTTGAAATATATCTGAATTTATTTATAAAAGAGGTTGAAATTGATATATTAAAAATTAAGTTGATATGTGTGTATCTGAAATTTTATTAAATATAAGTAATAGTGTGAATTTTGAATTATGAAGGAATTTGAAATATTTTTTATAGATAAAACAACATTTATATATATATATATATATATATATATATATATATATATCGATTTCGAATGTAAAATGAAGTTTGAATATTATTTGAAATTATTTCTTTTTGGTTTATAATTTGAAATAAATAGATTATATGAGATTTTATGCCAAAGAAATTTTATTTGATTTACTTTTTAGAATTTGAATTATTTTGAATTATTTTCATTGGAAAATAATGGATTTTAATTAAAATTGAATTTAAAATTCTATATTAATTTTTGTATCTGTATTTTGAAGTAGAAAAGCATTTTATAAAATAAAGATTGATTTATTATAGAAATAGTTTGAATTTGAATTTATCCATGCTTTTCTAGAGTTTTGGAGAATTATTCGAAAGGTTATTTTACAGATATTATATAAATGAACCAGAGGTATTTTGATAGTATTTCTACTACTAAAATATCCCAATTTGAAAGAAATAAAATAATCAATTATGTATTTTTCATTCAGAAATGGTCTTGATGATTTTACCTTTTTAAAAGGGATTGCTACTTATTTTTGGATATAATTGCTTTTGATATTGCTCAAAGATAATGTTCGATTATTCATCGTAGGGGTTGGATTAAAAGGTACCTTTCCTGGACGTCGATTGCAAATGAGTAGTGTTATAATTTATTATAATCTATTACGATCTATTATGATGAGAATTCACTTTATGGGGATATTTATTTAAACTATATTTGATGAAATCGTATTGTATTTTGAAATCTAGTTTTGATGAATTTATCAAATATTTTAGAAATTGTTTCGATAAACGAAAATAACAATTTTAACCAAATAAAGAGGAAATACTATCTTACATAAAGTTTGAAAAAATATTTTGGGATAAATTATATTTGCAAATTGATTTGGGAAATATAATGCAAAGATTGATTTTATACAAATTAGAAAGATTTTGATGACTTATTTATATATAAAATCAGTGATTTAACATCGTTTGCAAAGCAAACCTATGGTATATGATTTTTGAGTACATGGAATTTTTGTAAATAAAGTGATTTTTAAATTCATTTTGAAGTGATTTTGGGAAAGTAATTTGAAAGAAAAGGAACGTGAAAATGCATTTGAAATGTTTTTAATTACCGGGCTTATATGGAGTTATTTATGGGCATTGACTATAAGGATAAGTTTATAGAGATATATTTTGCCATACTCTTTATGTTATTATTTGAGTTTGGTTACACTCATAGCTAGATTTCTAGTCCGACTCGGGGTTTGTTATGTAATTAACAACCTTGCATCAGTTTGAGGTTGTTTTGCAGGTCAGTGTTTTATATACTTTATGGGCTTCGATTAGAGATGGAGACAATAATGATGGTAAATAACATTATTTGCATTAAATTCCATTGAATTGGTCGAATAGTGTATTTGTGTTGTAAGTTGTATATGTATGAGATGATTTATTAAACATTTGGATATGATATAACATTCATTGTTTTTATTTACTTAAATTCTGTCAGTTGAAATTTTTTCGTTTGTATCTCTAATAATGTATTATTCAATTCTGAACTCGTGTACATTACTTTGCATCAAGACGAGATACGTATTATTTCTGATATATTTAGATATTGAAACGTATCCGCATTAACCTAAAATGTAGTGCACCAAATATCGCTCTTTCCTCATCTATTTGATCTGAGCTATCAAATGGTAAACTCTCTTTGATATTCGATCACTGGAACAGGGCATTACAATAACTCTATGTTAAGAACAATTATTCGGTATTTTACAGTGTAGATTAAAATAATTGTATGGTTTTAAATAATAATATAGGAATAAATTGGGATAGAATGGAAAGTTGAGTAATAAATAATTATGTGAAGTGAGGAAAATACTAAAATGATGTCATTATTGATTTTATAATTAATATGGCCATTTTAAAGTCAAAAATGATTTTTGAGATGAGTTAAAATGGATGAATAATTTTATAAAGTTTAATATGATAAATAAAAGGAGTTTTGGAATTTATTTTCATAAAGGATGAATTTTTATTTCGTTTGTATGGGAAATTAGGAATTTATTTGTAAATGAGCAAAAAAAATATAACTAAGTGATAGCTATGTCCAAGTGGGGAAAATTGAGGAATATAAATTTTATAAATATATTCATAGTTGTCCAGACGCTAGTAGAAGGTAAATATGATTTTTATTTTTGATTTAGAACTAATTTTGAATAAGTGGAAAATTGACTTACCAAAGAAAAGAAATAAAATGAGAAAATAAGTTGTTTTGAATCCCAAAAGAAGCCCAAAACCCTAACAAAGGTTTAGACATAGCTTATTTCTCTTTTAAGAATTCGAGAGCAATCCATTAATCTTCAAACTTTATTAAAAATTGAAAACCATAATTCCTTCATCGAAAATTCCTAGTAAATCATTCAAAAAGAGAATGACTCCATTTCATATTACTTGCAATGGCATCAAACGATTTCACACCCAATGATTTCTTCATTTCCCCTTTCTCTTCACTTCCCTCTGACCTTGTTTTTTTTGCATCCCCTCTCCTCCAACCTTTATGCCTCGCTCCATCCCTAAATTGCCTCGCCCTTCGTCTGATCAGCCGTTGTCAACAAGATCTGGTCGAATTTTAAATCAATCGGCTTTTGTTCCTCCCGTTTTGAGCAAGCTCTCGCAATCTTTTGCGATTGATTTTTCTCCCGCTGGGTTTGAATCCTTCTCGCTCTATCGGTAGTCCACCTTCTATTTCTAGTATCTCCGTCCACTTGGGTAGCCTTTTTACATCTGCCCATGTCAATGCTTTAGGCTGAACTTTTAGTTGCTTTAATTCAACTGTTGCTCTAGTCTCTAGCGTGCAGTCAACCGTTATGGCGTCTTCGCCTATATCCCTTATGCTCACAAATTCTGCTCACTCTGTAGTTGATATCTAGAATAAAAAAAGATGTTATTATTAGTGATTTGGGGTTGAAAGATGATGTTCTTGGTGCAAATCTTAGTGAGATAGTTGTTTTCACATATAATGTTACGTGCACGCTAGGTGACTGGGAAAATTCTCAAGTGGAACCTGATGCTAATTGCCATTCTCCACCTTTAAATCTTGGCCCTAATTTTATTCCTGTTCCTAATGCTTTTCCTAATATTGTCCCGGTGTTGCCTAATCTGCTTGTTTCCCCTTTATTAGTAATAAATGGTCTTCCTTGTTTGCTTGATTTCTTAAAAACGCGGGTGTGTACTACCCAGATCCTTTGAGAATTTTGAAATAGATGGAGCTACGGAGCCCTCGACTGAGGTAATTCAAGCGGGTATTACTTATGAGTCCGAATACTTGGTCAGTTTCTTTCTTGATTTCAACCTAGGTTACTATGATATCAGAGAAAATTGTTGTTGTATTTGGAAACTTAGAGGTGGCTTTCGGATTCATTTCGTTGATGATATATTTTATATCAAATTCTAGAGCTGATGATAGACTTCACGTTCTAGAAGTGGAACCGTCTATCATAGTTGAAGCCTTTTATTATTACCGCGTAGAGTCCTTCAGTCAATAGTGCTAGAGGATATGTATTGTCTATTCTGCCTGGACAAATATCCCAACTGTTTTTTAACCTTTGATAGGGCTAAATTAGCTAGCTAGCCTTATTGGCAAGTTAAAATGATTTGATTCTAATACTGTGGATAGGAAGAAGTTAGTATATGCTAAGGCTTTGATTGAGATTTCCCCTGTGTCCGTGTGCCTTCGAACAGTTCTATTCCCTATACTGACGTTTTAGATATTCGCTTTGTTGATGCTATTGTGCTTTTTCCCCTAGTTTCGTGTCTTCGGTCATTGACGTTTTTCCCTTATCATTTTGAGATTAGCTCTGCAGGTATTCTGGATTTGGATCCATCCTTGGATGATTCTTGTGGGGCTTGTCTGAGCTGGTTATGATTCATGAGCCTCTAAATAAGAACCAACCCTAAGGATGGTAGGTTCCATAAGTATGTTGATGGTGATGGAAAAGAGAGGCAGCTATATTATCGTGTTGGTGGTGAAGGGCTTGCGCTCTTAGTTATATGTCGGTTAGGTAATCTAAATCATACCGTTCTTTCAAATACCTCATGGGATAGGAAATACCTTTATAGCATTGATTCTATGGATTTGTCGCTTCATTAGTTTCTCTCTTTTCAGGGTATTATCATGTTATTTTGCCCGACTCTTCGGATGAGGGAAGTGGATCTTCCTCTTCGAAGGGAGAATAGTTTAGGTTTTTGTTTGTTAGGAGTATAGCACTTTTGCTAAACTCCCATGCTTTAATTTTTTATTTAGTTGTTCTCGTGCTTGTACATGAACACCTGTTTTCAAATTTATTTATACATGTGGAAGCTCCACTATAAATGTCAGCTAGCTTTGCTGAAAAAATTCCCAACAGATAAAAGACCTAAAATTTTTGAAAAAAAAAATACGCTTCTCAACATAGATCTACACCATCAGAAGCCAATAAGATTGTGTTTGACTTATTTGGGGGTGGCATTTACAAACTACACTGAGCTTGAGAAAGGAATTTGAAAGATGTAGTAAGGCTTGAGAGAAGTTAAAGCTTGTAATTGCTAAGGTGAGCTATCTTCATTCACAAATATATGGCTGAATGGTGTATATGTTGTCTATAGTAGTTTAGTAGTTGATGTGTGTTTGGTTGTGCAAATAAACTCATTTATTTGATAACGACAATCAAACTCGGTATATTGGAAAAAATGGGTAAGTGGTCTGGAAAAAAATCAAAGACGAAATGGGTCCACACGGAGACTGCACTAAATGCGAAATAAAGCTATCGATCGGCAAGTAATTAGCAAGTCGGTTGAGGCATGAGATAACATAATCAAAGATGCCCCACTATTCTTCAATCTGACCCGACTCGGCCTCAAACCAACCCATCCACTAAGCAGGGGAATCAAGATATGTCCGGTTTCCTTATCCCTAGACAGTCTTCACAACCTACTTCTGAAAATAGGTCTAAGCTCAAACTTTACTGGTTCGATCAAACCTAGCTGAACGATGAATGGCCGTCCTATGTTGACCTACTTCCACCGTAACTTCAAGTCAGCATGGTCACTCGGCGTCACTTCAGTTGACCGCGAACATCTCTCAAGTCTGCCATAGCTAACAACACATCAAGCAAGATTAGCTCGGGCATGGCTCATCCTTGACCCAGCTTCAGTACATCCGTCTCCGACCGATCCCGAACGGCCCTCCCTATCATCTCGCATCTGGTCTAATACCATCTACCCAGCATAATCCTTAACAATTTTTTGTTTCTTTCATATCTTGAATAGTTGTTCATCAAGCTCATTAATCCCTTTCCACATAAGCACACAAGCGTAAATGGCAAACCATTCATCCATCTGTACAAAGCACTGAAGCTAGGAAATTGAACTAATGTGACAAACCATCAGCATTATATGCACATTACATGTAGTTTATGCATGATGCAAATGGGTATTAAATGAATTTTTATTTCATTTATATAGGAAATTAGGAATTTATTTGTAAATGGGCCAAAAAGATAACTAAGTGATAGCTATTTTGAACTGGGGAAAGTTATGGAATATAAAATTTATAAAAATATTCAAAGTTGAGTAGACGCTAGTAGAAGGTAAATATGATTCTTATTTGTGATTTAGAACTATTTTGAACAAGTGGAAAATTGATTTACAGAAAAGAAAGGAATAAAATGGAAAAATAAGTTGTTTTGAAGCCCAAAAGAGGCTTAAAACCCTAACAAAGGTTTAGACCTATCTTATTTCTCTTCCAAGAATTCAATAGCAATCTGTTCATCTTCAAAAATCATCTCCCATGTCACTTCTCCGTATCCTACAACTTATTTTTCAAACTTGATTAAAGATTAAAAAATAAAAACCATAGTTTCTTCATCACAAATTCCCAATAAATCATTCAAAATGAGAACGACACAATTTCGTATTACATGCAATGGCCTTTAACGATTTTGCACCCAATGATTTCTTAATTTCCCTCTTCTCCCCATTTCCCTCTAACCTTATTTTTTTCGTGTCACTTTTCATTTGACCTCTATGCCTCGCTCTATCCCCAAATTTCCTCGCCCTCCGCCTGGGCAGCCGTCGTCAACAAGATCTATCCTTTTATTAATAAAATATGATTTTACAAATCTTCGCTTTATTTGTAAAATGTCACATTTATACATTATCACATTTATAAACTTCCACGTTATTAAATAAATCGTAATATATGTATGTATGTATGTATCACATTTACAAAACGGTTAACAAATATTTACACCAAAATTTTTACTATCTCTTTTTTTAAAACCGTATCATTTACTATAAAAGACGGACTTATTTATAAGATTTTAAAATTCTTTACGTTACAGTTCAAAAATCTATTTAATCTATTTCATAAAACTCTTAATTTATATTATCTAAAAATCATACCTTTTTATTTTAAAATAAATTTCTTTTTTAAATAATTCAAGAATAATTATTGAAACATATAAATTTTCAAAAATCACTTAAATACTAAATCTTCACTTTACAGCATTTCGAAATACTAAAAATATGGTCTACTGCTACTATAGTACTAAATAGGAAAAAATTATCCATGTCATCAAATATGGCATCCAACACATCATATATCGAAATATATGAAAAATAAAATCAATGGTGTAAGAAATCCAGTTGGATTCCTCCGACCTATTCCCTGACATCACATATAGTATAGTCATAAAATATAAATTAACCGCTTCGAGGCAGAATCATATACAAAGGGGCATCCGCTCCTACATGGAAACGTATTACGGTCTTATATGCTCCAGGAGCGGGAATATATCCAAACCAACATGTAAAATAGTAAATCATGCGAACAGTCAACAAACAATCAATAACTTAATTATCTACGTTTATATAGAAATATAAGTGGGACAGAGAAGTGAGTTAACTCACTTTGATTTCATAAATCGCTCAAAGCGCTCTGGTTTGGACTAAAATTGAACAGGCATCCACTTTTAACCCAATTTCCTATGAGTTCCAAATCCATTCAATCCAACTCCATCACATAGTACTTGTCGATATGATCACAGTGCAACTCGTTGCGTTTAATTTAGACCTCAAATGAGTTAGATATGAACTAATGAAGTTTAAGCTTATTTAAATTATAATTAACTTAAATTAATAAAATTTTAAACTTTATACTTTTACCTTTCCCTTTTTCTGTCACGTTCGTTCCAGGTAAAATAAAACTCAACCTCGAATTTCCATCAACCACCAACATTATCGCCATCATGTTGCAGCCGCAACCCAATCGAACATCGAACTTCCCTCGCCTATGTTCGAGCCACCCATGCGCGCCTCAATGTTGCTGTCGACCACCGAAAAATCGAGCCCAAAACGGAGCACGATCGAAGGAGATTTGCCACTGCCACACGAACGATGATTTCCACCGTTGATTAGCTATGTCTCGTCGAGCTCTACAACTTTGTAGTTGGGGATTAGGCCAGAAACGGCCTTGATTGGCTCTGACGAACTAGAGCCATTGAATGGAGGGTTTGGTCAATGGCGACTAAAGCTTTATTAGGATTTAGGTTTTGCAAATGAAAGTTTCAAAGTCCTTATATAGAAAAAAATTTCAAGACACTATTCATAAGTTAAATTTTTGAACTCCAAAGGAGAGTGCCGTTTAGCGTTCTGTACTTAATACCCCTATTCCAAACACAATTAAACTAGTATCGGGAGCCAAATCCATTATATACAAAAGTTAGCTTTTCAAAATCAAATTATATTAAATTAACTTTCTTTAATTAATTTCTACGCATTTCGAATTCGCACGACCAAATGACACGTCTGATGGCCATGAAATTCAATGGCAAACTCTAACTTAATATTACGGTTTCAATGGAACTGGTTTCGTCCAATTTTGAGACAGTGCATCGGAACGCTATTTTCACATGTTAATTAATATTAATTATTGCTAAAACTAGTTTATTCACTTTTATTCAAATATAAAAGTTTACTATCTTCATTCTAATTCAAATATAACTTTAAAAATTCTGGTAGGGGTCCAGTCAACCTCGCTAGCTTTGCTAAAAAAATATAACTTTAAATCAACTTTCGAAATCATTTTTATTTACATCAAATTCAATATTTAATATTTTTTAATAGTTTCAAATATTCAATTAAACCATTCAATTAGCAAATAAACCGCTGAATTTGAAATATACGTTGTTTAACATATAAAATTAAATTTTTACTATTTAAATTCAATTAAATATTTCAAATTCGAATGACTGAAATTCTAGGTCGTTGCATTTTTCCTTCCTTAACAGAATTTCATCCTCGAAATTGCCAAGGTGAGAAAATACCCCAAACTCGTTAACTTTTCATAATTAAATTAGTCGAAATAGATTACCAAATTCTTTTAAGTCCTTAACCTTCCAAAATCAATTTGATGAAACTTTTTTTTACATTTTCTAAATCTTTAATTCCATTCATAGATTTAACTAATACCATTTAAAGTTATAACACAAAAATCAAGTTTTAGTTATAAAAAATTTTCTAACGCCTTAAATTTACAGAAAATTTTGCCGACATCTCCTTAACATGGCTCGATCGAAACAATTTATAATATATACTTAATCACAAATATACATCTCATCTTCGAGGATGAGGCATCCATAGGAAAAAGTATAAAAATACGATATGTAATCCGAGATGTGTACATTTTAGTATTAGGAAGTATTTACAGCGAATATAATGCGAAAGCAAGCTCCAAATGCAAAGCATACGCTACCTGCACCTACTAATCACTCAACAACCAATGACAACAAGTATAGTTAAAGTAATATCAATCTGTAGAAACTATACAATATCATATGCAAATGTAATAAATGTAACAAGAGAAACCATCCGAAAAATAGTGTTCACACAACTAGTTCATAACCATATCAATTTACATTTTCCAATGTAAATATTTAATTTATTAAAACCAGTACGATGTATAAATACCATCCGTACACAATATCAAATCTAATCGCTAGCTCGATTGCACAAATTCGCTTCTGAACTAGTATTGTTCACTCGACTAGTCTAGTGCAGATTCAGATCCGGTTCCTTGAGTAGAAACCGCCATTCTCTTTGAATAGCCATATACTATGATAGAGAATTCCAAAATCAATTAAAAATCGATATCCAGTGTTCACCTTTAAGAATCGAATGAAAAATCCTAACTTGGACCGGTGTAAATCGCCTCGAAATCATATATTCGAATCTGGATCAAATAGTTATGCGAATAAAATAATATACGTACAACTTATGTACCTAATTTCAATTTGCTTCTTAATTATACAAAATTTTATTTATTCTCGTTCCGCTGATTCGCATTCAATTAATTTACATTCCATTAATTTAGTATAGTTCTAAATAATACTAGGAACCCTTTCATAAATTTTTACTTAAGTCTATTATAAATATTTTATACAACCACCTATGTTTATTTTCACTTCAATACTTAAGTTCATATTCAACTCTATCAAACCATATTCTAGAACATATTCAATTCATCTTACAATTTAAGTTGAATTTCATTTTATAATTTAAGTTCGTATCCATTTCGCTAATTTATTCCATTATTTCATTTCATCAATTCACTTCATTTATCTTTACTTGAGTCAATTTCTTTTCAAAATTCATTTTATTTAACTTAAGTTAAACTTCATTTCATAGTTCACTTTCATATTTTACCTTCCTTAACGTTTATATTCAACAACTTTAAAATTTTGTTTTAACTTAATAATTCTCAAAAATTTGTAAGTTACAAAACTTTTTTTCTCATATTTATCAAATTATACTTCGGATTTTAAAACAAAAACTTGTTTTACCAAAACAAAACTCTAATGATAGCAATCGATCACTTAGAAACTCGAAAATGAATGCCGATAATGTTGTAGTCATCACCAGAATTATTTTCCAACGACTGCAGTCAGTTCGGTGCTTTCTATCTCTTTTAAATTCCCATTTAAAATATTTCTAGTTAAAACATATTCAAAATATTATTATTATTATTCAAAACTTTTGAATAACCAATTTTCAAGATCAATGGGATTTAAATTCTTAAATTTCTTATTTTAAGTCCATTTTACTTACAAATCATATTTATAAATTTCTCATATATATATATATATATATATATATATTTCACTTTGGTTATATAAAACTAGTTTTTAATTGTTTATCTTTGTTTACATTATAATAATAAAAACCTTTTAATAGAACATAAACAATAAACAACAGATATAATAATCAAATATTATCATTCATTAACAACCATAGCACAATATATATATAACTATAATAATTTCTAGAAAAAATTATTCTTTTACATATAAAATATAATCAAGGTAAAAAAAAATTTCATTTACCCATTTCAAAATAATACCGTGTTGGTTTGCCTTATTCAAGCGTTTAGAAACCCCTATTGATACCCCCATATACCGACAAGAATTCATATGCCACTCAACAGATAAGTTAACACAATATAAACCAATTTATATCTCTAACAAATACGCGCTCTTATATATAATACACTCAAAACTCATAATAAAGCATTTCATTACCTTATCTCTTAATAAATTGCCTCACTAAAGCCAAAGTTCTCGCTTAACCTTGAGCTCTGGCACCAAGCTGTAATGATATGCAAATCCGCACAATTCAAGCCGACAATAAACCATAAGTGTCTAACCCAAATTGAATGAAAAGACAGATGGTTATGGGAAAGAAAGAAGGAAGAAGAGAAGAGAAGAAGAGGATAAAAGAAACTAAATACAACACAAAATCTCGCAATCGGATCAGAATAATATATAATATAACATCAATGATCTTCACAAAAAGAGAAACTTTTATATACATACATCAAATAAGAGTAAAGAAATGACCAATCATCAGCTTGGACAATTATAACAACCTACCCTCATAATAAGGATAATATCAGCAACGGTGTAGCAGAAAAATAAACAAATACAGGAATACGTCACGAAGACCTCCAACTCATCTCCAGAGCTTCAATGCATCCAAATAATATGTAAATATGCTCGGTTTGACCCAAGCAATATAATAAAATAACATCCGAGTCAGTCTGGTAAACCTGCGTGAGAAAACAACCCGGTTGGAATTTAATGTTTATCCAAAAATCTTTCAAACCAAAGGTATCTTGTAAGACCACACCGCACGTAAACACGGACAGCTTTCTACCTTATGATAACCAAAACATTTTCTATAGAAAATTCGATGATATTATAATAATGTCTAGAGATTAAAGTAAATATATAAAATAGCTGAAATGCCTGCATCTCACTTTTCAGCATAGTTGGGCACAACTAAGTCCATAAAGCTCGTATTGGAGAATGGATTCCATACTATAACAAGGTAAGAAACTACTTTTCGATGGTACATCTCTAGATAAAATGCACCAGAGTGTGACAAGAACATCTTGTACCCCTCCCACACGGGACTAGCGTAACGACCAGATTTTTCGACTCTCGAAAATCGACATCAATACGTCCACTGTATCAAATGTCCAACAATCAAATGCTGAAAAATCGAACCGTTAGGGTTAAAGAAGAAGAAGATAGAAGAAGAAATAGAAACAACATCAGAATCTCACAAATACAGCCGAACAATATATAATAGATAAATGACTAAATCCTTATACAAAGAACTATATCTGCTATATACATCACATCATCAGAGTACAACAAAATTCATAGCACACAACTGCACAGTTATCATAAGCTGTCCTCACAATAACTGACTATGAAGTTAATCATACACAGCGGAATATACATCAAATACGTGTGATACGGGCCATCCAGCTCGTCTTCTGAGCTCTACAGCGTCCTATCTTGTATCTACAATACTCGGTCTGACCCGAGTATCATAAATAAACAATACCCGAGTCAGTCTGGAAAACCAACGTGAGAAAACACAATCAATTGGATTATTAAAGTTTTCAAAATCTTTTGAATCAAAGGTATCTCGTAAGACCACGCCACAAATAAACATGCCGGGTATTTACCTTATGATAACCAAAATATTTTTATCAAATCTGTCTAATATTAGAATAGTGTCTATAGAAAGTAAAATAGAATCTAGCTAAAATGCTTGCATCTCACGTTCCAACAATAGTTGGGCGCAATCAAAACCGTACAGGCGTTTATTGGAGATTGGATTCCATACAATGGCAGAGCTACTAGGGTACCGCCCGTCATAGTACGTAGTCTAGATCACCGTACCGAGGATCCACCCTGATCCCCTGCTACACAAGATCGGAGCTACCCCTTGCTGGATAGTCCGAATAAGATCACCCCGCGTTTGGGATCAGCAACCGCCCACACAGCCGAATAAAAAGGGACATCTAGACAGGGATGACCTTACCCTAATTGGTTGCTAGCCACTTAGCCTTGCGTGCTCCTCCTCTTTTTTAGCCATTCCCGGTTGATGAGGCTCGAGGCTATGAATTACCTTTTTAGCACACGTTCACTTAGAATGCTCATCTTCCTCCTGGCGATGTTTTGTAGCATTCATCCATACAAGTCCGTTCCGGGCCCGAACGGAACCGAAGGCACTACTCCTACTACATCCATTTGGAATCACCCTCGGAATTAGTAGTGATTAGCCCTTGTACTTCAATGCTCTATCTTCGACTCCAAGCTCTTGTCTTCCGCATGAAAACGTTCAAACCATATCGAAGTGGTTTTTCGAAAATTAATCCCGATCTCGGTCTCTTCGAAACGATCAACGCATTGGCCGATATTGATAGTCGGTTATTTAACTATCAAATAACATCCACAAACAACCATCAGGCCTTAATAATTTCCCAAATTATTTATTTCAAAATATCTTCACAAGATATATTTCCACTCTTCAACCCTTTGAAAAATAGTATTCAAATCACTTTTTATTCTTACGGAACAATTTCCAATCATCTGTTTATTTTTACAGAAAACACCAAATCTTATTGAATTAGATTTTTAAACAATTAAATCACTTTACCCAAAAATATATACTTAAATTTTTTTAAAATTAAACTACTTAAAAGACTTTATTCAAAATAAAGGTTATGAAATTCTATACTAATTTTTAAAATAAAATTTTTGACCAAACTACTTATAAAAATAAAGCTGCTTTATAAAATATAAATGTTTAATAATTATCTTTTAAATCATAATACCAATTTAAGCTTTAAAAATAATCACTACTATAAATAACTTAACAAATATTTATCTTAAAAAATTTAAACACTTAAATAATTATTTCTCAAAAACATTCTTTTAAAACAACATTAAAACTTTTAACTTAGACTTAAAAATCTGCTTTGAAAACATGCTTGGCTTTTCCAGGAAAATACATTTTCTATTCCAATATAGTCCATCTAATCCTTTATAAATCCCGCTCGATTTATCCCAATTTAATTTACGTCTCAAACCCATAAATTTTCTTTCCACGCTTAAAAATAAAACCACTATTTATTTTTAAACAAATCACCCTTTCCTTATAAATTCTCATCCTGAATTTATACTTCCAAAATTATCCTTTGATATATATTTTATTAATAAACCCTGTTTATAAATTTCACAATCTCATTTTCCTTTGATCATGATTTCAACCCTTAGTTGGTTTTCTAATCGATTTCCAAAATCAACTCCATTTTAAAATAAATTTCTTTATTTATCCAAATTTATTCAAACCCGTTAATTTCATATCACTCCTTTATTAAGATTTAAAATCTTATTTAAATCTGAAATATCAATTTCACTCTTTATTTCAAAATTCCCCTTTTATTTTTCCCAACCCATTTAAGACTTGAATTTTAAAATAAAATCCTTTAATTCTTAGTCAATATCGTTTAAGTCCTCAAACTCTTTTAATCTCGTTTATCTAAAATCTCTATTTCCTATTCCTCAGAATTTATTAAATAGGATTTAAAATCAAACTTTTATCCCTTTCCCAAATTCATTCCTTTTATACATTCAAATTCACTATAATTATTTTACTTAAAATTTCCCTTTTGTTTCCTTTAAAAATCCAAACTTTATATATATTTCATTTTCTCAAAATACGAATATATTTTCAACCAAGCCATATCATTCAATAATTTCAATTCCCAATATAATCAATATAATCCATCACAGATTATCACATAAATCACATTACTGAATATAAAATAAATTCAATATGTTGAGGAATCCAGTTGGATCCCTTCAACCTGTTTTCCAGCATCCACAGATGTTAGTCATAATTAAAATACCAATCCCGCTTCAAGGCTGGATATCGGGGTATAAAGGGTCATCCGCTATTATACGTGGCGCATAGGGTCTCATCTACTATATAATGCGAGAAATCGGTCACTCCAATATATATATATATATATATATATATATATATATATAACATATCAAATCCAAGCTGATAATAAGTTATCAATTCAAGCAAACATCCAATAATTTAAATTTAACTACTTAAATTTAAAAGGTAACCCAAATGAGTGAGATCAACTCACCTTTATTTCTGTTTTGCAATCCACTCTCATCTTGACTTGTTTTTCATTGATTTTATACCTTATATAAATATTTATTCAGTTTATTAATATTTGAACAAATCGAACAATCTATTTCCTTTTTAATAAATTAATCAACTGATAATTTAGTTTAAACCAATTTTCCCTTTAAAATATCTTTTAGTAACTAAATAATTTAAATAAGTTTATTAACCACATTGATCGCCTTAATAAATTATTTTCAATTTAAACTAGTAAAATTAAAATGGATATAGGTATATATATATACACTTTATTTCTTATTTAGAACTACATGTATATATGTTTATAAAAAAAATCAAATTCTTTTATATAAACATTACAACATCTAAAATTCCTATTTATTTTCCAAAATCATATATATATTGTGTTTACTTATATACATATCAACTAAATTCTAAAAAAATTAAAATCCCTTTCTAGCCTATATACACGTTTAAATTTCAAAACTGAACTGTCTTTGAAATCTCACTGCAAATTTAAAATCTCAAATATATACTTTTACCTGCATGCGTATATATTTCATTAAGTTTAAATTGAAAAGGAAAAATCGAGAATACCTCACGTCGGTGTCGCCGCCTTCGCCTCACCATTGTGGCCATCGCGACTCCAATGACCAGCAAGTCATCGCCACTGCCTCGAGAACGAGGTCTCCATCGCCATTCCCCAAAATCATCACACCACCTGATCCTTGATCGACCTCATTGGCCTTACCTCCGACATGACCCCTAATTCCTTCCTGTTCACTCGCCACTCCAGGCAAGCCGAGGGGAAAACTAGCGACTCCCCTGATTCGATACTCGATTCGAATGTTGAGATTTCATTTAAACGAGAGGGTTTATGTAACGACCCAGAATTTTCGATCCTGAAAACTCTATATAATTAGGGAAAGAAGAAAAGGATAGAAGAAGAAGAAGAAGCACAACAAAGATTCTCACATTCGCAGCGGATCAAAATATAATATCAAATAATAACAGTTTACAAAAGAATTCTGTATCTGTCAAATACTTTTATAATACATCAGAGTTACACATATATATAGATACTGGATATACACAATCATCATGTCTCAAATATACAACAATATAATACAGCAGAAACACTCCATACATTCTTGCCATTCCAGCTCGCCTCCTGAGCTCCAGAACGTCCTTACTTGAAAACCTGTAATACTCAGTCTGACCCGAGCATTACATCAAAGTAACACCTGGGTCAGGTTGGAAATCAGCGTGAGTAAGCCCATATAATTTGAAATACTAAATTAAAATCATAAAATAAAACCCTGTGTAACTCGTACTTCACTACGAGTTCATTTTCAGTTATAGCCAACACTTATATTCACAAATCAATTCCTAAGTATCTTCACTTGGTTTTAATTGGTCCAGTCATTTAAATCATTCCATTACGGCCTATTGATAGCATATGTCAATCTATAAAGAATCATTGCAAGTTACAATTCGAAGTGGGTTTGGGTATTTACTAATACCCGACCCCGGTCTCTTCGAATTCAATACCATTTAACCCAAGTTATTCGTGTGAAACTCAGTTCAATCTTTAAATACAAGATGTCGCCTTTTAAATAACAATTCATCATCGACAGATAACCACACAATCACTATTCAAGATAAACATATCATACAACAAACATTTCATATCCGAGATATCAGCCAATTCAAGGCATTTAACATCATTCAATCATTCATATGCAAGGTTTTACACTTCCAAAATTAATTTAATTTATCTCTAATTAAATTAATAACCAATCTTAAATCACTTAGATTACCTTTACTTAACATAAATCAAATTCAAACCAATCAATCAATCATCTTTTAACATCCATCTTAATTAATCACCCTTGACTAATTAACCTTTAATTCATTAAGTAATTACCCTTTAATTTATTACACAAATTAATTAACCTTACATTGATCATTAATTAATTACACAAATTAATTACCTAATAATCACTTATATTGATTAATTATCCTTTAATAAATCATCCTCATTTATTAACTAATCATTAATTAATTTCCTTAATTAATTACAAGTAATTAATCCTTGATTATTTCATTAAGTAATTATCATTAAATAAATCACATTTAGTAATTACTTATTAAGTACTCTCCTTAATGAATGTCAATAAGCAATTATCCTTTAATTACTCCCATTATTATAAATCAATGCTCATTTAGTGATTAATCTTAGTTAAACATCTTTAAATTAATTACTTTAATTAATCAATCACATAAATAAATTAATCTTTAAAAATTAATTAATTTACTAATTAAATTTCTTAATTATGTAACGATCCCGGATTTAAATTGAGTATGAATTGATAATTAATTTCATTTCTGAAAAAAATTGTGAAATTAAATGATAAATTGATTTGAGTTTATCCAAATCCAAATAAAACATGTTATTTATTAAGAAAGAGATAGTTTCTTTTCTAAACTATTTTAATTTAACATTGAGTTATTTTTAAAAACAATATTTATAATAAAATGTCTTTGCAAATGAATTCTTATTTTAAATAGAAATTGTCGTTTTAAATTTATTTATAAATAATAGATATGTGTGTTTTGAAAGAAACTATGATTTATAAAATTCGAAAATGAAGTCTTTCAAAAATGTTTAAAATAAAATAAACTTTGTAAATATACATAAGTATGCACACTTGTAATATGAAACAAGTAAACAAGAAGAAAATGTAAATATATTCATTCAACAACAAAGTACAAGAAAGATAAAGTAAAAGTAAACAAAGGCAAGCAAAATTTGTATGTGAAGTAGTTATAGGCAAAAACAAAGCAAAGTAAAAATAAGAAGCTGGCAAGAAAAGAATGCAAAGCAAAGTAAAAAGCAAAAATATCTATATAACATAATCAAAAGCAAGCTAGCTAAGTAGAATAGATATGCAGGCAAGTCTACCAACATAAAAGTAAAATAATAGAGTTGTAAACAAATGTATATAAGCAAGTACACATGCATTTAATGCAAGACAGCAAACATATATTGGAATCTACAAGCCAATTAAATAAATATACGTAGATTTGTACAAAGAAATAAATGACATATCCTTTAGCACACTATAACACATCATCTCAGCCACCCTGAATAAGAAAATTTCTGCCTATATTGTACAAAATAAAATAAACAAAAGAAAGAAAATCTCTACCTATAGTATAACAAAATATTATCACCTGTGAAAGAAAATCAATATCACACAGTAACTACTTCTTTTTATATATATCTCTGCTCTGTGGTAGTACAAATAAAATTATAATACCCAGTAAGCTTTCTTCTCTACATATCAAGCTTCACATTTAAGCTCGTCCATTCAAAACTAAGTAAAACCCGAGACAAAGCAAATTCAAGTTTAAAAGAAAATTTCAGGAAACCTGAAAACAAAAGTGAAAGCCTCTGTCTAAAAAAAAACAAAAGCTGCAAGATCAAAGTGAAATGTAAGATCTGAAAGCAAGATTCGTTTCCAGTTTTCAAGGATCAAATTCCAGGCTTAAAACAAAAATGAAATGCTTCTCTGTTCCCTGTTCTTTGTCTCTGCTTCTTCCCATCAATGTGAGCAAACCTCATTCCAAAACTTTAAATTTGGTTTATATCATGATTTCGTGTAAAGATCTGTTAATGTGTGACAAACATTATGATTGCATGTTGAATATATATGTATGTAGGTAGATGTGAATGCCTGTATATGAATGAATACCCCTCTGTTTGTTACCAGGTCAAAGATCAATTTATAAAAATTTAAATTCCTCCTTCCTCAAATTCTTATAGGCCATGATCTCTGAAAGAAAGATGAGTATAGCAATGCAATTTTATTTTTAAAAATAATTTTAAGTATTTATATTTAATAAACAGTTTGGAAATGGAAGATTACAGTAGAAATAATAAAAATTTATAAATATGTAAAAAAACAATTGATATAATTCCTTAATTTAGATACATAACTTGAATTAGCTTGGGAAATTATGATTTTTAAAATCAAAATCACAATTTTAAGTGAGGTATTGTATGTGAATTTTGGGTTTGACTAAAATTTGATTTCTGGTCGATTTCTGATGATCGATCCAATATTTGCTATTGAAATTTTACTTGAAGCAAGATTGATCGTCAATGATAACGAGAAAATTGTTGAAAAAAAATTCTATTGTATAAATTAAAGGAATGAAATCGATCTAGGGTTTAAGTGGGTGTTTATATATGGGTCAGAATTCCTAGTGATGTATCGTCCTCAGTTGACCGGAACTGCTCGCATCGGTGGGGATAGTAGCGTCAGGTATAGGCGAAGCGTCGGTGCGATGACATGACCTCAAATGGTCAGGGGAGGAAGAACGAGGTGGACTTAGGTGATTCATTTCTGTTCCAGTTTGAGTAGGGTTGGTCGATTTCGATTGGGATACGAATCGGGGTGATGGAGTTCATCGGCAAGATGGAAATCGACCCCATGATGGTCGCGGTGGAGGTCAAATCATCGTCGTCTCATTGTACACGTGCACGTGGAATCAGTTGTATCAGCTGTTGCTAGGAAATGGTGGAAGGAGAAGAACACTCAGGGTCGAGCACGCGAAAAACAGAGTTGTATCACCTGTTACCAATTTCAAGCCTAAAAGGAAAAAAAAGATGTTTTCAAATTTGAATTGCAACAGTTCTTTTAGATTACAAAAAATAAATTTTTAAGTTAACAAAGTTTTAAAACATATTAAACTAAACTAGTTTCCAAAGGAAAATAAATGGAGTTTCAGATTTTAAAACAAGTTTCAATGTTTTAAATGTTAAAGTAAATATTTGAAATCGTTTTATTTCTAGAAAAACCATGTATCGGGTTGATTATTTAATGTAAGATCTTTAAGTATTTTTCAAGTAAGATTTAGGAAGTAATTGATTAACTAAGTAATTAAATAAGTGATTAGTGATAAATAAGCAATTAATTAAGTTGTGTTAATTAAAAATTAAGGTTATTAATTGATAATAAGTTAAGATTAATGAATTGATTTTTAAGATAATTAAGAAGTGATTAAATTGATTTTTTGAAACTAATAAATGAATCAATTTATGGTTTATAAATCAAGATTGTGGTTAATTCTTAAGAAATTAATTTAATATAAGTTAATTAAACTAATTATAATATACATTGATGATCCTCGTTTGATTGACTTTGAATATCAGGTTCTACTTGTTATGATTAATTGAGGATAACTAATCAAATACTAATTAATTAAGAATTAATTAATAAATGTGATTAATTAAGATTAATTATTAATGAAGAGTTGATTATTAATAAAGCGAAAGGATAATTTATTAAATGTTTTGTAATTAATTGATTGTTAATTTACCAAAATTAGCAAATTATTCATAGAAATTAATATGATTTAAACCCATCAGATAAATAAATTGACCCTATTTATGGATGTTTAGATTTCGTTGGATGTTAAATTGTTTGATATCCCTGATATGTGATGCTTGGTGATATAACCTGATTTAGGTTGTGATCTGTAATGTAATTTATTATCTATGACATATATATATCTGTGATCTGTGAATGAAGATAAGTGTTATAGTTTATATCGCTTATCAGTTATATTGTTGTATTTGATCTGTCAGGATTGAATGTTGTTGCACTAATTGTGTTAAACCCATGGACCACACCACACACACACAAATATGGATTTCACGAGGTAATCGATTAAGTCACGGATTTTTGAAAATAGTTTTGAATTTGAATTTTTAAATTCAAATGGTTTGAAACGGAATCAGGTTAAATGTGAAAAGATTTTGAAATGGAATTTCAAAGATGAAATTTATTTTGAATAACTCGATTGAGTTTTGAAATTTAAATATTTTGATTTAAATTTGAATTCAAAATTTGGAATTGAATTCTATGATTTGAAACTAGGGATTAAAAAAATGTTATTCCAGTTATATATGGGTTAAACTATTTATTTTTAATATATTGATTTGGGAATTTGAATTTAAATTCAAAGGCTTTAACTCGTGTAAATAAAATTGGATCTTTCTGAAATAAAACTATTCGTTTTCGAATAATAGAAGCTTTCATATAAGAAGTGAACTTCCAAATTGTGTTTAAAGGGATTTCAAGTTAAAAATGAAAATGATTTTCCAAGTTATGGAAACGATTTGAAAGCTATAAGTTAAATCTTTAATTTAAATATTTAAATGAATAAATCCAATTGAGATGGAATTGTTTTGAAATCCGTAAATGGATCTTTGTGAAACTGGGTGAATTTTGTGAAATAAATCTTCTTGCTTAAAGTTTTAAAATGGTAATTTGTTTAACCATTTGAAAGAAAGGTTTTGGATAATAAGTTGTGACTTAATTGAAATCTCATATCCATATGTTTTTAAATATTACGCCCATCTATTCGGTTTAGCCGGGAGAGGACCTTGTGTCATATATCCCATTCCAAATAATGATACGACGTTATGGATAGCATTTGAAGACCGGTGGTGAAGACCGTATATTTTTGAAAGCGAAAGGACAACTCGTCGAATGTCTTTGCATCGACTGGTCCCCGGTATAGAGACTCCATATGTGATGGGAAGTCCGAACGTGATTAGTGAATATCCGGATTGCAAGGACATCTTTGGAAGTGCCTTCGGTTCTGTTCGAACCCAGAACAGACTTGTATGGATGTGTGTCTGATGTTACAATTTGAGATGTAAAGCTAGTTACTATCAAATACATTTCCGTTGGTGGCAGAGAATTTATTCTCTTAGCTTAACACCCTTAGAGGTTATGTAGTTGATGGTTACTAGTGATACATTCTCAATTTGGTAATGTGGCATACAAAGTGCCGCTGATCATTTGTTGATCAAAGCGTGGCTTTTGTAAAAAGCGTAGCTTTGTGGACGAGACTTCGTCGGACCTCACACCCCGGAATGGTCGAAACAGGAGAGATGCGGCAAGGTTATTGGGGGTAGCGCCCCTTAGGGTATGTACATCTCCTTCTTGATAGAAGTGGTATCATGGTATGGAGCCCAGATACTTAACTTTTGTGGATATCGCAAATATATATATATATATATATTACTTTGTGATTGTTGTTGGGGCCTCGGATAAAGGTTGGTTACGACCGGGGGATGGCATACTCGTGTCAGTAGTTACCCAGTTTGAAGGGTAATCCGGCCTTGTGTTGGCAGAGATCCGGTTAGGTTCTCGGGGATGTCCTTCCAGAGGCGTTCTCATGTGGCAATGGGAAGTTCCTTGGCCTGACCATTTGTTGGAAATCCAAAGAAATAATACGAGCCTTGTACGGTATTAGTTGTAGAACCTGCCATTTAATATGGTAGCTATAGTAGGCATAATATAATGGTACCTATGTTGGCTAAGATTTATATTCTACTTTCGAAATGTTTTCTACACTATGCACTAATAATAATAATCAAATGATTTGATTTTACGTAGTAAGCATCTTTGACTATCATAAGGAGAAATCTCCCCCAAGTCTGCGTTTGCATTGTGTGTGTTCCGGGAGGCCTTGTGGTAGTTTCATTTTTAAAAGCAATGCGAATTGATTTTAAAATCTTTTGTTTATTGTTTTTAAAGATAAACTGTTTTTGTTGCTCACACCAGTCCCACGACTGATCCGGAGTTTATTGTTTCTTTCCTAAACTCTGGGTGCTCTTTTTTTTTTTCTACACGAGCAGTCTAGAGTTGGGTTTTTCAGATAGTCAGATGTAGTGGATTATCTGGAGTTAGTTCAGTCTTTGGATCAGACTGCACTTGCCTATCTTTGTGCATCGTTATTGGGAGTTCGAGCTATTGTTGGATTGGTTCTTGGAAATGGAGTTGCAGTTTTTTGGAGTTCTTCCCTGAAGACTATCTTAGAGTTATTTGTTCCGCTGCTGGTGTTATCGTTTTCTTTTCCGCTGCTATTTTATTGTATCATATCTCTGATGTAAATTGATATCTGTTGGATCATATGTTGTATCAGATATTGTATCAAAGCTGTATATCAATGTATTATTCTTTTCTTCCGCTGTGTTGTTTACTTAATGTCGTTATAAGCTCCGACGAATCGGATGTGAACGGTCGAATCTATGGCATTCGAATACGATATGAAGTATGAATGTCGATTTACGAGCGGGAAAAACCCGCAATGTCACATTTGGTATCAGAGCTAAGGTTAAAACTTTAGCTCAGGAGTATAACACATTAAGTAGCTCATTAGAGATAGAGTGAAGTATCCCTAGAATGAGTGTATCCCTAAGGTATCCGTTCGAGCGCCTCAGTAAATTCTCTTACTATTCATTGATAGTGAGTATGAGTGCAAGAAGAGGACGAGATAGGGGATAGGGAAGTACCATTGTAAACTGTCAATGCCCTGCAACAGTGGAAACAAAATCTTCTCTATCAATCTCCTTTGATTCGTTTCCAAATTCTTTTGATTTCTTTGTGATAGCTCCAGAAAGAAGTTTTCAATGTGATGATGGCCCTACGAATCGTTATAGAAAATTCTTACTTCGTATTTCATTGATTTCTTATCAGCTTTTCGATTTAAACTTTAATGAATTTGAAATTTGGAATTGAAAATTTTAAATAAATTAGAAATTTTAAATTGAGTTAAATTGATTAATAGGATATAAAGCTAAATTTGAATTGAATTAATAAAACGATTTTGTTTAAAACCAAATTTGAAATTTCATTGTAATTTCTTGAGAATATCAAGTCCGAAGAGGGACAAGTTATATATATACCCCAAAGTATAAGTATTCTGACTTGGGTTTGAAATCCATATCTAGTATTTGGAAGTTGTGGAAAATAAAAAAAATCCCCATATCTATTGTTTGGGACTCGATATATTTTACGGACGGTTAGTTATCACTTCGAACTAATCAGTACCTTGCATATTTCGTAAATTTAATGACCTGAGTATCCTGTGCAGTATTGTATGAGTTTGATCTCATATTGGTGATATTCTGATTTGGCTTACCAAATCCAGGATAAATATCCAGTTTAATTTGAAAAGATATTTTTCTATCTTTCATCTTCGTTATCTCTCTCTGGCGAATTTCGAGGACGAAATTCCTTTTAAGGGGGGAAGTCTGTAACGATCCCAGATTTAAATTGAGTATGAATTGATAATTAATTTCATTTCTGAAAAAATTGTGAAATTAAATGATAAATTGATTTGAGTTTATCCAAATCCAAATAAAATATGTTATATATTAAGAAAGCGATAGTTTCTTTTCTAAACTATTTTAATTTAATATTGAGTTATTTATAAAAACAATATTTATAATAAAATGTCTTTGCAAATGAATTCTTATTTTAAATAGAAATTGTCGTTTCAAATTTATTTATAAATAATAGATATGTGTGTTTTGAAAGAAACTATGATTTATAAAATTCGAAAATGAAGTCTTTCAAAAATGTTTAAAATAAAATAAACTTTGTAAATATACATAAGTATGCACACTTGTAATATGAAACAAGTAAACAAGAAGAAAATGTAAATATATTCATTCAACAACAAAGTACAAGAAAGATAAAGTAAAAGCAAACAAAGGCAAGAAAAATTTGTATGTGAAGTAGTTATAGGCAAAAACAAAGCAAAGTAAAAATAAGAAGCTGGCAAGAAAAGAATGCAAAGCAAAGTAAAAAAGAAAAAATATTTATATAACATAATCAAAAGCAAGCTAGCTAAGTAGAATAGATATGCAGGCAAGTCTATCAACATAAAAGTAAAATAATAGAATTGTAAACAAATGTATATAAGCATGTACACATGCATTTAATGCAAGACAGCAAACATATATTGGAATCTACAAGCCAATTAGATAAATATATGTAGATTTGTACAAAGAAATAAATGCCATATCCTTTAGCACACCATAACACATCATCTCAGCCACCCTGAATAAGAAAATTTCTGCCTATATTGTACAAAATAAAATAAACAAAAGAAAGAAAATCTCAACCTATAGTATAACAAAATGTTATCACCTGTGAAAGAAAATCAATATCACACAGTAACTACTTCTTTTTATATATATCTCTGCTATGTGGTAGTACAAATAAATTATAATACCCGGTAAGCTTTCTTCTCTACATATCAAGCTTCACATTTCAGCTCGTCCATTCAAAACTTAGTAAAACCCGAGACAAAGCAAATTCAAGTTTAAATGCAAATTTCAGGAAACCTGAAAACAAAAGTGAAAGCCTCTGTCTAAAAAAAAGGTTGCAAGATCAAAGTGAAATGTAAGATCTGAAAGCAAGATTCGTTTCCAGTTTTCAAGTATCAAGTTCCAGGCTTAAAACAAAAATGAAATGCTTCTCTGTTCCCTGTTCTTTGTCTCTGCTTCTTCCCATCAATGTGAGCAAACCTCATTCCAAAACTTTAAATTTGATTTATATCTTGATTTCGTGTAAAGATCTGTTAATGTGTGACAAACATTATGATTGCATGTTGAATATATATGTATGTAGGTAGATGTGAATGCCTGTATATGAATGAATACCCCTCTGTTTGTTTCCAGGTCAAAGATCAATTTATAAAAATTTAAATTCCTCCTTCCTCAAATTCTTATAGGTCATGATCTCTGAAAGAAAGATGAGTATAGCAATGCAATTTTACTTTTAAAAATAATTTTAAGTATTTATATTTAATAAACAGTTTGGAAATGGAAGATTACAGTAGAAATAATAAAAATTTATAAATATGTAACAAAAAAATTGATACAATTCCTTAATTTAAATACATAACTTGAATTAGCTTGGGAAATTATGATTTTTGAAATCAAAATCACAATTTTAAGTGAGGTATTGTATGTGAATTTTGTGTTTGACTAAAATTTGATTTCTGGTCGATTTCTGATGATCGATCCAATATTTGTTGTTGAAATTTTACTTGAAGCAAGATTGATCATCAATGATAACGAGAAAATTGTTGAAATTTTTTTCTATTGTATAAATTAAAGGAGTGAAATCGATCTAGGGTTTACGTGGGTGTTTATATATGGGTCGGAATTCCTGGTGATGCATTGTCCTTAGTTGACCGGAACTGCTAGCATCGGTGGGGATAGTAGCGTCAGGTATAGGCGAAGCTTCGGTCGCGATCATGTGACCTCAAGTGGTCAGGGGAGGAAGAACGAGGTGGACTTAGGTGATTCATTTCTGTTCCAGTTTGAATAGGGTTGGTCAATTTCGATTGGGATACGAATATGTTGATCGGGGTGATGGAGTTCATCGGCAAGGTGGAAATCGACCTGATGATGGTCGCGGTGGAGGTCAAATCATCGCCGTCTCATTGTACACGTGCATGTGGAATCAGTTGTATCAGCTGTTGCCAGGAAATGGTGGAAGGAGAAGAACGTTCAGGGTCGAGCACGCGAAAAACAGAGTTGTATCACCTGTTACCAGTTTCAAGCCTAAAAGGGAAAAAAGAAGATGATTTCAACTTTTGAATTGCAACAGTTCTTTTAGATTACAAAAAATAAATTTTTAAGTTAACAAAGTTTTAAAACAAATTAAACTAAACTAGTTTCCAAAGGAAAATAAATGGAGTTTCAGATTTTAGAACAAGTTTCAATGTTTTAAATGTTAAAGTAAATATTTGAAATCGTTTTGTTTCTAGAAAAACCATGTATGGGGTTGATTGTTTAATTTAAGATCTTTAAGTATTTTTCAAGTAAGATTTAGGAAGTAATTGATTAACTAAGTAATTAAATAAGTGATTAGTGATAAATAAGTGATTAGTGATAAATAGGTGATTAATTAAGTTTTGTTAATTAAAAATTAAGGTTATTAATTGATAATAAGTTAAGATTAATGAATTGATTTTTAAGATAATTAAGAAGTGATTAAATTGATGTTTTGAAATTAAAAAATGAATCAATTTATGATTTATAAATCAAGATTGTGGTTAATTCTTAAGAAATTAATTTAATATAAGTTAATTAAACTAATTATAATATACATCGATCATTCTCGTTTGATTGACTTTGAATATCGGGTTCTACTTGTTATGATTAATTGAGGATAACTAAACAAATACTAATTAATTAAGAATTAATTAATAAATGTGATTAATTAAGATTAATTATTAATGAAGAGTTGATTAGGGATAAAGCGAAAGGATAATTTATTAAATGTTTTGTAATTAATTGATTGTTAATTTACCAAAATTAGCAAATTATTCATAGAAATTAATATGATTTAAACCCATCAGATAAATAAATTGACCCTATTTCTGGATGTTTAGATTTCATTGGATGTTAAATTGTTTGATATCCCTGATATGTGATGCTTGGTGATATAACCTGATTTAGGTTGTGATCTGTAATGTAATTTATTATCTGTGACATATATATATCTGTGATATGTGAATGAAGATAAGCGTTATAGTTTATATCGCTTATCAGTTATATTGTTGTATTTAATTTGCCAGGATTGAATGTTGTTGCACTAATTGTGTTAAACCCCTGGACCATACCACACACACACAAATATGGATTTCACGAGGAAATCGATTAAGTCACAGATTTTTGAAAATAGTTTTGAATTTGAATTTTTAAATTCAAATGGTTTGAAATGGAATCGGGTTAAATGTGAAAAGCTTTTGAAATGGAATTTCAAAGATGAAATTTATTTTGAATAACTCGATTGAGTTTTGAAATTTAAATATTTTGATTTAAATTTGAATTCAAAATTTGGAATTGAATTCTATGATTTGAAACTAGGGATAAAAAAAATGTTATACCAGTTATATATGGGTTAAACTATTTATTTTTAATATATTGATTTGGGAATTTGAATTTAAATTCAAAGGCTTTAACTCGTGTAAATAAAATTGGATCTTTCTGAAATAAAACTATTCGTTTTCGAATAATAGAAGCTTTCATATAAGAAGTGAACTTCCAAATTGTGTTTAAAGGGACTTCAAGTTAAAAATGAAAATGATTTTCCAAGTTATGGAAACGATTTGAAAGCTATAAGTTAAAACTTTAATTAAAGATTTAAATGAATAAATCCAATTGAGATGGAATTGTTTTGAAATCCGTAAGTGGATCTTTGTGAAACTGGGTGAATTTTGTGAAATAAATCTTCATGCTTAAAGATTTAAAATGGTAATTTGTTTAACCATTTGAAAGAAAGGTTTTGGATAATAAGTTGTGACTTAATTGAAATCCCATATCCATATGTTTTTAAATATTACGCCCATCTATTCGATTTAGCCGGGAGAGGACCTTGTGTCATATATCCCATTCCGAATAATGATACGACGTTATGGATAGCATTTGAAGACCGGTGGTGAAGATCGGATATTTTCGAAAGCGAAAGGACAACTCGTCGAATGTCTTTGCATCGACTGGTCCCCGGTATAGAGACTCCATATGTGATGGGAAGTCCGAACGTGATTAGTGAATATCCGGATTGCAAGGACTTCTTTGGAAGTGCCTTCGGTTCTGTTCGAACCCAGAACAGACTTGTATGATGTGTGTCTGATGTTACAATTTGAGATGTAAAGCTGGTTACTATCAAATACATTTCCGTTGATGGCGGAGAATTTATTCTCTTAGCTTAACACCCTTAGAGGTTATGTAGTTGATGGTTACTAGTGATACATTCTCAATTTGGTAATGTGGCATACAAAGTGCTGCTAATCATTTGTTGATCAAAGTGTGGCTTTTGTAAAAAGTGTAGCTTTGTGTACGAGACTTCGTCGGACCTCACACCCCGGAATGGTCGAAACAGGAGAGATGCGGCAAGGTTATTGGGGGTAGTGCCCCTTTGGGTATGTACATCTCCTTATGGATAGAAGTGGTATCATCGTATGGAGCACAGATACTTAACTTATGTGGATATCGCAAATATATATATATATATATATATATATATATATCTTACTTTGTGATTGTTGTTGGGGCCCCGGATAAAGGTTGGTTACGACCGGGGGATGGCATACTCGTGTTAGTAGTTACCCTGTTTGAAGGGTAACCCGGCCTTGTGTTGGCAGAGATCCGGTTAGATTGTCGGGGATGTCCTTCCAGAGGCGTTCTCATGTGGCAATGGGAAGTTCCTTGGCCTGACCATTTGTTGGAAATCCAAAGAAACAATACGAGCCTTGTACGGTATTAGTTGTAGAACCTGCCATTTAATATGGTAGCTATAGTAGGCATAATATAATGGTACCTATGCTGGCTAAGATTTATATTCTACTTTCGAAATGTTGTCTACACTATGCACTAATAATAATAATCAATTGATTTGATTTTGCGTAGTAAGCATCTTTGACTATCGTAAAGAGAAATCTCCCCCAAGTCTGCGTTTGCATTGTGTGTGTGCCGAGAGACCTTATGGTAGTTTCATTTTTAAAAGCATTGCGAATTGATTTTAAAATCTTTTGTTGATTGTTTTTAAAGATAAACTATTTTTGTTGCTCACACCAGTCCCACGACTGATCCGAAGTTTATTGTTTCTTTCCTAAACTCTGGGTGCTCAAATTTTTTTCTACACGAGCAGTCTAGAGTTGGGTTTTTCAGATAGTCAGATGTAGTGGATTATCTGGAGTTAGTTCAGTCTTTGGATCAGACTGCACTTGCTTATCTTTGTGCATCGTTATTGGGAGTTCGAGCTATTGTTGGATTGGTTCTTGGAATGGAGTTGCATTTTTTGGAGTTCTTCCTTGAAGACTATCTTAGAGTTATTTGTTCCGCTGCTGGTGTTATCGTTTTCTTTTCCGCTGCTATTTTGCTGTATCATATCTCTGATGTATATTGATATCTGTTGGATCATATGTTGTATCAGATATTGTATCAAAGTTGCATATCAATGTATTATTCTTTTCTTCCGCTGTGTTGTTTACTTAATGTTGTTATAAGCTCCGGCGAATCGGATTTGAACGGTCGAATCTATGGCATTCGAATACGATATGAAGTATGGATGTCGATTTACGAGCGGGAAAAATCCGTAGCGTCACAAATTACCTCATTTATTATAAAAACCTTAATTAGATTAAGATAAAAAAAAAACAATCATTTCCTTTAATTAAATTCCAAATCACATATTTGCTTAAACATTGAATTACTCATATTCAACATTAATTATCCTTTAATTAAATCACATTGATTAACCCTTTAATCAATACATTAATAAATTAACCCTCTTTATCATAAAAAAATTTTAAAAAAAAACAAAGTTAAAAATATTGAGATCTTTAAACCCAAAATAATTGTATTCTCAAACTTCTAATAAACTTCATCTTAAAAGACCCTTAATTTAAAAAAAAATCTTAAATTGAAAAGTTGATACATTGTTTAAACTAGATCCACTTTGGGCTAAACTTGTTATTCCTTTCTGAATAATACAAACCTGCTAA
Organism: Allium cepa; assembly: GCA_030765085.1. Lineage (NCBI taxonomy): Eukaryota > Viridiplantae > Streptophyta > Magnoliopsida > Asparagales > Amaryllidaceae > Allium > Allium cepa. Next base: position 842,265,479 of record CM060928.1, read on the forward strand.
CAAACAAGTAACCTGAGCCCGAACCTAGGATTTACTCGAACTAGCTTGAGCAGAATCACAACCCATTACTTCGAGACAACCTGCATCATACTTCGAGACCGACACGAAAAACTTCTTCATTCCAATGATCAGAACACATAGTCAACATACATGAGTGATACACGTTCACGTGCATAGCCCACCGTCGTCGTTCTGATCATCGACGACAACTCCATCATGCAAGCGACCACCTCCTCTAATGGTGTGACTACCCAGATTTTTGAATTTCGCCTAAGAAACAAAAATCGATCTTCGTCCACACTCAGAAACCCACCATTACCAGAAAAATCAACTCGCGCCACCACAAATCAATCACCAGAAAATCTGCCCTTCCAACTAGAGGTGCATCACTACCTATCCTCCTTTTCCCCCTTATGTGATCGAGTTCATCGCGATGTCGAGACTAAATTTTGCCACAAAACCAGACACGAACAATGCTCGGCTTAAACCCTAAATCACCCTTTTCCGGTCATCATGGTTCCTGAGAACCTCTGTCGCCATTTTTCCCAAAATATCTGAACCCCAAACTTGCTTCGACCAAAATCCTAACGTCAAAATTTTCGCGATCACCAGAAATCGACGAAATCCCAATCTCCGTTCATCACTCAATATCTCTTGAGTTACTCAATTAAAATTCATGATTTTAATTTTAAAATAATCATTTTTGATAACAATTCAAATCGTATACTTGAATCACCAAAATATTAAGATCAAAATTTTGATATGGGTTGAATTTTTACTGTTCTTCCTTCTTATTGTTCAAACTAGCTTCAGATTTAGCTTGGAACTATTTTAAAATTTATATCTTATTATAACAACCAATTCTTGTTTATACATTGAAGACTAAAAAATATCAGATGAAGAGCATTTAATTTTTGAACTCTATCTGCAATCTGGAAGTGAAGAACAGAGCTAAAACACTGACATGCCCTCATAAATATTCATAATATATACATATGAAATCATATACAACAATCTAACAAGCATTTTTGCCATTTTCTAAAGTTTTTACTGCATGCGACATGGTTTTAAATAGAATTTAAAATTTTAAATAAGAATTGTTTACTCACCTGAGAAAAGTTTGAACAGAGCAACTTTCCATCTTTTTTTAAAAGCTGTTAGCTTGATCTTCTTTGATCCTCTTGCTTTATTTAGATGAAATGTTATTTAAGTTTTGCAAACTGGTGATGCTACCTTTTTCTTTTTTGGTTTGCTCTATTTTCTTTGAACGAACCGGAACAAGAAGTATGTATATATAAAGAGGAAAGGCTTTACAAGGGTAGGTATTTGCTGTACACGTATTTTCTTCTTTGGTCAGAGATATTTGTTTTGTTTTGACCAGGCAAGATTTTTTCAGAAACTAAAATGATTTTTAACATTTCGAAATGACCTTATTTTGTGCTTGAGATGATAGTAATAAATGCAAATGTCTCCTTACAAGTTTACATACTTATCCTATTTTTTTATATGTACATAGATATTATTATTTTTTTCTTTTTCTTGCCTTGCATATGCACATGAATTTCCATAGTATATATATCTAGAATTACCTTATGTGCTTAATATAAAATTGTTATAGTTATTTTATAGTTTTAACTTAGGTTGCATACACACAATAACAATTTAAATACTTATTTCTAACATACATCCTTATTATTATTATTAAGCTTAAACTATCGAACACATAATTTATGTTCATATATTTTTATACTTATATTTATTATTAATAAGATTGATTTTAATTTAAGCATTCTTATCTAGATTACATCCATATATATGTATGTATATATATATATATATATATATATTTAGATCAAATATTAATAATGTAGAGCTTTTTAATTTAATGTGAATAAGATAGATTTTATTTTGAATATTTTTGAAAATCTTTATATTTAAATTTCCAAATCATAGTTTCCTTCACAATACGTATATATATATATATATATAAATAAATGGTAAATATCCCAAAGTCTTATTAATTTTTAAAATGATAAGTTTGTATTTTATTTAATTAGATTAGATGCTTATTAAAATAATATTACCAAAATCTCGGGGTCGTTACATTCCTCCCCCCTTTGAATCTTTTCGTCCTCGAAAAGGAACGAAGCCAGAATTATTAAAATGGTTAAAATCAGATAAATTTTCTTTGATCATTTTTAAACTACTTTAAAAATCTATATAATATTAATAAAATAATTTTTATAAAAATACTTTTTATAACTCGATGTTTCGACAAGTCCATCCTTGTTCTCACAGAAATTTGGTCATACGTTGACAGGCGTACGACTGGAAATTTATAAGTGCTTGGCAGACCCTTTTTCAACATCCGATGAAAATACTTCGAAAAATAATTTTATTGAAAATATATAAAAGAAGTTTTGAAAATAGAGGAAATATCTTTGGTGAGAATGCTCTGGAAATCATCGCCCCCATCCATCGTCGCAGTTACATCCTAGGTTACGTTGCCATCACAGCAAAGGTCCATGTAAATATAGGCACTCCGTTCCCCTCGATTAAGCCATGGAACCCACAACGGATCGCAGTTACATTCCAGGGTTACGTTGCCATCACAACAAAAGTCCATGTAATTGTAGGCACTCCGCGCCCCTCGATTACGCCATGGAACCCACAACAGATCGCAGTGACATCGAGTTACACTGTCGTCATAGCATAACCCAAATGTCTCTGTAGGCATCAGCGCCCTCGACTTCCGCTACATACTACAAAAAATCCTCAGGAACTAGTTTTGTCCGGACTCCTCACGGGATCAACTTTAGAACCCCACCTTAGGGTTCAAGGCAGTACCAACCTATGGCACTCCTGAGAAGTTCATTTCAAGAGAGCGCCTTTTTCCCCAGATCCATTTTCAAAACACTTTATACTATACACATATAGTATCTTCCAAATCATACACCTAGTATGATTCTCATATAAATCTCCTTTCTCAAAATTGATTGTCCCAAAATCGATAATTCTCAAATTAGGCTTTCCAAATCCAATATTGATTTTACCCAAAAATTAAAAGCCTTTCCAAATCCAAAGGTTCAAAAAACCTTTCCTTCAAAATCCTCATAAGATCCTTTGTGTGTGTATATATATATATAGATATATATACCCTTTTAAATTTTTTAGGATCATTTCAAACTTGTATAAAACCCTTTTTATACTTCAAATATTTTCAAAAACCATTTTCTTCTGGCTATAGATCCAATAACCGAAGTTTTATCTTATATAACAAAGATACATAACTCTGTTTATTTCAAATCAAATGTTCAAATTTGATTGCTCTATAAATCACCTACCAAATTACTAACTTCCAAAAAGTAAGTTATTACCATAGAAATATCAAATTTCCACTTTACTTCATCATATATTTCACAAAATATACCTTTCATTTCAAAAACCACTTCGCATTTTTTATCCATAAATTTTCAGTATCAATTTCATTCCAATCTGTATGATGTACACATAACATCCATACGCAATATCAATCTGATCGCTCACTCGATCACACAATTTCACTTCTGAACTAGTATCGTCCATCCGACTTCCTAGTGCGGACTCAGATCTGGTTTCTTGATCAAAAACCGTCATTCTTCTTGCATGGCATAACTATGATAGAGAATATCCAGAACCAATTAACAATCCATATCCAGGTTCGCCGTCGAAAATTGAGTGAATAATCTCAACTCGGATCGATATACTATCTCGAAATTCTATGCTCGAATCTGGATCAAATCAATATGCGGATAGAATAATATAAGTACATCCTACATATTTATCTTCAGTGATTATTAACCAAATCATTTCTCTTTTCTATTCACATTCACTTATGATTTCCATACACTTATTCACAATTGCTTCAATTCCATTTGGATTATCACTTTAATTCTTATCTCGATTGGGTATTTAATCAATAATAGTTTGAACTCTGTCCAGCTTGAATTTAGAAAATAGCTTGAAAAATTAAAAATAGACAAGTAGTTGTAAAATAGTTGAAAAATAGTAAAATAATTGCAAAATAGTTGTAAAATAGTAACTAGTTATAAAGTAGTTGGAAAAACAGTAATTAGTTTATAAAATAGTTGTAAAATAGTTAAATAGTTCCGAAAGTAGTCGTTAAATAAATATAAGATAGCTTTGGAATTTAAAAAGTAAAGTTGTGTAGTAAATAGTTAGGAAAATAGATTTATACTAAAACAATTTATTTTGAAAATAGTCCAGAGTCAAACTGTTCGATTCACTCTCAATTTAATTTAATTTCCACTTCCATTTAAATTGACCCAATTCTAATTTGAGTAACTTCAATTTCAATTAAACTTGACTTATCCCCAATCCAATTTGAATTAACCTCAGTTTCTTTCCAAATTCAAATCAAATTCTATTTGATTTAAACATATTCACTTTAACTACAAATTCCAAATTATTCAAATTAATTTAGACTAATTTCAACATGAATCCTCTTCAATTTCAAATCATTTTAATTTCTATGAATTTGTCCCAATTCCCATTTGAATTTTATACTTATCCTTCTTCAATTCTAATTAATTCAAACTAAATTCCATTTGAACTAATGAAATCTAAATTTCAACTTTAACCCATCCCGAATTATATAAATTCGAGCTAAATTTCCAAATGTTGATTTAACTACTTAAATTAGATTAACCTTTATTTTTAAATCAATAATCCAAATCTTTAAACAATTTAATTCTGAGTCCAATTCTCAATAGATAAAGAAAATTTTATATTAGATTGTACTACCACAAAATATTCCATACATTAATTGACTACATACTAGTAGTTCATACATTACATACATTTATCCAAAATAAGAGTCTTACAAAAGTCATAAATCTAGATGCCTTTCAATTACCTAGAGGTTTGGAAAGAACAGAGCCCTAATATTCTTACAATAATCCTTTCTATGGACTTCCTTCCAAAGGGCAAAGCCCAAACATACACTTCTCAACAGGGTGTCCCCACTTATAACATTTACCACAAAATGTTTCTACCCTGTCATCAATCTGGATAACCTTCACGCCTCCAACAGTACGTTCCACGGCTTTACTCCTCTTCTGCCTCTCTGAACAATTCCTAGCAATGTGTCCTGTCTTCTTACAATGATAGCAAATAGTCGAGTCATTGACCGGTTCAACTGGTTTACGCTTCGCCTTTCTCATTTCAGGGCAATGATTTAGGAAATGTCCTTTCTTATGACACCTAAAGCACAAGATCTCAGAGCGAAACCGATGGAATGTACCCTTCAATTCCTCCCTTGTTTTACTACACTTGGCTGCGTAATGACCCTTATTGAAACATATATAGTAGGAGACATTATCATAAGGTCCTGGTTCATCCATTTCCTTAACATGTTTCTCATACTCTTGAATTTCTTCTTCTCGATCCCTACGTGCAGCTGCTCTTTGCTTTCTGTGTCTAACCTTCCGTTCTTTACCCGGTCATCTCTCTCAAAGATTGAATTCTAGAGGGACTTCCTAACCTATAAATTAGACTTAATTGGGAGAATTAAACTTTTACTCCTATATATATATATATATATATATATATATATTAATTTTCTTACCAAGTTATACCTTATGTTTCAACACCTTTGGTTTTTAATTCCAAACAAGTTTTCAAACAACTTTTTATTTCAAAATAAGATTACTTCCAGAAATATCCTGAATAATATTATTTATCATTCCCTTTAACAGTTTGAAAAAAAAATTCAAAAGTTTTTAAATCTTAGGATTCTAACTTCACATTTTAAAACCCCACTTCAATTTACAAGTCATACGTATCTAAAAGTTTACTTCCTTAACACATTTCATTTTTCTTTATCATTATTAGGAAATAAACATCCCAATATTGGATACAATAACCATTTTATTTTATTTTGATTTGAAACCAAATTTAGTTCTAATGTTCCTTATATGAATGGTATATTCTATTCAATTGCTATTGGATACATACATACATATATATATACCCCTTAAATTCTTATTTAATTTCAATATCCAACAACCAATTATTGCCTTATATATATATAATTATATAAAAATCCTTTACCTTTAAAACCATTATATAAAAATTAACAAGTACGCTCTCATATATATATATATATATATATATATATATAGACACACACATTCAACTCATTTTAGGGTACCACTTACCATATCCTTAATGAATACACCCACCAGAGCCAAGGTTCTCACTTAACCTTCTGCTCTGATGCCAACTATAATGACCCGGAATTTTCGATCCCGAAAACTCCAGATAGTTAGGGAAAGAAGTAAGAGATAGAAGATGAAGAAGAAGAAACACAACAAAGATTCTCACATTCGCAGCGGATCAGAATATAATATCAAATAATAATAGTTTACAAAAGAATTCTGTATCTGTCAAATACTTTTATAATACATCAGAGTTACACATATATATAGATAGTGGACATACACAATCATCATGTCTCAGATATACAGTATAATACAGCAGAAACACTCCATACATTCTTGCCATTCCAGCTCGCCTCCTGATCTCCAGAATGTCCTTACCTGAAAATATGTAATACTTGGTTTGACCCGAGCATTACATCAAAGCAACACCCTGGTCAGGATGGAAACCAGCGTGAGTAAGCCCATATAAATTGAAATACTAAATTCAAATCATAAAAGAAACCCCCGGGTAACTCGTACTTCACTACGAATTCATTTTCAGTTATAGCCAACACTTATATTCACAAATCAATTTCTAAGTATCTTCACTTGGTTTGAAATGGTCCAGTTATTTAAATCATTCCATTCCAGCCTATTGATATCACATATCTATCTATAAAGAATCATTGCAGGTTACAAATTCGAAGTGGGTTCGGGTAGTTACTAACACCCGACCCCGGTCTCTTCGAATTCATTACCATTTAACCCAAGTTATTCATGTGAAACTCAGTTCAACTTTTAAATACAAGGTGTCGCCTTTTAAACAACAATTCATCATCGACAGATAACCACACAATCACTATTCAAGATAAACATATCATATCACAAACATTTCATATCCGAGATATCAGCCAATTCAAGGCATTTAACATCATCCAATCATTCATATGCAAGGTTTTACACTTCCAAAATTAATTTAATTTGTCTCTAATTAAATTAATAATCAATCTTAAATCACTTAGATTAACTTTACTTAAGATAAATCAAATTCAAACCAATTAATCAATCATCTTTTAACTTCCATCTTAATTAATCTCCCTTGGCTAATTATCCTTTAATTCATTAAGTAATTACCCTTTAATTAATTACACAAATTAATTAACCTTACATTGATCATTAATTAATTACACAAATTAATTACCTAATAGTCACTTATATAGATTAATTATCCTTTAATAGATCATCCTCATTTATTAAGTAATCCTTAATTAATTTTCTTAATTAATTACACTACGTAATTAATCCTTGATTATTTCATTAAGTAATTATCATTAAATAAATCACATTTAGTAATTACTCATTAAGTACCCTCCTTAATGAATGTTAATAAGCAATTATCCTTTAATTACTTCCATTATTATAAATCAATGCTCATTTAATGATTAATCTTAGTTAAACATCTTTAAATTAATTACTTTAATTAATCAATCACATAAATAAATAAATATTTAAAAATTAATTAATTTACTAATTAAATTTATTAATTACCTCATTTATTATCAAAACCTTAATTAGATTAAGATTAAAAAAACAATCATTTCCTTTAATTAAATTCCAAATCACATATTTGATTAAACATTGAATTACTCATATTCAACATTAATTATCCTTTAATTAAATCACATTGATTAACCCTTTAATCAATACATTAATTAATTAACCCTTTTTATCATAAATTAATTTTTTTTTAAACAAAGCTAAAAATATTGAAAATCTTTAAACCCAAAATAATTGTTTTCTCAAACTTCTAATAAACTTCATCTTAAAAGACCCTTAATTTCAAAAAAATTCTTAAATTGAAAAGGTTGATACATTGTTTAAACTAGATCAACTTTAGGCTTAAACTTGTTATTCCTTTCTGAATAATACAAACCTACTAACAAATAAGTAACCCGAGCCCAAACCCAGGATTTACTCGAACTAACTTAAGCAGAAACACAACCCATATCTTCGAGACAACTCGCATCATACTTCGAGACCGACATGAAAAACTTCTTCATTCCGATTATCAGAACACACAGTCAACATACACGAGTGATACATATTCATGTGCGCATCCCACCGCCGCCGTTTTGATCATCGACAACAACTCCAACATGCACGCGACCACCTCCTCTAATGGTGTGACTGCTATAGATTTTTGAATTTCGCCAGAGAAACAAAAGTCGATCTTTGTCCACACTCAGAAACCCACCATTACCAGAAAAATCATCTCGCGCTACCACAAATCGGTCACCATAAAATCTGCCCTTCCAACTAGAGGTACGTCACAAACCCATCCTCCTTTTCCCGCTTATGCGATCGAGTTCATCGCGATGTCGAGACTGAATTTTTCCACGAAACCAGACATGATCAATGCTCGGCTTAAACCCTAAATCACCCTTTTCCGGTCATCATGGTTCCCGAGAACCTCTATCGCCATTTTTCCCAAAATATTTGAACCCCAAACTTGCTTCGACCAAAATCCTAACGTCAAAAATTTTCGCGATCACCAGAAATCGACGAAATCCCAATCTCCGTTCATCACTCAGTATCTCTTGAGTTACTTAATTAAAATTCATGATTTTAATTTTAAAAATCATCATTTTTGATAATAATTCAAATCATATACTTGAATCACCAAAATATTAAGATCGAAATTTTGATATGGGTTGAGTCTTTACTGTTCTTCCTTCTTATTACTCAAACTAGATTCAGATTTAGCTTGGAACTATTTTTAAAATTTATATCTTATTATAACAACTAATTATTGTTTATATATTGAAGACTAAAAAATATCAGATGAAGAGCATTTAATTTTTGAACTCTACCTGCAATCTGGAAGTGAAGAACAGAGCTAAAACACTAACATGCCCTCATAAATATTCATAATATATACATATGAAATCATATACAACAATCTAACAGCACTTTTACCATTTTTCTAAAGTTTTTACTGCATGCGACATGGTTTTAAACAGATTTTAAAACTTTAAATAAGAATTGTTTACTCACCTGAGAAAAGTTTGAACAGAGCAACTACCCCCCCCCCCCTTTTTTTTAAAAAAAAGTTGTTAGCTTGATCTTCTTTGATCCTCTTGCTTTGTTTAGCTGAAATGTTATTTAAGTTTTGCAAACTGGCGATGCTACCTTTTTCTTTTTATGGTTTGCTGTGTTTTCTTTGAATGAACAGGAGCAAGAATTTTATATATATATATATATATATATATATATATATATATATATATAAAGAGGAAAGGCTTTACAAGGGTAGGTATTTACTGCACACATATTTTTTTTCTTTGGTTAAATATTTTTATTTTGTTTGGACCATGCAAGATTTTTTCAGAAACTGAAATGATTTTTAACATTTCGAAATGACCTTATTTTGTGTTGAGATGATAGTAATAAATGCAAATGTCTCCTTACAAGTTTACATACTTATCCTATTTTTTTATATGTACATAGATATTATTATTATTTCTTCTTCTTCTTGTCTTGCATATGCACATGAATTTTCATAGTGTGTATATATATATATATATATATATATAGAATTACCTTATGTGCTTAATATAAAATCGTTATAGTTATTTTATAGTTTTAACTTAGGTTGCATACACACAATAACCATTTAAATACTTATTTCTAACATACATCCTTATTATTATTACTACTAATACTATTATTATTTTAAGCTTAAACTATCTAACACTTAATTTATATTCATATATTTTTATACTTATATTTAATATTAATAAGATTGATTTTAATTTAAGCATTATTTTCTAGATTACACACACACACATATATATATATATATATATTTAGATCAAATATTAATAAAGTAGAGCTTTTTAATTTAATGTGAATAAGATAGAATTTATTTTGAATATTTTTGAAAAGCTTTATATGTAAATTTCCAAATCATAGTTTCCTTCACAATACGTATATATATAAATAAATAAATGGTAAATGTCGAAAAGTCTTATTCATTTTTAAAATGATAAGTTTTTATTTTATTTAATTAGATTAGATGCTTATTAAAATAATATTACCAGAATCCTGGGTCGTCACAGTTTAATTTTTCTTATATGAACGAATTCGATTTTTGCCATTTTTTCGAATAGATTTGATTTTGAAATGAAGCAGAGAGAAAGGTTTTCGATTTCAAGTGAAAAGGTATAAAGAGAAAGCTTGGGTTTGATTTGATTTGAAAGAGAAGAGTGGCCATTATTTTTTGTTCGCTTAACTTTTATATCCGCCACGTGCTTTTTGCAAGAAGAATGAGGAGCGACAAGTGGAGATGTTGGCGTGAAAAAGTGGTCTTGCTATAGTGACACGAAGTGAAAAAAACAGCTGATGGCTGACTGGAGTGTGTGTGCATATATATATATATTTATTTAATTTAAATTCAAATTATCTCGACAAATGCAACTTAAATTTTTGAACCCCTATCAAGGCGAGCAGCTAGGCATTTATAATGTTATACCCCTATTTTGAGCACAATGGAAAATGTTTCGAGGCCTAACTCGAACGTATGGAGAAGATAGCTTTTTGGACCAGTAATTTGTATTTAATTTTCGATAAAGATTTCGGCATGTTTATATATCGTACGACCTCATGACAACTCCAAACACTACTAAAATTGAAATCCGATAATAATACACTATTACGGATCCAGTGGAAATACTTTCGTCGAATTCCGAGACCGTGCCTCGGAAGGCTATTTTTATATGTCAATTGAAACGATATATTTTTAAAACCGAACAAAACACTTCAAATTTAAATTTTAAGTCTTCCATTACCTTCAGTACTCTAAATATAAATCTTATAAGCTGTTGAAATAATTTTAACAAGCATAAAACTAAAGATTCAATATTTTACCCAACTTCCAATAATTAAATTCAATAATTTAATTGCCAAATAAATAGTGATATTTGAAATTCAAGTTAAACTAACTTTCAAATATTTAAAATGAATTAAATATTTCAATTTCAAATGTCCAAAATTCCTGGTCGTCACATTCCTCCTCCATAAAAGAATTTCGTTCTCGAAATTACATGTTAAGGAGAATGGTACAATACCCGTTACTATTTTCCCAAAACCACATAGTTCCAACAACCCCCCAAAACACTTCCCCAAAATAATCTTTTTATTAAAGATTCACTATCCGCTTACTAACTTTCCAAACTCATTCATAACTTCCAACAATATTATTTATTCAACAATTCAAATTTAAATTTAAAACAAAATTTTAAATTATCAAAATTTCCTCAAAATTTTCTAACTCCCTAAATTTTCGAAAAATTTCGCCAGCGTCTACTTTGCGCAGTTAGATCGGTACAACTACAAAATGCCTTTACGGGCCTCTAGATTTCAAAAGAAAACAAAAGGCCAAGTGGCTAGATCAGAAAATTATCAAATTTCATACAGAAATTTAAATACATACCTTTTGTTGAGCAATTCAATTTATCTTCTGCAATTTAAAAATCCCAGTTTCCTTTCAAAAATTTCAATATCTATTTCATTTAAGTCCGTACGATGTACACATAGGTACGCAATATCAAATCTGATCGCTCACTCGATCACACAATTTCACTTTCAAACTAGCATCATCCAACCCACTTCCTAGTGCAGACTTAGATCTAGTTCCTTGATCAGAAACTGTTCATCTCCTTGCATAGCCATATACTATCATAGAGAATTTCCAGAATCAATCAAAAATCCATATCAAGGGTTCGCCGTCGAAAATCGAGTGAAAAATCTCAACTCGGATCGGTATAACTACCTCGAAATTATATGCTCGAATCTGGATCAAATTGTTATGCGAATAGAAAAATATATGTACATTCTACATATTTATCTCCATTGATTATTAGCTAAATCAAATTTCTTTTTATTCACATTCATTTTGATTTCTAATCACTTATTCACAATTTTCCCATTTCACACACCTTATTAAATCTTTATTCAAATATTAACTTAGAATATTTCCTCAATGCCAAATTTTACTAAAGAATTTCACCATTTCTTAAGTCAATATAAATATTTTACACTTTAATATTTATTTTCACTTCACCACTTAAGCTCTCATATCTATTTCACTTAACTTAAATTTAAATTCCATTTCGAATTCAATTTACCTTCAATTCTTAACTTATTTCGAAATCAAATTTAATATTGAACTCTATTCACCTTAACTCAATCCATATTTAATAAATCATTTAATTACTTCTACCTATTAATTTATTTTAAATTTGAATAAAAAATTTACTTCCAACCTTTACCTTTTTTAGTTCCCTCGAACAAATTCTACAATTTCAATTTACCTAACACAATCCCAATATTCAATTTCAATTCATTTGCTTACCAATTTAAATCAGTTTGTTCATTCACAAATTATTTCCAACTAAATAAATTTTATTTCAATAACCATTCCATTTAGCTTACTTAGATTCATTTCCTCAGGATTTACTTTATTTAACTTAATTCAATTACCTTCCAATTCAAATTTTACTCTAATTTTAATTTAACTCTTCTTCAAGTTAAATTTTATCCCAAACAATTTTTTTCCAAATTTTTATAAGTTATCAAACCCATTTATATTCTATAAACATTTTTAGTTAAACATCCACAGTTTTAAACAATTGCTTAAACATTCAAAACATTTTTGAAATCATATATACCCAAACCAAATTATTCTTTGCATTCAAAATCAAATCCAATTTTTGCAAACAAACACCAAATTCAAAATATTTTGGCAGCAATTCCTCCCTTGAAAACTCAAAAATGAACACCGATGATGTCGCGATCATCATCGGAATTATTTTCCAACGACCGAAAAGAGTTCAGTGCTTTATCTCTTTAAAAACCTTTTTCAAATATTTTTAAATTCCAAATCTCACCAAATTTCAAATCCAATTCAAAAAATATTCTCAAATAATATCACCATTACATCTCCAAAACCATTGAAAATCATTTTCAAACTCAAAGGAATTTAATTTTCAAAATTCCAAATTCCAAATCTTTTCAACTCATATTCAAATATTACTCTGAAATTTTTATTTCATTTTCAATTATAAATCATATTTATAGTTCACATTTACAAATCCCATTTTGTTGTACAAATTTACTCCTTAATCTTTGGTTATAGTTTTAATTTCTAGTTTAATTTCCACACAACAATGACAATAATTTAATATTATCACTTCCTAACAATCAAGCAACATATATAACTATAATAATTTGCGAAAAATTATTCCTTTTATATAAAAAATAATTTGGGTAAAATTATTTCATTTACTCTATTTTAAAACAATACCGTGTCGGTTTATCTTGTTTAAGAGTTTTGAACCCCTATCGATGACATGGCATCCCATACATCGACCAGAATCCATAAATACTCAACCGATAAGTCAACACAATATATAAAAACAATTTTTATATTCACTAACAAATATGCGCTCATATCTATTAATACACTCAAACTCATTCTTGAGTACTACGGACTATATTTTTAATGAGTAATCCCCACCAGAGCCATGGTTCTCACTTAACCTTCAGCTCTGATACCAACTGTAACGACCCGATTTTTCGACGTCCAAAAATCGACATCACTACATCCACAGTATCAAATGCCGAACAATCGAATGCCGAAAAATTAAACCATTACGGTTAAAGAAGGAGGTAGAAGAAGAGATAGAAACAACATCAGAATCTCACAAACGCAACGGAACAATATATAATAGATAAATGACTAAATCTTTATACAAAGAACTCTATCTGCAATATACATCACATCATCATAGTACAACAAAATTCATAGCACACAACTGGACAGTTATCATAACATGTCCTCGCAATAACTAACTATGCAGTTAATCATACAAAGGGGAATATACATCAAATACGTGTGATACATCTCGCCATCCAGCTCGTCTCCTAAGCTCCACAGCATCCTATCCAGTAACTGTAATACTCAGCCTGACCCGATTATCATAAATAAACAATATCCGAGTCAGCGAAAACACACTCAATTGGATTATTAAAGTTTTCAAAATCCATTGAAATCAAAGGTATCTCGTCAGACCACGCCACAAATAAACATGTCGGGTTTTAACCTTACGACAACCAAAACATTTTTATCAAATTCTTCTGATAATAGAATAGTATCTATAGAAAGTAAAATAGAATCTAGTTGAAATGCTTGCATCTCACGTTCCAGCAATAGTTAGGCACAACCAAAACCGTACAGGCACTTATTAGAAATTGGATTCCATACAATGGCAGGGCTACTGGGGTACCGTCCGTTACGGTACGTGATCTAGATCACCATACCGAGGATCTACCCTTATCCCCGGCTACACAAGACCAGAGCTACCCCTTACTGGAAAGTCCGAATAAGATCACCCTATGGTTTGGATCAGCAACCGCGCACACAGCCGAATAAAAAGGGACATCTAGACAGGGATGACCTTACCCTAATTGGTTGCTAGCCACTTAGCCTTACTGCACCTCCCCTGTTTTAGCCATTCTCGATTGATGAGGATCGAGGCTATGCATTACCTTTTTAGCACACATTCACTTAGAATGCTCACCGTCCTCCTGACGATGCTCTGATAGCATTCATCCATACAAGTCCGTTCCGGGACCGAACGGACCCGAAGGCACTACTCCTACTACATCCATTTGTAATCACCCTTAGAATTAGTAGTGATCAGCCCTTGCATTTCACTGCTCTATCTTCGACTCCAAGCTCTTGTCTTCCTCATGAAAACGTTCAAACCGGATCGAAGTGGTTTTCCGGAAATTAATCCCGATCCCGGTCTCTTCGAAGCGATCAGCGCATTGCCGGCATTGGTAGTCGGTTATTTAACTATCAAATAACATCCACAAAACCATCAGGCCTTAATAATTTTCCAAATTATTTTTTTCAAAATATCTTCGCAAGACATATTTCCACTCTTCAACCCTTTGAAAAATAGTTTTCAAATCACTTTTACGGAACAATTCCAATCATCTGTTTATTTTCACAGAAAGCACCATATCTTATTAAATTAGAATTTTAAACAAATTAAATCACTTTACCCAAAAATATATACTTAAAAAAATTTAAAATAAAACTACTAAAAAGACTTTATTCGAAATAAAGGTTATGAAATTCTATACAAATTTTTCAAATAATTTTTTTAACCAAACTACTTTTAAAAATAAAGCTACTTTATAAAATATAAATGTTTAATAATTATGTTTTAAATCATAATATCAATTTAACTTTTAAAAATAATTACTATTATAACTAACTTAATAAATATTTATCTTTAAAAATTTAAACACTTAAACAATTATTTCTCAAAAACATTCTTTTAAAACAACTTTAAAACTTTTAACTTATATATACAAATCTACTTTGAAAACATACTTGGCTTTTCCAGGAAAATACACTTTCTATTTCAATATAGTTCATCTAATCCTTTATAAATCCTGCTCGATTTATCCCAATTTAATTTACATCTCAAAACCGTAAATTTTCTTTCCATACTTAAAAATAAAACCACTATTTATTTTTTAACAAATCACCCTTTCCTTATAAATTCTCATCCTGAATTTTTACTTTCAAAATTATCCTCTGATAAGTATTTTATTTATAAATCCTTTTTATAAATTTCACTATCTCATTTTCCTTTAATCATAGTTTCAGCCCTTAGTTGGTTTTCAAATCGATTTCCAAAACAAATTCCGTTTTAAAATAAATTTCTTTATTTATCCAAATTTATTCAAACCCATTAATTTCATATTCACTTCTTTATTAAGATTTAAAATCTTATTTAAATCTGAAATATCAATTTCACCCTTTATTTCAAAATTCCCCTTTTATTTTTCCCAACCCATTTAAGATTTAATTTTAAAATAAAATCCTTTAATTTTTAGTCAATATCATTTAAGTCCTCAAACTCTTTTATCCCCGTTTATCTAAAATTCTCTATTTCCTATTCCCCAGAATTTATTAAATAGGATTTAAAATCAAACTTTTATCCTTTTCCCAAATTCATTCCTTTAATGCATCCAAATTCACTATAATTATTTTACTTAAAATTTCCCTTTTATTTCCTTTAAAAATCCAAACTTGATATATATTTCATTTTCTCAAAATACCAATATGTTTTCAACCAAGCCATATCATTCAATAATTTCAATTCCCAGTATATCCATCACAGATTATCACATAAATCACATTACTGAATGTAAAATAAATTCAACGTTTTGAGGAATCCAGTTGGATCTCTCCAACCTGTTTCCCTACATCCGTAGATGTTAGTCACAATTAAAATACCAATCCCGCTTCAAAGAGTGATATCGCGGTATAAAGGGTCATCCGCTATTATGTGGGGCGCATAGGGTCTCATCCGCTATATAATGCGGGAAATCAATCACTCTAATATATACATATATAACATATCACATCCAAGCTGATAATAAGTTATCAATTCAAGCAAACATCCAATAATTTAAATTTAACTACTTAAATTTAACAGGTAATCCAAATGAGTGAGATTAACTCACCTTTATTTTTATTTTGCAATCCACATCCATCTCGACTTGTTTCTCCATGATTTTAGACCTTGTATAAATATTTATACAATTTATTAATACTCGAACAAATCGAAAAATCAATTTCCTTTTCAATAAATTAATCAACTGATAATTTAGTTTAAACCAATTTTCCCTTTAAAATATCTTTTAGCAACTAAATAATTTTAAAAAGTTAATTAACCACATTAATCGCCTTAATAAATTATTTTTAATTTAAACTAGTAAATGGATATAGGATATATATACTTTATTTCTCATTTAGAACTACATGTATATCTGTTTATAAAAAAATCAAATTCTTTTATATAAACTTTACAACATTTAAAATTCCTATTTATTTTCCAAAATCATATTTACATATATTTTCTTTTTACCAATATATGTAGCGATTAAATTCTAACAAAATTAAAAAATCCCTTTCTAGCCTATATACACATTTAAATTTCAAAATAGAACTGTCTTTCAAATCTCACTGCAAATTTAATATCTTAACTATATACTTTTACCTACATCCAGATATATTCATTAAGTTTAAATTGGAAAGGAAAGATCGAGAACATCTCATGTCGGTGTCGCCGCCTTTGCCTCACCTTTGCGGTCATCGCAACTCCAATGACCAACACGTTGCCACCACTGCCTTGAGAACGAGGTCTCCATCGCCATTCCCCCAAATCATCACGCCACCTGATCCTCCATCGACCCCATCGGCCTTACTTTCGACACGACCTCTAATTCCTTCCATGCTCGCTCGCGATTCTAGGCAAGCCGAAGGGAAAACTCGCGACTCCCCTGATTCGGTACTCGATTCGAAAGTTGATGATTTCTTTTGAACGAGAAGGGTTTAATTTTTCTTATACGAAAGAATATGACTTCGAATTCGTTCTGCCATTTTTTCAAACAGATATGATTTTTGAAATAAAACGGAGAGAAGGGTTTTCGATTTCAAGTGAAAAGGGATGAAGAAAGAGCCTGGGTTTGATTTGATTTGAAAGAGAAGAGTGGCCATTATTTTTCATTTGCTTAATTTTTATATCTGCTGCCTGCTTTTTACAAGAAGAATGAGGGGCGACAAGTGGAGATGTTGGCGTGAAAGAGTGGTCTTGCTACAGTGACACGAAGTGAAAAACAGCTGATGGCTAACTGGAGTGTATAAATAAATATATATATTTAATTTGAATTCAAATTATCTCAATAAATGCAACTTAAATTTTTGAACTCCTATCGGGGCGTGCCGCTAGGTGTTTATAATATTATACCCTTATTTTGAGCACAATAAAAGGTTTAGAGGCCTAACTAGATCGTAGAGAGAAGATGGCTTTTTGGACCAGTAATTTATATTTAATTTTCGATAAAGATTTCAGCGCATTTATATATCATATGACCTCACGACAACTCCAAACACTACTAAAATTGAAATCTGATAATAATACACTATTACGATCTAATGGAGCTGGTTTCATCGAATTCCGAGACCGTGCCTCGAAAGGCTATTTTTAAATGTCAATAGAAAAGATATATTTTTAAAACTGAACAAAACACTTCAAATTTCAATTTTAAAGCTTCCATTATCTTCAGTACTCTAAATATAAATGTTATAAGCTTTTTAAATATTTTTAACAATCATAAAACTGGAGATTCAATATTTTACCTAACTTCCAATAATTAAATTCAATAATTTGATTGCCAAATAAATAGTGATATTTGAAATTCAAGTTAAGCTAACTTTCAAATATTTAAAATCAATTAAATATTTCAATTTCAAATGTCCAAAATTCTAGGTCGCCACAACTGGCCTACCACTTGACTAGTATTACCAAATATGATCACTCCCGTCGTTAGTGGGCCATGAAGCATATATAAGTAGATAGTAACCGATCTAGATTTGGAATGACCACACCCTGATGGGAGCGATCCAATTGGCCCTGTTGCATGTTATATTTTTTGTCATTTATCGGTTGATGAGGCCCGAAGCTACATTTTACCTTTATATAGCACTTCCCACTTGGAATGTTAACACTACCCTCCAAACAACAATACGATGCCAGCATTCATCCATACAAGTTTTTTCTAGGACCGAACAAAACCGAAGGCACCACTTCTACTACATCCTTTTGGGAATCATCCTCAGGATTAGTTGCAAGTAGCACTTGCACTTCAAAAGCTCCATTTCAATTATCTTCAAGGTATTCAAATTTGAAACGCTTATGCCGGCTCGAAGTGGTTTTCGAATAACAGATCCAATCCTGGTTTATCCGAAACAATATTTGGCAATTTCTGGTAAACTCTACCTCGATATTTAGGAAATAAAAAATCAAAGATAGAAGCAGAGACTACATCCTAACTGTTAGTGGACGTATTTCATTATTGTTTGTCTTAGAAGAATGAAAAAAAATTGTACGCACAGTACAACATCATCGAAGAACGACAGTGCCATACAACTCATGTGTTTCTCCTAGATATTTCCAAAGTTAAGTTTTGAATCCATATTTGATAGTCGGTCATTTAACTATCAAAACAAACACGCATTCAAATTAGGAATTAATTCCATGGGGAAAACCAACATTAGTTAAGCACATAAGCAATCACTGGCCTCTTAAATAACCCTTTCGTTAATTGAAATCACTTTGTAAATTACATGCATAAAAATACATTTATAAAGATATACCCGACAAATTCCTATATTTTCGATACTTGGAAAATATCCATATATTTATCTTAATGGTATAAGTATATTAAAAAAAACGGAGAAAGATTTCCTTTTCACAATTCTCAAACCTGAAAGTCTATAGGGTGGATCGTGCAGTGTATATGCAAGTATATGTGACAAAATATATGATGCAACTAAGATAAAATTAATCTAGGTAAATATAGAATAAGCACACCAGGATTTTATAGTGGTTCGAACCTCCCGTCCTACGCTCAGTCCCGAAGCTCCCCTTTGGAATTCGACTACCAAACACCATCACTTCACCTTGAGGAATAGGCTTGGTTACATAGCTTGTTCTTGTCAAGTATGTGTTCTATAACACGGATATTGACTATAAAGCACAAATGCTTCCAATATATATCTAGAGAGTATTGATTGAGGAGATCTGAATATATGGAAGAGTCAAAATACAGGTATAGATTGCTAGAGATCAAGAATATAACAGAGTATGTGAGTAAAGAGCGCAAGTAAGTAAGGTGGGTCCTTCTCTTTGATTCTTAATGTAATATATAGTGGTAGAGAGATTCCTTGAGTAGTTGCATCCATTAACGAGTGCTTTATGGTTGCTTCTGATGGTGATGAAGAGTTGCAGCAAAAGGAGCAAGGATGTCTTTTCAAATGTGTCAGTTGTAATTTGAATTTTAAATTCCATGTTCAGAATCAAACGTCTCTTATTTGTTTCAGACGTCTGACTCTGTATACTTTTTGTATACAGTAGTCTTTCAAACGTCTAAGTGCATCAACCAGATGTCTGATCCTTTTTTTTTTGTATTCCAGAGGATTTCTGCAGATGTCTGTCTAGTGCACCCAGACGTCTGAAACCTATGCATGTTTACTTTGTGCATCTGTCTTGTTGCTCCATTGATCCAATCGACTTGTAGTCTCTTGTAACGTTCTTTGAGCCTTGTTCTTGTCTTCTAGTGATGTTACTCTAGCAAGTCCCTGTAAATAGAAATATATGTGCATATTCGATTTCCATTGTATAGTTGTTGTCATCGAAACCGTAGATTTGATTTCCTAACAATCTCCCCCTTTTTGATGATGACAACTATACAATGTACTTATATATAATTTATAAATCTCCCCCTGAATATGTGCTTATTATTATTATTATTATTATTATTATTATTATATATATATATATATATTTCTTCCCCTTTGGCATTATCAAAAATAATTTCAAACTTATTTAATATAATCAATCGCCAAAGATATATACAGAGATAACACACCAAAAGAGAATTTCATTAATAATGTGAAAATGAGTACATTATTGATATTATCAAGTGTACATAAGTTGAAATCCTAAAATCTATGAGTCTTTCGAAGAAGCTTTTTCTTGATCATCTCCTTTATCTTCTTCTTGGGAAGATCTAGGTTGCTTTGTAGGAGATGTCAGAGCTTGTTTTAGAGCTTTGTCCTCGAAAAGTTTAGAATGTTTCGAAGGAGGAGAAGGCACTAGGGTTGGCCAATCTTCGAAAGGAGGTGTCGGACCGCGAACCCTTTTGAAGAACCTCTTTGAGAATCGATAATACAGTTGAAAGTGATGTTTCAACTATTGCTAGACATGTGGCAAAAGATGTTTCAAAGCTGTCAATACATTTAGCCAAAACATTTTGATTTTGAGACAATATATGTTGATTTTTAAGAGTAAGATCTCAAACGCTTTCATTTGGATTTGTTTCTGTTCAAGTTTCCAAAATCTCATCCTGGCTTGTATAATCAGACGGTGCAGGAGGAGGAGGAGTTGTCTCACGATGTTGTTCCTCCTCTTGTGATGGTTCATGGTGTGGTTGAGATGGAGGCCCAACTTGCCTAGCTTGACGATTGTGCATTCAATCTTCAAAAGATATAAATTCGAAAGGAATTTCTGGTAGGTGCATTAGTGAGAAAAAATTTGTGGAAGCATATTTTGGAGAGATTTCTTTAAAAGTTGATAAGTAGGAGAGGATGTTGTGAGCACGTAGAAGTCTCATGATGAATGTGGGGTAGATAATTAATGGTCGTGATCGAGTCCAAAAATGTTTGAGCTCATCAAAAATAAATTTGGCCCAATTCACCCATGTTCTGATAAATAGAGCATATAAAGTTTTGTGTTCTAACTCAGTTATCTGCTCATGACTGCCCAGACGAGGAAATACAGTATTGATGATAATTCGAGTAAGAAGTCTTGCCTTCGGTCGTAGATATTTGGATGCAAATTTAGGCATTTCATCCTTTCATATTTGTTGTGTTATACTGTTCCTTGGTTTGAAACGCATATCGAGAATATTATATAGAACTTCGCCCGTGTCAGAACATCATAGAGTTCTACCTATTATTCCCGGAGTGAGTCTAATCGTGTTGCCATAAACGCTAGACCATAGCCAATTGTCTTCATTTTCAGTGTTCCATACCGCCGTGCTATCCAAATTTTCATAAAAAAGAAGCATAGCTAATTAATCGATTTGGATGTCATTGGGAGTGAATGATATCAATGTTTCTAGACCGGCATTCTCACATATTTCATCTAAATCGTACATTGGAAACTTAAGTAAGTTATAAAATGGACCTGTGTGAAGTTTCCTCTTCTGTATATCCTTATATCTCTTAAGTTAGTGTGGTCCTCGATTCATCCATCTTTCGATTTGATTGTCTGAGCAAATTTGAGGATTTCAGGAAGTTGATTGGTCTTGTTTTCTTTTGGATATCTTAGGATTTTTAGTTCTAGGAGGCATTGTAATTGAGCGAGTGTGAAAAAAAGATGTTTTTCAGTAAAAAAATCATCGATGAAGTATAACCGGTTTAAAATAGAAGTGAGATTAAAAAATAGACGTTATCTGGGTGTTTTAAAGTGTCGATTGAATTTCAAACGCTTGGAAGCGAATTCAGACATCTGATTTACCCTAATTCGAACACAGTAAATAAGTTTAGACATCTGGTTTAATTTGATAGATGTCTGGTTTGGTCAAGTTTTAAAAAATTGATAGTCAGAGAGTTTTTCAATCGTCTGGTTTAAATATCAAAGGTTTGAAATAGATCGATTTTTTATAATTTGGTGCCAGAGACTTAATTCAAACGTCTGGTTCAAAGTTTAAACGTCTGAAATAGTCTAGTATCTATTTTAAGGAAGCAGCAGACGTCTGGAAGGTTATAAAAGAGTCTAACATATGCACAGTGATGAAAAATTCATGGGATATCAGAGTGTCAGACGTTTGAGGTCAATATCCAAACGTTTGAAATGACCAATCTTCCAAAAATAGATTAATTCTAATGGATGTTGCTTATTTCTCGACCTTCTACTGTTTGAAACAGCATGTATTATTATTTTTGTGAAACAAAATTACAAATATACATATATACAAATACAATAAAAAATATAATCTATTTAGATGGTGATGGAGTTTTGCGATCATCTGACTTGTCATCCCTCTATGGTTTGAGTGGAGAACATATATTTCCACGTTCATGGGTTCTCAGGGAAACAGAGAATCGCCTTGGTGAAGGGTCCAAAGGTGTATGATATGAGGAAGAGGGATCCAAGGAACTACAGGGCATCGGAAGTGGCTCATGGACATCTTTCTTCCATGAAGTATAAAACTTCATCGCTACTTGCTCCACAAAGCTTAGTCGACGTGCCGTGACTTTTTGTTCAAAATATAATTCTCGTTGTAGATCTATTTATTGCTTTCGATAGTGATGTATCTCATTAATTTTCTCCTTTGTGTTAGAAGAGACAAATAAAGATCGTTTAAACTTGCTATCGGGAGTGAATCCCGTGCGATAGGAGGACCACCTATACGTCAAATCCTGATCTGGTGTAGGAAGCCGTTGTGGTGTATCCGCTGAGCTATCCGTTGTAAGTGTCGAGAAGGATAGATGAGAATTTTCAGAAGACATGATTATATTTTGTTGTAAATATGAAATGTGTATATATTTATTCTTCTTGTTGTATAAAGATTTATATATAAGTTCAAAAATTATTTATAGATTATTTTCAGAAATTAACTATCTTAAAAACTAAAGGTGAAGGATTTATCAATTATAATTTTTGGATAGAAAATTATTAGCTAATCATAACATAAATGAAGGTGTGGTTACTAATTTAGGAGATCATTAAGAGAGCATATCTCTAAATCGCGTCGGAGTTTAAAAAATGTTTGTTCATTTAGGGGTTTTGTGAAAATGTCTACTATTTGATTTTCGTTATTTACGTATTCTAATGAAAAAATTCCTTTTTAACATTGTCACGTAAAAAATGATGTCGTATATCTATATGTTTAGTTCGCGAGTGATTTACAGGGTTTTTTGATAGATGTATTGCACTCATGTTATCACAATATATTAGGGAATTATTGATAATTTTGCCGAAATCTGTAAGTGTTTGTTGCATGTATATCACTTGTGCACATGCTAGAGCTGCTGAAATATATTCGGCTTCGCAAGCAGATAAGGAGACACAATTTTTCTTTTTGCTAAACCATGAAACTAATGATTGTCCGATAAAGTTACATGTTCCACTTGTACTCTTACGATCTATTCTACATCCACCTAAATCTGCATCACTATATGAAACTAGTTCAAACGATGATCCTTTAGGATAAAACAAACCGTAATCTCTAGTACTAGATAGATATCGTAAGATACGTTTAACAGCTCTTAGGTAAGATTCTTTTGGTTTTTCTTGAAATCGAGCACAGAGACATACACTCATCATAATATCGGGTCGACTAGCCATCAAATAGAGTAAGGAACCAATCATGCTACGATATAATTTTTCATCGAAATCTTTTCTGTTATCATCCTTTTCTAAGTGAACATTAGTACTCACTGGTGTTGGTTTACTCAAAGGTTTCGTCATAATCGATACCTTCTTCTTGATTATAGTCTTGAGCAACTAAACGTGCTTTATTTCTAACAATATTTCCGTTTTCATATGCTTTGTTTTTAAATACCCATTTTGTTCCTATAACCGATTGACCTTCTGGTCTTGGTACTAATTCCCAAATATTATTACACTCAAATTGATTTAATTCTTCTTGCATAGCTATTATCCAAAAATTATCATTTGAAGCTTCTTTATAATTTTTTGGTTCAAAATTTGACACAAATGCTATATGGCTTATTTGATTAAGTTGATTTCTAGTTACTCTAGAATTGAGATTTCCGATGATATTATCTTTTGGATGATCCTTAAGAATTCTAGGGGATGATATCAAAGTATTATTTTGCGCATTTGTCTCATTATTAATAGAATTTGTTGTATTTGTTATTCGAATTATTTCTTCATCATCATTAGTATGATGGTTACTAAGATTTTCTTCGAATGAAACATGTAAGCTTTCTTCAATAGTGTTATTTCGTTTATTAAAAATTCTATATGCTTTGCTGCGATCCGAATATCCAACAAAGATTCCTTCATCGGCCTTCGGGTCAAATTTTCCTAAATTATCATTTGTATTTAATATAAAACATTTTGATCCTAAAGTTTTAAAGTATTATACTTCAGGTTTTCTTCCAAAAAATATTTCAAAACAAGTATTTTTTGTCATTGGACGTATGGTTACTCGATTCAACACATTAGTCATTGAACATTAGTTATCACTGGAGTTTTTTTATTTTTATTCATGTTTAAGACATAAATATTTTTGTTTCTAAAACCTTTAAATATAAGTTGTTTGTTATTATCGAAAATATTACATCTATCTTTTTCGAAATTGATTTGAAAACCTTTATCGCATAATTGACTAATACTTAGTAGGTTGTGTTTTGGATTTTCTAATAATAAAATATTTTTAATAATAGGAGATTTAGAAATACCAGAGTTGATGACTTCTCCAATGTCCACGACGTATCCTTTTGAGTTATCTCCAAAGGTTACTGTTCCACCAACGATATATGTTATATTTGATAACATTTTTGAATTTTCGGTCATATCCTTGGAGCATCTGCTATCTAGTATCCATTTCTCCTTATTTTTTATTTTGGATGCCTGCAAAATAAAAAATGCTTTAATTGGTAGCCATATACTTTGTTAAGGTCCTAGACGTTAGGAGAAGTAGGTAGCCATACCCAAGATGGGTTGGTACCTTTGTGAATATAATTCTTATTATAGACTACATTCTCTAAGAAATTATTAATATGTTTTTGTCTAATCAAATTATTATTTGTCTTAGGAATCCAAATTTTTATATTTTTGGTATTCATATTAGACTTAGGAGAACTTTTAGTCTTTTATAACCATATTTCGTAACATCATTTCCTCTTTATTAAGGAGTATTTTTAAATCCTATTCCATTTCTATTACCTAATGGTTTTGAAGTTTTGATAAGATTTTCCAGATCCTATTTTCCTTTATTAAATTTTGAAACATTATTTATAATTTTATCTAATTTTTCTTTTAATTCTAAATTTTTAATTTTTAATATTACTCTTCTAGTTGACATTTTATTTTAACAAGTTATCCTTTACTATTTTAGTTTTATCCAAATCAATAGTAATAGCCTCATTTTCGACCAAATTATTTTTAATTTTTTCTTGAGATAATTCTAGTTCCTCTTCTAAAATAATTTTTTCATCTTTTAACATTCCTACTTCAAGTTCTAATCTATTTATTTTGGTTATATGTTCTTTGTTCAATTTTTTAATTTATCTAAATTTATCATCTAATTCCGTGCTAAGTTCTAATAATTCGTCATAGCTAAGTTCGGGACATACCTCATCGGTTTGTGCTATAAAACACGCACTAGCTTGTTCTCCATCACTATCGCTATCACTATCTGATGATGATGAACAATCCAAGTCATCCCATGTTACTTTGAAAGCCTTTTTCTTTTTGAAATTTTCAAATTTGTTCTTCTTTTATCATTATTGAACTAATAACAGTCTTTCTTCATATGTCCAGATTGATCACATTCATAGCATTTGATTGATGTATGATTTGTTGAGCTTTATTTTCCTCCTTTCTAAAATTTAGTCATTTTCCTAAACTTCTTGAATTTGTTGTAGTTTTTGGCAATAAATACAATTTCTTCTTCGTCTAAGTCGAAGTCTTCATTTGTTGCTGGGAATGCTATGTTCTTCTTTTCCGAATTTAGTTCTTTTCGTGCCTTAATTAGCTTCATAGGACATTAAATTTCCTATCAACTCTTTAACTAAGAGTGCTGAGGGATCATTAGCTTCTTCGACAGCTAATACTTTTCTTTTCCACTCTAGAGTTAAAGAATTGAGTATTCTACATACTAAATCAAAATTTGTGAATTTGACTCCAAGTGCCATTAAATTATGTTGAACGGTTTTGAATCTAGAATACATGTCTACTATAGATTCATTTTTTTTCATTTTAAATAATGAGAATTGATTTTGTAAAATTGAAATCTTAGTTTTTTTAACTTTGTTTGTGCCTTCATGTGTAACTTGTAAGGCACGCCAAATATCAAATGAAGTGTTACATAACATGACACGTGAAATTTCATTTTTATCTAGTGAGAAAATAGAACATTCATAGCTTCAGCATTATTTGAAGCTACCATTTTTTGTGCGTCGGTCCATGTGTTCATAGCAGTAGTAGGTGCTTCATATTTATCTTGAGTGGCTGGCCAAATTTCTAGTCCATTAGCTTCCATAAAAATTCTCATATGTGTTGACAAATGTGCATAGTTAGAGCCATTAAAAAGTAGGGGTCGTGTTGTGCATTGTCCTTCTTGAAAAATACTTTCCATATTAAAGTGATTCAAAAATGTGTTACTGTACTTTGATCAAACCTGGATCTGATACCAATTGAAAGTCTATAGGGTGGTTCACATAGCGTATATGCAAGTATATGTGACAAAATATATGATGCAACTAAGATAAAATTAATCTAGGTAAATATAGAATAAGCACACCAGGATTTTATACTGGTTCGGACCTCCCATCCTACGTCCACTCCCGAAGCTTCCCTTCAGAATTCGACTATCAAACAACCTCACTTCGTCCAAAGGAATAGGCTTAGTTACAATAGCTTGTTCTTGTCAAGTATGTGTTCTATAACACGGATGTTGACTATTAAGTATAAATGCTTCTAATATATATATATAGAGAGAGAGAGAGAGAGTATTGATTGAGGAGATTTGAATATATGGAAGAGTGAAAATACAGGTATAGATTGCTAGAGATCAAGAATATAACAGAGTATGTGAGTAAAGAGCACAAGTAAGTAAGGTGAGTCCTTCTCTTTGATTGTTGATGTAATATATAGTGGTAGAGAGATTCCTTGAGTAGTTGCATCCATTAACGAGTGCTCTATAGTTGCTTTTGATGGTGATGAAGAGTTGCAGCGAAGAGAAGCGAATATGACTTTTCAAATGTGTCAGTTGTAATTTGAATTTTAAATTCCGAGTTCAGAATCAGACGTATGATATTTGTTTCAGATGTCTGACTCTGTATATTTTTTTATATACAGTAGTCTTTCAGAAGTCTGAGTGCATCAACCAGACGTCTAATCCTGTTTGTTTTGTATTCCAGAGGATTTCTGCAGATGTCTGGCTAGTGCATCCAGATGTCTGAAACCTGTGCATGTTTACTTTGTGCATCTATCTTGTTGCTCCATTGATCCTATCGACTTGTAGTCTCTTGTAACATTCTTTGAGCCTTGTTCTTGTCTTTCTAGTGATGTTACTCTAGCAAGTACCTATAAATAGAAATATATATGCATGTTCGATTTCCATTTTATAGTTGTTGTCATCGAAACCATAGATTTGATTTCCTAACAAAACCATTTATAATTCCGTTATAAATTTCTGAAACCATTTATAACTATTTTATAACTCTCAACATCATTTATAAACATCTCGAAATCATTTCTCAAATCATTTATAAACTCTTTATAAATCCATAAAACTAATTATAAAACTTCTTTCAAAGATCTATAAACCCTTTTGTAAAATTCTTTTTTAAATATTTAAAGTCATTTAAAAAACTCTTTTCACCCTTAACTAATCTTCCTTTAAGATTCCAAACCATGTTATAAAATTCCTCTTATAAAACTCAAGTCTGTTTATAAAACTCCATTTATAAATCCCAAAAACATATATAAATAAATGCTAATCATTTACTTTAAAACTCTATTATATAATAATAAACATTAGAAATAAATAATTAACTTCAAAACATCTTAAAAGTAAAAATAATAATTATAAAACATTCTTAACAAAATAATAATAATTTATCTTCAACGTTATTATAAAATAATAATTGATTTTCAAAACTTTATTGATAACTAATTATGATAAATTTCAAGCCATATTAGTAATTTAAATAATTAAAATTTTAAATTATTAAAATATTAATAAATAACTTTAAAACAATATTAATATAAATAAAAAACTTTTAAAACATAAGTATACTTCTTTGATAAAAATCCATATTTAAATTTCAACATAATCATTTTCATATTAATAAAACTGCATTTATAAATCCCTTTCTATTTTATAACACATCGTTAACATCTCCAAATTTACCCTCACTTTCAATTTCCAAACCAGAATCAACTATTTTTCCAAAACAACATTCCACATTTTATTATAAATCCACAATTATGATTTATTTTTCTCAATTCATCCAATGATAAAAGTTTCCCTTTATCTATGACACCACTTATAAGCAATCCTTTTATCAATAAAATACGATTTTACAAATCTTCACTTTATTTGTAAATTGTCACATTATACATTATCGCATTTATAAACTTCCACATTATTAAATAAATCTTAATATATATATATATATATATATCACTTTATATAAAACGGCTAATAAATATTTATACCAAAATTTTTGCTATCTCTTTTTAGAAAAACTATATTCCTTTATTATAAAAGATGTACTTATTTCTAAGATTTTAAAAATCTTTATTTTACAGTTCAAAAATCTTTATTTAATATATTTCATAAAACTCTTAATTTATACTATCTAAAAATCATACCTTTTTATTTCAAAATAATTTTTTTAAAATAATTCAAGAATAATTGTTAAGACATAGAAATTTTTTAAAACTGCCTAAAATCCTTTTAAAAACTAAAACTTCACTTTATATTATTTCAAAATGCTAAAAATATGGCCAGTGCTACCATAGTATTAAATAGAGAAAAGTCACCATGTCATCAAATATGGCATCCAGCACATCATATATTAAAATATATTAAAAATCAATAGTGTGAGGAATCCAGTTGGATCTCTCCAACCAGTTCCCCTGCATCACATATAGTACAGTCCTAAAATATAAATCAACTGCTTCCAGATGGGATCGTATACAAATGGTCATCCGCTCTTACACGAAAACGAAATAAGGTCTCATCCACTCCAAGGGTGGGAATATATCCAAATCAGAAAATAAAATAGTAAATCATCCAAAAAGTCAACAAACAATCAATAAATGAATTATCCATGCTTATATAAAATATAAGTAGGCTAGAGAGGTGAGTAAACTCACTTTGATTGTAGAAATCGCCCAAAGCGCTCCGGTTTGAATTAGAATTGAACAGACATCCAATTTTAAGCCAATTTCGTATGAGCTCCAGATCCATCCGATCCAACTCCATCACGTAGTACTTGTCGACACGATCGCAGTGCAACTCGTCGTGTCCAATTTGGACCTCGTATGAATTAGAAATGAGTTGATGAAGTTTAAGATTATTTAAATCATAATTAACTTAAATTAATAAAATTTTAAACTTTATAATTTTACCTTTCCCTTCTCCCTCATGTTCGTTCTCGGTAAAGTAAACTCGATCTCGACTTTCCATTAGTCGCTGCCGTCATCATCGTCGTGTCGCTCCCACAACCTAACTAAAGGCCACCCTGCCCTCGCCCGTGCATGTGCCACCCAACGCGCCTCAATGGCACTGCCGATCACTAAAAATCGAACCCAAATAGAGTACGAACGGAGGAAATTTTCCACCGCTATGCTAACGATGATCTCCAACGTTGATTAGTTATGTCTTGTCGAGCTCTACAACTTTGTAGTTTGGGGTTTGGCCAGAAACGTCTTTAATTGGCTCCAATGAACTGGAGTCGTTGGATGGAGGATTTGGTTAATGGCGACAGAATCTTTATTAGGGTCTAGGTTTTGCAAATGAATGTTTCCAAGTCCTTATATAGAAAAAATTTCTAAACACTATTCACACGCTAAATTTTCGAACTCCAAACAGGGCGTGCCGCCTGGCCTTCCATGTGTAATACCGCATATTCCGAACACAATGTAATTAGTATCGAGAGTCGATTCCATCATATACAAAAGTTAGCTTTTCAAAATCAAATTATATTAAATTAATTTCCTTTAATTAATTTTCACGTAATTCGCACTCGCACGACCAAGCGATACATCTAATTGCCACGAAATTCGACGGCATACTATAATTTACTATTATGGATCCAATGAAACTTTTTTCGTTTAATTCAATGACAGTGCCCCAAAAGGCTATTTTCACACGTGAATTAAAACTAATTGTTACTAAAACTAGTTTATTCACTTATATTCAAATGTAAAAGTTTATTATCTTCACTCTCAGTCAAATATAACTTTAAATCAACTTTCGAAATCATTTTTATTCACATCAAATTCAAGATTTAATATTTTCTAACAGTTCCAAATATCAATTTAACAATTCAATTAACAAATAAATCGCTTAATATGAAATATAAGTTGTTTAACTTATAAAATTAACTTTTATTATTTAAAATCAATTAAATATTCCAAATTCGAGTGACTGAAATTCTGTATCGTTACATTTGTATCCCATATGCTCGCAAATGATGCTTACTCTATAGCTGATAATTAGAATAAAAAAATGCTACTATTGGTGATTTGGAGTTGAGAAACGATGTTGGTGGTGCAAATCTTGGTGATATGGCTATTTTCACATCTAATGTTACATGCATGCTAGTTGCTCGATAAAATTCTCAGATGGAACCTGCTGCTAATTCCCATTCCCTGCCTTTGAATCTTGTCCCTAATTTTACTCCTATTCCTAATGCTTTTGCTAATACTGCCCCGGTATTTCCTATTCTGATTGCTTCCCCTCTATTACTAAAAACGGTCTTCTTTGTTTTCTTCATTGCTTAGAAATGCAGTTGTGTACATTCCCATATCCTTTGAGAATGTTGAAAAAGAAGGAGCTATGGTGCCCTTGATTAAGGTACTTCAAGCGGGTATTAGTTATTAGTCTGAATACTTCGTCGGTTTATTTCTTGATTACCACCTGGGTTACTATTATGTTAGAGAAAATTGTTGTCGTATCTAGAAACTTAGAGGTGGCCTTCGGGTTTGTTGATGATATGTTTTATATCAAATTCTCTGGAGCTAATGAAAGACTTCATATTCTAGAAGCGGAATCGTATATCATAACTAGGAAGCCGTTTATTATCATGATGTGGAGTCCTTCAATTAATAGTGCTAGAGAAAATGTATTGTCTATTCCTGTCTGGGCCTATTTTACACAAATCCCTTCTGTTTTCCAACCTTTAATAGGGATAAATTAGCTAGCTAGCCTTATTAGCAAGTTAAAATGATTTGATTCTAATATTGTGGCTAGAAAGAAGTTAGTATATGCTAAGGCTTTGATTGAGATTTCCTTGGATTAGCCTTCGCCTTCTAGGCTTAGGGTACATATCATTGAGGGTGTAATGTTTTTGTTAATGTTAGCTATAAGTGGAAACCTAATATTTGCATGTTTTGTCACTCTTTTGATCGCATTGTTGATTCTTGTAAGCATGTTCTTGATGATTCCCCCATGCCTATTCCAGTGAAGATCCCTCTTCCTCGTTCTCCTATTAGGAAGCGGGTTCCTAAGCCTTCGGTCTCTGTCCATCCACTGACTTTTTCTTTTGATTTTTCATCATATGGCCTGAATTCTGGGCCCCTAGATACTATTATTGATGCTTGCACTATGGTTGATCCTGGTTCTTCTCCTGTTACGGTGCCTTCGGACAATTTTGTTCCCTATACTGATGTTATAGATATTCACTATGTTGATGCTTATGTTCTTTTGCCTCATGAGTCTGCGTCTCCAGTCATTGACATTCGCTCTTTTGCTGTTGAGGTTAGCTGCGAGTATTTTGGATTTGGATCCCTCCTTGGATGATTTCTTTTAGAGCTCGATTGAGGTGCCTTTGATTCATGAGTATTCTAAATAAGAATTGACCCTAAGGGTGGTAGGTACTATAAGTATGTTAGTGCTAAAGGCAAAGAAAGGCGGTTGTATTATCATGTTGATGGCGAAGGCTTTGTGCTCTCAATTATAGGTCAGTAATGTAATATGAATCATACTTTCTCTTGGATACCACATGGGACAGGAAATACCTATACAACTTTGATTCTATTAGTTTTGTTCCTTTGTTAGTGTCTCTCTTCTTAGGTGATTATCATGTTATTGGGCCTGAATCTTCGGATGAGGAGAGTGGATCTTCCTCCTTGGATGGAGTTAGTTTATGTTTATTAGTAGTTTAGCACTTTCACTAAACTCCCGTGCTTCGTTTTTTGATTTAGCTATTCTAGTGCTTGTACCTGAACACATATTTTAAAATTTATTTATACATGTGGACGCTCCGCTATAAATGTCGGCTAGCTTTGCTAAAAAATCCCAGTAAATAAAAACACCGAAAATTGCCGAAACAAAAATATACACTTCTCAACATGGATCTACACCATTAGAAGCCAGCACGATTATGTTTGACTTTTTTGGAGTTGGCATTAAAAAACTACACTGAGCTTGAGAAAGGAATTTGAAAGGTGCAGCGAAGCTTAAGAAAATTTTAGAGCTTGTTACTGCTAAGTTGAGTGATCTTCCCTCACAATATATGCCTGAAAGGGTGTAAATGTTGTTTATAGTAGTTTAGTAATTGATATGTGTTTGATTGTGAAAATAAGCTCGTTCATCTGATAATGATAATCAAACCCTAAATGCTGGAAATAGTGTGTAAATGGGTTGCGTTGAAGCGATAAGTATTAGGGAAAAGAATCAAAGAAGAAATGGGTCTACAAGGAGAGTGCATTAAATGCGTAGCAGAGCTATCGATCGGCAAGTAACTAGCGAGCCGATTGAGGCACGAGATAACACAATCAAAGATGGCTCGATTATTCTTCAAGTCGTCCCAGACTCGGTCTCAATCCAGCCCATCCACTCAGCAGGGCATTGAAATAAAATCCGGTTTCCTTATCACCAAACAGCCTTCAACCTACTTATGGAAGCAGATCTAAGCCCAGACCCTAGCATTCCGATCAGACCTAGCTTAACGACGAACGACCGTTCTATGTCGACCTACTTCCAACACAACTTCAAGTCAACATGTTCACTCAGTGTCACTTCAGTTGAAGGTCGACATCTCTCCAGTCCGCCTCAGCAAACAACATATCAAGCAAAATTGGTTCGAGCATGGCTCATCCTTGACCCGGCTTCAGTACATCTGTCTCTGATCGATCCCGAGCGGCCCTTCCTATCATCTCAGATCGAGCCTGATACCATCTCCAGCTCATCAAGCCATTGCCACATAAGCACACAAGAGCAAATGGCAAATCGTTCATCCATCTGTATAAAGCACTGTAGCTAGGCAGTTGAATTAATGTACAAACCAGCAGCATTATATGCGCATTAAATGCAGCTTGCACATGATGCAAATGGGCAATGAGTATATTTTCTCATCCACACATCCATTTGCATCTTTACAACTGTCTTCCATCAGCCCGTGTAACCGGATCAACGATCGAATGCTCTTCCAGCCAGTTTTACAATACAGTCTCAGTCATATATAATCTATTTCAGCTGCTATAAATACTACATGCATTGCCACTTTAAAAATGTTGTAATATACATGAATTTAGAGTACTATACACAATTCAGAGTTCTATACACTGCAAACCTTTAACATTAACAACTTTACTAGTTTTAACTACTTTTTTTATCTAATAATTCCTTGTAAGTGTGAGAGAAATGTATAGTAAAAAAAACTTCATAGTGGACGTAAGCAAATTTACCGAACAACTCTATATTTGTTGTCACTTACATTTCACCGCTTACTTTATTTTACATTTTTATTTTTATGCCTACTTTTAGCAAGCAATATTTACGTATTAGTCTAATTCCGAGGTTAACTATATCTCTAGTCCACAAGAACATTTTTTCCGTTTTTGTTTTCGAAAATTAAATCTAAACATTAACTGAATGATCATTTTTTTATTGAATTTATATAAAAAACTACAAATGTTTACAGAGAACTTTTTAAATTTTGTAGTATTATTTGCAAAAATCCACGGTCCAAAAACTTCAAAAGATTTGCAAATTTCTCTGCAAATAACTGCAGATTTGTTTGTAAATATTCGCCGAGTTAACCGCAAGTATGGTGAAACTTAAAATATAGGTCTTTTTAGAAAGTGCTTTATTTTGAAAGTCAGATGGTATTTCTTAACAGTTCCCTAAATATAGTCTTTATGTCGTGTTTATGGATGGTGGATACGCATAAGTCAACAAAAAATTATTGAAGCGGAGCTAGATAAGATAAAATATTTTATTCCAATTCAAATGCATTTAAAATTATTATGATTTTTCTACATATCCAACTCTTCTCTTTACTTTTAGAATGTGAATGAAAGGGCAATACATAGCTTTTTTTCTGGTTGCGTGTGGTTTACTAGTTATTAATTCTTCCAAACTGAAAGTAGGATCTCAGTCATTAAATATTCTATTATTTAAAATTATTTTTATGCGATTAAAATACATGTAGCCATGGACATAGCGATATTTAACCTGAAATAATGAACCGAACTGAAGGTTGACTTCTCATATTTTTATGGATAACCCAAACAATCTCACTTATGTAATAAGTAATCATATCCACATGAAAGCATACATGCGTTGGGAGAAAACATAATTAGTTTCCAAAATATCACATGTGAGTCAACTATAGAGGGATACACATATCTTAAAAAAATTATCTTCTGCCTATTCCTTTTGATATCCAAAGATTTGATATATGTACTATGGTAAGATTAATCATTTACACACTCATTAATCTTATCTTAATAAAAAATTCCATGCGATTGTCTTAGTACAGATATAACTTTAAATATAGCCGCTCAATACACTCTAGAAAGAAGCACAACAACCCCTAACTAGAGGAAGATGAAAACAGCCAATGCTTCTGCAATAACTTCTCCAAATGTTGGATCCATTACAGACTACGTGATAATCATAGGTCTGTTCACAACCGAAATAGTTCTATCTTTCTACTCACTTCTCGCCAATGACGTACTATCTCGTGGCTTCAACTCTATGTCCCTTCTCATCATGAGCTGCACCTCTTCCATCTTCTTCCTCGTTCCATTTGCAGCATTCTACGAAAAGAAGACATGGTCGACTCACGCTCTAACACCGTTACTAATAGCGCAAATATTCCTAGCCGCACTAGCAGAAGTCCCTATCCAGTCCTTCATGTTCATAGGCATGAAAATGACCTCTCCAGCATTCTCCAGCGCAATGCCAAACCTCAAACCAGCAATCATATTTCTAATCGCGGCCTGCATCAAGATAGAGAAATTCTCCATATCATGCAAGTACTGTAAAACGAAGGTCATGGGCACTGTCCTATGCTTAAGTGGGGCTATGTCCATAAGCCTTTTGATGAGCCCTTTGTCTTTGAAACAGCACTGGGAGTTGGGATGCTTCTACCTCTTCCTATGCAACGTTTTCCATGCATGTGCTATGGTATTACAGACCATTGTTATGATAAGCTTTCCTGCTCCGCTATCAGTGGGTGCTATGACATTGGCGATAGAGCTGATGTTATCTATTGTGAGTAAATTTGCAATGGATGGGACTTTAAAACTTGGTGTGGGTTCGGATGTTAGTGTTATGTTTGTAGTTGGCATGTTTGTTTTATGTGCTGTGGTTGGTGGTACTTCTCTCGGGTTTATGACGTGGTCGGTTACTAAGAAGGGGCCTGTAATAGTTTCTATTTTTACACCGGTTCAGACTGTGTGTACTTCGATACTGTCGGCTTATCTTCTGGGGCAGTCGTTCGATGTTGGATGCCTGCTAGGGATGGTTTTTATGTTTACTGGACTGTATTTTGTTTTGTGGGCGAAGATGAAGGAAGACTACGATGAAGGTGTTCATGGTTCCAAGTCCGGTACAAGTGACATCGAAGATCCCATGTTAAGCTAATCGTTATGTATTTCTTCACTATTACAGAATGCTCCGATCATCTAAGATAGTTTGTTCATTTATGCGAAAACATGGATACCATCGAAGTTGCAGAAATCTTCGTATGTCCACCGTTCCACATTTTTACTTTCAATTTTGAAAGTGAAAATGCTGCATATTTCTTTGTCAAGGATAATGAAAAGGGTTTTACAATAAAATAACTAAAGTGTGATTAGCAGCAAAATTTGAATTTTGAGAATCCTTGAATAAGAAAAGCTAGAGCAAAACCCATACTGCACATAATCGTCTTAAAATTTAAATAGAAATGTATCATTTGAATCTTAATTATTCAATCATGGAACTTTCTGTCCCTGCATGAAATGTATATTTTTCCTCGTTTTAAAACTGCCATTATTTGCTTGTAAGTTTTTGTAGAAATAAAGTTGCCGCAAATTAAGCCTCCATGGGTAATCCTTGATTAGACAGTAACTGAAGCTATTTTCATAGCTAGGAACACAATATCATTCGCTGACAGTTGAAAACTTTTCAGAATAGTTGATATTTAGCAAATAACACTGCACATGTTTGCAACTGAAACATCAAAGCTAAGCAAGAAAACTTACCATCTGACCAGTTAATAATTCACTGTTAGTCTTTCACCGTAGATCATTTTATGCAAAGTTCACTTTCAATTACGGTCAGACTACCTTGGTCTTTCAGAATCAAATTTAAGATAAAATAAGGGTTACGGCTGCCTATAAGAATAATACAAATCAAAAATCCGCGGGTGCGGCGCATTGGAAAGAAGGTTTGGGTTCTGGTAAAAAGACCCAGATTCGATTCCTATCATGCGCTTCCCTATCCTACATAAATTTACCCGGATATATGGAGGCTTAGATCAGCGGACGGATTTACTATACTCTCCTCAGGAGTTTACCGGCCCGCCGGGTTCTTTTGGGTTTTCAAATAGTAATAATAATAATAATAATAATAATACAAATACAAATCAAAGACAACTGGTGCGGTCATATGAGTGAATCTCCTACCCGAACCCAATCCGCAATGTTCTCATGTATTTTTTATTTTATGATGGGCTGCAACTTATTTCTTCAGCCCATTTCACTTGTACCAGTGTGTAATATAGATACAGCTGGCTGTATCAAAAGTATTGTACTCAATATCATATTGAATCATCAATAACACATTATCTCTCTTTTCATATACATTAAAAACCATCAAAATCAAAACAACATCGTTGCTCAACAAATTCTAACATGGTACAAGAATCATCTTAGCTTAACAGCGTTTCATTTGGCTTCTGAGATCTGAAACATCATCAGATTGCTTATCATCATCTGAATCATCAGATCTCCCATCAGAGTTTGTCTCATCATCTGGGTTTAAAGAATCGGTCTGAGAAAATCTGTGTCATATCAAAAGATCAAAGATCTTGGTTGCTTCAAATTTATCTTAGAGAAAAGATTCAAGCCAAATCAGAAAAGAGAATCATCAAAACATCCAATTTCAGAATCAAGAAAATCATCAAGAAGCAATAAAACAATCATTATCTCGCCAAGAACTTATCAATTAAGTTTCATCATTTAAGCTCTGACTATAACTAACTTGATTGCTCTCTGTTCTGTGATCTTCTTGATTATTTCAGTCACTAGAATCTTAAGACTCTGATTATACTCCTGATCCATCATGGCAGAAGGCAATATTATTTCTGCCACCTCCGATACTCCCTCTAATTCTCATCAAGTTGCCACAGAAAACCTTTTAAAAATTATTGTAAGCCCTCAAAGCCAATTGTTTACTGCTCATCTTGAAGAAGATAATTATCTTCTTTGGAAAGTTCAAGAGGAAACTGCTGTCAGAAGTTATGGCCTTGAAGGATTCCTTCTTGGCACCATTCCAATATCACCTATGTTCATAATTGACCAAGAAAATAAAACTGTTAGCAATGAAGAATTCACAAAGTATCAAAGGCAAGATAATTTAATCTACTCACACTAGTACAAAAATGCATATTGCTTCGCCTCATTTGAATTGGTTGAAGTAAAAACTAATGTAAATAGAACTATTTGCTTCAGTTCTGTCTTAATAACCGGTGCAATTGGTACGTGGAAATCAATAGGTAATAAAAAATCAAATTTGCATCAGTTGTCACCAACAACCGAGGAAAATACGTTGATGCAAATAGTTTTAGTCGTACGGTTTTAAAGTCAGCCGATGCAACTACGTTAATTTGCATCCAAAATAATCATTTTCGCATCGGTTCACAA
The DNA here is from genome assembly GCA_030765085.1 of Allium cepa. Classification (NCBI taxonomy): domain Eukaryota; kingdom Viridiplantae; phylum Streptophyta; class Magnoliopsida; order Asparagales; family Amaryllidaceae; genus Allium; species Allium cepa. The sequence continues at coordinate 842,304,459 of CM060928.1, forward strand.
GCAAAGGCGATGCAATTTCAAATTATTTAGGTTATCAAACCACTTTCGTTGCTCACCCGTTAATTCCTGCCATTCCATTTTTTTTTGCCGCTTATTTTCCCACTCGTTTCCCCTAAAAATATTTCGTCTGCTTCAAAACAAAAAAAAAACCTGGAAATTGATTTTCACCATTAAGCGATCAAACGTTATTTCGCGGATTAGATTTGGCCTACCAAGTCACCGTTAAGTGATCAATTTTGAATTTGCTGCGGAGACTGCTGTAGAGTTGAAAATTCTTGTGGAGAAGTGGAAGTATTTGCTTGCTGGTTTGATTTTTCAGGTATAAAATGAATATATTGTTGCCTTTGATGTTTTGAATAATGAATGACTGTAAACTAGCGAACATCGGAATGTAAAATGAAAAGATAAAAGAGATTGGTTCACTAACATTTGCTGAGCGATTCAAAAAAAAGAAATCTAATTGTGACGACCCGGAATTTTCGAGCATTTGAAATCGAAATATTTAATTGATTTCAAATATTCAATAGAGTAATTTTAACTTGAATTACGAATATCACAATTTATTTGATAATTAAATTATTAAATTAAATAATTTGGAATTGGGTAAAATATGAAATTTGAAGTTTTAAGCCTGTTGAAAATAATTTGAAGGCTTATAAAATTTATATTGATAACACTGGAGATAATGGGAGTTTTAAAATTGAATTTAACAGTGATTTGTTCGGTTTTGAAATTTTATCGGTTAAATTGAATTTTAAAAATAGCCTTCCGAGACACAGTCTCGGAATTCGACGAAACCAGTTCCTTTGGATCCGTAATATTGAATTATTATCGGATTTCAATTTTCGTATTGATCGAAGTTTTTGTGTGAGTGTACGATATATAAACGTGCTGAAATCTATATCGAAATTCAGTAATAACTGATCCAAAAGGCTATCTTCTCCATACGGTCGAATTAGGACTCAAAACCTTTTCCATTGCGTTCGGAATAGGTGTATAACATTATAAATGCCTAGCGGCACGCCTCGATAGGATGTCAAGATTTTAAGCTTTGAATTCAAGACAATTTAAATTTAAAATTTGAATTTAATATTTATATATACCCTAATCAACTCAGCCGAAATCCCTTCCCATCAGTTGCCTTTCTTTCACCATCACGCATTTTCTTCTCAGCAGCCTTTGTTCCCTCTGTAATCACTGCAGCAAGCATTCTTCACGCAACCCATCTTTTCACGTTCAAAATCATGTTCTTTTGCTCCCCTCGTTTCCCTTTTAAACTCGAGCCAGCTGAAGAAAAGCGATCCACAAAATCTTCTTTCATTTACAATTCGAAATGAGGCCGAACAAAAATTCAAAAAAAAATTAATTTCATCGTAGTCGAATCTCGAGCTCGAGGTAAAATGGCGGCATCGAATTCGATTTTTAAAATAGGGATGGGCATAACGTAGCTTAATCGCGAGGGAGCAGGCAAGCTGAATTCGCCGGAGGGGTCGTGATGAATTTCGCGAGTTCGAGGCTGGGTCTGTCATCGCACGTGTGAAGGAGTGGCGATCTGAAGGCTCATCGACCTCTGGAATCAATAGCGGCAAGAGATTCACGCTCGTTTGGGAAGCACGAAGTCGCGAGATTCTGGCATCGACGAGGCACGCGTACTAGGGCATTCGTGATTTTGGGCTTGGGTATCGGTCAGATTTCGAGCTCGATAGAGTTGGGGGCTCTAACGAAGTATCGAGGGCAGTAAGGTTTTCTTTTTTTTTTGCAATTTAATTTTGGAATTTAATAAATTACTATTGAAATTTAAATTATACAGAGAGAGATATATCTACCATAGGATATATATATAAACCATTTTGTTTAATCTAATATATATAGAGGATTTTGGAAATGTAAAAGGGATTTTAGATGTTGACAGAATTTATATAAGTTAGGGTTTTATGAAAGCTATATATGTATAGATATATGCGTAGCTTTAAAAAGAAAATAAATACATATCTATGTTTTAAAGTTATTAGTTGTTTTAGAATAAAGTATTATGATGATTAGCTTGTTAAATTAACCTATTCAAATTTTAGTCAATAGAAATATTAAAGGAAATTTGTTTTAATAAATTATTAGCTAATAAAATTAAATTTATCAAATGGAAATAAATTGCAAATGGTTCGAATATTAGTAAAATCATCTAATATTTATTCAAGGTTAAAACCAAAAAGGGAACAAGTCAAGGTTGGATCAGATTGCGATTTCGAAAAAATAAAGCAAAGGTGAGTTAATCTCACTAAGTTAATTTAAATTTAATTTTAAATGATTAAATTTAAATAATTGTTTGAATGGTTGAGATTGATTGATGTGCTGTAGTATGATAATTTTGGAATTGGCATATTATATTGTGCTAACATCTGTGGATGCAGGGAAAACATGTTGGAGGGATCCAACTGGACCCCTCAACATTTATTATTTAATATTCTCTGTCGTGATTACTTGATATTCAATGTTGAATATATTGGAATATTGAATAATATGATTTGATTGGATATATATTGGGTATAATGAATTACCAAAAATATATAAATTGGATTTTGGGAAGAAAATAAAGGAAGTAAATTTGTAAACGAAATAATCTTAGAGAATTTAATAAAGTAAGAATGAATTGAGAAAGAAATGGAAGCATGTTAAATACAAATAAATAACTTCGAATATGAAAAGAAAAGGATTTGAATAAACAGTAATTAATGAATTGTAAAATTATGTGATATTAATTTAAAGGAATAAAGAATTATTTTAAAACTTAAAGTTTTAAATTTATTTAACGGAATAAGAAATAAATTGAGAAATCTAAATTGGTATTTCAATTAAAAGTATTTTAAATCGTAATTAAGGAATAAAATCTGAAATTAAAGGATTTTTGAATAAATGAAGTAAATTAGAAATCAATTTGGAATTGATTTAAGTGTTGAAATTGGATATTTGGAAGAATAAATTCAGGTGGGAATTTATTAAAGGAATGAGAAAAATTGTTTAAAAATAAATAGTGATTTATTTTTAAAGGTTGTGAAGCGAAGTATATTTCTCTGCATAGCCAAGTACGTTTTAAGTAAAATTTTAAATATAAGATAAAAGTTTAAGGTTGTTTTAAAAAGCATGTTTTAGAAAATTTATTATTTTTGAATGTTTAAAATTCTTAAGTAAATATTTTTTTCAAATCTACTATTGTAATAATTATTTAAAGGTGACTTAGTATTTTGTTTTAAAAAGTAAAAAACTAGTTTTATATTTATAAAGTAAACATTATTTTCAAATATTCATATAGTATGTATTTTTAACAAATTTTTGAAATAGTTTTAGCTTAAAGGTTTTGAAGTATATTTCAATAAGGTGTTTTTAAGTTATTTTAAAAATCTAAAGTTTTGTGCTTGGTGATTCCAGTGGAAATAGAAATACTTGGAATTTATTCTGAGAAAGGCAGATAGTTTTGAAAACTGTTTTCAAGGAGTTTGAAAAGTGAAATTATATCTTCTGAAGATATTTTTGAGATAAATAAATAATTTGGAAAATTATTTATTGTGTGATGGATGTTGTGAACATTAATTGATAGTTAAATCACCGACTATCAATATTGGCCAAATGCGTTGATCGTTTCGAAGAGACCGGGATGGAGATTTATTTCTCGAAAACCACTTCGATCCGGTTTGTACATTTTCGTGGAAAAACGAGTTTGGATTCGAAGATGGAGCAGTGAAGTGCAAGGGCTAGTCGCTACTAATCCTGAGGATATTTCCAAAATGGATGTAGTAGGAATAGTGCCTTCGGTTCCGTTCGAAGCCGGAACGGACTTGTATGGATGAATGCTTGCGAAACATCGTCAGGCGGACGATGGGCATTCTAAGGGATATATTCTAAAAAGGAAACGCTTAGCCTCAAGCCTCATCAAATGGGAATGACTGAAAATCAGGGATTATGCAGCAAGGCTAGGTGGGTAGCACCCAAGCAGGGTGAGGTCATCCCTGTCTAGATGTCCCTTTTTATTTCGGCTTAGTGGGCGGTTGCTGATCCAAACCGCGGGGTGATCTCACTCGGGATTATCCAGTAAGGGGTAGTTCCGGTCTTGTGTAGCAGGGGAGCGGGCGTACTCCTCGGTACGGTGATCTAGGCCCCGTACTATGACAGGTGGTACCCCAGTGCCTAGTCATTAGTTGGAAATCCATTCTCCCTACGAGCCTTGTACGAGTTTTGTTTGTATTACCCACTTTATGGCTACTAGCTGGAATTTAATAATGTAACAATTTCGGCTATTTTATAAGTATTTGTATATAGACCCTATTATAATATCAGAGGATTTCTATCAAAATTGTTTTAGCTATCGTAAGGTAAAAACCCGACATGTTTATTTGTGGCGTGGTCTTACGAGATGCTTTTGTTTTCAAAGGATTTTTGAAACTTAATAATCAATTGAGTTTGATTTTCTCACGCTGGTATTCCAGACTGACTCAGGTGTTATTTAACTGTAATGCTCGGTTCAGACCGAGTATTATAGGATACAGGATATGATGCAGTGGAGCTCAGGAGACGAGTTGGATGACGATACGTACTTTCGTACTTGTTTATATATATTCCGCTGTGTTGAGTTGATGTGTATCCATTTGTATGTTGTTGTTATTGAACTGTGATGGATGTACTCTGATGATGATGTAATATATATAAACAGAGATATTTGATTTTTAAGTAAAGATTGTTTATTATCTATTATATTTTATTCCGCTGCGATGGTTAGATTCTGTTGTTGTTTTCTATTTTCTTCTTCTACCTCTTCTTCTTAAACCCAAATGGTTCGTATTTCTGTACAACTCGAGTTGATTTAGGTAGAATAGAGTTGACTCAAGGGGTACGGATTTGCGGGCTGTTACAGTTGGTATCAAAGCATAGGTTGGTGATAACCTTGGCTCTAGTGGCAATTACTCATAAAATAGAGTCTATGGTACTCTAGAATGAGTTTGAGAGTATTAATAGATATGAGCGCGTATTTGTTAGTGAATATAAAATTGTTTTTATATTGCGTTGATTTATCGGTTGAGTGTTTATGGATTCCGGTCGATATATGGCACCCCATATCATCGATAGGAATTTCTAAACTCTTAAACAAGATAAACCGACACACTATTGTTTTAAATAGGGTAAATGAAATAATTTTACCCAAAATTATTTTGTATATAAAAGAAATGATTTTTTTCGTAAATTATTATAGTTATATATGGATGCTTGGTTGTTAGGAATAACAACATTGAATTATTATTAATGAGTAAAATTGAATAAGAAATTGGGATAATAACCAAAGATTAAGAGATAAATTAATAAAATGAATGAAATTTGTAAATGTGATTAAAATTGAATAAGGAATTGAAAACCATAATTAAAAACTAGGAAACAAATTCATATATAAATGAAATGTGTAAATGTAAACTATAATGTAAATTATAATGTGATTAATAATTAAAATAAAATAAGATTCCAAAGTAATGTTTGAGTATAAATTTAAAGAGTTTGGAATTTGGAGATTTAAATTCCTTTGAATTAGATAATGATTCTCAAAGTTGGGAAGATAAAATATATTGAGAAATATTATTGAATCGGATGTGAAATCCAAAGAGATTTGAAATTTAAAAATATTGGAAGAATTTTAAAAGGGAGAAAAGCATTAAACTCTTTCGGTAGCTGGAAAATAACTTCGGTGATGACTACAACATCATCGATGTTCATTTTCGAGTTTCCAAAAGAAAGATTGCTACCAAGTTGTTTTGAATTGAAATTGTTTGCAAAACTGGGTGAGTTTTGAAATTCAAAGAGATAAATTGAATTTAACAAAGGAATTTTGGATATAGAGATTGCAAAGGGAATTTTGAAATGTTGAAAGACTGTTTAAACTCTGGAATCTTAACTAGCAAAGCTTATGGCATACAATAAGTTTGATGACATGTAAAGTAGGAATTTATTGAAATAAAATTCAACTTGTAAGTAAGTAAAGTGGAAACTGGATACTGGAAGTTAAAATTTAAATTGTGTTAAATTATATGGAATGAAAAAAAATTTAGTCGAGGTGGATTAAATAAACAAGTTTTAAGATTAAAATTTGTAAGTAACTGATTAGTTACTATGGTATGCAAATGAAATGAAATTCAATATTGGATAATGCTTGATTTAAATGTGTAAAATAAGGAGCAGAATAAGTTCAAATTGACTCAAAATAATTAATGTTTGAAAACAAAATTCATTGGTTGAAAATGAATTTGTGAACGAATAAATGAATCAACTATTGAACTGATAAAGTAAAGTTGATATTAATAAGAAGGAATTGAAAATTTTAATCCGGCAATTAAAATTTAACTGAAGTGGATGAAAGAGAAGAAAATATATTTGAATTTAACTTGAGATAAGTTAAATAAAATTTAAATTTAAATTGAATTAAATTGGATTATAATTGGAAGTGTTGTTGAATGAATTGGATTAAAATGGATATGATGTGAAATATAAATAAATCCAATTCAAGCATAAATTGAATGGCCTTATTATTAATAAATTCAACAAAGAATTGTTAAATGTAAATTAAAATTTAAAATGGATAAAAGAATAGACTAATCGAATAAATTAGTGAAATGGTTGGGATTTGATCAAAGGAAAATCAAATCAAAGATTGTGAATATGTAATAGAGTCTGGAAATAAAGCTTGAGTTGTATGGAATTGGATTAAAATAAAAATGATTTGTGATGAAATAAATCCAATTCGAGTATGAATAAATTAAAACGAGAATGAACTTAAGTTATGAAATGGTGGTGAATTGAAGTAAATTAACTTAAGTTTAAAGCTAGTTTGAATTTTCAAATGAATCCAATTCGAGAAAGAATGAATTAAATATGGCCTTGGGTATAATTCTAACAAAATTTAAATGGATGTATGGGAATGGCTAATTAAAGTAAATGGAATTTGATTACATGAGTATCAAATAAATTGGAAATGAAATTAAGTATGAAGTTGAAATAAATAAATTAACTTAAGATTAAAATTTATGGAAGGGTGATTTCGAGAGAAGTGGAAAATTTATTAAATAAAAGCTTGAATAATTTAAGTTGAATGAAATAAAATCCTTATTCGAATAGAAATAGTTGGATAAGGATTAAATTGAATAAATAAACTTCGATTGCTTATCAAAAGAAATTTAATTGCTTGAAATGAAAGTATGTTTAGCTTAATAAAGGTAAGACCTTGAGTTAAAAGTGAAAGATAAATGTGATTGGGTGTAGATGAATGGAAACGAAGGAAAATAAAATTCCATGGATTAATAAAAGTAAATAAAATTGATTTTTGAATCAATTATAATAGATATGAGTTGTTTAGATTATAAATGAATTGAATGTGAGGAAATGAGTTAGAAATCATTTCAAACTGGATAGGATGATATAAAAATCAAGTAAAGTAACTGAATTAATTTTAAGACCTTACTAATTGTTTATAAAACTGCTTTGTGTGTATTGTTTGTAAAAGAAGAAAAATAAAATATAGCCTTGTTGTTATTATAAACTGATAGAAGTAGCAGAGATTGATTTTTTGAAATTGGTTAAATTGAAAATGAGTTGTTTAGACATAAATATGAATTGAAGATAAGTAAATGAGTTGTAACTCACTTGTGATGGATGAAAATGGTATATGAACCGGTTAAAAGCAAATCGAACTAGTTTGGAAACTATACAAATTGCTTATGGAAGTATTTATAATGCATTACTTATGTTGTTGATATGTTGTAGCAGTTTAAATGAATGAAATGTTATAAATTTCATAGATATGTTACTTATGTGTTTAAATTGAGTAAGTACAGGTACCAGAAGCCGTTTAGCGGGATTTTGGATGCGCAAATTGCTAAAATATAAGCCGCTTGCTTAAAATTCTAAATAAGGTACGCCTACGCAATAAAAATAGGAAATATGAACTGTTTTTGGTTTTTCCAACCGTGTGGGTCGATGTATATATATTTATATCTTTTGTCAAATTGCAAAAGTTCCTCCGTACAAAGCGGACTCTGCCAAAAAAATTCGGAAATTTTGGGAGTTAGAAAATTTTTGAAAATTTTTGAAAAATTTTTGTTAACGAGAAAACGATTTCAAACTGGAAATTGAAATAAATTAGTAACTGAAACTACTATAAAATTATAATATGAATTAGTTATAAATGAAAAATAAAATTTAAATATTCAGAGTTAAAGATAAATTGAATTCGTATGGAAATGAAAGAATCAATTTAAATAGAAATAAATATAAACTAAAGTGGTAAGATGAAAATAAATATAAGAAACATATTAAATACTTATACCAAACTTAAGAAAGGAATAGTGAATTCTTAATTGGAAATTGATAATACAATTATATTCCAAGTTAATATTTGGATGAATAGATATTGACATTTTGTAAGAAAGTCGATAAAATGTTTTGGGAATATTGTGATTAGATATTGGTGCTAAGCAGGATATGCAGGTAATATAAAGGGAAAAGAGAATTGATTTTGATTTCAGAAGGTAAATTTGAATTGCCCGACAAAAAGGTATGTATTTAAATTTTGGTATGAAATTTGACTGGGTTTTTTTGGATTGAGCCACTTGGCTTTTTGTTTTCTTTTTGGTTTTGGGAGGCCGTAGAGCCATTTTGTAGTTGTACCGAGTCAGCCGCGCAAAGGAGACACTGGTGAAATTTTTCGAAAATTTAGAGTGTTAGAAAATTTTGAGGAAATTTTGGTAATTCAAAATTTCGTTTTAAATTGAAACTTGAATGGTTAAACAAATAGTATAGTTTGAAACTATGGGAGAGTAGAGGAGTTAATAAGAGTGATGATGGGTCTTTTATAAAAGATAATTGGTTAGATGTTGAATTGTTGGTTATGGGGAATAAGTAAACGGGTATTGGACCATTCTTCCTAATTAGTAATTTCGGGGACGAAATTCTTTTAAAGGGGGAGGAATGTGATGACCCGGAATTTTCGAGCATTTAAAATTGAAATATTTAATTGATTTTAAATATTCAATAGAGTAATTTTAACTTGAATTACGAATATCATAATTTATTTGATGATTAAATTATTAAATTAAATAATTTGGAACTGGGTAAATTATGAAATTTGAAGTTTTAAGCCTGTTGAAAATAATTTGAAGGCTTATAAAATTTATATTGATAACACTGAAGATAATGGGAGTTTTAAAATTGAATTTAACAGTGATTTGTTAGGTTTTGAAATTTTATCGGTTAAATTGAATTTTAAAAATAGCCTTCCGAAGCACAGTCTCGGAATTCGACAAAACTAGTTCTATTAGGTCCGTAATATTGAACTATTATCAGATTTCAATTTTCGTATTGATTGGAGTTGTTGTGTGAGTGTACGATATATAAACGTGCTGAAATTTATATCGAAATTCAGTAATAACTGATCCAAAAGGCTATTTTCTCCATACGGTCGAATTAGGACTCGAAACCTTTTCCATTGCGTTCGAAATAGGTGTATAACATTATAAACGCCTAACAGCACGCCTCGATAGGATGTCAAGATTTTAAGCTTTGAATTCAAGACAATTTAAATTTAAAATTTGAATTTAATATTTATATATACCCTAATCAACTCAGCCGAAATCCCTTCCCATCGGTTGCCTTTCTTTCACCATCACGCATTTTCTTCTCAGCAGCCTTTGTTCCCTCTGTAATCACTGCAGCAAGCATTCTTCACACAACCCATCTTTTCACGTTCAAAATCATGTTCTTTTGCTCCCCTCGTTTCCTTTTTAAACTCGAGCCAGCTGAAGAAAAGCGATCCACAAAATATTCTTTCATTTACAATTCGAAATGAGGCCGAACAAAAATTCAAAAAAAAAATTAATTTCATCGTAGTCGAATCTCGAGCTCGAGGTAAAATGGCGGCATCGAATTCGATTTTTAAAATAGGGATGGGCATAGCGTAGCTTAATCGCGAGGGAGCAGGCAAGTCGAATTCGCCGGAAGGGTCGTGGCGAATTTCGCGAGTTCGAGGCTGGGTCTGTCGTCGCACGTGTGTAGGAGTGGCGATTTGGAGGCTCGTCGACCCCTGGAATCAATAGCGACAAGAGATTCGCGCTCGTTTGGGAAGCACGAAGTCGCGAGATTTTGGCATCGACGAGGCACGCGTACTAGGGCATTCGTGATTTTGGGCTTGGGTATCGGTCAGATTTCGAGCTCGATAGAGTTGGTGGCTCCGATGAAGTACCGAGGGCAGTAAGGTATTCTTTTGTTTTTGCAATTTAATTTTGGAATTTAATAAATTACTGTTGAAATTTAAATTATACAGAGAGAGATATATCTACCATAGGATATATATAAACCATTCTGTTTAATCTAATATATATAGAGGATTTTGGAAATGTAAAGGGGATTTTAGATATTGACAGAATTTATATAAGTTAGGGTTTTGTGAAAACTATATATGTATAGATATATGCGTAGCTTTAAAAAGGAAATAAATACATATCTATGTTTTAAAGTTATTAGTTGTTCTAGAATAAAGTATTATGATGATTAGCTTGTTAAATTAACCTATTCAAATTTTAGTCAATAGAAATATTAAAGGAAAATTGTTTTAATAAATTATTAGCTAATTAAATTAAATTTATCAAATGAAAATCAATAATGCAAATGGTTCGAATATTAATAAAATCATCTAATATTCATTCAAGGTTAAAATCAAAAAGGAAACAAGTCGAGGTTGGATCGGATTGCGATTTCGAAAAGATAAAGCAAAGGTGAGTTAATCTCACTCAGTTAATTTAAATTTAAATTTAAATGATTAAATTTGAATAATTGTTTGAATGGTTGAGATTGATTGAGGTGCTATAGTATGGTAATTTTGGAATTGGCATATTATATTGTGCTGACATCTGTGGATGTAGGGAAAACAGGTTGGAGGGATCCAATTGGACCCTTCAACATTTATTATTTAATATTCTCTGTCGTGATTACTTGATATTCAATGTTGAATATATTGGAATATTGAATGATATGATTTGATTGGATATATATTGGGTATAATGAATTACCAAAAATATATAAATTGGATTTTGGGAAGAAACTAAAGGAAGTAAATTTGTAAAGGAAATAATCTTAGAGAATTTAATAAATTAAGAATGAATTGAGAAAGAAATGGAAGCATGTTAAATACTAATAAATAACTTCGAATATGAAAAGAAGAGGATTTGAATAAACAGTAATTAATGAATTGTAAAATTATGTGATATTAATTTAAAGGAATAAAGAATTATTTTAAAACTTAAAGTTTTAAATTTATTTAAAGGAATAAGAAGTAAATTGAGAAATCTAAATTGGTATTTCAATTAAAAGTATTTTAAATCATAATTAAGGAATAAAATCTGAAATTAAAGGATTTTTGAATAAATGAAGTGAATTGGAAATCAATTTGGAATTGATTTAAGTGTTGAAATTGGATATTTGGAAGAATAAATTCAGGTGGGAATTTATTAAACGAATGAGAAAATTTGTTTAAAAATAAATAGTGATTTATTTTTAAAGGTTGTGAAGAGAAGTATATTTCTCTGGATAGCCAAGTACGTTTTAAGTAAATTTTTAAATATAAGATAAAAGTTTAAGGTTGTTTTAAAAAGCATGTTTTAGAAAATTTATTATTTCTGAATGTTTAAAATTCTTAAGTAAATACTCTTTTCAAATCTATTATTGTAATAATTATTTAAAGGCGACTTAGTATTTTTTTTTTTAAAAGTAAAAAACTAGTTTTATGTTTATACAGTAAACATTATTTTCAAATATTCATATAGTATGTATTTTTAACAAATTTTTGTAATAGTTTTTAACTTAAAGGTTTTAAAGTATATTTCAACAAAGTGTTTTTAAATTATTTTAAAAATCTAAAGTTTTGTGCTTGGTGATTCCAGTGGAAATAGAAATACTTGGAATTTATTCTGAGAAAGGCAGATAGTTTTGAAAACTGTTTTCAAGGAGTTTGCAAAGTGAAATTATATCTTATGAAGATATTTTTGAGATAAATAAATAATTTGGAAAATTATTTATTGTGTGATGGATGTTGTGAACATTAATTGATAGTTAAATCACCGACTATCAATATTGGCCAAATGCGTTGATCATTTCGAAGAGACGGGGATCGAGATTTATTTCTCGAAAACCACTTCGATCCGGTTTGCAGTTTTCGTGGAAAAACGAGTTTGGATTCGAAGATGGAGCAGTGAAGTGCAAGGGCTAATCGCTACTAATCCTGAGGATATTTCCAAAATGGATGTGGTAGGAATAGTGCCTTCGGTTCCGTTCGATGCCGGAACAGACTTGTATGGATGAATGCTTGCGAAACATCGCCACGTGGACGATGGGCATTCTAAGGGATATATTCTAAAAAGGCAACGCTTAGCCTCAAGCCTCATCAAATGGGAATGACTGAAAATCAGGGGTTATGCAGCAAGGCTAGGTGGGTAGCACCCAAGCAGGGTGAGGTCATCCCTGTCTAGATGTCCCTTTTTATTTCGGCTTAGTGGGCGGTTGTTGATCCCAACCGCGGGGTGATCTCACTCAGGATTATCCAATAAGGGGTAGTTACGATCTTGTGTTGCAGGAGAGCGGGCGTACTCCTTGGTACGGTGATCTAGTCCCCGTACTATGACAGGTGGTACCCCAGTGCCTAGTCATTAGTTGGAAATCCATTCTCCCTACGAGCCTTGTACGAGTTTTGTTTGTATTACCCACTTTGTGGCTAGTAGCTGGAATTTAATAATGTAACAATTTCGGCTATTTTATAAGTATTTGTATATAGACCCTATTATAATATCAGAGGATTTCTATCAAAATTGTTTTAGCTATCGTAAGGTAAAAACCCGACATGTTTATTTGTGGCGTGGTCTTACGAGATGCTTTTGTTTTCAAAGGATTTTTGAAACTTAATAATCAACTGAGTGTGATTTTCTCACGCTGGTATACCAGACTGACTCGGGTGTTATTTAACTGTAATGCTCGGGTCAGACCGAGTATTATAGGATATAGGATATGATGCAGTGGAGCTCAGGAGACGAGCTGGATGACGATACGTACTTCCGTACTTGTTTATATATATATTCCGATGTGTTGTGTTGTTGTGTATCCATTTGTATGTTGTTTTTATTGAACTGTGATGGATGTACTCTGATGATGATGTAATATATATAAACAGAGATATTTGATTTTTAAGTAAAGATTGTTTATTATCTATTATATTTTATTCTGCTGTGATGGTTAGATTCTGTTGTTGTTTTCTATTTTCTTCTTCTACCTCTTCTTCTTAAACCCAAATGGTTCGTATTTCTGTACAACTTGAGTTGATTTAGGTAGATAGAGTTGACTCAAGGGGTACGGATTTGCGGGCTGTTACACTAATTAACGCAGAATCTCAAACTCCATATCCAATAATTAGTAACAATGACAAACACATAGATCTCTTGTTTACAATTTATGGCGCAATGATAGTTTTCCAGAGGTGTGTGCTTTGTTTTTTTGTTCTCGATGTCAGAGGTGTCGGCATTGCTGTTTAAAGAGGAAGTGGTGGCAGAGTAGAGTGGTTGTGTGATGCAGTGTCGATTGTGGGGGGAGTCGATCGGTTATTGATGAAGTACGAGTTTTGGGTGTGATGATAAGGAATGTCGCGGTAGTGGATTGGCCGTGGCATTCGTGGTGAAGCTCGGTTAAGGCAGTGGGTGGAGGTGAGGCGATTTTATGCAGGATGTTGCAGTGGAGTTCGCGATTTGAGCTAGTGACTGTAGGAGGTTGAGTATCGCATGGAGAAGGAAGCGGTTGATGACAATGGGGAGGAAATGAATTTGCTTGGTTGCTATTTTGATTTAGAGCAATGGTAATATGGTTGCAGAATTGCTAGTTGGAGCAACAAGTAGATGAGAGTACAGAGGTCGATTGTAGGTTGAAGTGGTGAAGGCCAGTAGCACGCGTTCGATTTTGGTGATGGAGGTGAAATCGACTTGTGTTGTGGTTTCTTGATGTCTGAAGTGTTGGGGATGCATGGTTTTGGAGGGTGGTTCGAATTAGGGATTGTTGCGAATTTTGGAGGGTTCAGGTTGAAGCACAAGTTGCTGCAGTGGTTGTGAGGTTGCTGGTGGATAATGGATATGGATGCAGTGAACTGTTGAATGAGATGTTTGATGTCGATGAAGGTAATTTTGTTGAAGGGGTGACTGAAGTGTGGAATGTTTGTAGGCAGTGAGTGAAGTGCAGAGGTGAACGGCTGAAATGAAGCATGGTAGTAGTTGTAGCAGTTTTGATGTTGTAGGTTGATTGAGGCAGTGTGAGGCAGTTTGGTGATATGGCACAATTGTGAGGAGTAGTAGTTTTGTGTTGGATGGAAGATGAAATGTAATGGTGGACTTTTTGGTTAAGGCAGCTATATGTGGTGGTGGTTCTGTTGTGTTGACGATCAAGTCTTGATAGTCAGGAAGTGAATGTCTTGATGCTCTGGTCTTGATGGTAGTCAGTGATGGCAAAAGTGCATAGAAGTCAATGGTTTTGATGGAGATAAGTTGATGAGAATGTTTGATGGCGGTCAGTGATGGTATGGTCTTCGGTGTGTAGACAGTTCTGTTAGTGGTCTTCGGTGTGTATTAAAGTCTTTGGTGACGTGGGAGAGTAGGATGTTGACAGGTTAATAGTGTTGATACGATGGTAGTTGTGTACAGTGTTGCACAAATGTGGATTGGTGCGGTGATAAGTGCAGACGTGATGAATTTGTTGGAGATGAAGATGGGAAGTGGCAAGTGATGTTATAGTTTGGAAGTGGCAAATGAAGTGGCGATGGAAGTTAACGTAACAGTTTGTGATAGTGAGGTTTGTGATTGAAGATGTATTGATGCAGTTGAAGTCATAGAGGGTTGTGAAAGGAGTGGTACAATGAACGATTAAGGGAAAAAAGAAGGCGCGCGGTAGAGATAGGTGTGAATTAGGAGAAAACACAAAATAAGAGTGTATAGCTACAGTAATCGAGAAAACTAGATTAGGCCAATGTAAGGGACGAATTGACTGTAGAGAGTGGAGAAAGGAGAACGATGAATAGTTGAATGACAGGGGAGAAAGAAGCGGCTAGGAAGAAAACCTAGTCTCCACTTATGCAGCAATGATTATCTGAAGAAAAACCGATGTATAAATCTCATTTTAATTTTATAAAATACATCTTCATTCTTATTTTATAAAATCTCATTTTATTTTATAAAATACATCTTCATTCTTATTTTATAAAATCTCATTTTATTTTATAAAATACATTCTTATTATTATTTTATAAAATCTCATTCTGTTTTATAAAATATATCTTTTACTTATAAAATTATTCCATTACTTAAACAATATTTATAAGTACTAATTAAGCTAGTTAAGCCTCCGACCACTTTAATAATAAACGTAGAGCTCATAACTCACATAAGTAGCTTATTATCTTTATTTTATAAAATATTCCATTATTTTATAAAATCATTTCTTTTGTTAAATAACATTTATAAATACTAATTATACTTCAATAGGCCTCTAATCACTTTAATAATAATTTTCAATCTTAACAAACTATTTGCATAAATATAAAGGATGCAGGATTAAATAAACCAAATATCATACAGAGTCCAGTTATGGCCTCAACAAACATATTATTTCAGTTCTTGCAGGACTTATCCAATGTTTTTTTTGCTTATGTAGTGTGTCTCTAGCATTTGCATATGGATCGTAGTTGGATGTACAACGTACAACATAGCGATGATGAGTTCCTAAACAAAATTGAAGAGTTCATCAATTCGGCACTGAATGATCAATTAAGAAGAGGGGAAGAAACTATTTTTTGTCCTTATAGACACTGCAAAAATAAGAGGAGACTTCGTAACATAGATCAGATTAGAGATCACATAATCCGTTATGGGTTTAAGCAAAATTATACGCGGTGGATATGGCATGGTGAAAGTATACTTAGTAGATCTAGTTCTAATAATCATGAGAATGATGAGAATGATCGGTAAGATAACATGAATAATGAGGCGAGTGATGAGAATGATTATGTTCATGAGATGTTTCATGATGCTGAAGAACATTTGATGGAAGAGCCAAAGTTGTATGAAAGAATATTAATTGATGCCGAGAAGCCTTTATTTCCTAATTGTGCTAAGTTCACAACATTGTCTGCTGTGCTCAAGCTTTTCAATTTAAAAGCAAAGCATGGTTGGAGCGATAAAAGTTTTATATCTTTGTTGGAACTTTTGAATGACATGCTTCTGGAAGGTAATGAGCTTCCAACTTCTAACTATAAGGCAAAGTAAATTATGTGCCCAATTGGTATAGGATATAAAAAGGTACATGCATGTCCAAATGATTGTATATTGTATCGAAATGAATATGGGAACTTGCATGAGTGTTCCAAGTGTGGATTATCCCGTTACAAGTCATGAGGGAACGTTCACAATGACCCAGATAAGAAATGGCCTCCAGCAAATGTCTTGTGGTATTTTCCAATTATACCAAGGTTTAAACGTTTATTTGCAAATAAAGAAAATGCAAAAAACTTAAGGTGGCATGCAGATGTGAGGAAAAATGATGGATTATTGAGGCATCCAGCTGATTCTCCACAGTGGAGAAACATTGATACCATGTATCCTGATTTTGGTGAAGAAATTAGAAATCTCAGACTTGGTCTTTGCACATATGGCATAAACCCATTTGGCAACTTAAGTAGTCAACATAGTACTTGGCCTGTTCTTTTGGTGATTTACAACATTCCACCTCATTTGAGTATGAAGCGCAAGTATATCATGTTGTCTCTTTTAATCTCTGGACCACGACAACTAGAAAATGACATCGATGTTTACCTAAATCCTCTTATTGATGATCTAAAAAATCTATGGGATAAAGGTGTGCGTGTGTTTGACGCATATAGTCAAAGTAATTTTACATTGCGCGCCATGATTTTTTGTACTATAAATGATTTTCTTGCTTATGGTAACTTGTCTGGCTATAGTACAAAAGGTGCCAAAGCATGCCCAATTTGTCAAGATGATATTGGTTTGAGCGTTTACATTATTGCAATAAAAATGTATATATGCATCATCGTAGATTTCACCCTCCTAATCATCCTTATCGTAAAAAGAAGAAGCCTTTTAATGGGAAAATAGAGAATGGAGTTGCTCGTTTGCCATTAACAGGGAATGATGTTTACGAACGGGTCAAGGATATTGAAAATTCATTTGGAAAAGTATTTCCTCTTTTAGAACGCTCGTGGAAGAAGAAATCTATATTTTGGGAACTTCCGTATTGGAGACATTTACAGGTTAGACATTGTCTAGATATAATGCATATAGAAAAAAATGTTTGCTACGGTATCGTTGGGACACTCTTGAATATACCGGCAAGACAAAGGATGGTGAGAAAGCTATGCAATATATGTTGAAAATGGGTATTCGGAAGCAGTTAGCATCGGTGCAGAAAAGTAAACGTACATATTTGCCCCCCGCATGTTATACATTGTCCAAAAAAGAGAAAACTAGTTTATGTGAGTTTCTTCGTGCTGTGAAGGTTCCGATAGGTTATTCTTCAAGCATTAGCAGTCGTGTATCACTGAAGGATTTGAAATTGACCGGTATGAAGTCTCATGATTGCCATGTGTTAATGCAATATTTATTACCTATTGCAATTAGAGGTATATTGCCTAAACATGTTGGGCATGTTATTACAAAGCTTTGTCACTTTTTTAATATAATTTGGAACAAGGTAATTGATCCTGATACGTTGGATGCTCAACAAGTCGATGTTATTGTTACCTTATGCCAATTTGAGATGTATTTTCCACCTTCATTTTTCGATGTTATGTTGCATTTGGTTGTTCATCTTGTAAGACAAATCAAAATTTGTGGTCCTGTATTTT
This sequence comes from Allium cepa, assembly GCA_030765085.1. NCBI lineage: Eukaryota > Viridiplantae > Streptophyta > Magnoliopsida > Asparagales > Amaryllidaceae > Allium > Allium cepa. The sequence goes on from CM060928.1 coordinate 842,322,424, forward strand.
TGAGATATATGTACCCGTTTGAAATGCATATGGGAACGTTAAAAAGAAAAACAAAAAATAGATATAGACCTGAAGCCAGTATCGTAGAAGCTACTGTAGCTGAGGAGGTTATTGAATTTGTCACTCCATACTTAACTGGTATTGAACCTATTGGGCTTCGTAAGTCTCGGCATGAAGGACAACTTGGCGGCCAGGGCATAATTGGATCAAAATTGATTTCAATTGGTGATGAGATGTTTCACAAAGCTCGGCTACTTGTTTTGCAGCACCTTAGTGAGGTACATCCTTACTTGGGGGAGCACATGGCAATTCTAAAGTCCCAGAATCCTTCAAAGAATGAAAGGTGGTTGACGAATGAACATAATCACTCTTTTGTCATATGGTTTAAACATACGGTAATGTCTCAATTGTCTCAAAGAAGTCATGGTATTTCAGATACAATAAAATGGTTAGCATATGGGCTTCAATTTCATGTCAATTCATGGGAAGGATATGATATGAGCAGTTATGTCTTTTATACGAAGCGTCAGGATGAGAAGAGCAAAATGCAAAATAGTGGAGTTAGCATCGTTGCATCTTCAAGAGAATTTGCTAGTGCTAAAGATAACAGACCAATAAATGAGACAATGCTATATTATGGGATAATCGAGGATATTTGGGAAGTTGAGCATAAAGACTTCACAATCCTGCTATTTCGATGTAGATGGGATGACAATCGTCGTGTTGTATGAGTGGATGAACATGGATTCACATTGGTTGACTTTGGTCAAGTGAGTCATGATAATGATCCACTCATCTTGGCACCCCAAGCAAAACAAGTATTTTACATGACTGATCCTGCCGATAATAAGTGGTCTGTTGTTCTTTCCGACAAAAGACGCATTGTTGGGATTGGTGATGTAGTGGATGAAGAAGAGTATAATCAATTTGATGAGAATCCACCTTTCTCCGTCGGCCTAAGTCTGCCAGAAGAGTTGATTTAAATGCAAATTATGCACGTTCTGATCACGATGAGGGGGTTTGGATAGTTGGGTAAAAAAAATTATGCTCATCATGCTTTACTTGCCAGTTGAAATCTTTCATTTTCTATGATACTTTAGTTTTTTTCAGAATAATTACTAATAAGATATTTTACAGGGATACTTGATCACTATTTTTGTTGCAGACTTGGACATTGTATCACTGCTTGCTCTCAGGTTGAGATTTTTTCTTAATAACTAACTTATACACTTCTAATTAAGATTATAGCATGACTGCATAGTTAAGGAAAAATCAAGAAATTGAGAAATTTTGATAAAAGTGATAAATTTGTTCATTCATCATTGATGATGAACAAACTGGATCCCTAATCCATAATCAAACTGTAGGGATTCAAGTAATTATCAATGTTGTACAAAATGGAAACAGGTAAATCATACATTATAAAAAATAAAGTATGATTTAGAGCCTGATGCAACCCAAATAACTTAATTATCAAGAAAGTCAAATGTTAATCACACCTAAAAAGGAAAGTAATTTGGTTTACTTTAGCCTAAAATTAATATGCACGTTTCAATTTGTCATTAGAATCTCCAAGCCCTTATAAGAAAACTTATAGCTACAAAACACAGTCTGTCTGATTTATTATTTAGTTGTACATACTTATTGAGTTTTAATACCATATGTAAGATTCATATATATAAAGATATCAAAATACATTTGTCAGAAGAACTTAATAAATGGCTATCACAGACTCAAAACAATGAATGGTCATACATAAGTATTATTTACAAAAGAGTTAACAATCATCTGATTTTGATTAAATTCAAACTTATTGAATTATAAGAGGTAACATTTAGCACAAGAACAATTTGTTTATTCACAACTTGAGGGTTCAATGAAGAGGAAAACGTCTTTGTATAACATGATAGTATAGTTGTTATAATTTATCTATATAACATGACAGTAACCTATAAAATACATTTCAATTTTCCATTAAATACTAATATATTTCATAACTTAAGTATATTATCAAAATCAACCGAATTGACAAAATCTTCAAAATATTTATGAAACGTATTTCATTCTTACCTTTTTAACAATATTTTAAAAGTCTGTTAAAAAACTTGTAATGAATAATATTTTAATAATATCACCACAGGTTAAAAAAATCGTTTTTTTTTATTATTGATTCGTTTTCTGAAGAAAAAAATGATATAACACAAGTTATTTTCTACTGTCATGAATGCGTCTTTACGTTAGTGGGCTATGGCAATAAGTTTTTAAGCATATGCTTCTCTTATATTTGATGTAGCGTCTAATTTATGCCTCTTTTTCATGTAAACAATCTTAACAAGTGTTATCTTGTATTTTTTAGGTTTTGTTGTATTATGTAGGTCACTATTTTCGTGTAATGCTCAAACTGTTAAAAGATTAGACCTTCTAAAGTAGTTTGTGTGAACTGGCTATGAAATGACTGAAGACATGAACATTACATATTAACAATGAGTTACCGCACTGTTTTTGTAGTGTATGCATATCTATATACATGATACCTCATGTCAAACATAATTACATAACTGAATACTCATCCACTTTTACACATCATTTTTGATTGCCTTGCTATATCCAGTCTGGTCGTCATAATATTTTGACCACAACATAACCCCTCCATATTTGTTTGAACTCTTGATCATTGGAAGCACTTGTGATGTCAAATCAGTAGTAGAAATGAATCCACTACCAGCTGCATCTTATTATTGTTGTATGTATGCACTTTTATTAGCTATAAATAAATTCACATTATCATGCTTTATATTTACCTCGATGAAATTTTTATAGTACATTTCTTATCTTCATATTAAGCCAATGGTGATCGTTTGTAATTGATATGAATTTCATTAACTTGTGCTTTGAAGTAGAAATAATTATATTTGTACATCTGAATAACATAATATTATTGTAAGTGTATCAACCATTAACCTGTAAAATTGTATTACGGTTTGGATCCCACCAGGAACCATTGCATAGACATCACCAGGCACAAACAAATGATGATAAAAAGAAATACTCACTCATTCTAATCCCACCAGGAACCACTGCACAGACATCACCAGGTACTGTGTTTTTATTAGCTACAATGTGAACTGCTTCTAGAACCTTCTCCATTCGGGACCCATCAATTCCCTGTAGGATGGAAAGTAAAAACAGGCACAAAATATTGTTGTTTATAATTAGATAAGTTGCATGAGATCCTTCTTTCTTGATTGTGTACAATGCTCCAACATACCATTAGGCATAACAAAATTATCATGTGCAACAAATCATTTTTTAGGATAATTGTTGGTAATAGATGGTATGGACAGAAATTATGTGAAGGCTTATTTACTAATAAGTAATAACATGAATCGTCATATATTAATTAACTCTTGTTTTCTTCCCTTTTTAGGATTTCATTCAATGATATTGTCTTTTCTATTTATTTATGGTCTCCTACAAAATTGTATAGTGTCTCCAGTTATGTTCACTTTCAACCAGAATACTTCTTATTTCCAACTCCCATAATTAAATGGTCACTAAAAAATCAACTACAGGAATAATGGATATAGAACAATTTGGACAAAATGAAGAACATGATCCTTCTACTTCACAGTCATTGTCTAAGAAGAGGCGAAGAGGCCCAACAACCGGAAAGAAGTATAAAACACAAGAACCAAAATTCATTGAGTGGAGTGATAATGGCAAACCCATTGGAAAGTGGGCGAAGTCTTATAAGGCGTATGTGGGAGATACTTCTAGTTCTAAAATTGATATCAAGATTAAAAATTGGGATGGCGTTAGTAAATGGCTTAAAGATACTATATGGGAAGATGTTAAGGTATTATAAATTCATTTGTTCACTTTTTACTTATTTGGCTTCGAGACCCAATTGGACATTTGAAGTCTTATAAGGCGTATGTAACTACGATTTTTTTATCTCAGATCGAGTACCACATTGATGACAACATGAAAGATAATGTGTTAAATATGTTTGTGGATGATGGAAAGATTTCAAAACAAAATTGGCTGGTGGTTGGATTACGAAGACAAGAAAACTTCCAAAGGACCAAAAAGAGCCGTACGAGCTTTATGATGGCATTACACAAGCACAACGGGAAATGTTCAAGAAGAATTGTGAAACTGAGGAATTTAAGGTATTTTTTTGTTAATTATGTTTCATTTACTAAAACATTTACTAAAACTTCCAGGTTTCAGAACGCTTGCACAAATACAGGCTTTTATTTCATTTGGTAGATAGGAACAATAACCAAGCTTCTTGCACAAATACAGGCATTATTTTTGACACTTTCGGTATACATTAATATTCATTATTTTTGACAATGATTAAGCGAGAAGGGTGGGAAGAGTCAAGCATACAATGAGCATCCTCACTATTTGGGGCAAGCTGGATATGCAGGGAAGAAAGATAAATGGATAACCGAAGGTCATAGTTCCTCGACTACATTACCAAGTGGTTCTTTTTTGGATCGAAGTATTGACTGGGTTTTGGCAAGATCAAAAAAATGAGCTAATGGAATTATGAAATCCCTAATGAGAGAACTAGGATAGTTGTAGATAAAGCGGTATGACTAACTTCGATGTGGTTAATCTCTTACAAAACAAAGCAATAAATTATTGAGAAAACTAATTTTTTGTTTTTTGACAGAATGCTTGGAGAGAAAAAGCCATTGAAGGAACATGGGTTCCAAATAGACATGATGATGTCTTAAATCATGCTCTTGAAAAAAAAGAACATCCAGGTCGAGTTAGAGGAATTGGTAGGACGGTCGGTATCAAAGATGTATTTGGAAAGGTAGTGAAATATAAAGGTCCAAGTGGTGTAATACGAGCCGATGAACTACATCTTATCACCCAGGAAATAGAAACTAAAGTGAGACAAAGATTCTAGTCTATGGTAGATACGATGGTTGAGTAAAAGATTGCAAACTTTTTCAATAGGATGGGTATGCAAATGCCCAATGATATTGTGGTCGAAAACATACCATCATTTGGTCATCGTAGCAGCTGTCAATCAGTACAATTAGACAAAATACAAACTACCAGAAATCAAGAGAAGGACCCTTATGAAAACTTGTAGGTAACTAATTCAAAAGTCTTTTTTTTTGTAAAATTATACGATTCTAAAACGTGTAAGTCAATAATTTAAATGTTGTACTTGTCATTCTAGAGGACAACTAAATGTCGTTTAGCTGTTAATTTGGACTCCAAAATTATCGTAATGGGTCATGGCATGGTGCATTCTGCTTTTAGGCCTAGAGATCAATGCCATAATCAACAAATCTTGGCCAATCATGTAAACGTTGGAATTGACGCAGTAAAGCCTATTCATGTAGGAACCCCTCTTCCGGTTCCAAGTAACTATCACATAACGATAGGAGAAGCACTTGGTAGTTTTGTACAATGGCTTAAAACTCTCGTGCTTTTAGGTGATGATGATAAGGTAAAGAAAACACTTTTTGTATTTTGTTGAGCTTTGCTTGAATAAAATATGCAGACTCCATGCTGCTTATGAATTTTTTGTGTGCAGGCTACACATATTGGGAGCAAAGACAAAGTGGAAGAGTGTGTTGCTATGGACATGAATAATAACGAAAAGGTGACAAATGAGCCTGCAAAGCGTAGGACGATCGTGGGTGAAGAGATCATCAATACTTTAACGGATGAGTGCAGATATTTCCATGACCTGATAGTTCAAGTGACATCCCATGAAATAATTTCATCAATGCAATTCATGTGAATAAGGATTTATTTACGTATGATAAGGACTTTGAAATCCATATCACTATGGATGACATTATCCAATTCCTTAGTATGGGATGGTTGAATGGAGAATGGTTGCAAATTTGCATCATGTGAGTATTATATATATATTATATGTGTGTGTGTGTGTGTGTGATGAATATTTCTATCTGTGTACCAATATAGCTGCTATGTGAAATACTTAGGTTACATTTACAATAAATAGCTTATAAATTAATTGTATATGTTCTATTTTATATTATGTATTATACATGAAATAGTAGAATAACAATATTTGTTTGTTGTACTTATTTTTAGGTGGTTAAATCATATTTGCAATGACCTCGGAGTGGAGACTATCGGGTTTATGTGTCCATATAAGTTATCTCAAGTGCGGAAATATCCAGACGCGACATATATATATATATATATATATATATATATATATATATATATATATATTTCGAACACATGGCGTGCGTCACAATCGAAGAGCTTACTCTTAGCCCCACACTACGAAGGGTATGAACAATAATTTTTAGAAACTAGTTTACAAATCTAATGTTGATATTAACTTCATATAAATCTTATAATGTAGGAAACATTGTCTACTGCTTGTTTTTCGTATAGAAGAGTGAGGTTTATGTTTTGGATCCCCAAGTCGAACGTAAATCTAAACTAGAAATTAGACCACAAGTGAATATGTACGTTTTATTTATTTTCCTTCTGATATTTTTTTTGCTTGATGCAAGTGAATATGTACGTTGTATTTAAAATTTTATTTTATTTGTAGGGCCTTTAAAACTTGTAAGGCATATGGTGGCAAATCTCGAGGAACTTACTTGGAATGGAAGACTGTTAAGGTGATTTATTTTATACAAAATAAAAATAAACTTCTATGTTGGATATAAATTCAACTTAACCTAACTATTAAATTATTGTGTAATATTGTTGTAGTGTCCTCAACAATCTCGAACGGTGGATTATGCATATTATGCGATGAGGTGTATGTATGATATAGTAAAAAACCACGATCAAAGCACCGAAATACATGAGATACCACTCTAATTTTTTTCCTTCATAATTTTTCTTAAGTAGTTATACGATTAATGTTTCGAAACAATCTTGTAATTGTAGTAATTTGTATAAGATGGTTCTTATAGCCAGCAAGAGATAGATGAGGTTCGTGATAATTTATCTAGTTATATCCTGCATAACTGGATGTAGTCTCCTTATACGCTACAATATGGTGAGTTTATTCTTGTCTCTTCCATACTTTCAGCATTACATGATTTAAATTGACCTTGTTTATATCATTGTTTGCACATTAAAAACATCAAAATGTTTTTGCTCCCATATTTTAAGTTGTGTGGCCGGCTATGACTTTGATCATATTGTAAATACTTCTAATACTCAGAGGTTCTTGAATCTATGTTACAACATGTTACATACATGTTATAATGCAGATTCATTTATAATGTGGAATTGGTGTCAGACTAGGCATTAGTGATATGTCGAGCGTCTGGTTGAATATGATAAATATGATAAATAATTTTGGAAGCATTCTCGTCTCTATGTAACCGATCATAACTGTAATTGTGAGTAAGAAGCGGAGAGTGTTCAAAGTATATCTAAGATAAATTACAAGGCAAATCTTTTAGCAAGAAGGAAGAATATATAAAGAGTATAAATCTCTCCTTAGAAGTTGACCTAATCTACGAATTTCAACAAGGGGGATTTATTTTTATAAGAAAATTGGAAGCGAAGTAATAATTGAATATTTGGGGCATTTTTTATTTATGGAAAATAATTCTTTGAGAAGAGAAATTATGGGATAAAATAATGAAACTATAAAATCCGACTTAGGAAAAATCCTTGAATTTAATCATTTCCTCACACCTAGAATTAAATTAAGTAAAATCTTAAAATGTCATAGGTGTCCTTGAATTTGTAAGAGGTTCGTAAAAGATGTTTTCGATAGGACTTATTAAAAATGTGAGTAGTAATACTTCTTGGAAAGTACAAATTTTAGAGGAATTATTACCAGAGGAAAGATATGACCAATAGAATATTTTTAAGTTAAGGAATACTGAAAATGTAATCTTGAAGAAGTGATTGATATGGTGATGTTTGACAGTGGTTGTTTTGTCCTGGTGGTTGGAGGTAAACAGTGGTAGTATTGAATTGAATGGACAGTTGAGTTGCAAGCGGTGTTGTGGTGAGTTCATACAGGGAGTAGCTATATGATTTGCAGCAATGTTTGTGACAGTGCAATGCAATGGTAGAGCAGGTGTGGGAGGGTTGACAGCAGGCAATGGTAAAGGAGATGATTAGGTAGAAGTGTTGTACAGGATGAAGGAATAATAAGTGATTGCAACTATATATTTTTTGGTGAAAATATAAGTGCTCTGAGATGAAAATATATTATGTGGATTCTTGTGAAGGGAAGGCAAGTGGTTATGGGCAGCAGTTGTGTTGATTGAAGGAAATTGAGGCAGCAGGTTAAAGAACTGATGAAGTATGGGATGTTGTAGTTGCAAGTGAATAGAGGAACTAAAATGTAAATGTCAGTTTGTTATGATGTGGTCTGGAAGGCGGGGGGAATTTGCTCGAGTGGCAGTTTTTTATAAGGGGGCGAAGGAGATGGATTTGATAATTACAGAGGAGTGGTTGTTGTATCGCCAGAGAAGTATGATTGGGTGGTTTGTGATGTAAAGGCACTGTGTATGGTCTTGACTGGTTATAAGAAACTGCAGTAGTGTATAGGATTTACTGGTTGGGGAAGATGTTAGTGAATGTGTGTACGTGGAAATGTTATAGACAATGGTGCACTGGTTTGGGTTGTGCAGATATATGACAGTGGTAATAATTGTAGCAGCAATTTATTGTAGTAGCTGGTGTGGCTAGGTGGCAAGTTGTAAATGTGACGAATTATGGATAGTGGTGTACGTGCATAGAGTTGCATAGTTGGTATGGTCAGGGATATGAATGTTGATGTGAATGTATGGTGAAAGGCGGCAGTAAGAAGGAAGTTTTGGTGGAGGTGGTTACTTGATGCGCTAGTGGTTGGAGTAGTGGAATGAATGAAGGTAGAATGAATGGATTAGATGAATGTGGTTGTATTTGAGTGTGTGCACAGTAGGAATATTTGTGCAGTGAGTGACGGTGTAAGGTAGTAGTGGTTTAGGGCAGAGACTGGTAGAACTGCTATTGTGCAAGTGAACACTGAAGTGAAATGATGGTTTGTTTGTGGTAGTTGATGTCAAGGCAAGTAAGGATAGGTGGTAGTATGGTGGCTGTTTGAATGGTGCAAGAAGCAGTTATGAGTGGTGGATGGTAATCTAGTGAACGAAGTGATATAAGACGTGATTTTGGTCTGTTGTTTGGTCTTTGAAGTTGATGAGGTAGCAAGACTATGTTGGTGATGTAGATGGGTGGTCGATGGTTGATAGCAATGTAATATGTTGGATCGATGAAGTGTTGTGGGAAGAAGGTGATGAGGGATGTTCAATGAAGCGGTTGACTGGTGTGGAAGTGATGTTAAAGGACCAGTTGACTGTATGCAGTAAAAGGAGTTGTATCAGCAGCAGTTGATGAGCAGGGTAGGGATATTGGCTGCTGTAGGTGTTGAGAGGCCAAAAGGTAAGTGATGTGGTGTTGACATTGAGGTGTAGGAGTAAATGAGGGTTGTTTGTGATAGGTGGTGATATCAGTGGGTGTTATAAAAGCATTGTGGTTTACAGTTTGGTTTGAAGCACTATGTGGTAGTAAGAGTTTGATGGTCAGAGAGGAAGCAACAGTTGTTGGTGGTAATATGGTTTGTATGGCATATGAACAAAATAGAATGAAACTTGCCTTCTATTCAGAAATAGAATGAAACTTATATTGTACAGTTGTTTCATACAACAAAATGAAACTTATATTGTACATTCACATCGACAAAATAGAATGAAACTTATATTGTACAGTTGTTTCATACAACAAAATGAAACGCATCGGTATTCAGAAAATAATAGCAATAATATACATACTCAAACTATCTTCTGAAATAACAGTACTAGTTGAAATGGATAAAATAAAATAAAAAAGTGTACGCACCAATATTCAACTAAAATCATCATTAACTTCCTTCAATTCAGCTTTGAATGTTTTTCAGCTAAAATAAGTACACACTTGCCTTGCTTCTTCTATTCAGCAGAATTTTATTTTGACACGCATGTAGTGCATGACTAATTCACATGTTTATTTCTTGTTTTCCCAGGTTCAAGTTGACATTGCAAAAAAAGAAATGCAGCATATGGTTTTGAGCTGAAGCCTAAAAATTTGGGTTTTCAAGATTCCATGAAGTTTTTAAGGTTTTCACTATACTATTTCTTAATGGTTGTACTAAGATCTGAATTAAGACTATACCACTTAATGATTGTACTAAAGATCTGAATTATCTGCTAAAATGAATGTGCGAACCATTATTTTGTATAAATTGTTAACACCCTAATTGATATATGTTTATTTTGGTATTATGTTATTCAGTTTGTATTTGCCATCAAATTTAATTTTGAACGATTGTAATATTGCATGCAATAATTGTTTGTTATAATTAATAATATATATATATTGTCTATTTGAGTACTGTAATAATGGTTTCTGAGAATAGCTTTTTTGCATCAGGTATAAATAGCTGATGCAATAGAGGGATTAGTTTGCACCGGTTGTTATAAAAAACCGATGCAATAGAGGGATTAGTTTGCATCGGTTTCCAACAACAACCTATGCAACAAGTTCCTTTGTTGCATCGGTTTTCATTACAACCGATGCAACATGAGGGTTGTGTCCCGTATTTTGCATCAGTTGTTAGTAACAACCAATGCAAAAGGACTATTTTGCATCGGTTTAAGAACTGATGCAAAACTGTTAAGCCTATTGCATCGGTTGCATGTGCATCGGATGTTGAACTGATGCAAAAGGGGGGTAAACAACCGATGCAAATGGCTTGTTTTGTAGTAGTGTCATGATTATTATCTTCCATTGGTCTTAATCTTTTACCACAAGTCATTGGAAGTAGAACTGTAAGTGGAATATGGTCTACAGTTGAAAGAATATTCAATTCACAGTCTACTGCCAAAATCATGCATTACAAAAGACAACTATGCAGCAGCGGAAAGGAAAATTTACCTATGGGAGAATATCTTACAAGAATTAAGACAACATGTGATTTACTCAAAATAGCAGGTCACAAAATTTCAGATTCAGAGCAAGTCTTAATCATTCTAAGTGGTCTAAGTAAAGAATATAAAGCAATAGTAGTTGTCATATCATCACAAAGAATTACACCATCTATAGAAGATGTACATTCAATTCTCCTTTCATATTAAGAAGAATTGATTTCAAGAAGCCTATTGATTCAAATATGTATATCAAGTATGCATCAAATTATAAGGGCAGACAACAAGTCAGACCAACAATCGCAAAGAAACAATATGTTAGCTAGAGGTAGAGGTAAGGCAAGATGGAATAATAACAATAAACCAAAGCGTCAAATCTGTGAGAAAATTGGTCACATGGCCCCTAAATGCTACTTCAGACTAAATCTGAATTATGTGCCAGGTCAGAATTCAAATAATCAAAGAAACATCAATCCACATGAAACCATTGCACAAGTGCAACAAGAATCAAATAATCAATCTGAAAGCAGTAGAAATCAAGTTACTAGACCGAAACATATTCAAGATGAAGCATGTTATCCTGATTCAGGAGCAAAAAATCACTTAACAAGAAGTATAGACAACTTAAATCTTAGAAATAAAGAGTACAAAGGTAAACAATCAATATGCATGGTTAATGGTGAGTCTATTAGAATTACTCATGCCGGTAGAGCTTGTATCAAAGGTGCAAGGCAATTATTCTTAAATAATTTACTGAGAGTGCAAAAAATAAAAAAAGAATCTTATTAGTGTGTCTCAGTTTGCTAAAGACAACAATGTTTATTTTGAATTCTTTCCCAAGTATTGCTTAGTTAAAGATATGCTAACTAAAGAAACTCCTATGTAAGGTGATGCTGACAAAGGCCTTTACAGATTCAATCTTGTTAACTCCAATATTGTAAAAAGTCAGAAATTTTATAATCTGTTTAAGGCTACTCAAACGGTAAAAAATACAAGAACATTTGACTTGTGGCATTATAAACTTGGTCATTCCAATGTAAACATTGTTAAGCAAGTACTTAGTGAAAATAGGATTGTCTTTGATGATATTTCCACCACATATGTTTGCTCCTACTATTAGATGGGTAAAAGTAATAAATTAGCATTTAATGATTCTGTTACTGTGTATTCAAAACCACTGGAGTTGATTGCTACTGATCTTTGGGGTCCAGTCCCAATATGTTCAAACTATGGTTACAGGTTCTACATATCCTTTATTGATGCCTATTCTAGATATACTTAGATATATTTATTATAAGTTAAGTTTGAAACATACAATGTTGTGCAACACTTTATATCATTGGTTGAAAAACAAACTGGATTTCAAGTTAAAGCTATATAGATTGATGGGGGCAGTGAGTATAAAACCCTCACCAATTTCTTCAATAGAAAGGTATAGTTCACAGAACAACATGTCCCTATACATCTGAGCAAAATGATCCAACTGAGAGAAAATATAGACATATTGTTGATTCGGGTCTTACTCTCCTAGCACAGGCATCTCTACCATTAAAATTTTGATGACTCATTCAGCACAGCAGTATATCTAATTAATAAATTACCAACAAAAGTACCGAAGGGGATAAGTCCTACTGAAATACTATATGGAGTCGGACCTGACTATCACAGCTTAAAGACCTTTGGATGTCTCTGTTTTCCTCATTTAAGGCAATACAATACTAATAAAGTGCATATCTAAACCATGTACATTTTTAGGATACCCATTTAATCAAAAGGGATACAAATGTCTTGATAGTAATGGAAGATTTTTATTAGTAGACATGTTGTGTTTGATTAACATGTATTTCCTTTCAGTAATCCAGACATAAAAATAACCATGAAAATATACAACTCAAAAATGTCTATACCTGCTTTACCTATATACTCTGATGTATGGCTACAAAAAGAGACTGAAAGGATTGTAGGAGCTCATGATTCACAACTTGCAATGCCTGACCAATCAAGTCATGAACCAGCTAATACTTCCAACTATCACAGTCAATCTCCTATAGGCACAAATGATCGATCTCAAAAAGTTAGAGACGAAAATACAAATATTCGGCAAAGCTCATCTAGGAGCAGCTCTGATTCAATAAATATAGATGTGTCAGAAGTAAAATCTGGTCATCCTATGGTCACAAAATCAAAATGTGGAATATTCAAACCAAAAATTTATGCTGCTATCAAGTCAATAGAGGAACCAGATACCTTTGAGCAGGCTGCAAAAGATAGCAATTGGAAAGCTGCTATGGATGAGGAATGTAATGCCCTCATGAAAAAAAACATAGGGGTTAGTTAGTCCTCCAAACAATAAAATTATTGTTGGTTGCAAATGGTCCTATAAGTTAAAGAAAAATCTAGATGGGACAATTGCTAGACACAAAGCTAGACTTGTAGCTAAAGGGTATACTCAACAATATGGGTTTAACTTTAATGAAACTTTTTCCCCAGCGGTCAAAACAATAACAATTAGAATAATTGTCACTATTGCTCTATACAAACACTGGATTATTAGGCATCTTGATGTTAACAATGCTTTTTTGAATGGGTACTTGCAAGAAGAAATCTATATGGAATAACCACAAGGATATAATCAAAATTTAAACCATGTGTGCAAGTTAAATAAGGCAATATATGACCTTAAGCAAGCTCCAAGAGTCTGATTTGATAGACTGAAAACCACTCTAGTCAAAATGGGTTATCAGTTTACCAAGTTAGACAACTCTTTATTCATCAAATTTTTCAAAGAGTCTGTTATATACATCCTAATATATGTTGATGATTTAATTATTACAGGCAATGATGAAGCTACTGTTAATAGTCTTATTTAATACCTAGACAAACAATTCTCTATCAAAGATCATGGAAACTTAAATTACTTTCTTGGCATAGAAGTGATTAGAAAATCAAGTTCAGAAATAATAATAAGCCAGAGAAAGTATATTACTGGGATTCTTTACAAGACAAAAATGGACAAAGCTAATCCTCAACCAACACCTATGATATCCAATCAACAGCTTTCCAAATACAGAGGGGAACCAAAATTTAATACTAAACAGTATAGAAGTGTTGTGGGAGCATTATAGTATGCAACCATAACAAGGCCTAATATATCATCTAGTGTTGACAAAGTATCTCAATTTATGCAGGAACCATTAAGTGAGCACTGGAAAGCTGTAAAAAGTATTCTGAGGTATTTAAAAGGGACAGCTGCTTATGGACTACCTCTAAAGACAAGTAAAGATCTCAATATAATTGGGTTCACTGATGCTGATTAGGCAATTGATCACGATGACAGGAAATTAGTCTCATAGTATTGTATTTATATTGGAGATAATCCAATATCATGGTGTTTAAAGAAGCAATCTACTATATCCAGATCAAATACTGAAGCTAAATATAGGAGTGTTGCTAGTGCTACCGCAGAGATAATGTGGATTCAATCCTTACTTAATGAGTTAAAAATCAAAACTAAACTCAAGCAAACATTATGGTGTGACAACCAAAGTACTATATATATGTATGTTAATCCAGTCTTACATTCTAGAACAAATTATATAGAAATTGAATATACTTTGTTCGAGATCGGATGCTCAAAAATCAACTTCAAGTTAATCATATACCTAGGACTTACCAAAGAGCAAACATCCTTACTAAAGCTTTGTCGGCCACGAATTTCACGAGATTCGAAGACAACTTAAAAGTGATCTCCATCTTCAGTCTTTTTTATGATCAAAATCAGACTCCTCCAGAAACTACGTCAAAGGTCGAAGCTGAAATTTATCAAAGAGGAGAACCAAATCCTACTAGTTTTAACACCAAAGCCAAAGCAATAGGCTCATCTTTCAAAGAGAAACAGCTCAGAAAAAGGAGATGTGAGAGAGAACTTTAGATTTCAGCAGCCTCCAAAGTCAGATCCTCAATGAATAATCAGATATGGCTACCACTTTGACTCTCTCACTCATTAATTTTTGGATTTATGTCATCGATTTGAAGAAATTGCTCAAAAGATCACAAATGAAATCGATCTCTCGGAAACCCTAAATTTTGGTTTGAGGAGGGAGACAAAAATATGGGTTACGGCTGCATGTAAGAATAATATATATCGAAGACAACTAATGCAGTCATATGAATGAATCTCCTACCCAAACCCGAACCGCAGTGTTCTCATGTATTTTTTTCTTCTGATGGGCTGCAACTTCTTTCTTCAGCCCATTTCACTTGTACCAATATGTAATATAAATACAGCTCGCTGTATCAAAAGTATTGTACTGAGGATCATATTGAGTCATTAATAAAATGTTATCTCTCTTTTCATTTACATTCAAAAACCATCAAAATCAAAATAGCCTCATTGCTCAACAAATTCTAACAATTTAGTAAAATTACATATGCTTTCTTGGCAAAAATATCAGAGGATACATTTTAAATTTACTTAACTACGGAAATCGATGGTGTAGACATCCCCATGTGCTGCCTATTTTAGCATTTTATCCTAGTATGATCAATGAATCGCACGCACCTAAATGGTCAGGAAATCCCACCAATCTTTTAGTATTCGTATTTTTAAGGAGGGAATTGAGACTTTGGTTATTGTTACTAGGAGACACATCCACCTTTGGGCGGAGGAGCACACAAACCGCCACGGTCAATATATAACTATGGCATAGGCACAATTCACACCAAAGTATTTCACTACTTTGGTTGATATATATTAGTAAACTACTGCACTATTCCAAAATCCAAAACGTGCCCTTTCAATAGAGTTTAGCGTTTTTACATCGAACTTATTGTGTATATGTTAACGTAAAAATAAAACCTGCGTTTCAAAAGATAGCAGGTAGAAGTTGGAAATTGCAACTTTAGTGATGAGATGTAAACTTTTACAACGTTCGGATACATATAAGATGAATCCGATGTAGAATTTAGGTTGTGTTTGGTTTGTTATTTTTAGTTTTGGGTTTTCGTTTATACAAAAATGCACGTTACGCATTTATATTATGGAAAACGAACGATTTAGAAAACGAATTTAACATACAAAATAAAAAACAACTATTTCTTATTTTCCGCGTTTTGAAAAATAACACAAGCACGTGAAACAATCCATTCTTCATCTTCCCTATATCCCCTTCGTCCTTCCATCCATCTTTCTTTCGTCCCCTTCGTCGTCCCTCCATTCTTTTCATATTAGAAAGATATATTGAAAACTTAAACCAAACATTACCTTATTTTCTTGTTTTTCTTATAGTTTGTTATCGTCCATTCTCTTTTCGTCACACTATCATATTTCTATTCTCTATAGGTTTCAAAATATGAATTCTACTTCCAATGAAAGAAAAGACAATTTATTTTCGCCAAAAAATTTTCAGAGAAATTTTTAACATCTCGGGAAATGTCCTAAAGTTTTTATCGAAAAGTTACAGATAGATTTACCTCATACAAAAAGGCTGTATTGTTGTTGGATGCGCAACAAACGAAGAATAAGCACGAAAATAATCATAGTTTTTTAAAGTATAAGAAGATGAGAAACAAAACTTAAGTGGGTTGGGATGTCACACTGGTGTTGGCAACGACGACTAATGGGTAGATAAAGCAAAGGTTTTTGTATTTTTTCAAAAACATTAGAATACAAAATTCTAATGCATCTTTATCTACCATTTAGAACATTGGTAATATAAAACACAAACGAAAAGAAGCACCGATATTCGATCAGGGGTATCTAGAAATTATTTCAAATATGTGCTCAATGGTAACATGTCGTACTCTCTATTCAACCTAAAATGCTAACTACTGATTGAGGATGATATTTCTCTTGATTCTTGACCTCTATATCAAATCACACCGTTAAATGTGATAGAGTTAAGAGTGTGTTCTTATGGCAATTATTTAATTTTTATATAACTTAACTATTTTAAATTAATCTTTTTCAAAATAAAGTATGTTTTTGATTAGGTTTCTATTGAATATGTTGTTGTTGAATTGGTTGCACTGAGCAACAAATAATCTAAACAATATTTCAAGAAAATCAATTTTAGATTATTGCGCTAGAGCTTAACTATTATTACATGAATAATTTGGTTACATTAAATAACATTTAATGTTGAATTGATAAGTTGAGTGCTAAAATAAATTAATTCTAGTAAATTTATTTCAATTAGTAATGCGTTGGTGTGTAGTAATGAGCATCATATGTCTATACACATGCTATAACGATAATGTGTAAGGGGAATATAAATATATATTAATCTATTTCTTATAAATACTATATAAATATATATATATATATAAAAGTATATAAATATATGACTATTGGAATATATAACTATAATATACACACACTATAAAGCTTGCATTATATGTTACATATGTGGTGTTTCATATAAAACACACACTTTCTCTCTCTCTCTCACACACACACACTAATATCCAACATCAAATATAGTTTGTCATAAAAGTTTATTTTGCGTTGAAAATAAATATTTATGATATATTTATTAATTTGCTTAAATATATAATTACATTGTTTCAATTTAATACTAATTTTATTAATTGGGCTTAGCCACATTAATTAATTCAATTAAATAAATTTAATACATAAAGTGGGCTCGGTCATATAAGGGAAAATATGTATGTGTAGTTTTTAAATTCAACATATACTATAATTAACATGATCAAATTAATTTATTAAATTTACTATAAATATTAATAATACATATGTAAGGTTCGACCTAAAAGAATATCCTTCTTTTTTATCTGAATGATTGCTCGTTCATAGATAAACATTTTTAAATATATTTCCATAACTTATATATGTATATAGTTTTAATATAAACTCATAAAAATAATATATTAATTTCAAAAATTATTTTCGATATATTTGAACTATAGCTAACAAAAATATCTATATAGAATTGAATTTAAAAATGTCCGCAAGCTACCTAAGTAGTATAAAATAACTAATATATGATTTAAAATAAATATTAATACCAAATTATGAACACGGTGGAATAGATCTTGAGTCCTAATTCTTTCATTTTTAAAAATCCGATGTTTAAGTCATTGGTTCGATCAAGTCATTTAATTCAGTCAAAACAGTCTACTCTCTTTAATTGTTAAGCATTGAAATTATGGGTTGTTACACTTTCCCGTTATAAACCTTTTTAAATTCAAACTTAATATTTTATATGTTTTAATATGGGTATAATCAAGTTTTCAAGATGTTATATAATGAATCTATATTGATTATGTTGAAAATTTTTAAAATAATAACCAAACTAAAAAGGGGATTGAGCTAATTACCTTCAAACGACTTGAAATTTGGATGTGTCGTTTATAATATAACATCAAATATGGATTTTATATCTCACAATTTTACATATGCAAACTTATTATTACGAATTTTCTAATGCAAAAATATATACAGTTTTTATGTAAAATAATGGTTTAAATAGTAAAACTTAATATTTCACCCTGAAATTTCTACAAGAGTTAAACAATTGTACTTATGATTTTCTGTGAATTTTCTGGAGTTTCTTCTTAATAATCCTAACTAATGTGAAATAATTAGTGAATGAAATAAATTATTTAATTAATAAATTAACTAGTTTAATGTTTATGTAGGGGAGAAAAATTACTGCCAATAACAACCTTTTATTACAAAATCAATATTAACAAATATGGGGATGATATATATAAAGTAAGAGATAAGGAATCCTTCTTTGTTAGGCCACAACACATTTTTAACTTAATTACAAAATTATCGTTGTGTATCACTGAGCCATAAAATGTTCCTATTACGAAAATAAAAAATGTACCAATCTCCCGAATGATATGCTTATCACTATAATGACAAGAACATTTTTTTGTTAAGGTCAAATACATCGAATAGTTGAAGTTAAAGTAAAGAAAAGGGATAAGAATAAATACACACACTGTGTGTGTATTTCACATATGATTTGACAACAACTTGATCCCTATCTGAACTTCGATAAACTGCAGAGAAACCCCGAAGTAACCCTAGTTTAATCTCGGACTAGAAGTTGGTTGATAAGGGCAATGTTCTTATCGTAAATTTTTATACCGTGTCAATCCCAAGTCGATGTATGCTAGTCCCAAAGCTCTGCTTCGTTTAGCCTGAAGCAAAAAGGGATCGATAAACCCATCATATGACGTGATAAACCCATCATATGACGTCATCATGAGATGTTGGGCAACATCATGACCATAACCATCGTAGTCACATTGAATTTCTACCCATCATTTTAGTTTATAATTTCCAACGTGCCATCACTTTTATAGTGTCATTATTGCATGAACTAAATTATCTTGAAGTCGAAGAGCACCAGGCCTTAATTGGACAAATGTCTAGCCCGAAGTACACCCAATGTTATTATCGTCATGCATTGTGAATTAGCTAAATTTTACGGCGATGACCAATATGGCCTAAACCCGATGAGACCATCCGTAAATAATTTTCATGTCAGATATAATATTGAAATGACGATAAAATGAAGTAAGAAATCGATGAGAAGCAAGGTGGCTCGATGTACTCCCGAAGTTACCCTTTTGCTTCCCAAAGTAATCCTTGCTAGCTCGAAGTTAGCCAATAAAATTCCTAGGAAAAATTATAAGTAACACTAACTATGTGATTGTCGCCGATATATTATAACTAAGTTGAAATGTCTTTTTTAAGGAAAAACATAGTCAGATAAGTGAATGAATATGTGATGGTAATTAGAAATTAGTAAGGCAATTTCTAAAATGTAAAAAAGAGTAAATTAGCTAAGTTCAAGCTAATAATTTGACAATATTTAATGAATTAATATTAATTAAATTTGAGTTATCAAAAATATATGTTAATGACCTTATTGCTCTTTATGGCATCATATGGATGGTTGATACTTATTATAATTAAGTAATAGTTGGTGATGACGATGAATGAATCGGATTAAATGTATTATGCCTACTTGTGAAAATCATTTATTTATATGATATGTAGGACTTATGAATGTTACAAAAGTGAATATAATTGGGAGTTGACTCTCGCATGAGTGGAATTGCATCCATAAGATTAGTGGGATCTAATGTGGATTGTAATTAACTAATTATAAAGAATAAAGCGTAACACAAACCAACGAGTTTCAAGGATTGGAGAAGCTTTCGAGAACAATGACAAGGATGCTTATCGGTGGTGTAACCCAATGTTACGAGTTCATAATTATCTCCTGATTGATTAGTGTAGCCAAGGGTGTTTTAACCCTTAAAAATATATTGCGCGATAAACTAAAGAGCGGTGGTAGGGGTTAGGTCTTTAGTTGAGTGAATAAATGAAATGATAATGGCATCTTATATGATGCTTAGGTGACATAAGATGAACAAAATGATTGTGAGACGAGCAGTAATACTAAATGGTATGAGATGTTTGGCATTAATAAATTTAGCATAAAGTATCATAATCAACTATAGAGTTAATATGTCTTTGTTAGAATTATACACTTGATGATATGCATATTATGTTGATGATGATGTAATGATTGAGACACTGAGAGGAAAACCAGTTCCGTTTTACATCATGCTCTCACTATTTCATTATTATTATTTTAAAAAGGGACTAATATTATTCACACCAGACCATTGTCTAACTCGTATTCTTATCATTGTTTTCTCAATAAATTGCCGATGCTCACTTTAGCCAACTTAGTTTATGTTTACATGTAGACAGGTTCTTTGGATTTTCCAATAATGGAGATGGTGACGAGCAGAAGTGTAACACCCCATAAATCAACAAATAATTAATCAAGGAATTAGTTATGAGAATAAATGTTTAATTGGTTTAAATATGGAATTAAATAAGGAAATGTGTGAGTTAAGCAAATAAATATTAGGAATTGGAGAGCTAGGACATGAAATCAAATTAATGTAAGAAATTACTACAGATAGTCAAGGGAATTTAATTTAAAAAAAATCTTAAGAGAAGTTTGATTAAT
Organism: Allium cepa; assembly: GCA_030765085.1. NCBI lineage: Eukaryota > Viridiplantae > Streptophyta > Magnoliopsida > Asparagales > Amaryllidaceae > Allium > Allium cepa. The sequence continues at coordinate 842,343,389 of CM060928.1, forward strand.
TAAATGTGGGATACATAATATGGTCAATGAAATGTACCAACAATAATTAGAATTAAATTCAGCTATATGTGTATAAGGGAAATAATTAATAAAAATTAGAGAAGGAAGGAAATCCCAAATAAAAATTATTAATATGTGTATGTGTGTGCACACGCATGCACATGTGTGTATAAACATACGCACACTCTTGAACGAATCATTCTCTTCATTAACTAATTTTCTCTTTAATTTAAAAAAAAAACTCCACCACCCATTTCAATCACCGTTGCTAAGACAAAAGGAAGCAGATTAAAAAGATAAGGAAAAATTAAAGCTCTAGAGACCAAAGGTTAAGGTGAGTAGTATTACTCTCAATTTCTGTTCAAATATAATTGATTATGGCTATGATTCATATGATAGAGTTCATATGGATTAATTTTTTATAAATGATAGAGATCTAATAAATGTTTTGGGATAAAATGGCTTAACTAAAGATGTTTGATTATGATTCCCTACTCTAATGAGTATTAAATGGTATGAAAATTAAATATAATGTTTTAAGTATATATTAGAGATGGGTTTTATTTTTGAAAATTTTCTAACATCAAAACAATCAATTATGAATTATTGAGGAATCCGTATATGAAATAAACAAGAGAAAAGGGCTTAAATATAGGAAAGTTGGTATAAAAAAGCATGTAAAGATATTTGTGAATTTTTATGGAAATTGAATAAATTTCTATTGTTGAAATAAGTATTTTCGAAGTTAAAAACATGATAGATAAAACATATATGTCAATGCCAAATAGTATTTTATAGTAAGAGAATATTTAATAAATGGACAAGGGACTAGATCCAAATTAAGTTATGCAAAGTAGGCAATATTACTTTTACCAAAAAAGGTACAAGGCGAAATAAATAAGAAGGCGACACATGTAAAGACTTATGTAGGCATGTACGGAATTGTAGGTGTGAACAAATATGCTGGCTTTATTACGTGTACTGAAAGAGGTTATACCATGGGTATAACTCCCAAAATTTTAACGAACTAAAAAGGACTAAGAAAAGGTTCCAAGTAAATGAACAAATCAAATGCAAACCCGAAAGTGAAGTTTGAAAGTTCCAAATAAGTGTTCTAGACAAAAGCGACAGTAGAGGGAGATAGCCAAAGGTGCTCCAAACGAGAGTAAATAAGGTACCTTTAGTACGAAATCTGAAGGTAGTGATTTGTTTACCGTAACCCATTGACTTTCGAGAAGAGTCGGTGCCGAGACAGATTAACTTGTGTTAGATATTTAATGCCGAGATCGGTTAAATTTCAAAAAAAAGTCAATACCTAGACTTATTAGTTTTCGAAGGAAAATTAATTCCTAAACCCGAAGCTTAAGATGATCGAAGGTAGTACTTAGAGTTTTCTAAAGCATGATGCACTACAAAAGTAGTTTCGATGCTTAAAAGGTGGGCTGGGGGACTAACGTAGCTAAATATCTAATACTGAGACCTAACGAATAAAAAACTCGATGAAGTATTGAAAGTTAAAGAAAACTAAAAAGATAAAGAACTTAATATATAGTGGATTCAAAAGGGCTATGATGCTAAAAGGGGACACTCGCTTTAATGCACGTACTTTAAGGGGTAGGGTTTGACGTTCGAATTTCAAAGGGACATGAGATGTCTAAGAGGGATGTATACTTTCGCGAAAGTAGATGTAAATCTCTTATTCGGTTTGAGCTAAAGTAATGAGAAGAACCGGGATTGGTTGGGGATATTCTTTGCAATATAAAAGTTAATGCACCAAGACTGCTTGGGGATGCACCTTGCAATATAAAATAAATAAACAAAAAATTGGGAGGGATGTATCTTACGGCATAAAGCTAAGAAAAGTGGTCGAATTTGTTTGGGTTGTCACGAAAAAGAGATAATGAATGAAACTAATGTTGATATCTATGATCATAGGTTAAGTATTATGTTTCTCGAGACCTTAAACCCACGATGGTTTCGGGTATAGTTTTATTGAGATATGCTATGTATGTTTGAGTTAATATATATATATATACACACACATATATATATATATGACTTATGATTGTGTAACTGAGGCTAATTTGGAGGGAAACTCGTTCCGTACTTTGGCAACGTGGACTCGCTAGCGAAGGAATTTTAGTGGAAAATGAAGCTGCTCTACCTGCTAACACAATGGATACGGATATGAACGTCTTGTTTCGACAATTTATAGTATAGAGGATGAGGAAGAATATACCAAAGGTTGCTAAGTTACAATCTTTTTTGTGTGGAAAGTATTACAAACAATTTGAGATAGCATTGATGGTTGCAATTTAGTTTAGGGGTGGAGGAAGTTTGTTAACGATGTTTAGAGTTTGGAAAAGGGAAAAGGGAGAGGAAATCATTTCTTATTAAAAATGTTTGACATAATTACTAGACTGTCCAGACCAGAAGCAAGGATGACCATTGTTCATATGCAGAGGTGATTAGATCGAGTTTGACCACTCAGCTACAGCCTCGGGTACTTCCCAATCATCCTAAGCGTAGTTCTAGAAATGTCATTTTTCTTTAAGGAAATTTAAAGTATTGAAAGCGGAAGAATAACGCAGGATGAAGCCTCTCCCTCCCAACTCCCAAGAAAACCTACTCGAATTACATCCATAAGATATATGATAAAAAGATCCACTACAAGAAATATAGCTTTTAATTGCGCCTAGTCTCAGCGTTGTTAACACAAGTGCAGTAAAAGTTGTTTAAGAAGTAAAAATGTCCGTGAGCAAACGCTACTTACCTAAAAATTTCGGTTTCCCTTTTTCTTCAAAAACCCCTCCTGCTACTCTTTTTTTCATTTTCCCTCATTTTTATTTCCCTTAGATTTTTCTCGCTCTTTTATCTCCTTGATTGTCACTGCTCTGATTTGCCATTAACATCTCAGGTACTCCCTTGTTAATGAATCACCCTAATTCATCTTGTTTGGATTTAACGGATTAGTCGAATATTATGTTTATTTCAATCGTCGATCCTAATTTTCATACTTCAGGCACTTAATTTTGTGTATTATCATGGGTTTTTTATGCGTATGTTATGAAAAGAGCTTCTTTTCACGTGGTCCATCTCAAATGTTCATTTTCGTGAGTTTACAATTCTCTAGGAGTAACTATTACAGGAGATGAATACTCATCTAATGTGATTTATGGTTGACTAAAAGAACTATTTAAACAAGTATAGTGTAAATTGTTTGTTGATTTCGGATAAGCCTTTTGATATGTATAAAAAGTAGGAATTGAATCAATAGTGTTAATATTTTTTAATATATTTTTTAAATCTTCTTTTCCATTAAAATTTTTTCGCCTGGATGAATTTATTGACGAGAATGTCATTATGTAGACTAAACTTCTACTGTACTTTGTGAAAGTATATAATGAACACCAACATTTCACTGAACCTTATAAACAAGATCTTTTATTACTTTTAGGTGATTAAGATTATATGATATTGATGTTTTGAAAATAAAGATAATGCGCAATTTAACCGACCCTTAATTTCTTTTTTTTGGCAACCTTTAACCTACAAAAATTTCTTGGATTTATCTTACTGTAGTTCTACTTTTCTACCAAATATTGATTTTTTTTTAGAAAAATAAGCGAGAAGCAGAAAATGAAATGCATGTTGTTATTTTTTTTAAACTGATATTGCATGGCACTTTGGCCAACACATTATGTATGATAAGTCTATAACAGTTTAGTGTTTTTGCTGATAAAAACATTTTGAGGTCAAAAGCTTGTTTCAATGATATAACAATTTCAAATGATCTTTCTAAGTTACATAATAGTGACTTAACTTTTTTTAATGTGTATCAATACTAGTTGAAGTGAAGACTAATTCTCAGGTTAACCTTTCATTGAATGGTTGAGAGTTCTGTGTGTACTGGGTTATGCTCTGTCTCTTTTTAGATAACAATATCAAAACAAAGTTTGATAAGTGCTAAGTTTTTATATTTATTATTGCTTTATTAATTTATCACAGTATGATGCCTTGTTGACTACTTTAATGGTATGTTCAGGCAATTTTAGGACCAGTTAGTGCACCTTATGAGGCTTCTTGTCTACATATATTTATGGCCTGCCTCAGAAAATATCCCATTGCAATGGAGGTTAACTTAGTGACTCCAGCCAAGTGTACTTAAGGCTTCAGTGGTGCTAATATCATCGAAATATGCCAAGGTGCTTGCAAATATGCAATCAGAGAAAGAATACAAATTAGATTGCCAAATGACATGATAGGACTAGAGTAAAATCTTATTGCTTTTGCCGATATCATAAGGTGTTCTTTATCATACTATCATGAAATATAATCTCATTAGATTTTCTACCCAGCCTACATTATGTTGCAATCAGGAAAGCATAGAAATCACACGACCATAAGATGACATGATAACATTCAAATGTGCTTTACCCCTTTGATTTATGTGTAATCATTGTTGTCAAAAATCTTAAAATCCTACGATTTAAATCCGTTTCAGATCGAATCTCTCCCTTTACGATTCGATTTACATTTCAATTCAAACTTAGTTAAAATTGCATTCGAAAATATTCATTCAATACATATTAATATACATATTGGGTCAATGATTCCAATTCTATGTTATCTAAACAGAATAAAAATGAAACAAAATCTGTCTTCTTTTGAATATACGATTTCAAAGCGTGTAAGAACCTCAAAATATGTGTCTTTTGAATATAGATTCACGATTTGAATCCTGTTTCGATTTAAAATTTGAACTTTTTGATTTACGATTTGAATCTCATTTTGATAACCTTGTGTGCAATTGTTTCATTGATAACCTATTTTCAGGTATTTTGTCCACAAAATCTGCCTTCTTATCAAAACCTACTAGTAAAATTTAGACATATACCATATAACACACTGAAGATACATTTATATTTGGTGGCTTATGAAATGTAAAAGCTAAAATATATACCAACATGCGTACACCAAACATTAAGCATAAAATACAATAGGCCATAGTAAACAGAGGAATATACAGAAATGTAGGTCTCTGAAATGACCTGCTAAAGAGATGATAACAAATACCTATGTACATGTGAATATGTAAATATGATGTATAATATGAGTATAAAATTTGAGCATGTGTATGATGTGACACTATAGTACCTACTGGATATGGATCTCAAGTGTGTGTAGTTATAATGCATCATATATGTTTTTTTTTTTTTTTGGCAAAGCCAGCCTGTTTTTAGAGTGGACAGTCCACATTTATTGAAATAAAAAAGAAAAAGGATACAAAGCTTAGAGAAGCTTAAGCAAAAGGGTAAATACAAAGTCAAAACAAAAGCAAACTGCAAGACAACAAAACAGATGCATCACCGAATAATATTTCCAAGCACAGTAGATAGGGAAGAGTATTTATTGGCAAATCTTCTATTATTCCTCTCCTCCCATATGGCAGCGACCGTTATCTTTAGGTGTTTGAGAAGGCGAATGGAAGAAGGCGATTTCCATCGAGTTGCTTTGAAGATACGTATCCATTCAATCTTGAAGTCACGAACAGGAGGCTGTTCATTTAAATGTAATAAAGTACGTCGCCATAGGTGAAAGGAGAAGAGACAATTGAAAAGGAGATGGCCAACGTTCTCATGAGCACGGTTGCAAAGAATGCAATTAGAGTGATTGATGAAATTCCTCCTCACAAGATTGTCTTGCGTATGCAGGGCATTGTTGAGACATTTCCAGAGAAGTAAGTTATGCTTTGGTAATGATCCCGAATGCCAGATTCTTGAGTGCCAGGCAAAGTAAGCATTGGAAGTACTGCATATGATTGAATTGTAGACATTAGAGATGCAGTGGGGGATATTACACCAAGCAAGGCCTTCTATCTTATGATTAGTGAAATTTTCTCTGATAATACTCCAAACAGAAATCAGAGAGGACGAGGAAACATGGGGCAAATGAATACCATCATCAGAAATATAATCATTAGCAGTAGCATGCAGAGGGATACCAGAATTAGAGATCAGATTATAGTCAACAAGAGTAGATAGAATCATACCAGAGGAGCACCAAGGCGAGAACCAAAAGGAATTGTTTTTATCACATTGAACCATAGGTAATAATTGCTGCCTATGCTTTAGAATTTTTTTCCAATGATAACTAGCATTGTTATCAATAGTCATGGTCCAGAAGTTGTTATTTTTGAGATTATAGTGCCTATTCCAGTTAGCCCAAAGACCATACTTGTCAGTAAGAAGATTATTGATATGTTTTGAGTTAGCAGCAATATTCCATATTTTGAGATTGATAATACCAAGACCACCCATTTTATAAGGTGTAATAATCTTTTTATAAGCAATAGGAATAAGTTTGTTCGAGTAAATATTCCCATGCCAAATAAAGTGATTAAAAGCACGGTTAAGCATGTTAATAAGTTTAGTAGGTATGATAAATAATCGAAAATAATATGTGCACATGGCTGTGGCAATGCTTTTGATGATCAATAGCCTACCAGCTTGAGATATTTTAGAAGTGTTCATAAAATTAAGTTTTTGAGTTATTTTTTCGAACATAGGGAGACACTGAGTAATACTTATTCTAGATTTACATAAAGGGACACCTAAATAGGTAGCATTCATATCCATAATTTGCAGACCAGAGAGTTGAAGAATGTTAGTGATTAAAGTATCATTCACACCAGCTATACTTATATGAGATTTGCTTTTATTAATTTGTAAACCAGTCATAGCTTTGAAATTATCCAATGTAGCAAGAGTATTAGCTATAGATTTGATGTTAGGCTTAGTGAAAAGGAGAAGATCATCAGCAAACATTAAGGAGGAGATTTTATGAACTTTGCATTTAGGATGGTAATCAATATTATTGCTAATGTTATCCTTACACAATAGTTGAGTTAGCACTTCCATAACAATGACAAAAATAGAGGAGGAGATGGGATCCCCTTGTCTAATGCCTTTCCCAGATTTGAAATATCCAAAGCATTCACCATTTAAAGATAAAGAAATTTTGACAGTGGAAATACAAGTATGTATCCAAGCTAGAAAAGGGAGGGGGAAATTCAATCTGGACATAATGGATATAATAGCCTCCCATCTAATTGTGTCAAAAGCTTTTTGAATATCAAGTTTAAGAAAACATCTAGGAGAAATATTTTTCCTATTGTAGCCTCTTATTAATTCTTGGGATAGCAAAATATTGTCAGTAATAGATCTACCAAGAATAAAACCATTTTGATTAGAAGATATTATATCATTCAGGCAAATTTTCATTCGCGTAGATAAGATTTTAGCAATGCATTTATAAATGACATTGCAACAAGCAATGGGTCTAAACTCAGTGACACTTTGAGGTAGATCATTTTTAGGTATTAATGCAAGTTTAGTATGATTAATGCCATTAAGGAGAATATTGGTTTTAAAAAAATGAAGTAAGGCATTACAAAAATCAATGTTAATGATGCTCCAACATTTTTGAAAGAAATGAGCAGTGAAACCATCTGGGCCTGGAGAGCTATCTTTCTTCATATTAAAGATAGCATCAGTTATTTCCTCTTTGGTAATCTGTTTAATAAGGCTAATAGATTGTTCATCTGATATAGTCTTAAAGTTTAAATCAGTAAGAAGGTGAAGATCAGGTTTGTTATCAGAATTGGAAAAGAGACTTTTATAATAAGAAAGAAAAGCATTTTTGATACCAATCTGGGTAGTAGCTTCATAACCATTTTTATCTTTTATCTTGTGGATGATGGTAGCAGCTTTTTTTATCTTCAGAGAGTTGTGAAAGATTTTAGTATTTTTGTCACCTCCTATATCCCAATTATTCCTATTTTTAGCTTTCAGCATATTAACTTCAGTGACAATAGCAGCTTTTAATTGAGTAGATAAGGAGTGCTCCTTGTTGGATAATTCAATATCATTGGGATTAGCCTGCATCATAATATGAATATTGTTTAGATCATTTCTTAATTTGGAAGTAAGCTTATTACCTGTACCAAATTTTTCAGTAGCCCATGTTTTGATATTGTTTTTGCAATCTTTTAGTTTAGATTGAAGAATGAACATGGGGTTGCCAAACTTATTAGCACTCCAAGTATGCTGTATTATACTCATGAAATCATTATCTTGAGTCCAGTTGTTAAAGAAATTGAAGGAAGAGGGTCCTTTAATATAACCAGTGCCCCAATCAACTATGATAGGACTGTGATCAGACAAGGAGGGTGGAAGGAAATGAGATAAAAGGCATGGCCAATTAGAAAAAGCTTCATTGTTGAAATAGGATCTATCCAAACGACAGAACGTGCGTGTTCCCGACCTACTGCAATTATTCCAAGTATAGAAGACTCCAGTTTTGGGCATTTGATGTAGCTGGGCAGAATGTATGGAGTTATTAAGGGGGGAGACATCATTGACATTAAGAGGAAGCCCTCCATATTTATCATCAGAGAACTGCATACAGTTGAAATCACCCAAGCATAACCACGGAAGAGCATTGGGTTGTAGAGTGGGGAGCAAGTCAAGCAGGTATTGCCTTTTTTGTTTTGTGTTTTCTGCATATATAAAAGTAGAAACAAAATTAGAATTTGTGGGCAAGTGTAAAATATTGCAGTGTATATATTGTCTATGAGTAGCCACTGCATTAACAGAAAATGTAAGAGGATTCCATATAACCATAATGCGACCATAAGGAGCATTTATGTGATTGTGAATCATAGACCAAGATGGAGCAAAAATCTTTGTTGCATCAATGGTTTCTAATTCAGAGTATTTAGTTTCTGCAAGGCAAAGAAGATGAAGTTTGTTGCCCTGTATTAATTGCTTGATTTCAAATTTTTTTGCTTTATCATGACCTCCTCTGATATTCCAGTAACCCATACTATCTATCATATCTTCTTTTTATTTGCTTTGGCAGATTGCCTGGTGAATCTTTTCTTCTTCCCTGATGAGCTTTTGGTATTTATTTTAGCAAGAATTCGATCAGCAGAGAAATCCATGCCTTCATTTAAGTCTTCTACTGACTCACTGGAACATTCTTCTTCAGTTTCAGAGTTATTTCCAGTATCTTTATTCTTTGAAATGGTAGTGTCAGGCAGATATAAATCAATGTCAGTGGGCGGCTTTAGTTTCAAATATGGACTTTTATCTTGCTTTTTCAAAGTAGAAGAGATTTTTCTACTGCTTGCTTTGTGTAAAGGATTTGTTGTATCATTAAATACTTGCATATAATTAGAATCTATGTCTGCACTATGTATGGGAGAAGTAGAATTTTGTATAGGCAAAGTTGTCTCCATATTATCCAGATTATATTTTGTGGAGATTGCTTGTGTGTGTCTTGAATATGGATCACTTGTTGCTTCATTGTTGCAGAGTTGCTTCTCATTTACATAGTGCATATCCATAGCATTATTGTTATTGTGATCTGAAAACATTTCTTTATTGCTATGAACATCATCATGTATTTCAATTAATTCACCTTCCTCTATATCAGCAAGTATAGAGAAGGAATTATTGATCTCTATGTTACCATCTATTGCTTTTTCCATGTTTTTGTGTATGTTGTCAATTTCAGAAGCATCTTTTTTCTCATTAATTTCTATATTGCTCTGTGTCTCTGTTAATATAGCATTTGATTGTTTCTCTTTCCTTTGTTGTGTACATCATAACTATGCCATTCACACTAGCAAAGTTTACAGGCACATTGTCTTGTTCGTGATTATGGTGTGATACACCAGCCAAGTGTACATATTTTAATCCGTAGAGTATATGATATAATAAATACTGCACAATGACGGTGTAATACAGTAGCTGAGTTTATAGGCAAAGATGCTGCCACAAATACTAAAAGCCAGTATTATCGAAGAGAAAGGTGTACCGGCTTGAATGAACAGCAAGAGCTCACAACAGCATAACCTAAGCTAAAGCATGTTGGAGCACTTCGATAGGGAGCCAACCTAAGATGAAGCTAAGACAAGCATGAAAATGGTAGTAGTCCGTCTAGTTTTCTAGGATCAGTAAGCCTATTCATTTGTTATTTTCGTTGTTATGTTCTTTTGAATCAAATTGTTAGGTTTTTCTTAATTGGCTACTTATGTGGCATTACTAATATTATTCCATGAGTCATGTTACTACCAAATCACATAGGTTCGATAAATTTACAACATATGGGGACATCGTATAATATCACATAGATTACCACCAAATCACATAGGTAGCAAAAGATAATTCTCCGAAGCAGCTGAGTAGCATGGGCAATTTGTTGGGCCTCCTTAACCCATCGATCATATAATTGTGAAATGGGTTTAAAAAATATTAGATAGAAAGACTTAGTGACAGTGGAAAGTGTATACAATTTTATAATTAGCACATAACCGACCAGACTGTGTATGTTTCATAATTAAGTAACACAATCATCTAACGGTATGGAAAAAAGTACTAAATTTGATTAATGTGTTTATGAAATAAAATTCTTCTTATGAAAAACTAATTTAAGTAATCTTTTTTAACATATATATAAATTTTGAAATAGCAAAATACAATATAGAAGTTCAATATATTTGTAATTGAGATGTATGTAAATTTACGAATAGCATAAACATAATCACTATGGTATATCACAAGATGGTATATGCGCATTTGCAATATGAGTCTTTGACTTATCTTTGTCATATCTTTATGCCTATAAGCTAGTGGATTAAGTACAAACCTAATACAGAGAACACTACTTTCTCCTCAAAGGCATTGAAAAAGTCGGGCAACCATACTAAAATCGAGTATGTTCAATCGATCGTAAAATAGTTAGTACTTGATGCACCACATTTACTGGTATAATATGTCCTAGATCAACTCTCTAGTTGCATGCATCGTTAAATTTTATAGCTTATGTACTTTTAATGATTTTCCTATAAATATTTCAAATGACTTACAAAGATTTTGTTATAGAATTACGTATGAATGTTTGAATACACAAAGTTTCATGATAGAGGTAACGCAAATTTACTATAATCATCGCATCAAATTAATATCTTGTTTCCTGAATGTTTACTACGCAAAGTTTCCTGAATGCTTTACTACACAAAGTTTCTTGATGTTTTGGAAAAAGGTGATATAACCATTGCATCAGATTTGATATAACCATTGCTATGAATACCAAATTTTCTTGTAGTGGGTAAACATATCATCATACAGAAAATGTTTAGCACAAAAGAAAGTTATTAGTTTTGTTAAATGTTACATTTTCTAAGAAGTTTAAATATTGACGAAAAAATGAACTTCTCAAAATATAAAAAAGTGAAATTATTTCATCAAAGTTCAAATCATTTCAAAATCATGAAAAATCACAGTTAGAGTTGATGTGGCTGGCTTTGTATTGGAAATCAACTTGCTTCGTTCATTCAGGAAAAAATCGTGAACTTAAGTACATTTTTGGATCCATCTGGTCAGCTCAAGCATTTGATGTTAAGGGTGAGCATTTGGTTGGTTCGGTTTACCTGATTATGAAAATTTTTAAACCAAACCAAACAAATAAAAATAAAAACTAAACCAAACCAACCGCATTAAATTTGGTTGGTTTGGTTGGTTTCCCGATTTAACCAAACTAAAAATGATTAACATTTTATGTTTGAATTATTCATTGTACTTTAAAATAAAATATAATTATATAACTAAAGTATTTTTATTTTATATTCTTATGCTTTTTAATAGTAATTTTGACATACATATAATATAAAAAATTATTTAAACCACTAAACTAATCTAAAAAAATCACTATAACATTAATAATTTTGAAAATATAATATAAGTTCGGTTAATTTGATTGAATCGATAGCCGAATTAATTTTTTTATAAACCGATTAGAAACCAATCTAGTTTCAAAATCAAACCAAACACATCGAAATAAATTGGTTTGGTTGGTTTAACCAAAAATTGCTCTCCCTACATGACTTTCTTTAGATGAGGCTAGTCATCAATTCACCAGGAAAAGAGGGAGGGGGAGTAAAGGCCTATGCTACTAAACTGGGTTAAGCCATTTTTTGTTAGTTTTTTAGTTAACGAGTCTAATGATAGGCAAGTTGTTGTAGTTATGTATTTGTACACCTCTACCACTTCTACTAAATTTGTGAAGTACTTAATTTAAGCCTTTGAATTTTTCTATTTTACTCTATTGTAGATGCATTGTGCACATTAAACAAATTCGATTAAAATTATGTTAAAAATCAAGTTTTATTTTAACCCGGTTAATTGGTGTTAAACGGCATTCAATCCCACCACTTTTAGATAGATAATCAAGAGAAATACCACTATCCTATGGACGTCTATGTTTAAATAAAGTTTATTTATTTTTAATCAAACAAGAGAATGATACTTCATTCATTCCCCTTATCTGTTTATTATGCATGTTGTTACGATTGGGCAATGTTAGAGATGAATCCCTAGGGTAGACAATTGGATGTTCACTACATAGACAATGGGTTTCCCTAAACAATCACCCAGAGCTTATGGATTTGTTTGAAGGACTACAACATGCTCAGCTTGATGTTGCACTTACAGAAGCGTTGCAAGACCAGGCGGTAGAGTTCTTTACCCATCTATTTGTTGGTAACAGCGGAAGGCTTTCTACATTTTACAGGTTAAATCATCATTATCGTGTCATTTTTTTTCATTTAGTTGATCAAGTTTATCTTGTTAAACTAATCTTACCTAAAGCCTCAGCTGGTACAAAAGTGTATTTACAGGTCCTTGTTTTGTATATTAATTTATATATTATAATGCGAGGGATCCTTTTGTCATTTAGCATTTTGTGTCGCTATGGTGTGATATATAAGGTCCCTTTAATTCATACACTGGTTCTAATCAATAATTTGTTTGCATCTTGCATCCCTGTGATACTTCGCAAACTTCAAAGAGACTTTTTATTTATTTAGAAAAATCACTTTGCAGTTTAAAAAATTGGATGTTGGTGACAGTTGCAATCGAACAAGAAATTTAACCTATAGTGTATAGCTATTACAAGGGAGGAACTTCGAGTAGTATGTCTAAATGTTATTATAACCATGAGTATTATATCTGAATATCCATATTAGGAATGAAGTGTAACAAGGTAGCAGTAAATTCATTTCTATCATTAGCATTGTTCATTCAGGGAATACACGGTTTTGGGTTTAACAAAAATAACAATATATTCACACTGTATCTATTAAGTGAATCCTATCTTCCCTCATCGTGGAATGGTAAACAAAGTTTGGTTGTTTAAATGAACCATCTAAAATATTAATGGGAGTGGATTGTAGGAAAGAGGTGAGCCCTTCAGAATGACAGGGTGGGGTTGGTTTATAGATACAAGTACCTGAACGACAATTAAAATTGGTGAAGTTTAACAAACAAAAAAGCAAAACATCTTCAATTCATAAAATAATTATGAAAGGCAATGCCTCATTTTGTACTTGTATCAAACTGAAGTAGTATATGTTCCAAAGCCTTTAGATGTTGGGAGGTTACTATAAGTGTAGATGATATTAGATGAACATAAAATAACATTGTCAATAGTTGGGACAATAAATCCCTGTCCTCTTCTTTATTCCTAGTTTGCATACATCCAGTAATTTAATTTAAGCAGTTAGATATAATTTTTATTTATTTATGAGGACAACATTTGTTTATACAGCTGCATGAAAGTATAAAATTCATGGATGTTATTTTATTTAAACTTTCATTTTTCCATAAGCAGCATGAAAGTATAAAATTCAGATGCTAACCTTTTTCCATAAATAGGATAATTTGATCGCCAAGGGGACACTGTATTAATCTTCTCTGAAACATGGAAAATTTTGAATCTTATCCAGGTATTATTCTGCCTCAATATGCATGCTTGTTACATACATGTAAAGAAAAAAATATCAATTATTAACTAATGGTTTAGGCACTGTTCTATCAGTATAACTTTTCTTATCCCGGTCATAAGTGAACCAAGTACTCCTTTTATCTAACTACAAGACTGGATACAGATCAAAATCCGATCCATTGACGTGCCTCTGCATTGACGTACTTTTATATTAAATCATGAATCAAAAATACAGTGGATAGCTAAACTAGACAAGCTTACACTTGGTTGAGTGTACTATACGGGTATGGAATTTTTCGTTGCTGTGCATCAGGTCAACAACTTGACAAAGGTTATGGCTATTTTTGTTATGTTAGAAATTTAAAGTTTGATGGATCTTTCGTTATACATGTCATTTTGGGTCTCGTAATTTCTGTTAATTTACTACCGATATACACATTTTATTTCTGGCTGAATGGGCATTAGCATGAATAAATCAAGTTCATCTCCATGGCTTACCACATCAAAACAGTAGATTACTTTGCTATTGGTTGTTCACTCTCTTACGTGGAGGAGTTTTTTTTCATACTCATAGGTTGATATGTCATTTTGTACATACCTGAAAGGTCCGTCTTGACTTAGAGCTGAATACCGGTTCCCACACGTGTACACAACTGTATAAAATAGCTGTTGCATTCAAAATTTCTGAAATTGCCTCCTCGACTAAAATATGTGCATTTCTACAATCTCTGTACATGCTTTTATGAAGACGAGCTCACCATTATGGATTCTAGTTGTGTCTAGGACAAAGAAACATATTTGATTAATCCAAATAAACACGGTCGATCCCTTATATTATTATTATTCAACAGAACCAAAAGCCTTCTCATGTCCTTGGATTACTGGATCTTCGTTTTGTTATGTTCTATTTGTTTTTGCATCTGTTACGTAGGAAGCAATCATTGTTGCAGGATATAGGTTTTTGCGAAATGATGGCACAACAAAAATTACAGATAGAGAAAGCATAGTGAAGGTCCATATCATTTTCAATCTTATATTTCAATCAATTAAGATGATTTAATCAATATTGTACCAATTGTAGTTTCTTTTCAAGAGTTTCAAGAGGGATGTGGAGCTCCTATATTTTTGTTCACCTCACAAGTTGTTGGACTTGGTCTTACTCTAATAAAAGCAGATCGTGTTATTGTGGTTGATCCAGCATAGTACCCAAGGTTATTGATTTTGTCCCTGTTGCTTTTAAATTAGTTAGCCACTCATTTATGAGTTTTGTTGCCTTGGAAAATCATGGTTAAAATAAAAATAGAAAAAGAAAATAGGACAAATTTGATTAAAAAAACAACTTTTAACTTTGGTTATTACTGAAATAGTCACGGTGAAAATTTGGTTAAATAAATAACTTTTAGCTTTGGCTATTTCTGCAATAGTCACGGTGCTCCTCAAAGCAGAAATGTAATCGTGCCCACTTGCAAATCATGTACAATTTAGTGTCTCAGTTCAAATTTTGAAAACCAAAGTCACAGGTCATAATTTTGAAAATTACACCCTAGCTTTCCTTGGTTCTAGTCATAAGTCTGAGCATTAAAGCCTATTAAATTAATCAGATTACAGTTTGAATAAGAGCTTTATTATAAGTACCAAACATTCTCGAATTAAATTTCAGCTTCTGTATATTTTGAATTATTCTAGCCTTTCAATTTGTATTTACAGTATTTATGATTTATTTGAACTTACTTTACAGGTAGATGGATATCTTTAAAAATTTATGAATTAGACTATGATTTAAGTTTTTCTGTTCTTACTTACATAAAACATAAAAAAAGAAAAAAAAAAAGAAATATCATTCGTACTCATAACTCAAGTTGGGTAATTCTGAAAAAGTCCGAAGGTAAATCCTTAGGCATTTCTTGAGTCGTCTCTAACCTCTTTTGTTTGTTTCGTCTCGAATCTTTTTTAGTCGCCATCATTATACTAAAAATAAGTAGTAACATGCTACAACAAGTTATCAATCCAAAGTTATTTTGGACGTCAGAACTACATTTTGGTTTGCATGTATTATTACTTTGGTTACTAGCTACTACTTCTATTTTGTTTATGAAATATTATGGACGTATTACGTGATTAATATAACGAAATGTTTGAATAATGTATAATGTGTTGATTTTAGTTGAGTTATATATTGGTATATAAATTGTCGTCGATGCATATAGAAATGGAATCTATCGGTAGGGAAATGCAGATACTCTAAAAAATAGCATTTTTAAAATGTTGTGTTAACTTTCAACAGCATTTACGGAGTGCTATAGAAAAGAGTTCATTTTAGAGAAAAACGCTAGAGAAGAATTCACGGCATCAGTTAAACACTACGAAAAGTTATCTTAGCAAAACAAAACCGCTGTTAAATCCATTTGATAACAAAGGTTGAACGGTACGAAAAGTGTTTCGGCTCATTAGCAAAAACTCCATAAATAGTATTAATGACATCAGTAAAATACTATTAGAAACATACTTTTTATAGCGTTTTCTCTATTATTGTGGTATGTCCTGTACCTATAATTGCATGTCGTTATACAGCGTAGTTACAAACGCTGTTAAAACCTTTTACTGCATTTTTTAAATGCTGTTAAAGATCCAATTTGTTGTAATGATCTCTACTATTATACCCTCTAGCCCGCACTTCCACTCTTTAAATAGTCCCCATTCCACATCAGTTGCTCCACATTCGAGCATTAACTCTTCCCATAATCCTACCATTAAACCAATTATCTTAAATTAATTCAATTAATTTATCTACATTTATTAATTAATGTAATTAATTTAAGATAATTAGTTTAATTAATCAAGAAATTAACTATTCTTAATTAATTAAACTATTTAATCAAGAAATTACCTACATGTCCGATCCAAAAAGCACCGATTGACAGAAAGTCGAGAGAAAGAAAAGAAGAGAGAAGAAGAGAAGAGAAGAAAGAGAGAAGATAGAAATAAACAAAACAATACAGAATCTCACATCGCAACGGAAAATATATAATATCATATCAATGATCTTTACAAAACAGAAACTGTATATATATACACACTTCAATTAGAGTTCAACAATCAATCAATAGTTATCAGCCTGAACAGTTATAATAACATGTCCTCACAAATGCTGATAACAACAACAACTAAGCACAGCGGATAATAACAACAATTTTGTGTCAATCGGATTTACGGTTTGTCCGGGGCAAGCTAAAACGCATAGAAATCTGTTTAAGTGAATTTTAAATTTAAATAGTTGATTTGAAAACCTATCTTTCAAATACGATTGAATTGGCTCCCGATATATATTCCATTGCGTTCGGAATAGGGGTTATACATTATAAACGCCAAGCGGCACACTTCGTTTCGAGTTTGAAATTTTTTTGGATGAATAGTGTTTCAGAATTTCTATAAAAGGACGTTATTCTTTCTATTTGCAAACCTAGGTCAACCCTAGGGTTTCCAGCCGATATTAAAATTTCTACGGCCGAGAATGCTCGATACTTCCTCCTCTATTATCTCCCAATCCATCATCTATTACAAAAAATCTCCAACTACAACATCGAAGGGGATGACGAGAGTCTATCGATCTATACGGTGATGATTGAATGTAATCAAGTGAATCGACGACGGTTCCTATTCAAAACGCACGCAGTCAACCTTGTTTTTCTCGGCTATAGATGAACCGAGCTCAGCATGGTTTGGCATGATGGCATGTGGTGACTGGAGTTTTGAAGTGGTGATGGCGGATCATGTCGAAGTGGATGTTGGAGGTCGCATTAATTAGGGCAAAGTGGTGGCCACGATGCATTTTGCGTACGTGAAAAACGACCGGAGGAGAAAGAAAATAGCGGCCCAGATTTCTAATTCCGTATCTTGCGGCCGAGATAAAATGGTATCGGATTTATTTGATTATGTTCAGCATGGTAGGGGGTTCTCGCTTTGTGAATAGTGACGAAGCTTAGACTCTTACCCCTACATGTCCCTAGTGTGAAAGGGTTGGTTGATAGTCGAGAGGCTTGCCGTAAAAGCAGATTCGAGGTACCATATTTTGTCGCCTCCATGTTGAAAAGCACGAGTGTCCCCATGTTGAAAGCATAAGGGTAGCGGTATGGTTGAAAAGCCTACCGGGACGGTTCCGAAAAAACCCGTTTGTCACAGTTGGTATCAGAGCTTAGAATTTGTATATTCCTAAGCTTTGATGTGTACTCAGTATAGATAGGGACAGTAGCACCTTAGATTGAGTTGAGTGTATTATATATATGAGCGTGTATTTGTTAGTGAATATAAAATGTTTTATATTGTTTTTGCTTATCCGTTGAGCTGTTTGTGAATTCTGGTCGGTATGTGGGACGCCATGTTATCGATAGGGATTTCCAAACTCTTAAACGAGGCAGGTCGACATAGTATCATTTTAAATTGAGTAAATAAAATAATTTTACATTGATTACATTTTATATATAAAGGAATAATTTTTCGTAAATTATTAAAGTGTATATAAATTGAATTGATTGTTTGGTTGTTTGAAAATGTAAATATATGTAAGTTAATAAAGCTGCTTGAATAATCTAAATAAAAGCAACAATTGTAAAAGAATAAAATTATATAACCAAATGAATTATAAGTATGGAATTATAATTAATATGATTTATAATTGTGAAATAATCTAATATATAAGAAGTGAAACTATATGAGTATATTTATAAATATAAGTTGTAAATAAAAATGGACTTAAACTAAGAATTTGAAAATTTTGAATTCTGTTGATTTGGAAGTTGTTTTTCAGAGTAAAGATGTTATACTATTATAAATCTAAATAAGATAAAATAAATTTGAAATGAATCTTATATAAGTGAATTGAAATTACATAAGTAAAGATTTTAAATGTGATTTATAAATAAAAAGAATTTTTAGAGAATATAAAGCACTGAATTCACTCCTGTTGCTGGAAAATACTAAGGGTGATGACTGCAGCATCATCAGTATCATTTTCGAGTTTCTGAGTGATGAATTTGCTACCAATAGTAAATCGAAATTGAAGTTTTGTTGTGATAAACGAATTTGATTTAAAATCCAAGTTGTAATTAATAAATATAAGTAAAATAAGTTTTGGACTTATAAAATGAAGTAAAGATTTAATTTTGGTAAAGTTGAAATAAATTTGAGTTAGCATATTAGATATATGATTTGAAATATAACTAAAGCAAAGTTAATAAAGTGAATTGGATTTGAAATTATAAAATGAGTTTTGTGAATGGAAGTGAACTTAGGTAGATGTTCACGGAATTAGGAATAAATAAGTGGTATAACTTATAAAATGAGAAAAGGTAAGCGAAACCAATTGTTAAAATGGTTAAACACTTTTTGTTAAGCAAAACAAAATCTTAATTTGAATAGCAAAATGATATTTGACTTAAGTAAAAGTTAAATAAAATAGAATTTGAATTAAATTAGCAGTGAACTTAAGTTGTATAATGAAAGTAAATGTAAATGAAGATGAAATGAAATATAACTTAAGTGATGTTAAATGAAGTTGATTGTGGTATCGAAGAAAATTAATAAAGTGAGCTAATGAATGAATTGAATTTAACTAATGGAATAGATTAGTAAGTAAAATATGGATTGAGTGTTAATCAATCGAATGTAAATGAATTGATATGGAATAGTGGATGCAAGTGTTAATTCATAAAAACCTAATGAAATTGGAAACTGAATAATTGAATGAATGTAAAGTAAATATATTTGGTAATGTTGGATATGCGTTGGTTGTATAGAAAATTCATATGAAATTGAATTAATGAAATTGAATTAATGAAATTGAAAGCTAAATAATTGAATCCAAAATGGAAGTTAAGTGAATTTAAATAAAATTGATTTTATTTAATTTGAATTGAAAGTGAACAAACTTGAATGTAATTGGTGAATGTAAACTAATTGAATATGAATGAATGATTAGTAAAATCCAATGTTAATGAATCAAATGTGATTTAAATTGAAAATCAATTCAATGAATATTAATAAGAAAAGTGAATGTTTGTTGATTTGGTTATGGATTGATTGGATAGATATGGTTTGTTGGATGATTGTTGTTTGATGATTAGATTTGTTATTTTTGATTGCATTTGCTATATTGGCATATATAGTTGTTGGTATATGTCGTATATTGATATTACTTTCATATATACATGTTTCTCATGGTTTGTTGAGTGTTTAGTAGGTACGGATGGCGCTTGCTTCGCATTTGGAGCTCGCTTTCACGCTATATTAGTCGTATACGCTCGCTAATAATATATAAGGTACATATCTCGGATTACATATCGTACTTTTACACTTTTGCCCCCTTGGGATGCCTCATCCTCGATGATGAGATGTATATTTGTGACATATACATTGTTTTTTTGGGATCGAACCGTGCAAAGGAGACTATGGCGAATTTTTTTGAAAATCTAAGGCGTTAGTAAAATTTTGAGAAATTTGAAAAATTTGTGAAAACTAAATTTTTGACATTAAGTTAAAAGTTAAACGATATAGTGGGTTTTGAAAAGATAACTATGTATGATTTGAAAGCTTAGAAAAGTTTTTGTAAGAGTTTAACTAATGGATTTGGGAAATTAAACACTTAGAGATTTGGTAAATCTATTTTAAACGAATTGTTTGAAAAGTTAATGGATTTTTGTGACTTTTTCTTACTTGATAATTTCGAGGACAAAATTCTTTCAAGTAGGGGAGAATGTAATGGCCCAGAATTTCAGTCATTTGAAATTCGTATATTTAATCGATTTTAAATATTCAAAAGTAAATTAATAATGTGACGACCCGCAAATCCGTACCCTTTGAATCGACAATAATCCACACATGTCCGATCCAAAAAGCACCGACTGATGGAAAGTCAAAAGAAAGAAAAGAAGAGAGAAGAAGAGAAGAGAAGAAAGAGAGAAGATAGAACTAAACAGAACAATACAAAATCTCACATCGCAGCGGAAAATATATAATATCATATCAATGATCTTTACAAAACAGAAACTGTATATATATATATATACACACACATCAATTAGAGTTCAACAATCAATCAATAGTTATGAGCCTGAACAGTTATAATAACATGTCCTCACAAATGCTGATAATAACAATAACTAAGCACGGCGGATAATAACAACAATTTCGTGTCAATCGGATTTACGGTTTGTCCAGGGCAAGCTAAAACGCGTAGAAATCTGTTTAAGTGAATTTTAAATTTAAATAGTCGATTTGAAAACCTATCTTTCAAATACGATCCAACTGGCTCCCGATATATATTCCATTGCGTTCGGAATATGGGTAATACATTATAAACGCCAAGCGGCACGTTTCGTTTCGAGTTCGAAATTTTTTCGGACGAATAGTGTTTCAGAATTTTCTATAAAAGGACGTTATTCTTTCTATTTGCAAACCAAAGTTTCCAGCCGCCATTAACATTTCTATGGCCGAGAATGCTCGATACTTCCTCCTCTATTATCTCTCAATCCATCATTTATTATAAAAAATCTCCAACTATAATATCGAAGGGGATGACGAGATCTATCGATCTATACGGTGATGATCGAATGTAATCAGGTGAATCGACGACGGTTCCTATTCAAAACGCACGTGGTCAAACTTGTTTTTCTCGGCTATAGATGAACCGAGCTCGGCGTGGTTTGGCGTGATGGCATGTCGTGGCTGGAGCTTTGAAGTGGTGATGGCCGATCGTGTCGAAGTGGATGTTGGAGGTTGCGTTATTTAAGGCAAAGTGGCAGCCATGATGGGTTTTGCGTACGTGAAAGAACGAACAGAGGAGAAAGAAAATAGCGGCCTAGATTTCTAATTCCAGATCTTACGGCCGAGTTAAAATGTTATCGGATTTGTTTGATTATGTTCAGCATGATAGGGGGCTCTCGTGTTGTGAACAGTGACGAAGCTTAGACGCTTACCCCTACATGTCCCTAGTGTGAAAGGGTTGGTTGATAGTCGAGAGGCTTGACGTAAAAGCAGATCCGAGGTACCATATGTTGTCGCCTCCATGTTGAAAAGCAGGAGTGCCCCATGTTGAAAAGCAGAAGGGTAGCGGGATGGTTGAAAAGCCTACCGGGGCGGATCCGAAAAAACCCATTCGTCACAGTTGATATCGGAGCTTAGATTTTGTATATTCCTAAGCTTTGATGTGTACTCCGTATTGATAGGGACAGTAGCACCCTAGATTGAGTTGAGTGTATTATATATATGTGCGTGTATTTGTTAGTGAATATAAAATGTTTTATATTGTGTTTGCTTATCCGTTGAGCTGTTTATGAATTCTGGTCGGTATGTGGGACGCCATATTATCGATAGGGATTTCCAAACTCTTAAACGAGGCAGGTCGACATAGTATCATTTTAAATTGGGTAAATGAAATACTTTTACCTCGATTATATTTTATATATAAAGGAATAATTTTTCAGAAATTATCAAAGTGTATATAAATTGAATTGATTGTTTGGTTGTTTGAAAATGTAAATATATGTAAGTTAATAAAGATGTTTGAATAATCTAAATAAAAGCAACAATTGTAAAAGAATAAAATTATATAAGCAAATGAATTATAAGTATGGAATTATAATTAATATGATTTATAATTGTGAAATAATCTTATATATAAGAAGTGGAACTATTTGAGTATATTTATAAATATAAGTTGTAAATAAAAATGGACTTAAACTAAGAATTTGAAAATTTTGAATTCTGTTGATTTGAAAGTTGTTTTTTAAAGTAAAAGATGTTATACCATTATAAATCTAAATAAGATAAATAAATTTGAAATGAATCTTATATAAGTGAGTTGAAATTATATAAGTAAAGATTTTAAATGTGATTTCTAAATAAAAAGAATTTTTAAATGAATATAAAGCACTGAATTCACTATTGTTGCTGGAAAATAATAAGGGTGATGACTGCAGCATCGTCGGTATCATTTTTGAGTTTCTGAGTGATGGTTTTGCTACCAATAGTAAATTGAAATTGAAGTGTTGTTGTGATAAATGAATTCGATTTAAAATCCAAGTTGTAATTAATAAATATAAGTAAAATAAGTTTTTGACTGACTTATAAAGTTAAGTCAAGATTTAATTTTGGTAAAGTTGAAATAAATTTGAGTTAGCATATTAGATATATGATTTGAAATTTAACTAAAGGAAAGTTAATAAAGTGAATTAGATTTGAAATTATAAAATGAGTTTTGTGAATGGAAGTGAACTTAGGTAGATGTTCACGGAACTAGGAATAAATAAGTGGTATAACTTATAAAATGAGAAAAGGTAAGCAAAACCAATTGTTAAAATGGTTAAACACTTTTTGTTAAGCAAAACAAAATCTTAGTTTGAATAGCAGATTGAAATTTGACTTAAGTAAAAGTTAAATAAAATAGAATTTAAATTAAATTAGTAGTGAACTTAAGTTGTATAGTGAAAGTAAATGTAAATGAAGATGAAATGAAATATAACTTAAGTGATGTTAAATGAAGTTGATTTTGGTATTGAAGAAAATTAATAAAGTGAGTTAATGAATGAATTGAATTTAACTAATGGAATAGATTAGTAAGTAAAATATGGATTGAGTGTTAATCAATTGAATGTAAATGAATTGATATGGAACAGTGGATGCAAGTGTTAATTCAGAAAAAGCTTGTGAAATTGGAAATTGAATAATTGAATGAATGTAATGTAAATATATTTGGTAATGTTGGATATGCGTTGGCTGTATAGAAAATTCATATGAAATTGAATTAATGAAATTGAAGCTAAATAGTAGAATCCAAAATGGAAGTTAAGTGGATTTAAATAAAATTGAATTTTATTTAATTTAAATTGAAAGTGAACAAATTTGAATGTAATTAGTGAATATAAACTAATTGAATATGAATGAAAGATTAGTAAAATCCAAATGTTAACAAATCAAATGTGATTTAAATTGAAAATCAATTCAATGAATATTAATAAGAATAGTGAATGTACGTCGATTTGGTTATGGATCGATTGGATAGATATGGTTTGTTGGATGATAGTTGTTTGATGATTGGATTTGTTGTTTTTGATTGCATTTGCTATATTGGCATATATAGTTGTTGGTACATGTTGTATATTGATATTACTTTCATATATACATGTTTCTCATGGTTTGTTAAGTGTTTAGTAGGTGCGGAAGGCGCTTGCTTCGCATTTGGAGCTCGCTTTCATGCTATATTAGTCGTATATGCTCGCTAATAATATATAAGGTACATATCTCGGATTACATATCGTACTTCTACACTTTTTTCCCTTCGGGATGCCTCATCCTCGATGATGAGATGTATATTTGTGATATGTACATTGTTATTTTTTTCCGAATCGAACCGCGCAAAGGAGGCTATGGCGAATTTTTTTGAAAATCTAAGGTGTTAGTAAAATTTTGAGAAATTGGGAAAATTTGTCAAAACTAAACTTTTGACATTAAGTTAAACGTTAAACGATATAGTGGGTTTTGAAAAGATAACTATGTATGACTTGAAAACTTAGAAAAGTTTTTGTAAGAGTTTAACTAATGGATTTGGGAAAGTTAAACACTTAGAGATTTGGTAAATCTAATTTAAACGAATTGTTTTGAAAAGTTAATGGATTTTTGTGACTTTTTCTAACTTGATAATTTCAAGGACGAAATTCTTTTAAGTAGGGGGGAATGTAATGACCCAGAATTTCAGTCATTTGAAATTCGTATATTTAATTGATTTTAAATATTCAAAAGTAAATTAATAATGTGACGACCCGAAAATCCGTACCCTTTGAATCGACAATAATCCACACATGTCCGATCCAAAAAGCACCGACTGACGGAAAGTCAAGAGAAAGAAAAGAAGAGAGAAGAAGAGAAGAGAATAAAGGGAGAAGATAGAACTAAACAGAACAATACAGAATCTCACATCGCAGCGGAAAATATATAATATCATATCAATGATCTTTACAAAACAGAAGTTGTATATATATACACACACACATCAATCAGAGTTCAACAATCAATCAATAGTTATCAGCCTGAACAGTTATAATAACATGTCCTCACAAATGCTGATAATAACAACAACTAAGCACAGTGGATAATAACAACTATTTTGTGCCAATCGGATTTACGGTTTGTACGGGGCAAGCTAAAACGCGTAGAAATCTATTCAAGTGAATTTTAAATTTAAATAGTCGATTTGAAAACCTATCTTTCAAATACGATCGTATTGGCTCCTGATATATATTCCATTGCGTTCGGAATAGGGAAATACATTATAAATGTCAGGCGGCACGCTTCGTTTCGAGTTTGAAAATTTTCGGATGAATAGTGTTTCAGAATTTTCTATAAAAGGACGTTATTCTTTCAATTTGCAAACCTAAGTCAACCCTAGGGTTTCCTATCGCCAATAACATTTCTATGGCCGAGAATGCTCGATACTTCCTCCTCTATTATCTCTCAATCCATCATCAATTACAAAAAATCTCCAACTACAACATCGAAGGGAATGACGAGATCTATCGATCTATACGGTGATGATCGAGTGTAATCAAGTGAATCGATGACAATTCCTATTCAAAACGCATGCATTCAACCTTGTTTTTTTGGGCTGTAGATGAACCGAGCTCGGCATTGTTTGGAGTAATGGCATGTCGTGGTTGGAGCTTTCAAGTGGTGATGGCTGATCGTGTCAAAGTGGATGTTGGAGGTTGCGTTAATTAGGGCAAAGTTGCGGCCATGATGGGTTTTGCGTACGTGAAATGAAGAACGAAGGAGAAAGAAAATGGCTGCTTAGATTTCTAATTCCAGATCTTGTGGCCGAGATAAAATGGTATCGGGTTTGTTTGATTATGTTCAGCATGATAGGGGTTTCTCGCTTTGTGAACAGTGACGAAGCTTAGACTCTTACCCCTACATGTCCCTAGTGTGAAAGGGTTGGTTGATAGTCGAGAGGCTTACCGTAAACGAAGATCTGAGGTACCATATTTTGCTGCCTCCATGTTGAAAAGAAGGAGTGCCCCCATGTTGAAAAGCAGAAGGGTAGCGGGATGGTTGAAAAGCCTACCGGGGCGGGTCCGGAAAAACCCATTCGTCACAGTTGGTATCAGAGCTTAGATTTTGTATATTCCTAAGCTTTGATGTGTACTCCGTATAGATAGGGACAGTAGCACCCTAGATTGAGTTGAGTGTATTATATATATGAGCGCGTATTTGTTAGTGAATATAAAATGTTTTATATTGTGTTTGCTTATCCGTTGAGCTGTTTTTGAATTCTGGTCGGTATGTGGGATGCCATATTATCGATAGGGATTTCCAAACTCTTAAACGAGGCAGGTCGACATAGTATCATTTTAAATTGGGTAAATGAAATAATTTTACCTCGATTATATTTTATATATAAAGAATTAATTTTTTAGAAATTATTAAAGTGTATATAAATTGAATTGATTGTTTGGTTGTTTGAAAATGTAAATATATGTAAGTTAATAAAGCTGTTTGAATAATCTAAATGAAAGCAACAATTGTAAAAGAATAAAATTATATAAGCAAATGAATTATCAGTATGGAATTATAATTAATATGATTTATGATTGTGAAATAATCTTATATATAAGAAGTGAAACTATATGAGTATATTTATAAATATAAGTTGTAAATAAAAATGGACTTAAACTAAGAATTTGAAAATTTTGAATTCTGTTGATTTGAAAGTTGTTTTTCAAAGTAAAAGATGTTATACTATTATAAATCTAAATAAGATAAATAAATTTGAAATGAATCTTATATAAGTGAATTGAAATTATATAAGCAAAGATTTTAAATGTGACTTACAAATAAAAAGAATTTTTAAAAGAATATAAAGCACTGAATTCACTACTGTTGCTGGAAAATAATAAGGGTGATGACTGCAACATCATCGGTATCATTTTCGAGTTTTCGAGTGATGAATTTGCTACCAATAGTAAATTGAAATTGAAGTTTTGTTGTGATAAACGAATTTGATTTAAAATCCAAGTTGTAATTAATAAGTATAAGTAAAATAAGTTTTGGACTTATAAAATGAAGTAAAGATTTAATTTTGGTAAAGTTGAAGTAAATTTGAGTTAGCATATTAGATATACGATTTGAAATTTAACTAAAGGAAAGTTAATAAAGTGAACTGGATTTGAAATTGTAAAATGAGTTTTGTGAATGGAAGTGAACTTAGGTAGATGTTCACGGAATTATGAATAAATAAGTGGTATAACTTATAAAATGAGAAAAGGTACGTAAAACCAATTTTTAAAAGGGTTAAACACTTTTTGTTAAGTAAAACAAAATCTTAATTTGAATAGCAGAATGAAATTTGACTTAAGTAAAACTTAAATAAAATAGAATTTGAATTAAATTAGTAGTGAACTTAAGTTGTATAGTGAAAGTAAATGTAAATGAAGATGAAATGAAATAAAACTTAAGTGATGTTAAATGAAGTTGATTTTGGTATCGAAGAAAATTAATAAAGTGAGTTAATGAATGAATTGAATTTAACTAATGGAATAGATTAGTAAGTAAAATAGGGATTGAGTGTTAATCAATCGAATGTAAATGAATTGATATGGAATAGTGGATGCAAGTGTTAATTCACAAAAGCTAATGAAATTGAAAATTGAATAATTGAATGAATGTAAAGTAAATATATTTGGTAATGTTGGATATGCGTTGGTTGTATAGAAAATTCATATGAAATTGAATTAATGAAATTGAAAACTAAATAATTGAATCCAAAATAGAAGTTAAGTGAATTCAAATAAAATTGAATTTTATTTAATTTGAATTGAAAGTGAACAAACTTGAATGTAATTAGTGAATGTAAACTAATTGAATATGAATGAATGATTAGTAAAATCCAATGTTAATGAATCAAATGTGATTTAAATTGAAAATCAATTCAATGAATATTAATAAGAAAAGTGAATGTATGTTTATGGTTATGGATTGATTGGATAGATATGGTTTGTTGGATGATAGTTGTTTGAAGATTGGATTTGTTGTTTTTGATTGCATTTGCTATATTGGCATATATAGTTGTTGGTATATGTTGTATATTGATATTACTTTCATATATACATGTTTCTCATGGTTTGTTGGGTGTTTAGTAGGTGCGGATGGCGCTTGCTTCGCATTTGGATGCCTCATCCTCGATGATGAGATGTATATTTGTGATATATACATTGTTATTTTTTTCGGATCGAACCGCGCAAAGGAGACTATGGCGAATTTTTTTGAAAATCTAAGGCGTTAGTAAAATTTTGAGAAATTGGAAAAATTTGTGAAAACTAAATTTTTGACATTAAGTTAAACGATATAGTGGGTTTGAAACGATAACTGTGTATGATTTGAAAACTTAGAAAAAATTTTGTAAGAGTTTAACTAATGGATTTGGAAAAGTTAAACACTTAGAGATTTGGCAAATCTAATTTAAACGAATTGTTTTGAAAAGTTAATGGGTTTTTGTGACTTTTTCTTATTTGATAATTTCGAGGACGAAATTCTTTTAAGTATAACGACCCAGAATTTCAGTCATTTGAAATTCGTATATTTAATTGATTTTAAATATTCAAAACTAAACTTATAAGCTGAATAACTTGTATTTAAAATATAACGATTTAATTGGATAATTAAATTGTTAATTTAATATTTGAAATTGCGTAAATAATTGGCAATGATTTAACCAATAAAATATTAATTAAAAGGGCCTAGTGATTGTTATGGTGCTGAATATTTGTTTGTTTGTTCTGATAGTTAAATAACCGACTATCAAACTTTGTCAAAATTTTAGTTCCTTGACTTGATATGGGAACTATTTAGTCGTACAATTAGTACGTAGCCTTCTGTGTAGGCTTGATTATCCTTTGTGTTGAGGATGTTGATACGTATAGTGCGGAGTATTACTCCAATCTATCGAGCTTTCTTCTTGTCCCGAAGGATAGCAAGTTGAAAGTTGGAGACGTGATAAGTCTATGAGACTTAGTTTCTGTGTGAAGTTGAGAAACGCCTTTGCGTTGTTGGTGCGAAGAGACGGGGATCGGTTTATCCGAAAACCACTTCGCCCAACGTATATGCAACGATTGTGCAGGTTGCTTATTGTTGATATTGATATTATGGATTTTCATAGTGGGGGCTGCTTGTTGATCGTTTGGGATTAAAATCCCAATATACATCCAGTAGCAGTGGTCTCTTCGTTATGAAATATCCAATGCAAGGACTATTCGCTACTAATCCTAGGGATTTCCCGACAGGATGTGGTAGGAAAGTACCTTTGATTTGTCCTGTTCCTGGACAACTTCTATGGATGTTTGTCTGACATTGCATTTCTATAGATTACGTACATTGGTTTTTACAAACGTACATCAGTGGTGGCAGAGAAGGCAACTTCTCTTGGCTTAGCACCCTCCTTGAGACGTATGAGCTTAAGAGTTGTATTTTTGTGGAAGGCAATTAGTAACCAACGGAAATGGCTGTGTGGCATTCAAAGTGATGTGATATGTGATTGTGAAAGGTAATCGTTACCTCGTCGGGCCTCATCAACCGGAAATGACCAAAACAGGGTTAGATGTGGCAAGACTAAGTGGGTCATTCCCAAGTAGGATATGATCATCCTCTTCTACATATATCTTTGCACGCTATGACGTCGTGTATCTGATTTTTGTGGTTTGTATGCTAGAGGGCCCTCGGTAAGGTCGGTAACGACCGGAGGATGACATATTCGGTACCATCTAGTTATAGAGGTGGGCCGGTCTTGTGCTGGTAGAGAAACTTTGTGATGGTTTCTCGGTACATTCTTCTAGAGATGTACTGCCGGAAGGTAGTCCCTTCACCTGGTCATTTGTATGGAAATCTAAACTCCACTACGTGTTTGCCATTTTGATTGTATTACCCAATTGGGCTATATGCTAGAATTTAATCAATGTAACAATTTCGGCTATGATTAATATTATTTGTATATAGTAGACACTACTATAATATAAGAGGATTTGATATGATATAATATGTGTGGACTTGTTTTACGAGATACTTTTGTTTTGAAAACTAAGAAAAAGTTTGGTAATTTAATAAATTCAATTGAGTGTGTTTCTCACGCTGGTTTACCAGACTGATCCGGGCGTTCATCCCTTTCAATGCTTGGGTCAGACCTAGTATATTTACAGGTCTAGATTTGATGTCTTTGGAGCTTCGGCAATAGAGCTGGGGATCTTCATTTCGTATACGCGTATGTGTTTTGATTATTGATTATCCGTTGTGCTTAGTTGTTGTTGTTATCAGCATTTGTGAGGATAGGTTATTATAACTATTCAGGCTGATAACTATTGATTGATTGTTGAACTCTGATTGATGTGTGTGTGTGTGTGTGTATACAGTTTCTGTTTTGTAAAGATCATCGATATGATATTATATATTTTCCGCTACGATGTGAGATTCTATATTGTTCTGTTTAGTTCTATCTTCTCTCTTTCTTCTCTTCTCTTCTTCTCTCTTCTTTTCTTTCTCTTGACTTTCCATCAGTCGGTGCTTTTTGGATCGGACATGTGTGGATTATTGTCGATTCAAAGGGTATGGATTTGCGGGTCGTCACATCTGGTCTTCATATGTACATGTCTGGTGCTGTTATTTTGATCTTGTTATAGTTTGACTCCGGTTGCTTCATGTACAGTCACAATCTCTTTGTGTTCATTCGAGTCTGGTTTGCATTCATGCTGGTGCCTGACCTTGTTTGATTTCTTTGTATTGTTGTTTGCTTCATTCTTGTGTTCTCTGTTGCTCTTAAAGTCTGGTACAATTGTGTTCATTATTGTTTGTCTCTATTCTTGTAGGTGGCATCTCCATGTATATACATACATATATGTTTGTATATATGTGTGTGCTTCATTTTGCCTTTGTATATTACATTCAAGTTGACTGGTCTGAACGCAAGTCTTGAGTCATGTGCACATTTGAGCATGTTGTTCTCATTTGCATCTGACCATGCCTGAATGTTGTCTTGACGCATTTGCTTGCTGATTTCATTTGGTTTGGTGCACTTTGGTCCATATTGTATGTTGGTTGACTATTGAATTTGTACTTGACCGTTCTATTTTTGTTTTTGTATTGCACCTGTGTTGAATCCAGCGTAAGTTTGGGTTTGACCTTGTGCTCACATGTCCCTGCTATTTTAACAAGCAAGTGTATATCAGTGTGCACGACCTTGTGGCATGTTCAGTGATACACTGTCCATGTCACAAGTTGTTCGTGTAAGATGAATTAACAAAAATGACGACGAACAACTCAAATAACTGAGGCAATAAAATTTTCAAAACAAACACTTTATTGAACACTGCAAAATATTTTCTTTTTCAATTTTACTACGTTAGTGTTTATTTTGCAGATAGTTTAGATGCTGGATTCAGGCTGGAACAAAGTTGAAAATCAAATACGAGTGTTGAGTGAATATGTAGTGAGGTGAAATTGTAAAGTGAAAATTGTGTTGTAATTGAAAATGTGTAAATGTAGTGAGAGCTCAAATTTGTACTATTGAATTTGCAATAAAATATTTGTTTGAATATGAATTTTGGGTTATTTATTTTATTCAACAAATTTTATTTAATTATGTGGAAAAATAAAATAGTACAATAACAAATACATTTAAATTAATATATATATATATCATATGATATTGTATTCTACATTATACTCTTTTTTCTTTCCTAAAACCATTTGGACTGTTTGTTGACCTCATCTCATGCGACTAGGCAAAGCTAGAACACAAGAACGTTTACTCAAATTTGCCTTTATAAGGACGTTTCCATCCCTTGCACGCAATTAGTTGATAATCCAAACTTCAAATACATAGTGGAACCCTAAGAGCAATGACATCCTCCTCTAGACCCCACTGATCTCATTTTCGAAGTGCTAGAAAGAAAAAAAAATCATACAACTCAGCTCCCCAGAACATGTCTCCTTTTCTGACGGCGGAAAACTTGCAGATAATCTCAGATATGATGCTATGAGAGATGAGGCGGGACTGGCCAAGAGACAGGATGAGATTCTCAAAGGCA
Organism: Allium cepa; assembly: GCA_030765085.1. Lineage (NCBI taxonomy): Eukaryota > Viridiplantae > Streptophyta > Magnoliopsida > Asparagales > Amaryllidaceae > Allium > Allium cepa. Next base: position 842,375,353 of record CM060928.1, read on the forward strand.
AGCAGGTGATCATTAGGCAAGCGGAGGCTGACAACAGAGTCATGGAGGAACACCAGCGGGTTAGACCCTCAAGATGGGGAGCCTGGCCTACGGCCGAGGAAATTGACAACATGGTTGATAAAGACACTAACTTAACATTACGTCATATGCACATTCACCATGGCAACCCAGTGTTGGAATTTCATGACATGGAGATCGATCCCTCCTTCGGAGCTAGAACCATTCACCCCACCTGGGAATAGCCCTGCCCTCTCAACTACCTCAATGCGAAGGAGTGCTAGATTGATATGATGCAAGCCTCACACTCCCTAGTCACTAGTAGTATTTTTCCAACCAATTATTTTTACTTCTGCAGAAAAAAAATTGAACAAAAAGTTGCTCGCTGCATGGGTATTATATTAAACCCTGATAATATAATGGCCATGCAAGCGATTGAAAAATATTCCCTAATTAAAAAATTTATTGCTTTGCTACACCTGGATATTCTTTTCATGCAAGAATCAAAAATTGCCAACCCATGCCACGTGTCATACGGTAGTATTGAAGGAAATTCCCTGGCTATATGGGAATATACAAGGGTCATTGGCTCCAAAGGAGGTATCCTTACTGCTGGGGATAAGGCCAAATGGAGACTCATCCAGGTTATAAAACACCCTAATGTTTTGCATGTTATCCTTGAACACACCTTGTCAAACAAATTGTATTTTTTCCAATATTTATGAACCACATTCTAGTCCGAAGAGGCTGACCCTTTAGAAAAACTGCTCTATCCTAAGTCATAGCTGAAGTGTAGGACAAAGTTTCTCTCCATTGAGCTTTGGGTTCTTAGGGAAGATTTCATCATCACTCTCACTCAATAGAGAGAAACTCTGTCCTACACTTCAGCTATGACTTGGGCATTTTTAATTCTTTCATCAATTCCCATGAACTCTTTGACCCCCTATTAATAATAGACTCTTCAACTAGAGTAACAAACGAAACTCCTCCTCCTTTTCCAAGCAGACCACTTCCTTCTTAATTCTTCCTTGTAAGATTCTCACCCCCTTACCTCTATCCATGGCCTCCCAACGCTCATCTCTGGCCATTGAAAAAGCCACTAGATCTAGATCTCAGTTCGAGAAGTTATGGTTGCTGGAACTAGGATTCGAGGCTATGGTTTCAGATATCTGGATGGCCTCTCCTAACCACCCTTCTACCATCGCCTCATTGGTTGGGAAACTCAGATATCCAAGGAAACACCTCAAGTCCTGGTCTTCTTCAATTTGTGGCTCTCTCTGATGCAGAAATCAAATCTTTAGAATAAAATCCTTGACATCCTTGAAAAGTCCAGACCCCTAACCCCAGACGAGAACTCTCAACTGGATCTTTTTGAGCTTGAGTCGGAAAGATTAACGAAACAAGAAGAGACTGGGTGAGGGAAAGCTCTAAAGTTTCCTGGCTCAAGTACAGAGATAAAAACATGGCCTACTTCTACAGAATCGCCAATGGTAGAAGAAGGTCGAACTGCATCCACAAGATATTCATGATGGGAAAAGCTTCCATGAACAAGAAGATCTCAACCACATGTTCACCAAATACCATAGATAGCTTCTTGGTCCATCCCGTCTACACCGGCCTTCCGTTGTTCGATATGAGCTATACCCAATCCCTCCCCGACTATAGATGATTACCCTTTTTTATAAGAAATCCTTGCTGTCGTCAATGAAATAAGTGATGACAAGACCTATGAACCCGATGGTTTTTGCCCTTTGTTATATAAGAGTTTTTGGTCCATCCTCAAAAAAGGATGTCCTTGAGATGTCGAATTCTATACCAAACCTTCCCAAATTGCCAGGACGGGCGCAATATTGTCCTAATTACGAAAAATCTAGTGCCAACGCCTTGTCTGACTTCAGACCCATAAGCCTTATCAACACCTCCTTCAAACTAATCACTAAGTTTCTGTCGAATAGACTCAAAGTTCACATTTCTTCTTTGGTCGGAGCAAACCAATCAGCCTTTATCCTCGGTAGGTCCATCCTTTACTCTGTTGCCATCACCCAAGAAGTCATCTCCCATTGCCACATAACCAACATTCCATGTGTCCTGATCAAACTTGACTTCTCCATATCCTTCGACACTATCAATTGGGACTTCATCGCTGACACACTCATTCGTCGAGGCTTCTCTCAAAGATGGATCGGTTGGATCAACAATATCCTTCATACTAGTATGTCAACTGTATTGGTTAATGGTGTTGAGGGAGGTTTAATTAACCTTGCATGGGCTTCGATAAGGAGAACCCCTTTCCCCATTTCCTTTTGGTCTGGGTGCTGGTGTCTTTGACAGAATGAACAAACTGACTATCTCTCATCATCTCCTTTCAGGTATTAGCCACTCGAACTCTGACCATAGTGTTTCCAATATCCAATATGCTGACGGTATCATCCTACATGTCTCTCCCTCCCTTGCCAAATCCATAGCAAAATGGATATACAGATGCTTGCCCGACGAAAATTTTATATATCTCCTTTTTGGGTTGGAGTTCTTTCTATTGTTGATGGAATCAAACCCCGTTTGACGATCAAGGTTGGTAATGGAAATAATGCAGTTTTTGGTTTGATGCTTGGCTTTTTAATACCCCATTAAGGATTCTTCTCCTTGACCTCTACAACTTTACCAATAATCGATCTTTGACGGTATCTAATGCTTGTATGACGACGTAGTTAACATATTTTGTGGTCACCAATCAAACATGTTGAACGAAGAACTCTATTTTATTCAGCTATGCAATTTTAGGTTGTGCAATCTCGAATTGCACGATTGTCATGCTCAAAAAATTACTCCAAACAATTGCAAACGAATTATATACGTGTTTGTTGCAAACGAATTATATACGTGTGTGGAAGTACGACCACTTTTTTGAGATCGACAAAGCAAAAGTTAATTTGAGATCCACGAAGCAAAAGTTAATGGTTACATCATCCAAACATTCCATTCACAAATTATAAGCGAGCCTTTTCCACCTCATGAGCTCTAAAATAATGAAATTAACTGACTTGATGTCCTAAATTTATATACTCTTATAAATGATTAAATCTTTAAAAACATCACTATACTAATAAAGAATTCAATTAAAGTGTTTAAGAATAATAATAAACGGTTGCAACTATACTAATCCATATAATGTTTTCAAGTTTTTCAACGAAGAATCGGTTTGGGGGCCCCAAAAAAACCAGACAAGAGGCGGAGATTACACAGGAACAAAAACTTCAAACGCATTGCTCAATTACAAAAATGATTGTCATATACAACATAAGTTCTGCAAAATTGCTAGCATCATTACGAAAACAATGAATAATTTTGACCACAGGATACCTTACATCTAATGCTACCAAAAGGGGCAGCCATTCTCCAGAATTCTGCAGGTTATGATGCCTCCATTGAGATTGTACCAGGAGTTTTCTTCACAAAGTTGAGCTTAGCTTGCTTAACTTTCTTCGCCGGCTCTGTTCATCAAAATTAAGTGATGAAATATTAACATTGTAGTATATTTCATATTGCATGTAGCAATGCTCTTCGTAAATTAATAGAAGCTGTATTGAATAGATTAGAGGGAGAGATATGTACTTGTTTCATTTTTGGAAGAGATGACCGTACATTTCCATTCTTCATATTCCTTCTTGTCCATTAGTTTCTTCCGTTTATAGCTCGAAAGCTGAAAATCAAGATAAACGCTGAACATTTGCACAAATCCAGAATGGTTATGCTTGTTTACAGTGATGTAGGCATGAATTAAACAAGAATTGCAAGCTTGAATTCATGCTAGTGATTGTTATACTATGTGCACTTTCATAAATAAAAAAAGCATGACAGACTACCTGAAGTTCATCATGTTCATCGTCTATGGAACCATCAGAATCAGACATGTCGTCTTCTCGATCTCTTTTACCAGGGAGTACATCCAACAGTTCTGAACAATATATTTTTAGAAGAAAAAAAGGGTAGGTAAAACATTATTAACATGCTAATGATGAGAATTTGGTAAGGACAGAGAAAGATGTACCTCGATGACCTTTAACTGTATTTGAATCTTTCTTTTCTTTGGAAGTTCCAAAAGCATCAAAACATAAGTCAAGCATAGAATTAGATACCTGTAATTTAAAGCATGTCAAGGACATTTTATCGGATTTTTTTTTGGGTTACTTAAAAGTACAGTAGTAGCAAGTAATTGAACCCTCACAGTTGCAAACTCTGCCTCTGATGTACCACAGAGCTCAATTAGCTTTAGCTTATCAACTTTGAGCTGCAAGATGTCATTGAACTTACTAAACATGAGTAATGAATTAATTATGAATTAAACATTAATTATGAGAATAATGATTTACCTTGTGTCTTTTAGCACAGAGGTAAAATGCAACAGCAGTAAATACAGGTCTGTTGAAATCTGCATTTGCTCTTCGCGAAGCTGGCAAGGAGGCCATGAACCTCTCCTTGTAGCTGGAAATTTGTACCATTCATTTGGAGAAAATTAGCACGCATGTTACACATGATTTTTCTATCAGATAAGATCCACTCAGTGCAATCATAAAAATGTGCATGCTTCCATAAATATACTCTCAGCCCTGCCGCTTCTATCAAAACATATTCTGAATACATGTTTCCACTAATAGAGAACTAGTTTCTCCACGGGAGAACATAAAGAATGTCAAGTATAACAACGTGAATATCGTGATTTGCTTTTATTGGGAAGTGTTCTTGCATATAGAGGGATAAACAGTGGCCAGCATTGGCAAAGTCAATTTGGCTCAAGGGAAATGCTACGGTGATCAATATTAACGCTTTGATGCATTTCACCGAACTTTCTGCCAATTTTCAGTCAAAAGGAATGTTTCTTGAATAAAGTTTCAGAAGATAGTAACAATGTAGCAAAATTAAGCAAGATGTGTCTAACATGCTCGCACCAAAAGTAACCAATCAATAGAAAGAACTAATTGTTTAGCACATATCCATTCGAGTACTAGATTACATAACTAAAAAACCGTGTAGCAGACGTTACAGCATTTCTAAAGCATATTCAGCCATATGGAGATTACAAATTTGATGCACCGGTTTACTATAGTCAAGTCCGAGAAATGCAATGCATAATATGCACATATTATATAGCACGCACAAGGCAACTGAGTAGAAAGATAAGTAACTTACAGAGCTAGCCCCTTTTGCACAAATGACACAAGCCTTACACAACCAAACTGAATTGCAAGCTCCCGAACATCAAGCTTCACTCTGTTTTAACACAAAATTAATTAGATATGTTTTATCAAATGTTTTGATTATACAAAATATGAAACACGGAGAGAAAATAACACTCACTTGACACCAATTCCATTCTGTATTGCATTGAAGGATCTGATGTAAGCTTTTTCAGACATGCCGCTAATTCTTACTGCGCTTTGCCTATCAAATATCACTTGCAACCTAAATGTGCCAAAAACCAAACCAGATCGACCATTAAACATCAAGCTCATTTTGATTATATGACTCTTAAAACTAGAAGAGCGTGCATCAAATACCAAGCAAACTAAATCACAGTGTTAAGAATTGATAATAGAGATGTAATTGTGCTTTTTTTTTTGATCTGAGCGAATGAATCGATCAAAAATACAAAACATTCGGATCAGAAATAAAATTATTGATACCAGAAAATGGAAAACAAAAAACATATCAATGAATATCGAACTACCTAGAAGCAGCAATCTCCAGACAGATGATTGCTTTGCAAACCTCGCCCTGCATAAACCCAAACCCAATAGAATGAAAATCAAAACCCGATAAAATACAATAAAATAAGCCCAAACGAAAAATTAGGCACCCGCGGAACTTACAACACCCATAAGGGAAGAATCAAAATGAATATCTGAGAGACGACGAAGCTCTTCAGCCTTCCGAATCAAGAACTTGTTGGAACCAAGACCAAATTTCGATGCAATGCTTGACATCTCCATTTTCAGAAAATAAGTATTAAATATAATAAATCGATAATTTCGAAAAAGAACTGGAAAATAACTGATCTGAGATTTGGGGGATTTATTTACTGCGGAAGGGAACACAGTTTGATGAAGAGGCGGGAGGAAATGAATTGGTGCGAAAATAATCGCGCTATTTTTCGTGAAATTGTACACTTGTTGGATTGGGCCGGCCCAAAAGTAAGGTATGTCTAAGATTTAAGCCCAATGCCAAAAATAAACTGCATGGTGCCTCTTTTTACCCGCTTATGATCAATAAAATATTACCAATTGCATCATGAATTTTTACTTAGAATTTTATTTTAAGAATAGTTATTTTTTTCTCAAAACTTAGCTTGTTGAAATAATTGAAACGTAAAAAAAGATCAGATAACATAGTGTAATAAGAAAATTAATGACAAGGGAGTATGTTATTACTATATTTTATTTTTCTATAATTTTGTTATTTTTTTAAAACATCTATCCAAGCATGCCTTAATCATTGTGACTAGGTGTATAGAACCATACATAATGATGAATGAACAGATAACACAACTTTAGGACCACTTTGAGTACTTTATTTTTTCCACTACCACGTTACTACGAATATTTCTTATAGAAATAAAATATGAAAATGGAGTCCTTATCCAAATTGGAAAGGCCCATGAAATTAAAAGGAGGACCACAGGCACCCATGTGAGGCTGACCCAACCCACTCGGGTTCATGGATCAGGCCTTTTTATAATTATATTGGTGGTACACACTGTTGAACAAAGAATCAAAAGAAGAAGATTTGTAGTGTGATAATTGAATTTTTTGTTGGAAAAAAGTATGTGCCCTTAACTTCACGTGCACAGAGTAGGTACTCCACCATTGTACTTCATGTCTCCTCACGTATAAAACCATGCTATTCAAGTTTGGTAGGTTTGCCCTTCCTAGTTATTATACTATAATTATTATTCATTTTTCGTAAATTATTTTTGAGAATTACTTCTTGCTGATGTTCAAATTTTCCTTCTTTATCCTCTTAAAAGCGGATAAAAATGCCTTAGGCCCAAAATGTTTACATAAAGTATAACGGGTTAAACCCGATCAAGAATAGTGAAAGGGTAGAAACCCTAGCCACAAAGCATCATATTTTATTTCCTTTGACTATTATTTTTATCTAAACATAGATACTCCGATTTGGGGGTGATTCTTGCAACTACTCCATATCCATAAGTATAGTCTGTCTCAAAGAGATTTCCAAACTCTCATCACTTCTTCGATATCTTTATTGTATGTCGTATCTGGAATATCCTTCTTCAATTCAGCTAGCTCCCTACGTTCTGCGAGAGTTAGCTGAGTTGAACCGGGAGAAGTGTTACTCTCGCTTATGTTCCAAATAGATGAGTGATAGATCAGATTATTAAGAGTGCTTTCATAGAAATGGTCATTTATTTGCTAATTATTAACTTCAAGTTGTAAATCACGATCATTTTGAAGGGATAATTCATTTCTTAGTGAAGACTAGTTAGCATGGTAGCGCCAGTTCAATCGGGTAATTTTTCATTTCGATTTACGATCATGGTTCCTTCCAACTTATTGTCGCTGACTCTTCTTTTGCTGTTGTAGGACCCGTTTTTTGTTTGAATTCGAGAGCGGTCGTCTTCAGTTGTCTTCCTCGAATGATTGGTGTTAAGTTGAGAAATCCATCCTTTGGAAATGTATGAATTGAATTTCCTGGTCGGTAGGTACGCTTCCACTCTTTCCTTATAATTATCTAGATCAATAGTCTTGATTTTGGTTGTTTGGATCTCTTGTTTTTTACTTGCTTCGTGAATTAGAATTTGATATTCGACTTCAATGATTTTCCATCTTTGAATGTTTTCTGATTCTTTCTTCTTGTGCATTCTCTGGTTTCTTTCCTTCCTAATGTGATATGTATAATTTTTGTTAACAGTATGCATGCTTTGTTGAAATCTGTTATCTTGTTTCTAAACTGCTTTTGAATTTGTTGAATACTCGTTCTGATGTTGTGCATAGACTGAAACTGATTAAGCTTTTGAAACTGATTAAGCTTTAACTAGTTTCTTGTAATAGTCCATATATGTCTTGAATAGATACAGTCAAAAAAAATATGGTCGATGTTTTCCGGCTCATTTTTGCAAAAAAAACAATTGAGTTCCCCTTTTTATTCCATTTATAACATGTGTCTTTGGTAATCAGCCTATTTAATATAGCAAAATAAGCACAATGTGCCACTTTTAGGAAGTTTGATATGTTCCATACAATTTTATGCTAGTCTACTTCATCTTTTGCTCCTTTATTAAATCCCCATGTGATTTTGGAAGAATTTTTTTCTTTTGAAGCTAATTTCCAACACCGAATATCTTTTTGTAGACTTGCATCTATCACAATTTTGCCAACAGCAAACTTGGATATTGATGTTGTTGGTTGCAATTCTGTATTCCATTTGTTGCTTTGTATGATACAGTCTACTTTTGCATTTACTCCACCAAAATGTAGGATATTGTTCCAGTCTAGTAGGTTGACCAAGGATTAGCCATTGATCCAATGGTCAAACCTTAGACTGGTTGGTTTCCTTCTTTCAATTTTCTTTCAATTAATTTGGTACCAATTTTCCAGTTTTTAAAGATATTTTTCCAAGCGCATGAATAATGATTTTCTATTGGCATTGTGCAAAAGTTTTTGCTTTTAACATATTTTTCTTTCATCCATATTTTCTGTAAAGAATCTCCTTCTACAAAATTTCAAAAGAGTTTGAGATTGCAAGCTTCACTTATATCGTTGAAGTTTCGAAGGCTCAAACCTTACGTTTTCTTTGTTTTGCATATTGCTTCTCATGATACTTTGTGATATTTACCTCTCCAAATGAAGTTTGCACGCATTTTCTCTATTTTCTAAATTGCTTTTGATGGACTATTGTGAGTTTATAGTCGATACATAATGATAGCAGTGATGACAGTGTGTGTAAGCTATAATCTGCCTACCATGGACATGAATTTACTAAACCATGCGTATATGCTACTCTGAACGATGTCATATAATCTAGCACAATCCCTGTTTGTAATTTGATACATGCTGAGGGGACACCAGAGCAAAAGTACCCTATTACAACCGCGTTTTTACAAACGGTCAAAAAATGTTGTAATAGAAACATATTACAACGGTTTTATCCTACTTGTTGTAATAAAAGCCTCGTTTTGACAACTATTTTTCTTTGTTTGTTATAAAAAAACCTTAGCATGGCGTTTTTCATTTGCCCGTTTTAATAGATGCCTATTACAACTGTTTTATGTCTGCTGTAATAGATACCACTTTTCATTAATACATCTTCCATGTTAGCCTGTAGTAATAGATGTCTATTCCAACCATTTTCTTTTGTCCGTTTTAATATATGTCAATTTTTACTGCTCTTTTTTTGCTAGTTGTAGTAGATATATATTACAACCTTTTTAGCTTACCATGTGTAATTAATAATCAAAAAAATCATTAATAAATTAATAATTAAATTAACAATAATTAATCAACAAATTAATAAATAATTACTAGTTTATAAATAATAATTACTTTTAAATAATAATAATTAGTAATTAAATAATATGAAATAATCGTTAATTATTAATTATTCATTATTAACTGTTATTTTGAAATATGAAATAATTGGTAATTAATAACTAATAAATAGCAATTAATTTTTAAATATTTAATAATCATTTAATAATAAAAATTAAATATAAATAATATTCCTTAGAAAATGTTTGCCGTGATTAAGAATTAATCAAATAACAATTAGATAATAACAATTAAGTACTTACAACTAAAATTTAATGTATAATAATTAACAATGAATTTGAAATATGAAATAATTCGTACTAATAATAAATATAAATAATTAATAATTAATAAATTAATAAGCAATAAATAAATGATAATTAATTAATAATTACTATTGAATAGTAAATAATAATTAATGATCAAAAATTTGTATGAGTTACTTAACAATTTGTATTTGAAAAAGGTATTTGTATGATTTAATTAATTCATTGCTGTTAGTAATTATTTATGTTGTTGTTTCTAATTTTTTTTAAGAGTTTCAAATTTGTATTAAATTAATATTTAAATGATATTTAATCAAGAATTAATATTAAATATTAAATTCAATTTTTAAATTAATGTTAAATTACAAATGAATAATGTCATTATTTGGTAAAAATTAGAAAGAATACAATAAAAAATATGAAAGTTCAAAATGCTCAAAAACGGTATATCTTCTTTGAATTTGAATAAATATTCATATAATACTTTTTAAAAAGTTCAGTTCAAATGTCTGCTTTAAAACGTATAATACTTCAAATTGCATTCTAAACTAATTTTGGCTCCAACCTCTAAAATTTTGCATCCAAACTCTAACCTCTAAAATTTACATATATTTTCATTTACTAATCTCACTTTTTGAATTTAGCTTTAAATTTCCTCCTTCCCCCTTTTGCAAATTGGTTCGGCGGGAAATTTATTTTAATGTCGCCTCCTCTCATTCAATACATAATATCCCAAAACGAAAATGTTAATTCCATAAATCAAACCCTAAATCGCCACCTTCATCTAACAAGGTATGTTCCCTCCACTTCCCCTCCACTCCTTAAAGCCAACAACTCGATTAGCACCACAAAGTACATCATCTTCACCATCATTCCTCGCAACATATGCGAGCAGTTCTAATGACTTCTGCAACTACATCTCATCGCAAGACGCCACCTCCATGTAACAAACCAGATTTTTTGACCATCGAAAATCGACACTTATACGTCCACTGTATTACGTATCGAGCAATCGAATACCGAAAAAGCCGATTATTAGGGGTGAAATAAAGAAAGAGAAAGAAGAAAACTAAACAACACAGAATCCCATTGTAGGATCGATTTCACCCTAGAGAGGGGTGAATAGGGTGATACTATTAATTATAAAAATTTATCGCAGAAGTTTATATAAAATAATCTCAACACAGATATTTCAAAATTATCGCAGCACGGATAATAGCAGAATAATAAATGCAGAAATAGAACGACATAGAATTTACACAGCTTTGGAAAAGCCCTGCCTATGTGTTGCCCTCAAGGTTTCTACTAGAAATTTAGCAGTCAAACGCTTACACACGTAAACTCATGACACCCGCTATCGACTAGCCTTAACTCTACGTTCAAAACTCTGCCATAACTCAACCACTAAGTTGCGAATTCTCACTACGCCACGTAGTTTGTCCCCTAGTCACACGACTAGAAATTACAATGGTTTTTTAATAGAATATACAATGAAAACAAAACAACCCTAAACCCTAATTTAAAATAAACCAAAGCCTTTATAAACTAGGCCGGCCCACAAAATAAACAAGTGATAGGTTTAAATCCTTTTTCTTTTTGTATTATAGCTTCGGCCCAAATACGTTAACAATGGCTATCGGTCCTCTTTGCTTCTGAAATTAGGGTTTGGAAAATTGAACTGCGCCGCTTAAATTCTGAAGCTTCGATTCCTCTGTTCTCTCTGTTGTCGCTTTCGGCTACTTCAAATACTCGGCTCGTTCAAGTTTGATCGAGTTTGAAGTTGCTTCGGTATGTAATTTGTTACTTTTTCTTTACTGTTTTTTCTTCCTTGTACTCGATTTCGTAGCCGATGATGAATGGGTTTATATAAGGTTTTATTCCCTATAATTTCATTCGAATTAATTTTCGAATTCGTCCGATAATTTTTGTGCTTGGCCGTTGATCTTTGTATGGATGCTTGTGATGATTTCTGATTTTGTCAATGTCATATATTTGTTACCTGATTCCCACGGTGTTGATTTCTGACTTGGTTCACTTCGTATATTTCATTTACTTGGTGTCACGACTTTGTGAATTTGCTAATTTGTTCAACTTGGGTACTGACTTGATTTGACGATGTTGATTTCACTGTGACTTCAGCATTAACTTGTTCAACTTGAAATCCTGATGCAAGCTTTCTTACTCTGCCTTCTACCCGACTTTGACTTTGACATGGATTTGTTTGACTTTGTTTATTTGAAATAATTCCTTGACTTTGGCATGTCTGTTCTTTTCTCTGTTTGGCATCGGCTTCTGTTGTTTTATGATAAGTAGTTGTATCGATGAACTCTATGTACGCCATTGACTGTGATTGTGTTCACTTGATTACTGAACTGCCTTTGTATTGCTTCAAGCCTTGGCTTTGATCATTTCTGTTAGACTGAACTTGTTCGATTTTTACTTATCTTTCTTTTTGACTTCGGCCATATACACTGTGTGAATTCATATATGTGCATATATACATTTGTATGTGTGTATGCATGTATTGTTGAATCTATTCTTGTGTTATCACTGCATACTTTGTTTGCATATCTGTGCACATTGTAGCCTTGATCGAGTCTTGAGATTCGCTGGTCTTTGCTGTACATTGCATACATGTGTGATCATATATGTATGTGTTAGCTTTTGTTTCCAATTATCATAAAAAATGGATTTAGTGCAGTTTCATTTTGTTTGATTGGTCAAATTAAATTTGCTGGTGCACTGAGTTGCATATTTCCTGTTGGTCTGTGCCTTTGTGATATTTGCATGTCATTTGTGTCTTTGATGTTGAGCCGCTGTCTTACTTGATTTGAAATTTTGGTGGCTTCACTTGTGCATTTAGGTTGCTATTCTTTAGTCACTGCTTATTGTTAGTCTTCGTGTAGCTTGACTACACGTATATGAAGCAGTGTTGCATTCCTGATTTCTCCTGCCTTGGCTCTGGTTACATGTGCACCATTTTGCACCGTCTACTGCCTGGTCGACCATTTCAATTCACTGGACTTGGACTTCATTGTTGTATGTATTTGTATGTAGCTTGTTTTCTTGATGCAGTCTTGTTCATGGGTTGATTTCGACCTGTTCATTATGTTGTACCTGTTGTTGCTGGTTTGAGTTTTGTTGCCTTCATGTACATGCTGAGTTTCGTTGACATCGTATGATATGCATTTGCTTGATGGTCTGAATGGACTGTTTAACCTTTCACTTGAGACTGTATGTAGCTTGCATGGCCTTTGTTTCACTCGAGAATTATTTGCATTTTGAGTTGCACCTGTGTTGAATCCAGCTTTAAAGCTCGGGTTTGACCTTGTGCTTGTGTCGTGATTTTATTTGTATTGCACTTGAGTTGAACCCAGCGTTTCATTTGGGTTTGACCTGTGCTCACATGTCCCTGTAACTTTATCAAGTGTATATATCGGTGTGCACGGCCTTGTGGCATGTACAATGATACATTGTGCATGTCACAAGCTATTCATGTATGATGAATTCAAATTTAAATAATGACGAACAACCCAAATAACTGAGGCAAATATTATTTTCAAAATCCACAGTTTATTTTATACTGCAAAAAAATTTCCTTTTCACTTTTACTGCGTCAGTATTTATTTTTGCAGATTGCTCAGATGCTGGATTCGATCTGGAATAAAGTTGAAGATAAATACGAGTGAATGAGCGATATGAAATTGTGATGTAATCGAAATTGTATTGTCATTGAATTTGTATATATATAATAAGAGTTCAAAATTGTGCTATTCAAAATATATTTATTTGAATAAAATATCTGTTTGAATTTAAATACTATGTTATTTATTTTATTCAGCAAATATTTATTTAATTATGTGAAAAATAAAATAGCACATTAACAAATACATTTAAATGAATATATATATATATATATATGTTTATTATCACCAAACAAAAATCATATACTCGCATGTTCAACAATCTCCCCCTTTTGATGATGACAAACATATATTTAAGATTTTGAATTTGTTAAATGTATTTGATCATTCAATTTTCTCCCCCTATATGAATGCTTCCTCTCTACACAAAGCTCCCCCGTCAAATATGCATACAATTAAAAATATGCAAATGAGCCTAAATGCAAATAGAAAATATTTGACCTTTACTTGATTTTATTTGACAAAATCTTAACTTTTCTCTCCCCCTTTTGTTATCAGCAAAAGAGTAATGATGTTAGAAAAATAGAGATAAAGTGATAGATATTAATACAACATTAAAACTCAATCGAATATAAGTATTAAATTTCAATAAAAATAAAAATAAAAAGAAATCATAAATACTCTGTTAGGTGGATATTCCACTTTTAGAATGATGGGAATGATGTCATCATATAAAACCATACAGTTGTGTCTATTTGTGGTATATTTATATCAGGAATTTGAATATGTACCAACCAAGCATAACCGTTAGGACTTTTAAATGAGATTAGTAGTATTCCAATTTCATTTTTTTAAATGAATTCAAGTATCTTCTAACCACGCATAGCCGTGAGGACTTTTAAATGCTATTAAAATCAACTTGTTTATTTAATAAATCAATTTTGATATGTGTTCCATACATGCATAACCGTGAGAACTTTTAAATGAGCATGGAAGCACATAGTCAAAAATTCCAAGTGATTCACCCATGCATAACCGTGAGGACTTTTAAATGAGAGTGAATATTTAGTTTTTTTATTATTATTATTTATTTTAATATAAAATGAAAAACAAATGATTCATGTTTAAATCACCACATATTGACATACTATGTTGGATTATGATTAGTGATGGTTGATAGAAAATGATAGAAATAGAAATGACCATGGAATTTTTACCAACAAAAAGTTTTTATAACTCTTGTTTAAATTTCTAATTTTTTTACTAATTATACCGTCTCAAGTTATAATATATGATTAATATCAACACTCGTCACTTTTTTAATCACAATTTATCTTTTCAATAATTAGTAGGTAGTCAGATTAGTCACTGTAGTCATTTAAAGTCAAATTAAAAAATAATCATAAAATCAATTTATCTAAAAATGACTAATCTGAAAACAAAGTCAAAATTGTTTTTCTAGAAGGGTTTTACGAGAAAAATGTCCGCTAATTTGAAAATTATTTGAAATGAAAAATATGCAGATATTTTCTTTGAAAAATGATGCAGTTACTAAATGTCTCAACATAAATCTCATTCCACTAGTAATTTTTCTATCAACTAGATTACCAGTGTAATCTGCATCAAAATTTCTCTTTCACTCAAGATTATCATTAATTGAATGTTATAGACCAAACCATGAACTTGCAACAAAATCTTGAAGACCTTTTTGAATGAAGTACTTTTCGTTTTTTAATCAAAATCGTGCCAATAAAAAAAACTGTGAATATAGAGTCAGCCATAAAATGTATTATCATTAACCAATAAAACACTATCATTAATCCAAACTAATACATATGAAGCAGTTCAAAGATTCTAGTGATTTTTATAGTGTTCTTGGCATAAGAATATAATTGGCCAACTATTTTGAATAAGTCAGAAACAAAATCAGCATTCATTTCTTTATCAAATAACTGGCTGAATTAAATTCAAATTATGGTGCAGATTATCACATTTAATAAGATGAATATACCATTACCTGTTTTACCTTTACGATAATTTTTCGTTATTGTGATTCTCTCACCTTTATACTAGGTTACGGAACTTTACTTTGTCGCTCGTTGTGTCCCTGGAACAGCCAGAATCCAAGTAATACTATTGTAGTTCCTTAGCTTGCCACCACACCTACATGAAAGAAGAGTTTTGTGACCTATTTGTTTTTATAGGTCCATGATTGTTAATGGCATAATATTTTGGAAAATAATTTTATGGAGACCCAAAACTATTTATATATGTTCCTTTTGGCACCCGGATTTGTTTTACTTTTAAAGATTTTATTTTTGTGCATTTTGGAACCCAAATTGATATAGTTTTCACGTGTTTGGGCCTATACCAACAATTTTTTTGATTATGTCCGAATTTTCTACAAATTGTGCACATTGATTTGGCTTGATTAATTTCATTTCTAACATTTCCAGATTGATTATATCCACGTACTTGTCTAACTGTATTAACAGTTTGTTTTCCTAATAGCATATTCAATGGTTTTTCACTTTTTGAAAATTTATCTGAAGTCGTTGACAATTGTTGGACTTGTGTTTTGAGAGATTCATTTTCGTTTAATAATTGTATGCATTTTTTATTAGAATTTTCTCTTCTTGTATTTTCACTTTCTTTCAAAATTAGAATTTCATTTTCAAGCGATTTAATTTTGATTTCTGATTTTTAATCTCTTCATCGAATGTTGGACACTTATTACACTTAGGGATCCTACTTTGATAGTTTTTAACTAATTGGTCAAGTTGTTTATTTAAATCTATCAAAGTATCCTTTTGTGATTCAAGTTTGGCATATTTCTCCCTAAGTCGTTCAAAACAGCCATTTACTTCGTGGAAATATATAAGTAATTCTGAATGAGTGAGTTTTGATACCTCGCTTGGCTCATCATCATCGTTATCAGCTATATTACCTTGAAGGCACATATCTGCTTTCTCGCTTTCACTGCTAGTACTTGTATTATCTTCATCACTTGTATTCCACGTGGCTACAAAATTTCTCCTTTTTGATTTCTTTTCAAAGTGGTGTCGGCTTTGAGGACAACTGGGCTTGATGTGTCCGGGTTGGTTGCACTTATGACAGATGATTTCTTGCTGTTTTGTGTTATCTAGAACTTTGATTATTCTGCTTTTTAATTTTTGATTTGGAGCTGGATTTCCGTATTTGTAGTTCCACCTTTTTAATCTCTTTATTACCATTTCCAACTCTGGTGCGCCATCCTCATCGTCATCGTCGTCACTTTCAGTTGTTCCTTTGAGAGCTATTGATTTCTTTCGAGTATCTCCTCCTTCACGCTCTTCCTTGAATTTCATTTCTAGCTCATATGTGGTGAGATTTTCGATGAGTTCTTCAACTTTGATTTGTTTTAAATCTTTCGATTCTTGAATAGCGGTCACTTTTGCTTCAAAACCGCATGGAAGACTTTGAAGATTTTTCGGACTATTTCCAATTCCGTGTATGATTTTCCGAGAGCTTTCGATTTGTATACGATGTGGAAAAGTCGTTCGTACATCTCTTTAACATTTTCTTCCTTGGCCATTGTAAAATCTCGTATTCGCAACTCAGCATGGCAAGGCGAGATTCTTTGACTTGAGATGTTCCTTCATGAGTCACTGCGAGTGTATGCCATATTTCCTGCGTAGTTAGACAATGTGGGACACAATTAAATTCAAATTGATCTAATGATCAAATTGTAACGACCCAGAATTTCAGTCATTTGAAATTCATATATTTAATTGATTTTACATATGCACAAGTAAATTTTATAAGTCGAATAACTTATATTTTGAATACCTGGATTTAATTGGATAATTAAATTGATAATTTAATATTTGAAATTGCAAAAATAATTGAAATTTGAATTTAATGTGAATAAAAATGATTTATAAAGTTATATTAAATTCTATTTGAATTAGAATGATGTTATAGAAGTTTTAAAATTGAATTAAAAGTTAATTTGTTGAAATTGAATATTTTAATTATTTAATTGACGTGTAAAAATAGCCATTTTTCAAACAGTCTCGGATTTCAACGAAACAAGTTTCATTGAATCCGTAACGTTAAATTATCGTATAATTTCAAATTTCGTACCAATTGGATTTATGGTTTGTCCGGTGCAAGCTAAAACGCACAGAAATTCGTTTAAGTGAATTTTAAATTAAAAAAGTTGATTCGAAAATGTATCCTCCAAAAACGATCGAATCGGCTCCCGATATATATTTCATTGCGTTCGGAATAGGGGTAAAATATTATAAACGCCAGGTGGCACGCTACGTTTGGAGTTCGAAAAAAAATCGGATGAATAGTGCGCACGAATTTGCTATAAAAGGACTTGTTTCCTATACATTTGCAAACCCTAAAAGTAAACTAGGTTTAGCCGCCATTTACATTTCAGTGGCCGAAAAACTCCATCCTTCATCCTCGATTATCTCCAAATCGGTCAATCAATTCAAAAAACTTTCAACTGCAAACTTGTAGAGCGCGACGAGATCTTTCTTTTCGACGGCTACGATCGTAAATGGAGCTGCCGATCGACGGCAATCTACGTTTGAATGCGACTTTCGAGCACAGTTTTCATGATAGAAGGATGACCGAGCTTTCAGATAATTTGGTTGATGGTGGCTCGCATGATGGTCTTCGAAGTGGTGGCGATGGATCATCGTCTAGATGATCGTGGAGGGGGCGAAAATTCAAAGCTCGGTGGCGACTTTGGGTTCTTATGCACACGGTAACGAACGCAAGTGGAAGATGATAATCTTCGGCCACAATCTGGTGTAGAGGGATCTAACGGCCAGAAAAAAAATAAGGTTTAAAATAAAGAAAGAAAATAGTAAATTTATTTATATTAAAATTCGTATAAACTTTAAAACATTGTAACTTCTTCATACGAGGTCCATTTTGCACGAAACGAATTGTATTGGGTTCATATGGACGAACACAACGCGATGGAGCTGGGTTTGGAGTTGATTGGAGCTAGTGTGTATTTTGGGTAAAATTAAATGCTCGTTTAATTTTATTCAGAATAAAACACTGAAACTGCGACTGCAAACAATATGAGTACAACTCACTCTTTCTGATTCACTGATATTTTTATATAAATGAGGAATAATTTATTATATGATGATTGATGATTGTTTGGATGATATATGATATATTTATTGGTATTTGGTCATATACCTGCCTAGTGGAGCAGATAACCATATATGTTCCCATGTATGAGCGGATGACCCTTTGTACGTGTGTCTGCCTCGAAGCGAGTATTGTACACATACTCTAATATGTATATTTATTGCATATGACAGGTTGGAGGAAACCAACTGGATTTCTCAACAGTATTGATTTATTTACAGATATTGTGATATATTCTGTTATCATATAATATATGATGTTTGAATGTCATGATTGATGTATTTGGTGCTATTGCAGCATTGGGCCTATTTTTGGAATTTTAAAAATGTTAAAGTAACGATTTCAAATTTAAAAGAATTTTAAAAGTGATTTTGGAAATATACGTTTTATTGAATTTTTGAATTGTTAAGAATGAATTTATTTTAAATAAATAAAAGTTATAATTTTTATTGTTATAAAAATTATGATGTTTGTGAAATAACACTTAAATATGATTTTTGGAGTTATATAAATTTTAATAACGATTTGTAAATTATTAAAAGAATTGGCTTATTTAAATTGATATTTTTGAATTATAATAAATGCTATATATACATATAAGATTTACAAAATTGATAGTTTATAAATCAAAGTGTTATAATTATAAAGGAATTTTATAAGGGTTTAAAATAATGTTATAAATGGATTTTATAAGTGAATAGGTTTTATAATTTGCTAGAGGACCCTCGGTAAAGGTCAGTAACGACCGGAGGATGACATATTCGGTATCATTTAGTTATAGAGGTAGGTCGGTCTTGTGTTGGTAGAGGGCAAATGTTTTGTGCCTCGGTACATTCTTCTAGAGATGTACTGCCGGAAGGTAGTCCCTTCACCTGGTTATTTATATGGAAATCCAAACCCTACTACGTGTTTGCCATTTTGATTGTATTACCCAATTGGGCTATATGCTGGAATTTAATCAATGTAACAATTTCGGCTATGATTAATATTATTTGTATATAGTGGACACTACTATAATATAACATGAGATTTGATATGATATGTTTTAGTTATCGTAAGGTAAAAACACGTCTGTGTTTATGTATGGACTTGTCTTACGAGATACTTTTATTTTGATAAAGGAAAAGTTTGGTAATTGAATAAATTCAGTTGAGTGTGTTTCTCACGCTGGTTTACCAAACTGATCCGGGCATTCTTCCCTTTCAATGCTCGGGTCAGACCGAGATTATTTACAGGTCTAGATTTGGTGCTTGTGGAGCTTCGGCAGGCCAGCTTGAGATCTTCATTTCGTATACGCGTATCTTTTTTTATTATTGACTATCCGCTGCATTGCTTTATTTGTTTATTGTATATTATCAGCATTTGTAAGGACAAGTTATTATAGCTGTTCAAGCTGATAACTATTGATTGATTGTTGAACTCTGATTGAAGTGTATACATATATACAGTTTTCGTTTTGTAAAGATCATTGATATGATATTATATATTTTGTGCTGCGATGTGAGATTCTGTATTGTTCTGTTTGGTTCTATCTTCTCTCTTTCTTCTCTTCTCTTCTTCTCTCTTCTTTTATTTCTCTTGACTTTCCGTCAGTCTATGCTTTTGGGTTGGACGTGTGTGGATTATTGTCGATTCAAAGGGTACGGATTTGCGGGTCGTCACACGTGGGATCAGAGCTTAAATTTGGTATATTCCTAAGCTTTGATGTGTACTCGGTATAGATAGGGACAGTAGCACCCTAGATTGAGTTTGTGTGTATTATATATATGAGCGCATATTTTGTAGTGAATATAAAATGCTTTATATTGTATTTGCTTATCCGTTGAGCTGTTTGTGAATTCTGGTCGTGATATGGGACGCCATATCATTGATAAGGATTTCCAAACACTTAAACGAGACAAGTCGACATGGTATTATTTTAAATTGGGTAAATGAAATAATTTTACCTCGATTATATTTTGTATATAAAAGAAATATTTTTTAGGAATTATTAAAGTGTATATAAATGAATTGTTTGGTTGTTTGAAAATGTAAATATATATAAGTTAATAAAAGTTGGTTGAATAATCTAAATAAGAACAACACTGTAAAAGGATAAATTATATAAGAAAATGAATTATAAGTATAGAATTATAACTAATATGATTTACAATTGTGAAATAATCTTATATGTAAGAAGTAAAACTATATGAATATATTTATAAATATGAGCTATAAAAATGAATTTAGATTAAGAACTTGAATCCTGTTGATTTTGAAAGTTGTTTTTCAAAGTTAAAGATGGTATACTATTATAAATCTAAGTAAGATAAATAAATTTGGAATGTATCTTATATGCGTGAAGTATAACAGTGAAATTAGATAAGTATAGATTTATGAATGTGATTTATATAAATAAAAATAATAATTTTTAAAAGAATATAAAGACTAAATTCAGTACTGTTGCTGGAAAATAATAAGGGTGATGACTGCAGCATCATCAGTATCATTTTCGAGTTTCTGTGTGATTGGTTTGCTACCAATAGTAAATTGAAAATTGAAGTTTTGTTGTGTTAAACGAATTTGATTTAAAATCCAAGTTGTAATTGATGAATATAAGTGAAATGAGTTTTGGACTTATAATATGAAATAATAAAATTTTATCTTTGGTAAAGTTGAAATAAATTTGAGATAGCATATTAGATATATGATTTGAAATTTAACTAAGGAAGGTTAAATTGAATTAAATTTTAATTGGATTAGATAAGTGATTATATAGCCATGATTTGAAATTATTAAAAATGAGTTTAGTGAATGGAAGCGAACTTAGGTAGATGTTCACGAAATTATAAATAAATAAGTTGTATAGCTTATAAAATGAGATAAGGTAAGTAAAAACAATTGCTAAAATGGTTAGGCAAAACAAAATCTGAATTTGAATAGTGATATGAAACTAGACTTAAGTAAAAAATTAAATAAAGTAGAATTTGAAATGAATTAGAGATGAACTTAAGTTTTATAGTGAAAGTAGATGTAAATAAAGTGGAAAGAAATTTAACTCAAGTAATGTTGAATGAAGTTGATTTTGGTATTGAAGTAAATTAATAAAGTGAATTAATCGAATGTGAACTTGAGTTATAAAATGAAATTCAACTTTAGTTGTAAAATGAATTAGCATTAAAAATTGTTGTTAAGAAGTTGTAAATTAATAATAATATTGAAAGTGTTGTATAAAAATGTGATTATAGTGAATACTATAATTTAATCCAAATAGAATATTAAACGAATTGAATAATCGAATGAAAGTCAATGTTAAATTAGTTGGAATTAACAATGTTAAACCAAGTTGAATGTTAGCGAATTAAATAAATTTGGTAATGTTGGTTATGCGTTGTTTGTTAGATGGATGTTAATTGATTTTATAAAAAATTCACATGAAACTGAATTAATAAAATTGAAAGCTATAAATAATTGAATCCAAATTGAAAGTTAAGTGAATTTAAATAGAGTTGATTTGATTTGAATTGAAAATGAACTAACTTGAATGTAATTAGTGAATGTAAACTAATTGAATATGATTAAATGAATGCTAGTAAATCCAATGTTAATGAATCAAATGTGATTAAATTGAAAACCAATTCAATGAGTATTAATAAGAAGTGAAACTGTATTGATTTGGTTATGGATTTACTGGATAGATATGGATTAATTGGATGGTTGTTGTTTGATGGTTGGATTTGTTGCATTTGCTGTATTGGCATATGTAGTAGTTGTAGTGGTATATGTTGTATATTGATATTACTTTCATATATACATGTTTCTCATTGTTTGTTGAGTGTATAGTAGGTGAGGATTGCGCTTGCTTCACATTTGCAGCTCGCTTTCGCGCTATATTAGCCGTATATGCCTGCTAATAATATATAAGGTACATATCTCGGATTACACATCGTACTTTAACACTTTTTTCCCTTCGGGATGCCTCGTCCTTGATGATGAGATGTATATTTATGATATATATATATTGCTATTTTTTCGGATCGAACCGCGCAAAGGAGACTATAGCGAACTTTTTTTAAAATTTAAGGCGTTAGAATTTTTTTGGGAAAATTGGAAAAATTTGTTAAAACTAAAGTTTTGGTTTTTGAGTTAAAAGTTAAATGATATTAGTTGGTTTTAAAAGATAACTAAGTATGATTTGAAAACTTAGAAAAGTTTTTATAAGAAGTTTAACTGATGGATTTTGGAAATGCTAAAAGGTTTAAAGGATTTTTGATATCTAATTGGAACGAATTGTTTTGAAAATTTAATGGATATTGTGATTTTTCTTACTTGGTAATTTCAAGGATGAAATTTTTTTTAGTAGGGGAGAATGTAACAACCTAGAATTTCAGTCATTTGAAATTCATATATTTAATTGATTTTAAATATGCACAAGTAAATTTTATAAGTCGAATAACTCATATTTCGAATACTAGATCTAATTGGATAATTAACTTGACAATTTAATATTTGAAATTGCAAAAATAATTGAAATTTGAATTTAGTGTGAATAAAAATGATTTATAAAGTTATATTAAATTCTATTTGAATTAGAATAATGTTATAGAATATAACATTTGCGACTTTTCGACGCTCGAAAATCGACATTAATACGTCCACTTTATCAACTGCCGAGCAATCGAATGCCGAAAAACCGTACCGTTATGGTCAAGGAAGAAGAAAAGGGTAAAAGAAGAAGAAAGAAGAAGAAGAAAGAAGAAGAAACAGAAAACAATATCAGAATCTCACAATCGCATCGGAACAACATATAATAGATAAATGAATATCTTTTAAACAAAGAACTACATCGGTTTTTACATTACATCACCATTACATTACATTATCAGAGTGTACAACAACAAAAAGCGGAAAAGAAATACTATATATTAGTTGATATGCCATGCCATCCTGCTTGCCTCCAGCAACTCCTGAATTCCAGAATATCCTTATAACCTGACTCTAGACTGTCCGTGTGGAAATTAGTGGGCACCCAGAGTTTAGGAAGGAAAACAATAAGCTCCAGGTCAGTCATGGGACTGGTGTGAGAACTTAAAACAGTTATTTATCTTTAAAACAACAACAAAGGAAGTATTTTAAAAAAAATAGATCCGCAATGCTTTTGGAAAATGAAACTACCATAAGGCCTCCTGCCACACACATAATGCAAACGCAGACTTGGAGGAGATTTCTTCTTATATTAGTCAAAGATGCTTACTACGCAAAATCAAATCATTCTTGATATTATTATTAGTGCATAGTGTAGAAAACATTTCGAAAGTATAATATAAATCTTAGCCAGCATAGGTACCATTATATTATGCCTACTATAGCTACCATATTAGATGGCATGTTCTACAACTAAAACCGTACAAGGTTCGTATTGTTTCTTTGGATTTCCAACAAATGGTCAGGCCAAGGAACTTCCCATTGCCACATGGGTACGCCTCTGGAAAGACGACCCCGAGAACCTAACCTAACATTACGGTTAGATCTCTACCAACACAAGGCCGGGTTACCCCTAACTGGGTAACTACTGACACGAATATGCCATCTCCTGGTCGTAACCGACCTTCATCCGAGGATCCTCGATTCCAACAACCACAAAGTAATAAATTTGCAGCAACAATATAGGTTAAGTATCTGGGCTCCATACCATGATACCACCTCTATCCAGAAGGAATGACATACACTAAAGGGACGCTACCCCCTAATAACCTTGCTGCATCCTTCCTGTTTTGACCATTTCCGGGGTGTGAGGTCCCACGAAGTCTCGTCCACAAAGCTACGCTTTATACAAAAGCTGTGCTTTGTTCAACAAATGCTCAACCGCACTTCGTATGCCACATTACCAAATTGGGAATGCATCACTAGTAACCATCAACTACGTAACCTCTAAGGGTGTTAAGCTAATAGAATAAATTCTCCGCCACCAACGGAAATATATTTGATAGAAACCAGCTTTACATCTCAAATTGTAATGTCAGACACACATCCATACAAGTCTGTTCCGGGATCGAACGGAACCGAAGGCACTTACAAAGAAGTCCTTGCAATCTGGATATTTACTAATCACGTCCGGAATTCCCATCACAAAGGGTCATAAAATGTCTATATCGGAGATCAATCGATGCAGAGACATTCGACGGTAATCCTTCCGTTTCACAAATATCCGGTCTTCAAATGCTATCCATTACGACGTATCACATATTCGGAAATGGGTTATACGACCCAAAGGTCCTTTCCCGGCTAACCCGAATAGTGAGCACTTATTTTAAAAAATAAGCGTGACATTCAAATTTAAGCAAATCACAACAAATACTCATTAAAGGTAAATATTGATAGTCGGTTATTTAACTATCAATAGATATGCACAACATCACCAGATTCCAAATAATTTCCCAAATTATTTATTTTCCAAAAATATCTTTACAAGATATATATTTTCCACACTTCAACATTTGAAAACAAATTTTCAGTCATTTCCCTACACGGGATATATTCACAAATCTTTATTCATTTTCATTTCAAAGTGGTTCATTTAAACCAATTAAATAAATACTTACCGATTTACTTTAAATTTACGTTCCAAATCCGTAAATTTATTTCCACACTTCAAAAATAAATCAACGTTTATTTTTAAATAAATTTCCCTTTCTTTTATAAATTCCATAGTGAATTTACAATTCCAAAATATCTATGAGTATAGGATTTCCAAATCGATTTCTAATATTCATTTTCAATTTATGTTTAAAAGATAAAATCTCAAAATATTCACTTCATATTGGAAAACATTTCCATACTTATTTAATAATAAGTAATTCACAAACCCATTTATTTTCAACACTTGGAAAATATTCAATATACTTAAATCGAAATTAAGTATATATTTCATTCTTTAAAGAAAATGTGCGCTTAAACACATTTATTTGAGTCAAAACGAATGTTGCGTAAAACATCGTTACGACAACCCAAAACCACTAGTATAGGGATTCGAAATTTTAGATAGATATATAAATCCCAATACTATACAAAACATTTCCTTTCGGAAATCATTTACTATAACAATAGTGTTATAGTCCACGATTTCCTTATTTCTCGAAAACGTCTATTTCAACAATGAATGTTGAAATCTATGTATTCGATACTTAACGAATTTTAAAACATCTTTGAATAGTTTTAATTCTATTTAAAATATCACTTCCCAAAAACATTTCTTTTTATTTAATAATATATTCACTGTACAAAATCGTGAATATACTTTATTTACCCAATTCAATGTTTCAACACATTTATTAAAAGATTATCCACTATCCAAAATTGTGGATAAAATTCCCAACCAAACTCTTGTTTTTACAACATTTAACTTAAAGGATAGTTCACTGTCCAAAATCACGAATATATCTCCTTTAATAAACTTTTATGTTTAATTTATCAAATTTAATAAAATTTTGGATTTATAAACAATGTCTATAAATTCCATTTCTATTTATAAAAACTTTGATTTATAAATCTCCTTTATTAACCAATTCTATTTATAACTCAATTTTATTCCCAAAATCTAATTTATAAGTTAATTACTTATAAATCTTTTATTTACAAAATCGTTCTTTTAAACTTCACAAATTATAAATCTTATTACTTAGAAGATTCATTTATAACTCCCTTTTTACATTTGTAAAAACTCCATTAAAATTCCATTATTCTAATTTATAAAAAATCCAATTTTATAAATCTTGTATATATAACTTTTATAATAAATTCAAAACTCTCTATTTAAACTATTTTTTAAAATCAATAACTCCATATTTCAAAATTCAATTTCCAACTTATTTTCCCAAAAATCATAATTTTTATAACATTAAAATTAAAACGTTATATTTATTTAAAAATGAATCAATTCCAAAACTTTAATAAAACGTATACTTTCAAAAATCACTTTAAAATCCTTTTAAATCCATAATCATTACTTTAACATTTTTAAAACTTCAAAAATAGGCCCAGTACTGCAACAGCACCAAATAATCAATCACGACAAGCAAAACATCATATATCAACATATGATAATCAACAAATATCACAATATCTGTAACCAAATAAATACTGGTGAGGAATCCAGTTGGATCCCTCCAACCTGTTTCCCTGCATCCACAGATGTTAGCACAATACCAATCCCGTTTTAAGACGGGATATCGCGGTACATGGGATTTATAAAATATTATCCGCTATTATGCGGAGCAGTAGGGTCTCATCCGCTATATAATGCGGGAAATCAACTCCAATTACATATATAATACCAATTTCACTTTACAGTGAAATATTCGCGGTGTATGTTTTTAATAAATAACCTCCGCTTAATATACGGTGTATAATGTCTATTTAACACAATAGATAACAATTTATCATCCAATCACACAATCAAGCAATTTTAAATCTAACTATTTAAAATTTAAATCGAAACAGTTCGATTGAGTGAGAAGTTCTACCTTGAGTTTCCGATAATAGTTTCAGCGTTTGTTCCGAATAAAATTAAACGCGCGTTTAATTTTACCTAAAATTTTCACTAGCTCCAAACAACTCCAAACCAGTTCCATAGCGTACTGCTCGTCCATACGAACCCAACGCAAGTTGTTTCGTAATTTTTCGACCTCGTATGACAAAGTTATACACTTTTAAAGTTTACACAATTTTAAATATAATTAATATTTACAAATCTATTTCATTTATTTAACCTTCCAATAATCTGGACCGTTGATTTCTTGGCCTCAACATCAGGCCGCACCCTCTCCTTCTTCCCAAACGTGAATATCACGTACAAGGAAACCCAAGACTCACGTTCAAACCCTAATAGCCGCATGCACTACGTTCGTCGAGAAATCGATCAAATGGCACCACGCGATGCGCCTCGGCCACCTCCACCTTCGGCCGTGATATAGGCGAGCTCGGCCTCCATTCTACCTCGAAAAATGTGAAAGACTGTCATGCCTTTGAACGAAGATTGCCGCCAATCCACTTCGTATTTTACGATCATCACCGTTGGAATTAAAGATCTCTTCGTCCTCTACAATATTGTAGTTGACAACTTTTGCTAATTGTTGGTGGATTGTGAAATATTTGGGGAAGAACGAGATTAATTTCTAGCCATGGAATTGAAAAAGGTGGCCAGACCTATCCGATTAGGGTTTTAAGTGTAAATAAGAAAGTGGAGGTCCTTTTATAGAAAACCGACGAAACACTATTCATCCAAAATTTTCCGAACTCCAAAAGAAGCATGCCAGCTGGCGTTTCTAGGGTTTACCCCACGTTCCGGACACAATGGAACGTGTTTCGGAAGCTAATTTGGTCATATGTGCGAGTTATGGAAATAAACGATCAAATTTAAATTAAACGGATTAAACGAATTTCTATACGTTTTGGCTTCCCCCGGACTAAACGTAAGTCCGATTGACACGAAATTTGAAACCATACAATAAGATAATATTACGGATCCGATGAAACTGGTTTCGTCAAAATCCAAGACTGTTTGAGAAATGGCTATTTTAACTCGTCAATTAAATATTAAAATATTCAATTTCTGCAAATTAACTTTTAATTCAATTCTAAAAGTTCTATAACATCATTCTAACTCCAACATGATTTAATAAAATTTTACAAATCAATTTCAATCATATTAAACCCAATTTCCAATTATTTCTGAAATTTCCAATATTAAACTATCGATTAAATTAATTAAATCTAGATATTCAAAATAAAATTTATTCGACTTACAAATTTTACTTGTTAATATTTAAAATCAATTAAATATACGAATTTTAATTGACTGAAATTCTGGGTCGTTACATAGAAGTATTAAAATTGAATTAAAAGTTAATTTGTTGAAATTGAATATTTTAATTATTTAATTGACGTGTAAAAATAGCCATTTTTCAAACAGTCTCGAATTTCGACGAAACCAGTTTCATTGGATCCATAATGTTAAATTATTGTAAGATTTCAAATTTCATGTCAATTGGATTTACGTTTTATCCAAGACAAGCTAAAACGCGTAGAAATTCATTTAAGTGAATTTTAAATTTTAAATAGTCGATTCAAAAACCTATCTTCCAAATACGATCGAATTGGCTCCCGATATATATTCCATTACGTTCGAAATAGGGGTAAAACATTATAAACGCCAAGCCGCACGCTACGTTTGGAGTTCGAAAAAATATCGGATGAACAGTGCGCGGGAATTTGCTATAAAAGGACTTGTTTTCTTCACATTTGCAAACCCTAAAAGTAAACTAGGGTTAGCTGCCATTTACATTTCGATGGCTAGAAAACTCCATCCTTCCTCCTCGATTATCTCCAAATCCGTCAATCAATTCAAAAAACTTTCAACTGCAAACTTGTAAAGCGCGACGAGATCTATCTTTTCAACGGCTACGATCGTAAATGGAGCTGCCGATCGACGGCAATCTACGTTTGAATGCGCGACTTTCGAGCACGGTTTTCATAATAGAAGGACGACCGAGCTTCTTGATAATTTGGTTGATGGTGGCTCGCATGATGGTCTTCGATGTGGTGGCAATGGATCATCGTCTAGATGATCGTGGAGGGGGCAAAAATTCGAAGCTCAGTGGCGACTTTGGGTTCTTATGCTCACGGTAACGAACGCAAGTGGAAGATGATAATCTTCGGCCACAATCTGCTGTAGAGAGATCTAACGGACAAAAAAAACAAGGTTTAAAATAAAGAAAGAAAATAGTAAATTTATTTATATTAAAATTCGTATAAACTTTAAAACATTGTAACTTCTTCATACGAGGTACGTTCCCCCACAAAACGAATTGCGTTGGGTTCGTATGGACGAACACTATGTGATGGAGCTGATTTGGAATTTATTGGAGCTAGTGTGAATTTTGGGTAAAATTAAATGCTCGTTTAATTTTATTTGGAATAAAGCACTGAAACTGCGACTGCAAACAATGTGAGTACAACTCACTCTTTCTGACTCACTGATATTTTTATATAAGTGAGAAATAATTTATTATATGATGATTGATGATTGTTTGAATGATATATGATATATTGATTGGTTGGATTTATACCTGCCTAGTGGAGCGGATGACCATATACGTTCCCGTGTATGAGCGGATGACCCTTTGTACGTGCGTCTGCCTCGATGCGGACATTATACACATATTCTAATATGTATATTTATTGCAGATGACAGGTTGGAGGGATCCGACTGGATTCCTCAACGGTTTTGATTTATTTACAGATATTGTGATATATTCTTTTATCATATAATATATGATGTTTGGATGCCGTGGTTGATGTATTTGGTGCTATTGCAGCATTGAGCCTATTTTTGGAATTTTAAAAATGTTGAAGTAACGATTTCGAATTTAAAAGAATTTTAAAAGTGATTTTGAAAATATATGTTTTATTGAATTTTTTAATTGTTAAGAATGAATTTATTTTACATAAATAAAAGTTATAATTTTTATTGTTATAAAAATTATGGTTTTTGTGAAATAACACTTAAGTATGATTTTTGGAGTTATATAAGTTTTAATAACGATTTGTAAATTATTAAAAGAATTGGTTTATTTAAATTGAGATTTTTGAATTATAATAAATGGTATATATACATATAAGATTTATAAAATTGATATTTTATAAATCAAAGTGTTAGAATTATAAAGGAGTTTTATAAGTGTTTAAAATAATGTTATAAATGGATTGTTATAAGTGAATAAGATTTATAATTTGGTGAAGTATAAAAGAATGATTTTGTAAATAAATGAATTATGAGTTATTAACTTATAATTTGGCTTTTTGGTATATAATTGAGTTATAAATGGAATTGGTTAGTAAAGAAATTTTGCCTATTGAAGTTTTTATAAAATCAAAATGTGATTTATAAACATTGTTTTATAAAACCGAAATTGATTGAATTTGATAAGTTAAATATTGAAGTATATTAAAGGAATTATATCCACGATTTTGGACAATGAATAATCCTTTGATTAAATTTGCAATAGTGATGAATTTGGTAAAAGAAATATGTCCCTGATTTTGGACAGTGGATTATCCTTTAAAATAAAATGTGGAGAAATAATGAATTTGGGTTAGAGAAGTATATTCATGATTTTGGACAGTGAATAACCTTTTGGATTAAATAAATGTTTTGGAAAGTGATATTTTAAATGGAGTTAAAACGATTTGAAGATGTTTTAAAATGTGTTAAGTATCGAAACCATAGATTTCAACAATCATTGTTGAAATAGACGTTTTTGAGAAATAAGGAAATGATGGACTATAACACTGTTGTTATAGTAAATAATTTTCCAAAGGAAATATTTTTGTATAGTATTGGGATTTATATATCTATCTTATTTTCGAATCCCGATACTAGTGATTTTGGGTTGTCGTAACGATGTTTTACGCAACATTCGTTTTGACCAAATAAATGTGTTTAAAAGAATAATTTCCTTAAAGAATAAAATATATACTTAATCATGATTTAAGTATATGTAATATTTTTTAAGTGTTGAAAATAAATAGATTTGTGAATTACTTATTATTAAACAAGTATATGGAAATTTTTTCCAATATAGAAAATTGAAAAGGTTTAAGATTATATCTTTTTAAAGATAAGTTGAAGTGAATATTTGGCAAATAATTTATTTAATAAAAGGTTAATTAAAAGGCTAGTGCTTGTTATGGTGTTGAATATTTGTTTGTTTGCTCTGATAGTTAAATAACCGACTATCAAACTTGGCCAAATTGTAGTTCCTCGACTTCATGTGGGAACTATTTAGTTGTACACTTAGTACGTAGCCTTCTATGTAGGCTTGATTATCGTTTATGTTGAGGATGTTGATTCGTATAGTTCGAAGTATTACTCCAATCTATCGAGTTTCCTTCTTGGTCCGAAGGATAGCAAGTTGAAAGTTGGGGACGTGATAAGTCTACGTGACTTAGTTTCTGTGTGAGGTTGAGAAACGCTTTTGAGTTATTGGTGCGAAGAGACCGGGATCAGATTTATCTGAAAACCACTTCGGACTAACATATATGCGATGATTATGCAGGTTGCTTGTGATGATATTGATATTTCGGATTTTCATAGTAGGAGACTACTTGTTGATCGTTTGGGGTTAAACTCCCAATATACATTCAGTAGCAATGGTCTCTTCATTATGAAATATCCAATGCGAGGACTATTCGCTACTAATCCTAGGGATTTCTCGACAAGATATGGTAGGAAAGTAACTTCGGTTTGTCCTATTCCTGGACAACTTGTATGGATGTTTTTCTGACATTGCATTTCTAACGATTCGTACATTGGTTTTTACAAACGTACATCAGTGGTGGCGGAGAAGGCAACTTCTCTTAGCTTAACACCCTCCTTGAGATGTATGAGCTTAAGGGTTGTATTTTCGTGGAAGGCAATTAGTAGTCAACGGAAAAGGCCGTGTGGCATTCTAAGTGATGTGATATGTGATTGTGAAAGGTAATCGTGACCTCTAGCCTCATCAACCGAAAATGACCAAAACAGGGTTAGATGCAGCAAGGCTAAGTGGGTCATTCCCAAGTAGGATATAATCATCCTCTTCTAGATATATCTTTCCACGCTATGACGTCGTGTATCTGATTATTGTGATTTATTTGCTAGAGGGCCCTCGGTAAAGGTTGGTAACGACCGGAGAATGACATATTTGGTACCTTCTAGTTATAGAGGTGGGCCGGTCTTGTGTTGGTAGAGGGCAGATGTTCTGTACCTCGGTACATTCTTCTAGAGATGTACTGCTGGAAGGTAGTCCCTTCACCTGGTCATTTGTATAGAAATCCAAACCCCACTACGTGTTTTCCATTTTGATTGTATTACCCTACTGGGCTATATGTAGAAAATTAATCAATGTAACAATTACGGCTATGATTAATATTATTGGTATATAGTAGACACTACTATAATATAACCTGAGATTTGATATGATATGTTTTAGTTATCGTTAGGTAAAAACATGTCTGTGTTTATGTGTAGACTTGTCTTACGAGATACTTTTATTTTGATAAAGGGAAAGTTTGGTAATTTAATAAATTCAGTTGAGTGTGTTTCTCACGCTGGTTTACTAGACTGATCCGGGCGTTCTTCCCGTTCAATGCTCGGGTCAGACCAAGTATATTTACAGGTCTAGATTTGGTGCTTGTGGAGCTTCAGCAGGCGAGCTGGAGATCTTCATTTCGTATACACGTATCTTTTTTGATTATTGATTATCCGCTGCATTGCTTTGTTTGTTTGTTGTATATTATCAACATTTGTAAGGACGGGTTATTATAACTGTTCAAGCTAATAACTATTGATCGATTGTTGAACTATGATTGATGTGTATACATACATACAGTCTTTGTTTTGTAAAGATCATTGAGATGCTATTATATATTTTCCATTGCGATGTGAGATTCTGTATTGTTCTGTTTGGTTCTATCTTCTCTATTTCTTCTTTTCTCTTCTTCTCTCTTCTTTTCTTTCTCTTGACTTCCGTCATTCTGTGCTTTTTGGGTCGGACATGTGTGGATTATTGTCGATTCAAAGGGTACGGATTTGCTGGTCGTCACACAAATAACTGAATTCATAGCTTTGGCATTAGCATTCTGTAACTTATTTTCTAGATCTGTCCATTGCTCAAATAGTTTTTCAATTTCTTGATTATTTACAACTATAGTGGGCGCTCTATGACATGTCTCAACAATATTCCAAGCATCAATGGTTTTCAGAAAAATTTTCATTCTATTTTTCCAGTAAGCATATTCACCATTGAACATTGGTGGTTTAACTGTAGACTGACCCTTAGCAAAAGCAGTATTAAAAGAAGCCATTTTAAAATTCAAATTTTTAAAACAAAAATTGTTTTTTTTAAATCAATTTTTTAAAGACAAAAATAGCTTTTGAACCTTGCTCTGATACCACTTGTAGGATCGATTCACCCTAGAGGGAGGGTAATAGGGTGATACTATTAATTATCAAAATTTATCGTGGAAGTTTATATAAAATAATCTCAACACGGATATTTCAAAATTATAGCAGCATAGATAATAACAGAATAATAAATACAGAAATAGAACGACACAGAATTTACCCAGCTTCGACAAAACCCTACCTACGTACTGCCCCCAAGGTTTCTACTAGAAATTAAGCAGTTAGACGCTTACACACGTAAACTCGCGACACCCGCTATTGACTAGCCTTAACTCTACGCTCAAAACCCTGCCACAACTCAGCCACCGAGTTGCGAATTCTCAAACTACACCACGTAATTTGTCCCCTAGTCACATGACTAGAAATTACAATGGTTTTTTAAAAGAAAATACAATAAAAACAAAATAACCCTAAACCCTAATCTAAAATAAACCAAAGCCTTTATAAACTAGGCTGGCCCACAAAATAAACAAGTGATAGGTTTAAATCCTTTTTTTTGTATTATAGCTTCGGTCCAAATACGTTAATAATGGCTATAGGTCCTCTTTGCTTCTGAAATTCGGGTTTGGAAAATTGAACTACACTTCTTGAATTCTGAAGCTTCAATTCCTCTCTTCTCTCTGTCGATCGCTTTCGGCTACTTCAAATCGATGCTTTCTTCTCTTTGCACTCGGCTCGTTCAATTTTGATCGAGTTCAAAGTTGCTTCGGTATGTAATTTGTTACTTTTACTTTACTATTTTTTGCTTCCTTATGCTCGATGATTTCGTAGCTGATGATGAATGGGTTTATATAGGGTTTGATTTCCTATAATTTTGTTCGAATTAATTTTCGAATTCGTCTGATAATTTTTGTGCTTGGCCGTTGATCTTTGTGTGGATGCTTGTGATGATTTTTTATTTTGTCAATTTCATATATTTATTACTTGATTCCCACGGTGTTGATTTCTGACTTGGTTCACTTCGTATATTTCATTTACTTGGTTGTCACGGCTTTGTGAATTTGCTGATTTGTTCAACTTTGGCACTGACTTGATTTGACGACGTTGATTTCACTGTGACTTCGGCATTTACTTGTTCAACTTGAAATTCCTGATGCAAGCTTTCTTTCTCTGGCTTGTACCTGGCTTTGACATGGATTTGTTCGACTTTGTTTAAAATAATTCCTGGATTTTGGCATGTCTATTCTTTTCTCTGTTTGGCATCGGCTTCTGTTGTTCTATGGTAAGTAGTTGTATCGATGAACTCTATGTACTCCATTGATTGTGATTGTATTCACTTGATTATTGAACTGCCTTTGTATTGCTTCAAGCCTTGGCTTTGATCATTTGTGTTAAACTAAACTTGTTCTATTTTTACTTGTCTTTCTTTTTGACTTCGGCCTTATACACTGTGTGAATTCATATATGTGCATATATACATTTGTATGTGCATGCATGTATTGTTGGATCTATTCTTGTGTTATCTCTGCATACTTTGTTTGCATATCTGTGCACATTGTAACCCTGATCGAGTCTTGAGATTCACTGGTCTTTGCTGTACATTGCATACATGTGTGATCATATATGTATGTGTTAGCTTTTATTTCCAGTTATCATAAAAAATGGGTTTAGTGCAGTTTCATTTTATTTGGTTGGTCAAGTTAAATTTGCTGCTGCACCGAGTTGCATATTTCCTATTGGTCTGTGCCCTTGTGATATTTGCATGTCATTTGTGTCTTTGATGTTGAGCCACTGTCTTGCTTAATTTGAAATTCTGGTGGCTTCACTTGTACATTTAGTTTGCTATTCTGTTGGCACTGCTTACTATTAGTCTTCATGTAGCTTGACTACACGTATACAAAGCAGTGTTGCATTCCTGATTTCTCATGCCTTGGCTCTGGTTACATGTGCACCATTTTGCACTGTCTACTGCCTGGTCGACCATTTCAATTCATTGGTCTTGGACTTCATTCTTCTGTGTATTTGTATGTAGCTTGTTTTCTTGATGCAGTCTTGTTCATGGGTTGATTTCGACCTATTCATTATGTTGTACCTGTTTTTGCTAGTTTGAGTTTTGCTGCCTTCATGTGCATGTTGAGTTTCGTTGACATCGTGTGATATGCATTTGCTTGATGGTCTGAATGGACTGTCTAACCTTTCACTTGAGACTATATGTAGCTTGCATGGCCTTTGTTTCACTCGAGAATTATTTGCATTTTGAATTGCACCTATGTTGGATCCAGCTTTAAAGCTCGGATTTGACCTTGTGCTTGTGTCGTGATCTTATTTGTATTGCACTTGAGTTGAACCCGGCGTTTCATTTGGGTTTGACCTATGCTCACCTGTCACTGTAACTTTATCAAGTATATATAGGTGTGCACGACCTTGTGGCATGTACAGTGATACACTGTGCATGTCACAAGCTGTTCGTGTATGATGAATTCAAATTTAAATGATGACGAACCGCCCGAATAAGCAAATATTATTTTCAAAATCCACTTTTTATTTTGTACTGCAAAAATATTTTCTTTTCAATTTTACCACGTCATTATTTATTTTTGCAGATTGCTCAAATCCTGGATTCAATTTGGAATAAAGTTGAAGATAAATACGAGTGAATGAGCGATGTGTAGTGAGGTGTATTTGTAAATTAGAAATTGCGATGTAAACTAAATCATATTGTCATTGAATTTGTATAAATAGTAAGAGTTCAAATTTGTACTATTCAAAATTATAGTAAATATTTGTTTGAATAAAATATCTGTTTGAATTTAAATACTGTGTTATTTATTTTATTCAGCAAATATTTATTTAATTATGTGAAAAATAAAATAGTACATTAACAAATACATTTCAATGAATATATATATGTTTATTATCATCAAAAAAATCATATACTCGCATATTCAACACTCATAACGTAGCAAATAATATATAACATGAAAAACAAATCTTTCCAAAAAACAAAATTATATTATACATACGAACATCAATCAGAGTGCACTAGCTAATTTCAGCATGGACAGTTATAATAGCATGTCCTTGCAATTATTGATAAATACAACCAACAGACAACACAACGGAACATAAAGAAATAGTAGATACGTCTTGGGCCTCCGGCTCATTTTCTAAGCTCCAATGCATTAAAAGAAATATGTAAATATACTTGGTCTGACTCAAGCATTGAAATGGAAGAATGCCTGGATTAGTCTGGTAAACCAGCGTGAGAAAATCATACCTCCGATGGAGTTTAAAGTTTATCAAAAATCTTTAAAATAAAGATATCTCATAAGTCCACGGTGCACATAAACACGGACCGGTGTTTACTTTATGATAACCAAAACATTTTCTATAGAAAATTAATTTATATTATAAAATTGTCTAGGGATCAAAATAACATATGAAATAGCTGAAATGCTTACATCTCACATTTCAGCATAAATGGGCATAACTAGGTCCATAAAGCTCATATTCGAGAATGGACTCATACTATGACAAGGTAAGGAACTACCTTTTGATGGTACATCTCCGGATAAAGTGCACCACGGTCTGACAAGAACATCTCGTACCCCTGCCACATAGGACTGGCATAACTAGATTGGCAATACCGAATATAATCACCCCACTTTGGGCCCTAAAGCATACACGAACAGATAGTAATCGATCTAGATTTGGGATGACCATATCTTGATGGAAGCGACCCACGTGACCCTATTGCACGCCCGATTTTTGACATTTCTCGGTTGATGAGGTTTGAGACTACGTTTTACCTTTATATAGCACTACCCACTTGAAATGCTATATCGCCTTCCAGTTGGCGACACAATGTCAACATTCATCCATACAAGTCGTTCAGGAGATGAACGATCCAAAGGAACTACTTCTACATCTATTTTGGAATCACCCTCAAGATTGATAGTAAGCAGCCCTTGCACTTCAACGAGCTCCATCTTCAAATTCCAGCATTTTCAACATGTCTTCACTTCGAAACGCTTGAGTTGGATCGAAGTGGTTTTCGGATAACACATCTGATCCCGGTTCTTCAAAACAACATTTGATAACTTTAAACACAAACCCAGTTCTTTCGGAAATAATAAACAATATATAAGAGCAAAGATCATTTCCTAACCAATTGTGGATGGATTTCGTTATCACATATCCTAGGAGGATAAAACAAGATTTATACGCACAACACATCATCATCGGAGATGATTATGCCATATAACCCACGTGTTTCTCTTAGATATTTCTAGATTTACGTTTTGGTCCATATTTGATAGTCAATTATTTAACTATCAACAAAAAAATATTCAATCAGGGATTTAATTCCATATTGAATACCGATATTGGTTAAGCACATAAACAACCACTAACCTCTTTGACTAATTCTTATATTATTTAAAATCACTTTGTACATACTTGTATTAAAATACTTTTACAAAGATTCATTCACAAAACCTATATTTTTACAATACTTGGAGAAAGAAAATATCCATGTAGTTATCTTGAGTATAAGTATATTCACAACACTAAGAAAGATTTCCTTTTATACAACCTAAAATCTTTTCTAAATTCCTTTTAGAAATCTTTAAAAACCCTTTTTAGATCTCTTGATAAATCTCTAAAAATCAATTATAATCTCTTTTATAAATTCCAAAACATTTATAAAACTCTTTTATAAATTTATAAACCGTTTACCAACTATTTTAATAAATCCCTAAAACAAATTTATAAACCCTTTACTACATGAAATTCATTTTATAAATCTATAAACTATTTGTAAAACCCCTTTTCTAAACCTATAAATCTGTTTCTAAAATTCTTTTGTAACTATCTAAAACCAATTATAAGACTCTTTTTATAAATCTCGAAAACATTTATACATAAATAGTAATCATTTACTTCAAAGTACTATTATATAATAATAATTATTAATAATAAACACTAAAAATAAATAATAATTATTAACTTCGAAACATCTTAAAAATAATAATTTCAAAATGTTATTAATTCAAAAAAAAATTGATTTTCAAAATTATTACAATAAATAATGAATAACTTCCAAAACACTATTAATAAATAATTTCAAACCATATTGATTATTATAATAGATAACTTTTCAAAATATTAAAATATTAATAAGTAACTTTAAAACAATATTAAATATAAATAAATAATCTTTTATAATAATATTAAATATAAATAAATAATCTTTTAAAATATTTCTAAATGACTTAGAAAAGACAGATAATAAGGTTGGAGTAAAATAGAAATTAAATCCTTTTAAAACAAAATACTTTTGGAAACCCCAAGTTCAGATTTTAAATCATTCTCCATCTCGAAGCCAACTCTAACCCAAATGGCAATTCATTGTATTTCAAAATAGGAATTTGAAGCCAATAGCTACAAAACGTAAACGTTTAACCAATATTGATATTGATTTCATATTACTATAGGGTTTAAATTTGAGCATATAACAATATCATAACCCATAGTGTCAACAATTAGGATTGATTTCCAAAAATTCATACAACAAGAATATTATAGAAAGCATTTCAATAATGGCGAGAAATCCCGTTGAATCCCTCCAATATGTCTCCCCTTCATCACAGCTCAATATCAGCATATATAAATATAAATCAAATGAACAGAGTGGTGGGGAATTATGCTGGATCCCTTCAACCTATTCCACTACGTCAGAATTAGTATCATCCACTACTAGGCGGATAAATATAAAAGGTCATCCGCTCCAGAGGGGGGAATAAATCCAAACCAACTGATAAAGATGTAAATCATCCAAATAAGCAACCTATAATTTTTATCTACTATATAAAATAATGATTTATAAGAAAGGTGAGTTTAACTCATCGAAATTCCAATTATCGCCGAAGCATTTTAGTTTTGACTGAATTCGAAAATCATTCGAATTTAGCTTAAAATTCTACAAGCTAAAATCTTAACCAATCCAATTTCGTATTGTAGATTCTATCAATACGATTCTAGCACGACTGATCGCATTCAATTCAGACCTAAAATGAGATAATTACTCAAATTACAAACATTCAAATTTTAAAAATAATATAAAAATCCACTAATTACTACATTATTTAATATATTAACTTAACTTAATTAATCCCGCCTCAAATTACTTCTCATACAAACCCAGGCCAACCACTTTGACCGCCGCTCCTTGCCTCCACAGGTCACTTGGCACCGCTCGACCATCCCCGAAGATGCCCAAGACTCCAACATCCCATTTGCCACCAGCCCCGTCCACCCAATCGCCGCCTTCATCGAGCATGACCTCGACAAAATTATCGACGTTTAACCCAGTCGCACAACCACCACAGTTGATCACACGTTGTCGCTTTATGCCAAAAGATCGCCCCAATCTTGGTCGTCCTTGCGCCACCGAAGTCGTCCCCTAAGTCGCCATCGTTGGTGAGAAATCACCTATAAACTGCTACCTCTTTAAATTGGAATCGCCGCCATCGTAGGCCATCATGACCCGTCTCCCCTGTCCATCTCCTTCAATGCCTTATGCTGAACAATTTCTTAGTTGATGAC
This sequence comes from Allium cepa, assembly GCA_030765085.1. Classification (NCBI taxonomy): domain Eukaryota; kingdom Viridiplantae; phylum Streptophyta; class Magnoliopsida; order Asparagales; family Amaryllidaceae; genus Allium; species Allium cepa. Next base: position 842,415,497 of record CM060928.1, read on the forward strand.
TTCACCTGAGTGTGATCATTGTGGTCCAACATGATGACCTATATGCTTGAAAATCTAGCTCATATATGATGTGATCGTAGGGTTGAATAGTAAAGGGCATGGCGTAAATAGTGTACAAAATATCTAGATCCTATATGCTCGAAAATCTCAAAACCTATCGAGGCATGTCGACTGGCGTTCTATACCAAATACCCCTATTTGGAACTCAATGGAACTATTATCGAGACAAAATTTGATCATATGCAGAAATTAGTTTTTTAAAATCACTTTTGTTCATATTAAATACAGGATCCAATTATTTAAATATTTCAGTTATTTAAATTCACTATTCAAATAAATCACTATATTTCAAATTTAAGCTATTTTGACTTATAAAACTAATATTTCAATATTTAGAATTAAGTAAATAGTTCAAATTCAAATGCTTAAAATTCTGGATCGTTACATTTTCCTCTCTTAAAAGAATTTCATCTCCGAAATTTCCAAGGTAAGAAAAATGTCACCATCCCATTAACTTTTCAAAATCAATTTGCTAAAACTTTAGTCAAAATTTTCTAACTCTTTAAATGTATGAAGGATTTCGCAGGATCTCCTTTACGCGGTTAGATCGGAACAACTATAAATCATCATTACGGACCCAAACTAGCCAAAAGAAAACAAAAGCTAAGTGGTTAGTCATAAAATCATCAAATTCAAACAATAATATAAACATGTACCTATTTGTCACGCAACTAAACTCTATTCGTGAATCCAAAGGCATCAACTAGCATTTGCTTCCATGATGCATCTTATTTGTGCATAATATCCAACCATACAGCTTCTGACCATATCATTCTACATTTTCCTATGTCAACATTTAATTATGATAAAGCCCACAAGATGTAAATATACCATCCATAAGCAATACCAAATCTGATCGCTCGCTCGATCGCACATTTTCACTTCCGAACTAGTATCGTCTAATCGACTTCTTTCGTGCAGACTCTGATTCGATTCAATGATTAGAAACCTCCATTCTCCTTGCATAGCCATATACCATGAAAGAGAACTCCAGAATCAACCAAAAATCTGTATTTAGTGTTCGCCATTAAGAATCGGGTGAAAAATCCTAGTTCGGATTGGTATAAATAACCTCGAAATCCTGCACACGAATCTGGATCAAATAGTTATGCGAATAAAATAATCTACTTACTACTTACGTATATTTTAATTGGTTTCTAATTATACCAAATCCTTTTATTCACATTCATTCCCACCTTTAGTATATTTTTCTTTAAATACTAATATCACCTATGAATAATTTCATAAATCCTTACTTAAGTTCATAAACACTCTCTTAAACACCACTTATGTTTATTTACTACTTTAAAACTCAAGTTATTCCCATTTCAAAATCCATGACTTTATCTCTTTAAATTTATAGGTTACAAAAACTTATTTTCTTATATTTTTCCAAAAACACTTAGCTCAGTTTCTCGATCCAATTTAGAATTCTAGACTGTCCAAAATCGTCGAAAATTCCATTTCATTTCAATAAATGAAAAATAATAAACATACATATCAAACAGAGATGCAAAACAGATCTGCCCTAATATATAGGCCATATGCATTCATATATTATTTAGTTGAAAATTTCTAAATTAAACACCCGGATTTATTACAACTCTATTTCAAAAAAAAAACCTCTTTTGTATAACAAATCATATTTTTAAGATTTAAATCAACTGGTTTCACCAAACAGCTACGTAGAGAAACAATCCTGGTAGCATTTCCTCTTTGAAAACCCGAAAATGAACACCAATGATGCTGCAATCATCATCGAAATTATTTTCCAACGACCGAAATGAATTCAGTGCAATTTTTCTCCTTTTTAACACCCATTTGAAATATTCCTATTTCCTCCAAAATATTTTGGAATATTTATATTCAAAATACTTCAAAATAATACTGTTATTATTATTATTATCCAAAACCTTTTGTAAATCCATTTCCACAAATAACGCGGTTTTTATTTCTTAAAATCCATAAATTAAATCTTTTTAATTTATAAACCACACATGTAAGTCATATTCATAAAATTCTCACTTCTTATATAAAATCATTTCACAAATGTTTATCTTTGTTTTAGATTTTAATAAACAGGTTTTATTTAAGATCGAATTCTAACCCAACATTATCTTCAAACGCGTTATAATCAAATTATGAAACTGAATTCATAAACTGTTCATTTTTTAATGTTTCCACAATCGCTAATCTACCCAATCCATGCAGAAAAGGATAACATGCTCCAAACCAAACACAATAGTCAATGCTCATAAACTGGTCAGGCACGACTACCCAATCAACAAACAATAGTCAATGCTCCTATTGGGTGAGCATGACTAATCAAATAATAAATGATAATGACCGAATATTATCATTTCCCTATTGGGTGAACATGACTAACCGAATAACATCCTCTTACAAATGCTGGTAAATAAAGCCTCTATAATACAGAATAAAGACAACGGAAGAATATAAGATAAGTGGCTATGGCTTAGAGAATCCAACACGTCTCCTGAAAGCTCCAAAGGATGTGCAAAATATGCTCATGCGGACCCGAGCACTATAAGAGAAATAATGCCCGGGTCAGTCTGGTAAACCAGCGTGAGTAAACTAGAATCAAAACATATGGATTCTATATTTGAAAACATTTTTCAAAATAAATGGTATCTCATAAAACCACATCGCACATAAACACGAACGAGTTTTTACCTTACGGTAACCAAATCATTTTTATTACAAAAATCCAGTGATATTATAATAATGTCTATGGATTTAAAGTATTTAATAGCCAAGTAGCTGTGATGCGTGTATATGATAGCAACAATAGGTATACAATCAAAATTCAAAGGCACTTATTGGAGAATGAATTTCCATCAAATGGCAAGGTAAGGGATACCTTCCGAGAATCTGCAGACCTCTAGATAAAATGTACAATGAGATTGAAAACCTTTCAACCCCTGCCAACATAAGACCAGACTACCCCTGAACTAGGTAGTAGCTAATATGATCACTTCTTGGCTGTGATCAACAACAAAAAATGGGCCTCGAAGCATACATAGAGATATTGACACTAGATCTTGGGATAATCATACCCTAATGGGTGCAATCCACATAGCCCTGCTGCATCTACCATGTTTTAACCATTACCGGGATATAAGGTTTGAGAGCCTATGCTCTTAAAATTTAGCAATCCATCTTGGAATGCTAACACTGCCCTCCTGGCGGAAATGCCAGGCTAGCATTCTTCCATACAAGTTTGTTGTGGGTTTGAAAGAAACCAAAGGCTCTTTAAGAAGCATCCTCTTCAGTCATCTTCAAGATATATTCCACATGAATGCATATGTTAGTTCGGAGTAGTTTTTGAGTAACATATCTGATCCTGATCTCTCCAAACTAGAAACTATAATTTTTGGTTGACTCATTCCCAGTTTTTTTGAAAGTATACTACAAGTATTCAATTCTCACTAGGGAACTCGCATATGCAATCTTACTTCCAAAATAAATACTAGCCAAGATTTGATAGTCGGTTATTTAACTTTCAATTACACAAATAAACAAAATCTTGAGATTTAACTAAACATAGCAACCACTAAGCCTCAAAAACAAATCTTCATTAATTGTATCTCTTTTCAAAACGTTTATCAAAACCACTACAAGAAAATGGTTTATTAATTGCACGAAAGGATGGAACTATTGCATGATTTGCCATCGCTAGCTATTTGGTATTTGTTGACACTAAAATTATAGCCCACTCTCACGCTGTTGAATAAAAAGAAAATTTAGGTGCCTCTATTTTCACTATCCTGGTCATATTTCATTCTATACAGCCAATATCCAAATCCCTAAATTAATCTCGCCATTCCTCAACTTCGCTACTGCCATCTCTTAAATTCGCCGCTGCTCCAATCCCTCAAACTCGACGCTGCCACATTCCCTGGAACTCACCGCTGCTCCGATCCGTTGACCTCACCATTGCTACGATCCCTCGGCTTCACTATGTAGTGCTTTGATTCCTCAACCGCCGTGAACTTTGACCATTTCTTAGGTATATATTCTTCAAATTTTACGTATATCTCCATTTTGATTTTGCTCCGCCTATGGATAATTGAATTTTCTCTGACCCTAGGCCCCCAATTCTTGTCCGTTTCTGATTCAATCTCATGTTCGATTTTGCTCCGCCTATGGATAATTGATTTTACATATATCTCCATGTTTGATTTTGGTCCATGTTTGAACTTTGACCAATTTTTAGGTATATAAATGCATTTATGATAAGATTCAATCTCATGAATCCTTGAATATTGAAATGAGAAAGAGAGGACAACTGAAGTTACTTCTATCATTGTTGAAGATCTCTTGTCAGCATTATGGAAAACTTCAGTCCCCTTTTGGTGGGAATTCATCACTTGATGTAAGGGTCCTTATTTTTACTTTTTTATTTTTATTTTGTTTTTGTTTTTGTTTTGAAGTGAAAAAATGGCGTGGGGGTTGAAGTTTACTTATGCACAGTTTGTTTTTGGTAGCTTGCTTAGAAATACCAGCCAAATATTAGTTACGTTGTACCCTGCTTCATTGCTGCAGAGTTCAAGTTTCACCCTGATGTAGATTAGCTTTAAAGTTTAAACTTGTAGGCTGATCATCTTCACCACTTTAGTTGTTGCACTATTATATCACCACAGAATGCATTTCTTTGCCATTACGTTTATTTTCTACTTGATACTATAAAACTTATGTACGTATAAAATGCATAAATGACTTAATCTAGACTCTATTATTTGGTTATAGTGGTTGGTTGTACACGAAATGAGAAACAAAGCAAGTATATTTTTCAGTTACTTTTTGGTTCCATAGATATGTTGTGGCAGTAATATTATACATATGTTTGACATGTTGTTCCATAGAGGTACCAAAACTGATTTAGCTCTTGGATGTGAACAATGTATCTTAATTATGGAACGTGATGCCTTTTCTCCTTTCAGGAAACTGCTTTTAACATGCAAAATCTCCTCCTTTCTGGTAAAAGAAACAGGCCCTCCAATGTGCACAAGCAGGTCAATTGTGAGGCCCTTCTCTTGTTCTTGCATCACATCTTGGTGAGAAGGTTTGTCTCATACTTTGCATTCTGCTTGCAGCTACAGTTGTGAACATATGAATAGCTTAACCAGTAACTCACTAACCATTATCGAGATATTTTGTCCTATTATTTATGTGACTCTTTTCTTATTTAATTTTTGAATTTCATACGATTGCTGCTTAAAAATGTAGTATGCAGGTGTACTGGAACAAAATTTAAAGCTCATGTATATCATGAGGCCGAAAAGTTGGCATGCATTATTGCATTATCTAATAACAGGTGGTCTCTTTGGTAATATCTTTTTCTCACGGTCGAAAGCTAAAAGGTTCTCATCATTTTTTTCAGCAACCTTACAGTTTTTGCAAACAACTATTTGTTCTAAATGATACCGCTATATCAAATTTTTATCATTACAATAATCCTCACACATGGACTGTAACAACCCGAGATTTCGCAGTGATTTATAATCATTATCAAACGATTAATCTGTTGGTTAATTGCAGTTGGTCGTTTTAAAAATCAAGTTGATATTTGTTTAAAAAAAATTGTTAAGTGTAAATTTGAGTTTTGAATCTAGTTGAATTCTTGTAAACATTTATTAAGAAATTTTTCGGGCTTGGAATGTTGGCCCATGGAAGTTGCACCGTGTTGTCTCGAGTCATACCCGTTCGTTTCCCCCTTCAATCATTATTCTCAAGCCCTAAACCTAAACGATCGAAAAAAAAATGGCTGCTTTCCTTCTCTTGTTCGTTCCTCTTTCAAGTGAATTAGGGTTTGTGAGATTTTTAAAGGGCACCGTCTTTGTTGTTCGATCGAGAAGATGATTCTCGTTCCATTGCTCGTCGCCAGTTCGTCTCCGTGTAGATTGCTTCGGCCGCTTGGTTTGGGTCGTCTCTGCTTCAATTCGCGTCTAAGGTGAGTGATTTTTAAATGGTCACTCACATCTAATTCTTGCTTATTATTGTGTTTATGTCGTTCAACTTTGTTTCGATGTTGATAATTTTTATTTGCCATGGTTCGATTTCTATTATCCACGGCTTTGAATTGCCTTACTCGTCATTGTTTCAAATTTGCTAGTCCGACTTTGGCATTGACTTGCGTACTGTCGGCCTTTGCATTTTATTGGCATTAATTGAAACTGCACTGTGCCTTGTTATTGGTAGTTGCTGGTCTGGTTTCCTTGATCATATCGACTAACTTGATTTTGTGATGTTTGTTTCATTGAGTTTGATGTTGTACTTCACAGTGTATGTATATTTGCTTCTAGCCTGAGTTAGTTGGCATTTTTACAACATCAAGCCTCTGACAGTGTTATGAAACACTGTTTTCTCATGATTTTCGAATCCTATGTTGTTATAAAATTTCACATCTTTGTTTCATGCTTTTGCACTACAACTTCATACAGTAGTTATGAAATTGCACTTGGGTGATAGTATATATACATTTGCATGCTTAGGTGGAGGATTCCAACTATGTCCTCACTGCATTGATGTTGCACATGTTGGTTCCCTGTCCTATGCCGTGTTAACTGCCTGTATCCTTCTCTAACTTGAATTAGTTTGCATACATATGCACGACATACAGACATATGTACCTGTTATTGCATAAGGCACGAAGAAGCATTTTGACTTGCTTCTGTAATTGGTCTTGTTACTTGTTTAGACTAGTTCATTCGTTTGGCTGGTTTATATGTTTTGATATGTGCATAGCAGTGTGCTTTGTATCAATGCTCAGACATTGTTGCAGTTTGTTAAAACAATGTTGCTACTATCCATATTTGCATCTGTAGTCAAGCTTGCATACTTTGATCCTCTACATGCCTGTAGTGTTTCTTAGCTCTTGTGTGTAAATGTTTGCACACGTGTTATATTCACTAGCATACTTGTTAATCATGTAATTCCTTGTATAATTTGAGTCATTCGAGTCAGGGGCATTTTTATGCAGTTAGGCTTGCTGCCTGGACATCATTGTATGAGGTACTGCCCTTGTATTCTTTTACATGCGGTGCATTTGTAGTTGAGGTATCATTCTGTTAGTAGTGGTGCACTTGGATTTTGATTCTTTGTTGTAGTCTTAGGCAATTGCATTCTCGGTCATTTTGTGGTAGCTGCTGTTATTGGCTATACTTGAGTCTGATACTTTGAAGGCTGCACGGTCCTATTTCTTGTTGCATAAATACATTTTGATTTGGTCGAAAATTGTTCACATTTCTAGTGCACTGTTGTAGCCTTTATGCACCGTTCATGTCATTAACCAGTGTTACCCTATTTCCCAACTGCATTTGTATATTGGTGTATTCATCTCTGTGACCCTTCACGCTATTGCATGGGGTTGTACTTCACTGTGCATTAGACCTGAACTTGAAGTCACTGCATAACTCCCTTATGTATATGCATTCCACGGTATACACAGTGGTGCTATTTGTACATGTATCATTGGTTGACCTTTGTGCCTTGTTGCTATCCCTTTATATGCAGTGCTATGTGCTGTATTGTTATATCTTTGGTGCTTTCACCATCATTCAGCTGTTTTCTTGAATTCGTTCCACTGCCTTGTGCATTTACTCATTTGAGTCATACGGTTTCTCGTTGCACCTCAGTTTCATTTTATTCATGTGCAACCAGTAGTGTACGTCCATTGTGTACATTTGGGTTCACATTTATGTCGTCCAAACTTGACCTCTGCAGTTTTTGATTGCTGTTGGTATTCATTGGGTACATCATCACTGTAGTGGCAAGGCAGTGCACGCAAGCGTGAACTGCAGCCACACGGTTTTCATTGGGTACATCATCACTGTAGTGGCAAGGCAGTGCACGCAAGCGTGAACTGCAGCCACACGGTATTGATTTTATTGGTATTTCTTTTACTTTTGATCCATTGATCCTTTGCGTATTTTATATGCCGTATTGGCGAGGCAGTGCACGCGTGCGTGTACTGCAGCCAATCGGTTTTGATGTTGTTAAGTGACATTTCAATTATTTGAATTGATTTGATTTAATTTAATCATTTTGTGTTAATTGTCGTTTAGACAATTCTGATGTTTTCTAAATTATCTTCATGGATATTCTTTTCACTCATCTTTGTTGATATTGTGAATCTGCTGATTTATTGTTTAACACTATTACGTGTTATATTTACCGTTATCCGATTCTCTTCTAGAAGGGTTGGATAGACGGAATTTACTGTGACTGTCGTATATTCATATTTAATTATTATTGCTTCCGTGCACTAATAACTGAGTTTGAATTAGACTGACCCGTGTATTATTTTCTTTTGAATATAATACTCGGGTCAGACCGAGTATTTTCAGGTTATTGATATCTTACTTTGGATTGCTGCTAGAGCTATGAAGTCTCTTCATATCTTTTGGAGCAGTCGTTGTCAATTTAGTAGTCCGTATATTTGTATAGGATGTTGTATATTCATGTATATTATTCACGATAATGTACTTGTATATGTAACTTCCAGAGTCGACAGTTGTAGTTGTATCATATGTATTGTACCGCATGTATATCAACTGACATCAGTTATATATATATATATATATATATATGAGACTTTCTGTTATATCTGTGTTCCGCATTTACATTATCTGTGTTATTATTATATATATTGTCCTAAACTATTATGAACCATCGTAATTCGTTTTATACTAGAATTGGGTATGTCGATGGGAGTAAATAAATAAGAGATGAAAAATATATACCACTCCTATCGAGATAACCAATACTAGTGTAAGGCCTAACTACGGATGGCCGCTCCTATCTAGCCTTATTCTTCATAATAATAGACAGTATTTCCTTTAATACTCTTTATTATTGTGAGCATAGAGGTGGGGCGTCACATGGACACATCTTCACACTTTCAGAGTATGCTGCACGTAATGAAATAAATACATGTTTCTGGACTAAAATCTTTTACGTTTATGTACTAATCATGTTTTCATATTTGCACTTATGTACTCATCATATTCCATGCATATATGAATTGTAATATGATATGATGCTATAGTGGGGAGTTTGAGGGAAGTTTAGGCTTGGATTCAATAGCTATTATGATTTTAATGCACTATTGGTACCTCAAGACTGTCATGTACCTGTTGATTATGACCAGCTGCGCACCCAAGGAATCTTCCAAGTGGTATATAAACTTTATCTAAGTTTTTTTTGATATAGGATCTAGATGATATAGAATTCCATTATTAACAACCATATAATCACTAAAGCTCACATGATCTGTCATTTATTTCAAATCTGAGATATTAAACACGCCTTGGTTCTATCAGCCCTATAAATCTACACAAGGGGAAGCTGAGAAAATAAATAGTAAGTCTAGGTTAATTCTCAAGTATTCGAATTATCTAGCAAGCCTAGAATCATCACCGTCTAAGAGACCTTCAAGTACTTTTGTATTCTATGTTTTCATCTAATTTTATAGATGCTTTATTCAAGCGGGTAGGTTAAACAGGACAAGTACAAATATATTTTCTCTGAAGACAAAATTAAGTTAAACTTAAATTAACTAAAGTTTATGAAAATTAATTTAGTTTGATAAAAATCACGTTCTCTATTTTAAAATCTTTGTTAAATTTTTATAAAAATTGACTAAGTTTTATAAAAATTAATCAAGTTTACAAAAATTAACTAAATTTAGAAGAAGAATATGATATAATAATAGTAGTAGTAAAATAATATTATAATAATAATATAATAATAATAATAATAAATTTACTAAGTTTAAAATAAGTAACCAAGTTAATTAAGTTTTATAATAATTAAATAAGCTAACTTTTTTTAAAAGTTAGATAAGTTTATAAAAATTTAACCAAGTTTTATAAAAATTAATTTTATAATAATTGACTAAATTTTACAAAAATTATCTAATTTTTATAAAAATTAACTAAGTTTTATAAAATTTAATTAAGTTTATCAAAATTAACTAAATTTTGAAGAACAATTAAAATATAATAATAATACTAGTAATATAATAATATTGATAATATAATAATATATAACAACAACAAAAACAACAAATTAACTAAGTTATAATAAGTAACTAAGTTGATTAAGTTTTATACTAATTAAATATGCCAACTGTTTTTTTACCAATTTAGAGTACTAGGCAACAAAACAAGTTGGCCGTCAAACTTTCAATCAAAATAAACTAGTTCTACCAAGTTATTTCTTCTAATTAAATAAGCTACTTTAATAATAATTAAACTATATTATTTCTCCTAATTAAAATAAACTACTTTTACTGTTTTATAATAATAATTAAATAAGCCACTTTAGAGTACTAAACAAAACAAGTTGGCATGCAAAGTTGCAATCAAAATAAACTAGTTTTACTGAGTTGTTTCTTCTAATTATGATTTTTACTAAATTTTCAAACCAAACACTACCTAAATTGTTTTCATTTGAACTGGAGGAGTGCCTGAGGTAGAAATGAATTTAGCGAAAATCTTCCCGTTGAGTTTGGCAACCTAAGAAGTGTGCAAGTCATGTAACTTAACAATAGTTTACTTGTAGTTCAGTGAATGGACTGCTGGGTAGCACATATGGTTGACGTACTCCACTTTCCTTATTCAACGAAGTTGAAGTCGTAGGGGTTGTCATCATTAATTACCTTTCTATTTGTTTAAGGTTGCATTGCACCATAGAACGATTTGCCGGTATGACTGGATTAGTCATTGAGGTCCTAACAATATTAAAGCAATGAGTGAAAGTTATTGGTAGTGGTTTGGTAACATTGAAAGTAATAAAAAGCAATGGTACATATCATTGGTCGAAGTTGGCTGGTGTTCAAACAAATAAGTTGGCACTATGCATTGGTTTGATGTAACATTACAGAGTGAATCATTCGGTTGATATTGCGACCGCTTAGCTGAATAGTCACATAAAATGTTTCCATATGCACTTTGTCCCTTCATTTTATCAGTAGTTGGTACAATTTGTTCTTCCACCTGGTACACAATAGTGTCCACTATTTGAATAATGTTCTAACGAAAGAAACATATAATTTATATGTGATGTTCATAAGTTTAAAAAATCTTCACACTTTTTTTCATGGCATGGTAACGTGTACATGTACGTAATCGACGACGATGAAAAGTTGTATTCAAGAGATCCAAAGATATGTTAAGAATCAACGGACAACATGTTATTAAGGTCTTGTAAATTATCAGATAGCATAATATTAAACGCACCTCTGTTTATCTTTGTGCATATTGACTTTCTGAAATGGTTTCATCGTACGGCTTAACTATAATATGGAACTTCAAAGGTATATTAGCTTATCAGATAAGATGAAAAGCTAAGGAGAGAAGGCTTGTGTTGTAGAAATTAAGGACTATTGTTAATAGAAGGTGCCAAACTATTTTGGTTAATATAAAGTAAGTGGTGGCATTTATAGGTTCTGTAAAAATTTGAAATTGATAGATCAAATGAAGCGGATGTGTGGGATGGAGAAGTGGATTTGATGGCTGTGTATTTTTTTATAGGCCAATTAGGTAGAGAAATATTTGGTAGTAGAAAAATAATGTTGATAATTTGTTGCCCAACATCTAATATAAAGAATTAATTAACGATCTAATTTGATCCTTTTCCTACTTATATGTCAGGTGAGGAGCACAAACGTGCTGAAGATATCAGGGACCAATTGGATGGGATTCTAGAAAGAGTTGAGATTGAAATGACATCAAATGCCGGTGATTTGTATGCAGTAAAAAAGGCAATTACTAGCGGTTTTTCCACCATACGGCAAGTTTACAGAAGGGTCGTGCATATGGAACCATAAAGAATCCTCAAACAGTTCACATACATCCAAGTTCTGGCCTAGCGAAGGTATCACATTACCTCCCCATTGTTTACAATTATTTGGTAGAAGATTACTATATTTTTAAATAACTGTAAGCGAGTAGGATTTTTTATGCTCAAATGAAGTTAAATAAATTCAAAGTAAGCTAATGGATGCATTTTGTTTGTTCTCTCATAGGAGCTTCCGAGGTGGTCCATCTATCACGAGCTTGTTTTAATGACAAAAGACTGCATGCGATAGGTAACTCTACAACTCTTTTGTTCTTCTAACCTTCCTATAGTTTCTAATTCAACAGTAATAAAAGAAAATTTGAAGTGGAAAATGTTGAAATATCATCTCTACACTTATGTAGTTATGTAGACTTATGCACATATATGTAGTTACGTTAGATTTACGTAGTTCTAACCTTCCTCCATCTTTGCATTGTTATACAGTGACGTAGACTTATGCACATCAATTACACTATCATTTGAGACAATTCCATTACTTTTGCTTTATAGGTAGATAGATGACGTGATGCAAAAAAAGGTTGCAAGGAGTTATGGATCGAAGTTATTTTTGCTGATAGAACTACTTTTTGGTTTTAACGTATGTGCTGCTTGCTTTTGTTTCGTTATTGCTACTTGTTATATATTTTGTTTATGAACTACTGATGACGAACTATTTATATTTGGTGTAAGAATATTGTGTATTTTGATTTTGAAATTTCATATGTTGGTTATTAAATATGTGTCCAAAATGTGGTATTGATACAATATGTTGTTTTTGAAATGTGATATTGATATAATATGCTATGGTATATATACACATTGTGGCAGATGTTTACTAAAATGGAATTAAAACATTCCATAGCGTTTTTAAAACGCTGTTAAAACATTCCACACTATTTCTAAAACGCCGTTGAAAGTTTTAACAGCGTTTTAAAAATGCCGTAAATTGTTTCTAAAAACATAAAGCACGATTTATATTGCAAAAAGGAAACGCTGTAAATAAATATCACAGCATTGAAAATATGCTATAAAATCTTATCCTAGCACGAAGCAAATGCTAAGAAAGATCTCTAACGGCACCCAACCAAACGCTGTTAAATGATTTCATGACACCAGGGAAACGCTGTTAAAAAGGACATTTAATAGCTTTAATTTCTTGTTATTGTATATCTCTGACATATAACAGCATGTCGTATGTAAAAACGTTGTTAATAGCTTTTATAGCGTTTTTAAAATCTATTAAAGGTCCTGTTTGTTGTAGTGAACATTTATATACTTATGTCACTAACATAAGTAAATTCACAAAACATTTATGAAAGATTTCTTATTTCAAAATCGTATTAAAAGGATCAAACAAATGTTATTTGAATTAGAAATAAGGACAACTTCAAACATTATTCCTTCGATGTTAAGCATGGAACTAAAGTTCCATGCCACCATAGTTAAGAAGGTCGGTTAAGGGAATTCCAAATCTTGAATTCTTTTTATAAATTTCCTTAATAAATCCTTTTAGTAAATCTATTTCATTTATGAAATCTCCTTTACTTAATATCTTATCATATAAAACACTTTATAAATCTCCAAGTTTATCTACAAAACTCTTTTATAAATATGAAAACCATTTATATAATACCATATTAAATATCCAAAAAAGTTTATAAAACTTCTTTCTAAATTTAGAAATCTCTTTCCAGTTTAAAACAAAATTTCATAAATAAAACCTTAATAATAAAGTTCCTTTGATAAGCAATCAATTATTTAAAACATCTTTTAAAAAAAATAAGTTATTATTTAAAAGTTTATTTATTTAATTAATCTTTAATCCCTTTTTGAAAAGAATGGTTTCACAAATTCAGAAGAGGCTTAGCGAGCATACTGGTTTATTCAGTTTCAGTTAAACTTTCTAAGTTAGAACAGGCGTATTTTCATAATAAACGGATATGTTAAAGGGATCAACAAAAAATAATCAACGATCATATAGGTAAATGTCCCAGTTATAATGATAACAGACGAGATTTGTTCTGCTAAACACATGTCCAAGTAATTATAATAACAGAACGGTGTTTTTTTCTGCTAAATAGTTGTCATTTGGTTTCATAACCATTTGAGGTTACTTACAAGAAATTGGCAGCCCTTGGTTTGAAATAATTTTGCAAAACAAAACTGGTTTTAAAACAAAATAGATATTTAGAAATAAACTATTTTAAAATTTTAAACCTTTATTCAATGATTAAATAATATTTAACGCCTTAATTAATAGTAATTACCCCTTTAATTATTAATTAAACAATTATTAACTTTTAAATAAAAGATTGAATAATAATTATCCTTTAAATAAATAATTTAATAACAGCTAATCATTTAATAAATAATTCAACCATTATTAATCTTCATTTAATAATTAAATCATAAATAAAACCTTTATTAAATAATAATTTAAGACCTAATTAATTCTTAAAATATTAATTTAATTTAATCTAATTAGAAATTAATTAATAATTAAACCCTTTTATAATTAATTAATAAATATATATTAAAGAATAATAATTAATTAATAACTAATCCTTAATTAATAATTAAAAAATAATTTACTTTTAATTATTTAACAAATTATAATTAACTTACTTAATTAACACTTAAGTAGTAATTACCTTTGTTAAATAACGATTAAATACAAATTACCTTAATTAATTAAATTATCATTAATAAAATACTAAATAATAAATAAATAAAACTTTTTAGAACTAAAATTATGTTTGAAAACATTTGTTTAAAACATTCTAAGTGAAAACACTTTTAGATTTCGAAAAGTGTTCCAAAACTTGTTTAACATACAAAATATCTTTTAAACCTTTCTTTTTATATTTGAAGCATTCTATAACTTGGAAAACATTTTGAAACTAAAAAGTGAAGTTTTTGGAAACTTTATTAAATTTTTTAGTGAACACTTAAGTGAAACTAAATTTCGAAAACAAAGGATCTTTTTGTCACTTAAACAAGATCATAACATAAATGACATAATACAAAACCATAAGCAAAGATACTTTCTATCCATTATAAACATTAGACTTCATTTCAAGTCTAATTCGAAACCACGACATACAAACATATATAACTTATATTCAAACATCATTATAATCCAAGCACATTTTCATACGTACGACCAACATTATTTTTACTCAAATAAACACACCATTAACAACTAAACCAAGCAATAATATGTATTTTGAAAACTTAGTAAAAAGGCGAGAACTTTACTCACCAAAATTTGATGAAACTTAAGCGAACTTTTACTCTAACTCAAATACAACCTAGAACTTGCCTTGCCTTTCCAAAAATTATATTTTGTAGGCCCAGTGGTGCACAAGTGATTCAACCAAGGGCTCTTGTGCTCGGCCTTGATGGTTTGAAGGTGGGTGTGTGCTTGTTTTATGAAGGTGGATTATTAAAAATGGATGAAGGTGCTTAAAACAAGGATTTTTGTGATTTTTAAAATGGATGAACTAAGTTTTCCTTTTCTTTTAAACCTTTAAAATTTATTTGAAAGCATGAAAAAGAACATAAAGACTTGGAAAGGTTTAGGAAATGAAGATGGAGTGAATAAAATGAAGAAAAATTATGAAAATTGTTTTATATACAACATGAAGTACTAGATTACTAAACCACCCTAGGGTACATGCCCTTCATTACATGAATGCCACATCACAACCCTTGTTTCCCCTCTCCTAATTTTGAAAATAATCTTGTCCCCTTTCTTTTCTTTAGTTCCAACATTTATTTACGGCTAGTGTACTTTTTGCCTGCAATTGACATAACACGTTATGAAAATTTCCATTTTGCTTTTCTAAAACATAATTAAATTATCGTAAAATGTCATATCCAAATTTTAATAAACTTAAATATGTATGTATATATCAAAAATATATCAAATTTATTTGTAAATGTGTGTGTGTGTGTATATTGACTCAAATGTGTACAATGTTTTCTGATAACTTTAGACATCGAAAATTCGAAAAACGTTTTCTGGCCACATTTTCTATTTTTCTTTGAACTAATTATTTTTGTATACAAATTTTGAAAACTATTTTTACCATCATTAGTTATTATTTAAAAGGATTTTATTTTGAGTTATAAAATACACTAATTAATTATCAAAAATATAATTAAATATCCAAATTTAAAGTGAGTAAATACTCGATCGTTACACTTGCCCCCCTTAAAAGAATTTCATCTTGAAATTAGAAAACAAAGAGCTAACTCAAAATAACTCAAGAAGTCATATATTATATATCATTAAACCAATACAAAGGTCATACATTAAGCAACCTTAGCAAACAATACTTACATAATACAATACATACGATCAACTCATTTAACTATGAATTGGGGCAAGCCCCTCTTATACTATCCTCCGACACTACATGTCCAAGGAGCCTAACTTTAGATTGCCAGAAATGACACTTAGAAAATTTGGCTTTCAAGTCATACTTCCTTAATATTTCCAACACGGTCTCTTAGTAGTGCTTGTGATCCTCCTCGGTTATAGAATAAAGAAGAATACCATTGTTTGCGGAAAATTTGGTCACAAATACCCAAGAACAGGTTTGTATAGAGAAGTAAATGATGAAACTAAATTAAAACAGAGGAATATATCAAAAAAAAGCAAATCAAAACAGAAATCAAGGACGACAAGTTTTATAGTGGTTCGACTGACTTCAGCCTAAGTCCACTCCAAAGATTTTCCTTTTATTAGACTATATCGTTGATTACAGTTACAAATTTGTGAAATTCGAGAGTAAAAATGGTAGAGATTGCCTAAGTAGAAGATGAAGAGAAGCAGAATGAAGGTCCTTTTTCTGAAGCCCTGCCTATTGTATTTATAGGTGAAGGCAACCTTCAGCCTAACTGACATCTCAAAGCCTAGACTCCCTTGACCACTTAGGCCTACCAAAAGGAAAGCTTAGCCCAACATACCGTGCCGACCGAAATCATCATGCCGATCCGACCATATACTGTCGAACCGACAGTCTTTATATCCTATGTCGACCTATCTTGGTATGCTGACCCTATTATCTCCATGTCCTACGCCGACCCTATCACCACATACTATGCCGATCCGACCACTACCGTAAACCATGCTAACCCGATCCACTCCATTTGATATGCCGACCCGATCTATTCCACTTTCTATACTGATCCGAGCCATGCCACTTGATATGCTGACCTGAGTCATTCCACTTGCTATGTCGACCCCTAGCCTTCCTCCAAGCCCTACCGACCCGAGCTATGCCGACCCCTTCTTATTGAAACATGCTGAACCCATCAACATAACTTCCCAACCCAATCAAATATGCCGATCTAAACTTTATTGCTTCTTATCTTACCGACCCATATTATATATCAAACCATCTCATGCCGATCTTTCTTTATTCAAGCCAAAATTCACAATTCAAGCACTCTTCATTGTTTATCTACCTATTTTGTTTAGTTTGGGCTTTGTATTATTATCCCTAGTTGATTGTCCATCTATCCGTTTGAACCAAATCCATGATATTCCAGCCCCGATAGTCATGAAGTCCATTGGGATAAATCCTCCTGCGTACTGCCTTGCCAAAAGGCGGGTTAACACTTTGCCCCAGAAAACATGCCTTGCGATAGAAAGGCGTGTTTTGAAATTTCGTAAGTCTAGAATCTGAAATCCGTAATCCATTGATCGTTATATTATCCAATCTAGAATCCAACCTATTACCGATCCAATTCTTTGATCTCTCCGGATCGTTAGTGAAATCCATGATGGTTCTGTGTCGATATCTAATTCTGAATCCATTCCAAATCCATTAATCGAATCCTCGATCTCTTCAGATCATTTTATCCAAGTCTAGGACCTCTTCGGGTCCATATCCAAACCCTTAGACCTCTTCGGGTCATTTAATCCGAATCCGGGACCTCTCCTGGTCCATATCAAAATCCAGGACCTCTCTGAATCACTTTATCCTACTACGACCTTGACCTTTCGATTGAGGGCTTATCCATGGTTATCCTTCTCCGGCCTCGACTCTCTGTTCGAGGAATTAATCCATGGGGTATCCTACTCTGGCCTCAATCCCAAGCCGAGGGATTAATCCATGAGTATCCTTCTCCGACCTCGACTCTTCGGTCGAGGACTTAATACGTGTTCAAGTCCATCATGTTGCTCTTCGACGAAGGGACTCGTAGCTCGTGGTTATTGCCCCGTCTCTCCGGTCGGGGCGGCAACTGTGACTTGTGTTGCTTATTACATTAATCCATATTTAATCATTCTAGAGTACAGTTGGTAAAATATAAAATAAAAGCCCGTACAACCAAAAAACTAAATAACCATAGTACCAAAAACCAGAGTTTGCAGTAATCAGAAAAAACAAGATTTCATAAACCCGAGCGCCATGGTTCATTGTCTTCTCAGAGCATGCCTAGGACTGTCCTCGATCCCATACATATGTAAGTGACTTACCCATTCTACTGCAGGGTTTATTACTTATTCGATGCCAAAAATCCAATCAATTGATGATAAGCCGACGATGATGCTTTAATCTAGTGCCATCTTCATTTGAGGTGGGTGGTGGCTGCTCTTGTTCCACTACCACAACTTGATTCCTTATATATTGTTACAAATGACCATTCCCTACGTGTTCTTCAATGATATTCTTTAAATTCCTACAGTCATTCATATTGTGCCCATCCAACTAATGGAATAAGAAATGCTTTCCTAATGCCCGCTTGTATTGGTAGGGTTCCCTTTTTGACGGCCTTCGATACTGAAGGTGCCCTTGAGTTTCCAAATAAATCTGTTCTAGAGTTTTAGACAAGTCCGTGTAAGAAGAGAATTTCGATTCTCTCCATTGCCTTTATGAGATATTACTGCTTTCATTCACTTTCTGTTTGCCTTTATCATTTTTATTTACATCTCGTGTCTCCACTTTGCATAGCATTCACCTCTGGTTTGTTTGCCCGTGCATCTTCCTATAGCATGAACTTTTCTGCTTCATGGTATGATTCCCTTAAGTCCATAGGTGGATCCTGTGCTAGCGAATCCTTGAATTCTATGTCATCAGCAATGCCAGATACATCTGCCAAACCATGGACGGATCTGGACAATTCACTGATGCTGTTGCAACATTAGACTATGTTAGAAAATTCCATAGGGACCTCCGGTCCTCTTCTTCATTGTTTCCAAACTCATCACATTTTTGGGCCTGAAGATGTGAACTCTAAACTGCCGCATAAACCTTTCGATCAATTCTGTCCACGTATCAATAGAGCCGCTCTCTAATTGTCTGAACCATAGCGCTGCTATATCCATCAAATACAAAGGGAAGCATCGTGCTATGACCTCCTTCGATGCGCTCGGTACTTCCATGTGCCTCATACCTTGTCAGATGAACAGCGAGATCCATTCTTCCATTATATGTCTCCAACGTCGGTAGTTTGAATTCCGATGGATTCCTGGCTTGCCTAATCATAGAAGCGAAGAGGCTTCTATTCACATCCTTCAAATCTCTATTTACTAATCCTTTTCTGATGGCCCGTTTGATTATTTCCGCCAACCTATCATTGTCATCAAGTGGTAGACTTTGTCCGTTGTCTCCAACCTGGCCCCCGAGTCTATGAGCAAATCCTAAAATCTGCTCTTCTGGACGAGCACCCATATCTCGATCAAGGTTATACTACACAGCACTACCATGTATCCCAAGAAAAATAGAGCCAATATGATTCGGGGGCATGCCCCCAAGTGTGGAACGATCGGTGTCGATCATTCTATAATGATTGGCATTGCTTTGGCCGATCGTTCCTGGTTGATTAGGGGCTACTCCTATAGCTCCATTCTATCCCGTATCCTGGGTGTTCCATTTCCTTGGTTCTAGTTCTGGACTTCCTCTACACCTGCTGGTCCAACTCCATGATCCACATTTCCAGTATTCCCCACAACTCTATTCCCTTGGTTTTGCAGTCTAGCTTGTCCAATCTGTTGGAGTAGGTTCTGCATCATTTCCTCCTGTCTCTTCAGCATTATTTCCTATATATCATCCATTATTTTTTCCATCTTGTCTCTGCTAATGAAGATTGAGGCCTAATTAGCCCTTGAGGAAACCTCCTCGCTTCCTTCTCGATGGCTCCTCTTTATTTCCTTGTTGATTGCCTAGTCATTACATCCTAAATTCAAGTTCCCAAGCTTTCAAATCCAAGATCCTAACTCCCAAATCCCCGAGCGTAAGCTTTCTCAATGAAAGCACCAAAATGTTTTCTACAAAATTGGTCACAATAACCCAAGAACAGGTTTGTGTAGAGAAGTAAATGAAGAAACTAAATTAAAACAGAGGAATATATCAAAACATTAAGCAAATCGAAACAGAAACCAAGGATAGCAAGTTTTATAGTGGTTCGGCTAACTCCGACCTACGTCCACTCCAAAGATTTTCCTTTTATTTGATTACATTGTTGATTACAGTTTCAAGTTTGTGAAACTCGAGAGTAAAAATGGTAGAGATTACCTAGATAGAAGATGAAGAGAAGCAGAATGAAAGTCATTTTTCTGAAGCTCTACCTATTGTATTTGTAGATGAAGGCAGCCTTCAGCCTGACTAACATCCCAACGCCTGGACTCCCCTGACCACTTGGGCCCACCATGAGGAATCCTTAGCCCAACATAAAGTTTCGATCGAAATCATCACACCGATCCGACCATATTGTGCTGGCCTGACGGTCTTCGTATCCTATACCGACCCATCTTGGTATGCTGACCCCATTATCTCCATGTCCTACGCCGACCCTATCACCATGTACTATGCTGATCTGACCAATACCATACACCATGCTGACCCCATTATCTCCATATCCTACACCGACCCTATCACCACTTACTATGTCGATCCGACCAATACCGTACACCATGCTAACCCAATCCACTCCATTTGCTATGTCGAAGCCATTCCACTTGCTATGCCGGTCCAAGCCATGCCATTTGATACGCCTGTAGGATCATTTTCACCCTAGAAAGGGTGAATAAATAATAATAAAAATTAATGTAGAAATACAAATAATAACGGAAAGTGATGTAGAAGACATCACACATAAATTTACCCAGCTTCGGCAAAACCCTGCCTATGCACCGCCCCCAAGGTTTCTAATAGAAATTAAGTAGTCAGACGCCTACACACATAAACTTACGACACCTGCTAATGACTAACATAATCTACGCTCAAAACCCTACACAGCTCAGCCACTGAGTTGCGAATTCTCAAACTATACCATCGTAGTTCGTAACCTAGTCACACGACTAGAGAGTTACACAATTTAAAAAGGAAAATTACAAAATAAATAAAACAAATTAAACTAAACCCTATTTTACTCAAGCCTAAAATTAAAGCCTTCCCAATTGTAATTAAAAGAAGACTTCCTCTTTTTATATTCCTCATGTAATCTTATGGTCGATTCCTTCTTCGTCCTCTTTCACAAGCTAGAGTTTTACTATAAATTAAAGGCGCCACCTTTTATCTGATCGATTGTGATATTCTTTTGCTATGGTTTCTTCATCAATAGAATTACTGGCTGTGATAGGCTTTCGGTCGCTCCAATTGTCTAGTGGGATGCTGATAAATTGGTATGTGATTTTCACCCTTTTTGTTCTCGACTTTGATTCAAGTTATAAATATATTCGTGATTTTATTTGATGCTTGCATTTTGGTTTTCCTTGAACTTGAATACCATTTTGCCGATGATGTTGGGATTTTATAGCGAATGCAACCCTTAATTTTTGTTCGTATAAAAATTCTTGAATTTGTCACGTTGCTATGCTCGGTCATTGATTTTCAATTGGATGCTTGATATTTGCTGACTGTTCCATCTCGTATGCATACTCCATGAATTTGAATTTTGGTTCTGTTTTTTTTGGCATTTGAATTTGTTTCTTGTTCATGTCTACTATGACTTCAGCACTTTGAATTCTTGAGATAATTGACTAGATTAATTCGTGTTCATTATATTATCTACCTTGTTCCATTCTTGCTGGCTTTGACTCTGGCATGACATGTTCGTTTTGAAATACATTGACTTTATTTGAAAACCGTTCATCACAGTTTCAATTGATAATATCCTTTTTGAAACTTCTTCTGTAAATATTGATATAATGCATGTAATACAGTCTGGGTGAAATTGTTGTCTTTGTTATGCTCGTACACATCCATACTATGCTCAATTTTCTTTATGTTGTAACTGGACTTGATCATTTCGAAATTCAAAATATGTATGTATATATGTGTATGATTTGCCTATCCACTTAGTTTGTTTGATGTGTCCATTGTGCTTATTGCTATTTCGAGCCATACCTGAGATAATTCACATGCTCACTTGTGTGTCTGCACTTGATCTGGTCTCTGTTTGGATGCTTGTGTGGTTTGATCTTGTTTTCATTTTCTTGCATATTTCATGTTGAGCTGTTGTTCTTTGTGTTCTTGTGCGATCTAGTTCCATATGTGGAACTGGTCTCACTTCGTTATACTGGTTGCATCTCTGTTGTTCACAACTCCTTGTGCACTGCTCCCATTGTTGCCTGTGTTTCATATGTTTGGGTCTGTTGCATCATGTAGTCCGCTGTCTTGTATGCCTCTGATGTGTGTACTTTGGCCTACTTGAGTCTGGTTGTTGCAATCTGAAGGTAGCTGAATGCATTTTTGTTTAGTTTTGGCCTTTGTGTACATGAGCATTGCATCTATCTCTGGTGGTTCAGTTATGAAGTCTTGCTCTATTCTTGTATCATTGTGTGCCTAGTCAGATACATTCTTGTTTGGTTGCTCTTTCCTTGAGTTTGAATGGTTGAGGCTGCTATGTGTTACTGCATACACACACACACACACATGTGGGTATACATATGTGTGTATATGTATATATATCTATGTATGTATGGTGATTTGATATTGAATCTGGTTGTATTGCAACTTGGTTTGGAATTCATTTGCTTCGAGCCAATTCATTTACCTGATCTGGTTGCACCCCATACCTGAACTGATGTAGTATAGAGTCTTTATTTTGTTGTTGTCTTGTTAGCCTTGAATTGATCTAAGTTATTTGCTTCGGGATAAGCTTGGTTCACTGAAAATCTGGTTTTCATGTTGTACTGGCCTGTTGTGGACTTGAACTGTAACTCTTACATTTGTCTTGTACTTAATTCCATTGACATGTATGGTGGTGTTCATGCTGCTCCTGACCATTGCATTGAGTCTTGTTCCAACCGGACTCTGATTCGTTGTTTCCTCTGGTTATGATGGTCTCTAGTTCACTCGAGTCCGCACTCGAGTTGAATCCAGCTTTGGCTCGAGTTTGACCTCGTGCTCACCTGTCTCTATAGTTTTAACAAACAAGTGTATATCGGTGTGCACGACCTTATGGCATGTACAGTGGTACACTGTGCATGTCATAATTTGTTCGTGTATGATGAATTCAAAAGAAAACGATGACAAACAACCCATTAATTGAGGAAATATATTTTCAAAACACACATTTTATTTTGCACTGCAAAAATATTTCTTTTTCCAATTTTACTGTGTTAGTGTTTATTTCATAAATAGCTCAGATGCTGAATTCAGGCAGGAATAGAATTGAAAATGAAAATACGAATGTCGAGTGAATATGTAGTGAGGGGTAATATGTAAAGTAAAATTTGTGTTGTAACTGAAAATGTGTAAATGTATGGTGAGAGCTCAAATTTCTACTATTCGAATTTGTTATAAATATTTGTTTGAATATAAATTCTGAGTTATTTATTTTATTCAACAAATATTTATTTGATTATGTGAAAAATAAAATAATACAACAACAAATACATTTAAACGAATATATATATGTTTATTATTATAAAAAAAAATCATATCCTAGCATGTTGTATAATGCCGACCCGAGCCATTACACTTGCTACGCCAATCCCTAGCCTTTCTCCTAGCCCTACAAACCTGAGCTATGCCAACCCCTAGCCTTCCTCCTAACCCTACTGACCCGAGCTATGCCGAACCCTAGCCTTCCTCCTAGCCCTAATGACCTGAGCTATGCCGACCCCTTCTTATTGAAACATGTTGAACCCTTCAACCTAACTTCCCAACCCAATAAAATATGTCGATCCAACTATGTTGCTTCTTGTTTTGCCGACCCATATTATATCAAACCATCTCATGCCGATTCTTCTTTATTCAAGAGAAAATTCACAATTCAAGCACTCTTAATTGTTTATCTACCTATTATGTCTAATACGGGCTTCTTATTATTATCCCTAGTTGATTATCCATCTATCCATTTGAACCAAATTCATGATATTCCAGCCCCGATAACTGTGAAGTCTATTGGGCTAAATCTGCCTGCGTACTGCCTTGCTAAAAGGCAGGTTAACAACCATCTACTAAGACCAACACAAATTTATTGAATATATCTCTAAAAAATCGATCCATGATGGCTACAAAATGAGCGGTTGCGTCGGTTAGCCCATAAGGCATAACAAACTACTCAAAGAAACCATTTGGTCCCTAACAGTTGTCATGGGCATATCATATTCAAATATCCGTAGTTGGAGAATCGTATCTAAATCCATATGCGAGAATACCCTGGTATCCTTCAGTTATTTGAGCATACCGTCTATGTTGGGTAAGAGATACTTGTTCTTATACATTCACTTGTTCAATTCATGGTAGTCTACACAAAACCTTCGCGAACCATCTGACTTAGCAAAGAAACCCATGGCTGCTACCCAATTCGAGTGACTTGGCTTGACTTGACCCTTAGTTAGCAATTCCTCCATCTGATTTGCTACCTCTCTTCGTTCCCTCGGATCCATCTTACGCCAAGGCTGCGTAAAAGGTTCCCATCCAAGGATCAAGTTTATACCGAGATCAATCTCCCGAGGTGGGGGTAGGCTATTAACTACTTCAAAGATGTCCGAGAAATATATAACAACCAATAAGGATTTCAACTTTTCTTGAGGAAAATTCATTGCATAAAGGAAACAATCCATTAACTTAGTTGCCTCATCACACAATACGTTAATAAATTTCCCTAATTTAGTTTTAAAGATATCGGCCTTCCAATACAATCTATGATAATTTCATTCTTTGTTAGAAAATCCATACCAAGTAAAACATCGAACCCTTTAAAATCCAGGATGAACATGTCATATGAGAAGCGATGGGTTAGGTATGAAACTCATACATCTTCACATATCAAGCATAGATTAGTCATACCCCCATGGGGTTTATTACACAAATAAATCCTAATCAATCAACCCATTCTTTAGAAATAAAGCTATGGAGGCTCCAATATCAAATAGAACCCGAACCAAAATACCATTCATGAATAAATTACTTTCGAGAACTCCCTTCCCCTTATTATCCTCTAAAGTTGACGGTTCATCCTTAATAGTGTAAACCTTGGCTTGTTGACCTATTTACATTAGCAAACAGTCCCTTTCTATATGTCCGAGTTGGTGGCAATTAAAGCTGGGTATCTTTTGGGCCATTGAAGAAATAGGCCCTATTTGTTGATTTTGTGCTTTAGAATTCTTACAGAACTTTTTCTCATGATCTCCTCCTCCTTATTTTTATTTCCACTTCTTTTTCCCCTATGAGTTGAACTTTCTATCATTCGGTTTGTTGTCGTAACCACTTGGGACTTCTAACGGTCTCTTCTTCTCGCGGTCTTCATATCATAGAGCCATGTCTACACCGTCTATGAAAAATCCCTTTAGATGAGCAGTCATTTTCTATTAAAACTCCTCCCACATCCTCTTCATGAACATCTCATTCATTTTGAGGGATTATTAATAAGTTCTGGTCCAAAATGTGATAACTCGTTGAACTTGGATCCATATTCCATTACAGACCCATCTCCTTGCTTAAGGTCCTAGAAACTCCTATATAAATGGGTCTTCTCTACTGAAGGCAGGAACCGACCTTCAAACACTTCCTTAAATCTGATCCAAGAAAATTTTTCTTATGGGTCATTAGTTATTACAGAATCCTACCATTCCGCCACTCCATCTTGTAACTTCCAAATGCTAAGGAGTGCTTCTGCTCATTTGAAATATCCATTCGTATGAAAATCTTCTCGCAAGACTGAAGCCAAGCTTGGATTTCAATAATGGATTCCATGCCTTTAAATGTCTTTCCTTCCAAATTGGAAAAATATTTGCATAAGGATGCAAAATCAACACGAGGCTGTACAGGTGCTACTTCTTCTAATGATCTTATACTTCTGCACCCTCGGTGATCGAAGTACCGCCCTTTCCCTTACCTTTTCTTCTTCTAATGCTCATCTCTTCCTACCTGATCATAATAAAATACCCTCAGAATATACTTCCAGGAATGACTTGTTGGGAAAGGTATCATCTATAAATGATATTCAATAAACATCTTCATTTCTCTAACCGACATCCACACCCACACCCAAACAACTATATACATTTTGGAAATATTTTAGACATAAGAAATATAACCCAAGGTAAAATCAATTCATTTACCAGTTTTAAAACTATACTGCATCCGTTTGTCTTATTTAAGTGTTTAGGTACCCGTATCGACGACGTTGGTCAGGGGTGTCGACCAGAATTCATAAGCCACTCAACATAAAAACCCACACAATATAAAACATTTTATAGCATTAACAAATACACACTCATATATATATAGACACACACACTCAAGCTCATTCTAGGATATTACTAATCCCATCTCTAATGAGTTCACCTCACCAAGTAGGCCTGTTAATGGATACCCAAAAAATTCCGAAATCCATCTGGATTCGCATTCGAAAAACGGATATTATCCGATATCCGATGTCTGAAAAGAAAATTGAATGCGGATGCGGATATGGGCATATCCATATTCGAAAAAAATCCATCCAATCCAAAATTAATTATAATAAAAATTATTATTATTATTGATTTATTATTTAACGATGAACTTAAAATATACTTATAAATGAATTGTTCCACTTTAAAAAACCGATTAGTATTGTAGTGTGTATATTGTCATTTGAGAAAGTGATTGTTTTAGTTCAAAAATATCAGTATAATAAAAATCTTATTCAATTTCGGATGTGGATATTTCGAATATTTTTGAATATATGTAAATATCCGCTTTTTATTTTCGGATGCGGATATTTTCGGATATCCTAAAAACCAATGGATGCGGATACAGATGTTAATTCTCAAATATTCGCGGATATTGAATGCAGATTCAGATGAGGATTTAAATTTTCAAATACGGATGCAGATACGTCCATATCTACATCCATTTGTATCCGTTGATAGCCCTTTCACCAAGGCCTAGGTATTCGCCCAACCAAAGCTCTGATACCATATGTAACGGTCTGTCATTCTTACACCTTAAGATGATACTTAATACATCCTTGGTATTCATTTGCCAATCGTTTAAGTGTACGAAAGACAGGTCATTTTGGGTGAAGAAAGAAAAAGACAGAACATAATCTCCCATCGTGATGAGAAATATATAATATACGCAAGTCTTTATAAAAAGAAATCACTTTATTATACACAATACCACAGTACACTATTTTATTATCAACATGCACAGTTATAACAACCCATACTTACAAATGCCGATAAATAAACCACTATAATACAGGACAAAGACAGTGGAAGAATATATGATATGTGGCTACGTCTTGGAGAATCAGGCTCGTCTCTTGAAAGCTCTAAAGGATCCAGCTAAATCTAGAAAATATGCTTGGGCTCTCTCAAGCATTATAAGAGAAATAATGCCCGAGTCAGTCTGGTAAACTAGCATGTGTAAAGCTCGAACCAAAACATAAGGATTTCTATATTTGAAAATAAAGGTATCTCGTAAGACCACATTGCCCATAAACACAAATGGGTTTTCACCTTACGGCAACCAAATCACCTTTATTACAAAAATCCAGTGATATAACAATAATGTCTATGGGTTTAAAGTATTTAGTAACCAAGTAGCTGCGAAGCATGTACATGCCAGCAATAATATGTATATAATAAAAAACTGAAGGCACTTATTTAGGAACGGATTTCCATCAAATAACAAGGTAGGGACCGCCTTTGGAAAATATGTGCACCTCTAGACATAATATACAATGAGATCAAAAACCTTCGACCTCTGCCAACACAGGACAGGCCTACCCCCGAATAGGGTAGTACCGAATATGATCACCCCTGGGCTGTGATCAACAACCAAAAATGGGCACTAAAGCAACATAGAGATATCGAGACTACACCTTGGGATAATTATACCCGAATGGGTGCAACCCACATAGTCGTACTGCATCTACCCTTTTTTAACCATTACCGAGATGTGATGTTTGAGAGGCTACGCTCTTAACATTTAGTAATCCATCTTGGAATGTTAACACCACCCTCCAAGCAGACATGCAATTCTAGCATTCATTCATACCAGTTCGTTCTAAGTCTGAACGAAACCAAAGGCTCTTCAGGGAGCATCCTCTTCAATCATCTTCCAGATGTCTTCCATGCGAACGCATACGTTGGTCCGGAGTGCTTTTCAGATAACATATCTGATCCTAGTCTCTCCAAACCATGTGCATTCATTAACGAAAATGATCAGTGCCTGCCCTTCAATTACCACTTGGGGTTGGAACTCAATATCATATTGGCTAAGCTCTATTTTCCATTTTAGTAGTCTTCCTGACACCTCATGTTTATTAAAAATTTCTTAAGTGGAAAATTGGTTAAGACCATAATTGAGTGTGCTTAAAAGTAGGTTCTTAACTTTCATGGGGTGAAAATTATATAGTATGCCAACTTCTCTACAACTGGATATCTAACCTCTACATCTTTAAGCCTTTTACTAGTATAATATACTGGAAGTTGAGTTTTGCTCTCCTCTCTTACTAAGACCGAACTTACCGCATGTTCGGAGACCACCATGCAGAGATATAAAATTTCCCCTTCTATAGGGCTAGATAGGATCAGAGATTTTTCAAGATGATCTTTCAACTCTTTAAAGGCCTTTTGGCGAACCTCTCCCTATTCAAAGAAAGTGATGCACCGATCGATGGATTTGGAGATAAATCTATTCAGAGCTGCTGCTCTTTCGTTTAGGCTCATCAGATCTTTGCTTATGTTTTGCCACACTATATACTAATTGCTTGGATTTGGTCAGGATTAGCCTTAATTCCTCGAGCACTGATAATGTATCTTAAAATATTTCCAGATTGTATTCTAAAAGAACAATTATGTGGATTGATCTTCGTTTGTTACTTTCTTAATACCCGAAACAATTCTTCAAGATTATTTATATGGTTTTCCTCCTAGGACTTAACCAACATTTCATTCACATACACTTCTAAATTCCATCCAATTTTTTCTATGAATATTCTATTTACCAGCCTTTGGTAGGTAGCCCCTGCATTCTTTAGTCCAAAAGGCATGACCTTGTAGCAATAAGTTCTCAATTTATTATGAAACTTGTGTTTTCTTCGTCCAGTTTGAAAATAGGGATTTCGTTATAACTTGAGTATGTGTCCATAAAGGATAAGAGCTTATGTCCGCTAGTAGCATCAACTAACCGATCTATTTCAAGTAAGGGGTAGCAATCTTTAGGACATGTCTTATTCGGGTCTGTATAGTCAACGCATGTTCTCCATTTTCAGTTCGATTTCTTAACCAACATAGGATTACCTCACTTCCTGGGATAGAGTACCTATCTAATGAATCCATTCTCAAGTAGTCATTTCTTCTTTCAATGCGTCAGCTCGGACTTTATGAATCACCTCTTCTTTTATCGAATAGGAAAGTATTTGGATCTATGTTTAGAGCATGGCTCATGACTGTTGGGTTTATTTCGACTATGTCCAAGTGGGTCCAGACAAACACATCGTTACTTGACCGAAAAAATTGGATAAGTTCTCTTTAAGTTTGTCTCCAAACTCTTTTTCGATTTTTACCATTTTTGTTGGCTTAAGTGAATCTAAGGTTACCTCTTCTAAGTCATCAACTGACTTCGTTCTTTCTTGCTCATTTCTACAATCTATTCTGGCAATGATCTCCTCACCATTATTTCGTAATCTACTTCGTTTGCCTCTTTACGTTTTCTTTTCCTCCCGGAAAAGTTAGATCTTTTCAGCATATTCTTAAGCTTTTAGCTTTACTTGTCTTCTTATTTTCTTTGGATAGTCGGCTTAAAGGACTATCGTCCAAGGCCTTATCAATTTCAGTTTTACTTAATTCACTTCTCTTCGAATTGTAATAAGAAATACCATCTCTTCTGAATTGCTAAAGTGTAGCGAAGTACAGTTCTCGGAAGCTTAATTGCACCCCCTCTTATTGTCCCCCTACCATTCTTGGTTAGGAACTTTACCATTAGACATTTTAATAATACGAACGCATCCACATCATCTAGAACCGACCTCCTAAAGATAGCATTTTAATTGGAAGGTTGGTCCATTATTATGAACATGGTCTCAAACATCCTAGAATGTGATGGAAGGAGCTTGATCTGTCCTATTGGAGTAGACCATTTATTGTTGTATTTAAATATTGGCTCAAAGCTTGGATCCAACTTGTCCCTTGGAATACCCATTTGATCGAAAGCGTGCTTGAAGATGACTTTTTTGTACTTTCGATATCCACTAAGATCTTTGTTACCACAAAGAGCCCAATTTATTAAGTTATCATCAACCGATCATTATGCGGGTGATGGACCCCCATAGCTCCTATAAGGTTATTATTAAGCTAGGTATTTGAAGCTGATATATATGATTTTTGAGTGGTGGCTCCACTTAAATAGAAAAGGCTCCATCTCTTACCTCCCTCATGTATCTTCTCTTGGCTCCTTTGCTTTTTCCAGTGAGATGGGGACCTCCATGGATGACATGTATGCATTTGATCAGAGGAATGAAGTTTGGTTAAGAATCATTGTCTAAGAAATTTGCAGTATTGCTCGGAGGCCTCTGATTGATCCTTTCAAGATTGGAAGGGTTTTGATTCTCCTTGAAAAACTCCTTCAAAGATATGGATCTAATCATGTTATGGATTATTCTGGCCAAATCATGGCATTTGTCAGTATTATGTTTGTTCGCCTTATGGTAAGCGCAATAATCTTCCCTTTCTTCAGTTTTGGATTGTTCCTTGCCTTGTAGGAAATAGGGAAGTTTCCTCCATATTTAGCCATGACAAAAATATAGGAAATGGGTTTATTCAAAGCCACATAGTTAGATTTCGGGATCTCCTCCTATCTTCCTCTTCTATTTTCATCTCATATCGGCTTTTTGTTGTGGTGATCGTAGCCAATGTTTCCTCCCTCCGTCTTTGCCTATAATTTCTTCTTAGTATGGTACATTTCATCCATACAAATAAATTTATCAGCCTGGAAATAAAAGTCTTGAAGATCCCTATACCCATGGATGTAGAGTTCCTTCCAAAAGGGGATCTGCCAAATTAACCTTGAGCGCACTACGATTATTTTTTCTCTATCAGACATGTCTTCCACCTTTAGTACCTCAATGTTGAATCTTCTTAGATATTTACCGAGAAACGATCCTATTCTTTGTTTAACATTTGCCAGTACGCTAGAGTAAATGTAGGATCTTTGCATATGTAGAATTGTGATGAAAATTCATAAGAAAATTATTTCCAAGAGTAAATAGTTTTCTCCCTGTAGTGCATATACCATTTGGCAGGTGGTCCTTGAAAATTTGTCAAAAAGACTCTGCAACGTACTGCTTCGAAAGCATTTTGCAAATCCCTTTGGCTCTTAAAAGCCAAGAGACGATCGTTAAGGTCCAAAATTCCGTTATACTTCAATGATGGGATCTTTATGTACGATGGAATTTTAACAGACATTACTTCCTCAATGAATGGAGCTTCACGAGGATTATTTTTATCCTAGGGTCAAGCATCCTCTTCTCTTTAAGATCAAGCATGTCTTTCGCTATTTTATTGGCCATGTCTTTCAGGTATGCATCGTTAACTTGACAATCCTTTCTGTAGAGCCTATACCCTTTGCTTGAAATTGACTGCCTAACTGCTCGGAAGATCTTCTTATTCTTCTTTCTTGGCTTTCTTTTTGATGATTTGTCTTAATTTTGTTGCCCTATGAGTTTAGGCATTACACAGTTATCCCTTCATTTTGAGTTTTTTTTCCTTCCTTTGCGGACCCATGATGCCATTTCCCTTATCTTTGCTTTTGATAGCGAGGTGTCTAGATTCCTCCTTGGAGATTCCACTTCTCCTCTTCCTTTGATAAGCTTTACTTTTTTAGAAGACTTTTGAGAAAAAACCTTCTCAAGGAGTTCCTGCATCATTTTAAGCCATTGTGCTAGATCTTAAATCTTAGCCTCACTGTTTGTTGGCTTCACTGGTATCAAAGGCTACCCAGGTTCCACATACTCTATATTGAAGTTTGAATTGATATTTTCCTCCAAGTTTGTTCGTTGCACAATCTCTTCATTCCGAACATTGGCTTTTTTAGATTTCACCATTTTCTGACAGTAAAGCTTTACATAATTAGTTCTTAAATAAGGAAATAATGGGTAGGAGGTTCGAGCCCTCCTTCTAGTGCAAAATGTTAAGCCAAAAATTGACTCAACACCAAAGATGTTTGCATAAGATAATATTATTCAGAATGGCCCTATAATACCCATGAACTTTTACTGTAGTTATGAAGTTGTTTAAAAGTTTGAGTCATATGTCCAAGGGTAAAATAGGAAAGTCACATAAATCGGTAATAGTTCATTAATTGTTTGTTAATGGACAAAATAAGTAATTCTAAGTCACATACTTTTGTTTATATGTCAATAGGAATGATAATCATCATACAAAGTGAACTTTAATTTGGACAAGGGCTTAAGTAGCCTTGTTCAAATTGCCAATATGCAAGTCCAAATTTAAGTCCAAGTCCGAAGATAAGCTATATGCACGTGCATTCTCTCAATAATAGTCAAAGATACATATATCAAAGGCATTATGCTATGCAAAGTTTATGGTCCACGTCCTTTTATGCAAAAAAACTAATTGCATCAAAAAACCGCCAAATCGGTTTAGCATTTACAACTTGTAATTTGAGAAGTAGAGAAAAGAATTAACCGCGCTCATTTGAATGGACAATGGGGTGTATTTATAGAGATGAAAACCATATGGGATGGTTGACGCATGTGCTGGGTTCAAATTGGAGGGTTTTTCTATTCATATCTTGATTCCGTTTCTATAGCGCTTTTGTTGTGACTCGACATCATAAGTAGAAGCTCAACAGCTCATGTAACAGTTGATATTTGACATCCTATACTAAATAACCTTAATGTAGGAAATTTGTACAACTAACAATACTTGATATCTTTTATCATTCGACATCCATTGTTACTTGTAAAGTACTTAGGCTTCTTGTTGGTGTTATAAAAGTTCGACATCATTTATTGCTTGAGATGTTTTATAATGGAAAGACTCGACATCTGAGACATGTTTTCAATAGGGATTCAACACCCTTTCTTTGTTTCATGCTCTACAACATTACATCGTAGAGGCTCAACAACATTTGGGCCATGGAGACTTGATATATCCTCTTTGTTACTAGGTATTTGATACTTCTTAATAGTACATCATCCTTTAGAAATTCGACATCTCTTGGTGATGGATACAGACTTGATATCTTCATGCTTAGCATACTTCTTGCTTACGTGCTCGACATACTTACCCATTTATAAGTTAGGTATCTCCTAGAAACTCAGTATCTTTCCTCAATGTTATATGTTCGGTATCCCCTATAAACTCGTTATCTTTCCTTTATATTAGATGTTCGGTATCCCCCTTACTTTGTTATATATTGGGTGACATTCCTTGTTATAGTAGCTTGACATCCCTTCTGACATTGTAGAAGCTCACTATCCCTACTTCTTTACAAGCTTGACAACTTATCATTTTATAGACTCGATATCACCTCTTCGGAACTATTTCTATGTTCATAGGCTCGATACCATTTCTTTATGCTATAAAGTCTCGATATCTTTTTTGCCTTTTTATTTAATGACCTTTATGGCTTGATATCTTCATGTGAGATGCTTTCTACATCATTGACTTGGAATCCCAACATGTAATCATAGATTTATTAACCTGAAATGCATTTATAAGTTCATTTATAAGCTCGATTATGCTTTCTTTAGATACTCGATATAAGTATTTATAGTAACACTATCTTCCATTGCTTCCATATCCTCTTGTTTATTTTCTTAACATAGTAGTCCGCAAATATATAGATAACAATATCTACCTCATTATTTCCTTCCTCATACACTAGCAATGCAGCGTAATATGAAGAAGTATAACATTTCTGATACGTACTAGTCCATAGGATATAAAGTTTAGGCATATAGTAAAAATGATTAAGTCGATTAGTTTTTCTAATAGAGAAACACATTATCATAATGTTTGATAGAAGTACTGGTGTTATGATATATTAAGTTCTTGATTTTGATCTTAATTTCATGTTATTGCATGAATTTGACCCTAATCACATGTGGTTATATTAGATATATACTATTGTTCAATTGTGGTCGATGATTTAATAGTTTTAACACCATTGTTATTATCGGATTGCACCAATACTCTTTCTTTTGGATTGCATCAATACACTTTCTTCTTTTATATTAAGTTTTTTACCAGGACTACAGTCCCGGTGGTTGGACATTTCAACTTTGATGTGAGAGGTCACAGGTTCGAAACTCGTGTGGCCTGATCCGAATAGCCGAACATATATTGATATGTAGTATATTGTAAACTATCTAAGACTTATAGTGCTAATATGTGCTAGCATATAAATACCTAGCGTCGAACAAAAAGTTATTTTTTTTCTCTTTTAGTTAAATTTCCAGAATCTAATTGTTTGGAAAACGACCACTAAATTCATTTTAATTTTAAATATACTGCTAAAATTAGTGAAAATGAAAATTATTTTCAAATTATCATGTGGTCTATAGTGTTGTCCAAGGAATCACATGAAAAGTGAAAAAGGAAAAAACCAAATTTAGTTTATATACTCATCAACCAAACAAACATGGAGTCACTAGAAATCCAAAAATGTAGGTATAACGGATTTAGATCAAAATAATGAATGATATCGGAATAAAACATTGAATTTAGAGTACGTTGTTGATTATTTCTCTAAATAATTTTGTACCTAATCTTTCCGGTCCTACAACAATAGAATTGTACAACGAATCTAATTTTTAACCTAGAATACAACCGTATACCAACCAAAAATTCCTCAAATATTTTTTATGGCTTCGCATTGTCTTTAATAGTAGAGATCAGCATCAAACATCATTAGCTAATGCCTGTATGTTAATATTATATGCAAAAAATAATGGGTGGTTGGGTGAATGATTTAAAACAAATATTTTTAATACGTTCAATTTATCTCACAATAGAATTAACATTTCACTATAACACTTAAATAAATGTACAATTTTAGGGCCAACATAATAATATGTCTATAGTTTACCTACATATACATTCAATTTACCTATATTTACGTTACCTCAAATATAATCTATTGTGTAAAATAGAACAATGATAAACCTACAAAATCATATAAATAGGCAACCTGTAGATATAACACATGGTAAAACTTTCTCCATTTTCCATAACTTCTCTTCAAACCTAATGAATACAAAGTTATATGCACAGGCGTACGCTAATACAGAAAGATGAAAAGGTGAAACAACTAATTAGATTGCATTGTCACCTCCATGCACCCTAACTCGAATGTTAATTGTAACATCCCCTATTTTAAGGCCCAAATCTAACTGCTATAAATGCTGCAGTCATCTATAGCATTAACTTCCTGTTGGCAAAATACGGTAAAGTTAATGACATTCATAATATCGAAAGCATATGAATATGAAATAAAATCAAAACATATTTCAAAATAGCTTTTCTGATTACATTTCAAATCAATATTTCATATTCAATTATATAAGCCCAAAATGATTTACAGGTTTAGATAAATATAATTATTATAAAGTATGCCAAGAGCGGCATACGAGGATGCCCTCTTGGATGATTAGAGTACTGAATAGACATATCAGTCAATAATTACATTTCAGCGGAACTATAATGGATAGACCCCTAAATAGCTAATCCCTGCCTCGTGAACGTCTTCGGAAGTTTTATCCATCACCTACTAAAACCTTAAATACCGTAAATCTCAATCAACTCGAATTAAATTATGAGCATTAGAGAGTATAAGGGGAAAACATAAACTTCGAATTAGACATAAAGCCTGGTGTGAATAATTCTATTACATCTCGGTATATTGATATTAAGTGAGACCATCTCGCTTAGCGGAATGAATTTTCCCTTCACTAATATCCTTTTAAAAGCATATCTTTTGGAAATCAAAATCCTACAATCAAACTGATTATAACAACAATAGCATTAACACGTATGCATACAAATCAGGTAATCAATGGAGCGTCCGTCCGAACATTATAGTTTTATTAGGCTGACTATTAACCACCGGCTGACTCGGGCCTACCAGACATAATAAATATTCTAACTTCTATTAGACACAATACTAGATGGTCTATCCATAACTTACTTCTTCTTATGGTCAAGTGATCCTAATGGTTTTGCGAGCTCACCAATAACCTATCTCTACTATATGTATTCCTTTCTGTGTGCAACAACATTTTAGTCTTACCTGTGACAAAGCCCTACACACTGGGATTTTGTACTTATATTAGCAAAGGGCTACTAGCTAAAGTATAAGGCATGACCCCACACTAGTCCAATTTTGTTTTCTAATATCGGAGTCATATACTTAGAGCTAACCACCCGATTCAATTTTCATTCAAAATATTTCTTTCAAATTGATTTAACCCATTTAAATCATACACAAACAAGGAAAATATACTCTTTTCTTTACTCAAAATATCTATGCCATGATATATGCTTTACACAAAACAATGTTGATGAAAACCTAAAATCAATAGAGTTATTTATCCCTTTAAATTAAGTTGAAGCCCATTTTAACTTAGAAAATATTAGGCTATAAAGCCAAAACAATACCTTTGAAACCATTTTTTAAAACCTTAAACAACCTCTTTCAAAATCATCAAAAGCATCCCTTTCGAAATCATTGAAAGCATCCTTTCGAAATCATTGAGTTCAACACTTAATAAAATTATAGTGTTAAAGGGAACAAGGGCAGAAGCATCACTTTCAAAAGCATCATCTTCCGCCTATCTCCAACACACCACATACCAATGAATTAATACCATGTATATTGGTTTCGAATGGGTACAGAAGAGGTTTTGTGTGGGCGTATGATGCCGAAAGCTAGCAAGGGTAGTGGCGAAGACGTAAGTTTAATAAAAACTACATTTTAACCTTTTAAAGAAATTCCTTTTTATCTAACACTAATATTTGTCAAAGTCTTATTAGTTTAGAAAACTTTACCAATTCCCTTTTTCATAATTTGTTGTCGAAATCAAATTTGGTTATTTGAAAGCTAACACTTAAGCCCTTCTCCTTAATAAAACATTTAAAACATTTAAGTCGTCTAACTTAAATAATTTATTAACCATAGTAAAACACTTTGGAAAAATCCCAAAAAATCACAATAATTCACATTAAATATGTTTTCTAACATATATAAATTTCAGACTCAAAAACATTATTTAATTGCTTTTAATAATTTGAACCCGAGATTAACTATTTTCTCTTATAGAAAATTCATAATAAATCCATAATTAATTAGAAAATTGAAATTTGAAACCCACTTCTAAAATAATATTTTTGATCACATATCCAAAAACGCAACTCATTTGGATGTTATATGATAGGTTTTCTAATCTAAACATATCATAATAAATCATATTTAAGCCATAAATCATCAACATAGCATATAATCACTTTTAAAAACTAAACATGGCATATACTTGCAAAAGAAAACATGTTTACCTTTAAACCGAAATCATTCATCAAAAATAAAGATGTAAACTAATTATTCACCTTTATTTGCATTAAGAAGGTTGAGATTTTCCCTTAGATTGATTTCTTCAAGCTTTCCACTTGCATCCTAGCTTATCTTTGCTTTAAATCTTCCTAATAGTGGTCCGCCTAAGTTTAGTATGTTTTTGTTTAGTTTGTGAATGCAGAATAAATGAGGAAGTAGAGAGAATGGAAGGGTCTAGGGTATATGACTAAAGGATATTCCCATTTTACCCTCATCATATTCCTCCTCCTTATTTATGTTTAGTTTCCCTTTTATTATTAACACGTTCATTAAGGCACGACTCCTCTTTAATTTACAAATCTTAATCCCTTAACTTTATTTTATTTTATTTTATTTACCTAGTTAAATGTTCTAAATAATGTTAGCTAAAATTAGGGTCGTTACGTTAATGGTCTCATGTGACGATTGATGCCCTATACCTTCAATACACAATATACATGCAGAGTGCACTACAATGGTACCCGACCAATATAAAGCGATAGTGAAGAGTAAAACAGCAATCTCCAAAGTAAAAATTGTCCTATATCTTAGAACACATAAGATAACATTTAATAACTACGTAAATATTTAACAAGCGAGACAGATACGCATAACTAAAATGAACCATAGAAAGCATCAGAGTAATAGGTTCATGGTAGATACACAACATAAATACAATTTATAGATTATCAAAATAAACTCCAATATTGCCTCTAATAATAGTTAGGCATTGGTATAGCTCAACAGTGTTGTGCACACGAATGACAGTAAGCTGTAAAGTATAAGTATAGATAAGCACCAACCTCTTGCTCATCCTATGAATAGTCCATGCACTAATCTTAGACCTGATATTTAATCTACTCATTTGAAAGTACCGAGATAATAAGAAGCAAAGGGAAAAACCTTGAGTCGGACAATAATCTAGTGTGATCGATCAATAATGAAAATTTAGTATAAACACTAATATAGTAAAGAGGAACACTAAACATGAGAAGTCATGTCCCTACATCAAATAAGTTAGCACATAGCGTAATATATGCTACACTATCATCATATGAATGTACAATACTAAGTATAATATGGGTGTCGTGGTATGTAACACGGTAATACCTACACCACATGACATCCATCTCAATAACACAGCATTTAAGACAAACACAACAATCATAGCATACATAGCAGCCAAACCAATCATAATAACTAACACCAGGATCTCGCATCACCGATAAGTTGCCTTTGGATATATAATAACTCATACGACCATTACATAAGTTGGCAATATAGTATATCGCAATCGAATTCGATGCTCGATCACATTCCATCATTAAAGTACTTCCCTCATTAAGCTGGTGAGATTATCATTAAGGTATAGGGTACATAGGTAAGCATCCTTACATATCCTTACCCTACGAAATACACATCACATCCAGAGTTATCAACGGTCCCTTTAGCACACGACTTGACAATAGAACACACTACATTCCACTCCACACTTCACATCATCGAATGTGCCTCCTTGGACCATCACTAAGTCCAACACACTTCCCACTTAAATGGCTTTATTCAAATGACTTAGATTGTCGATTCATTGAAGCTTGGAATGTTACACAAGTCCCTAGGAGCTTCCTATGTCAAGCTCAAAGCAAGCTACCACATTTTCCTTATTTAACTTCAAGTCAACCTATAGAAATCCCCTTTCTCTTCACAAAGCATAATATCAGTCTCCTTATCACCATAACTAGACATCTACTAGCCTAAATCATGTGTGATCGATTATATACCCCCTATACACCATCGAGAACCTCTCAAATCGATCACAGCGCCTTTGTCCAAACCTATAACCGTGCGGTGGTTGCACCCTAGACTGTTCGATGGTCTACCTTCCTCGAGTTATCTATGTTCTAGTCTGAAGCATCTTCACCAAGCCTGAAGTTTTGATGCACCCTCAATTCAATGCATACAATGTATTTTCAACCCACAAAAACCATTCGTGTGGTGACTAAAATAGTTCGGTGCCATACAAATCCTTTAGTAGTGTCACGCCTCGCCATACCTTTCAAACCTTGGACCAAAGTACACACCATCTTGCCCCAAAGTCCTTGCACCAAGTCCCCATCCATGCGCATATGCACACTTGTGCACTTCGACCTCACATTAACCATTTGAGTCAAGTTTATGCTAGACCGTTCAACACCGAATGATAAACTTAACCAAAAATTGACCAATTTTCTATTCAAATTCCAATATAGATTTCTCTTCTCATTTTGCTCAGTTTTGCATGAAAACACCCAAGTTTTACTGTTCATCCTTTAGCAATTTCCGGCACATCAGTCACGTAATGCACTCAAACGAATCCAATATACATTGAAAAGAACTATTTATAAGCACAGCGCAACATACAAACATCATTCCAACCAATACAATCAAGAATCAAGCATTTATATCATCCAAAACTACCAACATCGAAAAACGACGACCGTTATAGTCAAACATCCAAAGACGAATTAAAATTAACATTTAATCTTCTAAATTCATTTAAACTATCATAAAATAAAATTTAACATTCGAAATCATTTTTCAAACACATTTATATACCATATTAGCAACTATAATACATTGAAAGACACAAATCACTCATTTATTCCTAAATTACACAAAAATCAAGGTGAAGTCGATATGAATGGTAAAGGTCACAAGTTCCAATGTACCCAAGCATTACTTAAGGAGTACCTTCACCGATCTCCCTTTAATATGTTGATTTTAGCTAAATAAAGTCAGGATTTAAGGTTGTTTTTGGATAAGATGATGATTGATGGAGGTTTATGATAGTTTTGGGAAATGGGAAAGTGATGAGGGGTCGTCCCATCAGCTTCTATTAGCTCATATCTCGAAATGGTTTAGTAGGCTATGAATGGGCTTAAATTAATTATCATCTAATCTTTTCAAAAACCATCTAACTTCAAATGACCCTATCTAATAAACCGTAAGTCCAGAAACTTAACATGACCACCTTATGGAAACAAAAACCATAATATCTTCCAAAAACTTAAGTTAGTTACATGCTAATATCTTTAATTATATTCCCACATTTTTGTATTCAAATATATTTCTTCTTTGCTATTTACTTTAAAATAATAATATTATTCCTCAATAGGTCTCTTAAATTAATCGTATATATAGTAGGAATTTTCTTTGAAATTTTTGAAAGGCACAATAGTACTACTTTTCTCAAAATTACAACGTACTCCAAATTTCACTCAATTACCTTATCATTATTGTTTAAATATAATAATAATTTATTCTAAATATTGCTATATTTCAAATAATGACAATTTCCCCCAAATTCTTTTACGTTTGTTTTATTACTGTATAGCTAAAAAATAATAATAGTCTACTTAATAATAATAGTTTTCCTTAAATATCCCATTATTAGTCAAATAAATACTATATACCATTATTCTTATTTTACATAACGATAATTAAGTATTGTTATTCTTCAATAACCATGCTCTATATTTTTTAAAATGGAAGAGTGATTTTCCAGTTAAGCAAAGCACTCATAGATATTAATTATTATAAATCCAAAATACTATTGCGATGCTTAGTAGGTAATAGAATACATGATGATATATGTCAGCCCCTACACATTCCAAAAATGAAAAATACAGTGGAACACTAGAACAATGATCATCCTAAAAAATTATTAAGGTAATCAAACTAATAGCTACAATTTGTTGGATCCAGGCTAGCATGCAGGGGTAAACAGATAAATTTCAAAATTTTAATTCCATTTTAGATCTTCATGGGTCTTTGAAGTCTAAATTTATTTTATATTACTGTTATGTGTCATAAATGTTATAATATGGATATCATATACACATATATGTGTACGTGCGTGTGCAATATAAATGGTGTATATGGTTTAATATGCCAGTGTATAGATGTTGGGATTTACACCGCAACTGACATATTAAC
This sequence comes from Allium cepa, assembly GCA_030765085.1. Lineage (NCBI taxonomy): Eukaryota > Viridiplantae > Streptophyta > Magnoliopsida > Asparagales > Amaryllidaceae > Allium > Allium cepa. The sequence continues at coordinate 842,457,406 of CM060928.1, forward strand.
CCATATATATAGTGTGTGTGTGTCATTTAATATGTAAGTATATGTGTGTATATAGTACTATATGCTATAAAATAGTATTTATAAAATATATATAAGTTTATATGTATGTGTATTTATATATAAAACTATAATCTATAGTGATTATAAATTTAATATAAATAACTGTAAATTCAATTTCAAAATTCAAAATTAAAATTCCAAATCTTAGAGCTAGATCTATATAGTAAATACACACACACACATATATATTAAAACTTGTATAAATGTATATATAAATAAACATATGTACGCTATTCAGAATTCTATATATGATAAACTATATATATTGATGTATATATATACATTTGACCAAAAAAATAATATATTTATTTTAAATTCTGTTATTCAAAAAATTGTTTTTTATTTTGATTTCCATATGGAAATCATCAAATATGTAAAAATATTTTTTTTAAGTAAAAGCATATACAAAATTTGTTGTATATATTTTTGAAGGTAAATTTGTTAAATATACATATTTACATATTACATACATTTTATATACACACACGCGCACGTGTGCATATATTGTAAAAGCTATGTTTGAGAATATATATATATATATATATATATATAGATATATAATATGCTCGGTTTATAAAAACTTTTTTGAAAACATATTCGGTAAATATAAGTTACCGAAATCTACACGTATATTTTATATATAATATATACTAAAATCAAACTAATTTTAAATATTATTAATGTTTAAACTATTTTCAAAAATTAAGATATATAATTTTTTATATTTTCGAATGATATGTATACAAAAAAATATATTTTTAACTTATATATATACAAATATATTCATCTAACATTAACGTCACATGAAATGATATACACAAATAATAGCAGCGTAATGACATAATAATTAATATACATACATATATATATAATACATTGGACTATTACCTTGTCCAAAGCCTAGATGAAACACCCTGAGATGTTGAACACGCTTACTCCTTGAATCAGTATTCAAATCTTCAAATAGAGCTACCAAACTGAAAGCAGCAACAACCGATCTTCAATTTGTATTTAATTTGTGTATTTGGAAGCTTAAAATAAGGAGAATGAGTGATATGATTTTTTGCCAAAGGTGAGAGAGAAGGAAGCAAAACTTAGTTGCATAAAATGAGAGATTAGAATTTTTAAAAATAAGAGAATGGTAGGACCAATTTGTGAATCCAGATCCATTGTTCTCTCTATTGATCGAAACCCATATTCAAAGCAAATCAATACCTCCTTACCTCTTATCAAAGCTGGAAACAAATAACCCCTAAGTGGGCCTCCAAAATACTTTAATCTCGATCAAATAAATATGCAATTAAATATAATTTAATGCACATGGATATCGTATATCGATACATGTGTCTATAATTATTATACACAATATTTAATATTGATCAACAAAAAAATTATGACTAATATTTCATGAATATTAATTAATTTAATTAATTAATGATAATTATAATTAATTAAATTAGGTAGTAGTAGAAGTATTTAATATTTCGGTTGTGTGACTATTAGATGTAAATTCAGTTAGCGATTAATGTCGAACAATTCAAATATTAACATTCACATGTCACTTAGCAAGTGGTGTGACATTATGGCCAATTTTACCATTATATAGCTTTGGTAAAACTAATTTTACTTATTTAAGTGTTACCCAATAGTGATAATTATTTACACTAATTCTCTTCATAAAAACAATATCACGGTATGACTTATGGAATTTGGTAACGGTCAAAATTCCAGTCCATATTCAACTTTATATTCCAAATACAAAGTCCTTGGCTCAATAATAACAATTATCATTGACCGATCTGGTAGGATATTTTGACTTTGAGTTGCCTTAAACTAACCATGATACTTACCTTATATAAGTAAGGAGACGAATCTTCTATTGAATAGTGTTTCATTTTCAATGCTTCCACTCGACTTAACTATGTGTGTCTGATGGACGTCATGCCACGATTTAACTATAATCAAAGCGGAATTTCATATTGAAGATCACCATTATTCTCAAATTGAGAGAACCGTATAACATTATCACATCGATATTTTCTATTTGACCATAGTTATATTAACCAACATAAAATCATCTAGTGAGTCGTTACATCGATATCTAATAACTATTAGTATGTAACCCTTTGGTGCCCCCAGCAATCATGAGTAATACAGTACCTAACCTTTGGAGATCGTTATGTAATATACTCTCAGTGGATGCATTGATATCCAGTCTTGATACATCTTGACTAGGAATATTTTGAACGATATGTTTATTATATTGTGAAAAAATACTCATGATTACAACAATTGTGATTACTATCATGAACATACCGTTTATGGATTTTCTACTAAGTGCACTTAATTAAATAATTAATAATTATAATGGATTATGAAAAGTATATAATAGAAAGAAAAACATCTTTGTATTGAATGAGATTTATTATGGAGTTAATAATTTAAAATAAATTACAGAATAGCCTCAAAGGCATTGTAACGACCCACCTTTTAAATCCTCAAATGTCGACACTAATACATTTACAGTTTTCAAGTGCTAAACGTCCAAGTGCGAGAAAGGCAGATTGTTAGGGTAAATGAAAAGAAAAAAGAAAATGAACAATGAAGAAAAAACACAACATCATAATCTCACAGCAGAATGATAACATATAATATCGAAAAGATAGTACAAAGCGTTAGTCTAAATTATGTAGCATTTTAGAGTTACAATCCTAAGTACTATCATCGGTCTACACAGTTATAACAACATGTTCTCACAATTACTATTAGTAATGCAGCGGAAATATGAATATTATGGTAGGTACAGCATCCAGCATGTCTCCTTGAGGTCCGAAGAATATCAAACTAAACCTATCATTCTCAAACTACTCGAAAGAGCACTCGAGGAATTAAGGGAAATATATAACCACGAGTCAAACAAAAGCTGGTATGAGAAACAAAAGAAACATGTGCCTACATAACAGCACCTTTCGAGACCAAATGAATTACCAGAATGGTTTTCCCCTCAAAAGAGTCAATCCATCTAATATGTACATATGGCGTTACAATAGATAACATTTAGGGTTTGGAATATAAATAAAAAAATAGTTGTGTTGCTTGTACAACACAAGAATATTGAGTATACAATTAGAACCGCCAAGGTTTGTTCACGTATGGATTTCCGTCGGAGATGCCTTCAGTACGTCAAGAACGGGCCTCCTGACAAGGGTCTATAATATCCTTTTGAGCATCATATATCTCTAGATAAAATATACCATAGGTAAACATAGTTGGTCCATGCCCAAACACATGACACCGAGTATCATAGCTCTCGCTAGTAATCCGAAAGCATCTCTATAATAGAGCTAGTATATCCTTGGGTTAGTTAAACCCTTTGGCTATGCATCCTACTCTGGTCTCTATCAATTCCGATGGTGAAGTCACGTTCAACGTCTCAACGCATGAGTCTTCATCACTCGAGCAGATATCGAATCACTCCATGGATTCCAATATCTCGAACAGATCCCGAATCTATATAAGGATTCTAACATCTCAAACAATTTACGAATCTCTTCATGGGTTCCAGCATAAGTCCTCTGATGAATACTAATGCCACCCTTTCTCTTGAGATCACCTTCAAGATAGATAGTACCATATGATAACATCGTTCAAAATGTTAACCGACCTCTCTATTGGACTTAACCTTAGTGTAATGACCCGGATTTTTCAGTGTTGAATCTAGAATATTTAAATGGTTTTAAATATAGAAATTGAATTACAAATTGGTTTTGAATATGGAAAACTTGGATTTATCTATTCAGAATGTAGATATGTTGAATAATATAATTATTCAATTCAATAATTGAAGGTTGAGTAAAATATTTAATCTTGAGTTTCAAGCTTATTAAAAATATTTTAAAGGCCTGTAAAATTTACATTTATAGTACTGAAGATAGTAAAAGTGTTAAAATTGAATTTGGAAGGGTTTTGTTAAGTTTTGAAGATATATCGTTTAAATTGATATTTAAAAATAGCCTTCCGAGGCACAGTCTCGTATTTCGACGAAACCAGTTTCATTAGATCTGCAATAGTGTAATATTATCATATTTCAATTTTCGTAGTGTTTGGAGTTGTTGTGGGAGCGTACGATATATAAACGCGCTGCAATTTATATCGAAAATTCAATATAATAACTGATCCAAAAAGCTATCTTCCCCATACGATTGAATTTGGACTCAAAACCTTTTCCATTGCGTTCGAAATAGGGGAATAACATTATAAACGCCTAGTGGCACGTCGTTATAGGGGTTCGCGATTTTAGGCATCGTAAATTGAGACAATTTGAATTTAAATTAAAATATATATTTATATATTTAAGTCAATAGCTGAGATTCCCTTCCATCAGCCACCAATCTTTCATCTCAGCCATCCTATTCTTGAGCAGCCGACCTACTCCTCTCTGCTTAATCACGTACTCTTTGTCTTCCCTCAGAAGCTAGAATAAATCAAAAGCTTCCTTCGTTCTTTTTAAAATCGTGCGTTCTTTCCCTTTGTTTTAGAATATACGAAATCAAAAAAAATGGAATCTCCAGAAAAGAAATGGCGTCCCTCTTCAAGTTTCGTTGGAACAAAAAATCACATATTACTTTTCACATCCTCTTCAATTCGAAATCAGATCGACTTCGTAAATAAAAGGAAGGGAAGAACGAATTGTTCGCGGTGTCGTGTAGCCTCCGATCAGGGGCGAAGCACGTTCGATTCTGGGTTTCTGGAAGCATGAGTCTCAGAGTTCGACTGTGTATCTTTAGTAGAGGGCAAATCAAGTTATGGGAAGACTCGATTTACTGTCGGGCTGCGTTGGTCACGCTAACGAGGAAGGGTGTGTCGAGATTTGGCTGCTCGTCGCGATGGTCACGCAATGGATGATGTTTAGCGGCGATGTAAATCGGCGGTGTAGGCGAGTAGCGGCAAGGGATGCTCGCAGGTCGTGGTTACACGAGGCGTTGGTAGTTGTGTAGATATTTTCGGTAAGGTTATTTGTTTTTTCTTCAATTTAAAATTTATATCTGTATATATATGAAAAAATGGGGATATACACGGTGAAGTATACAATATACATATATATAACAGTGAACTCAAGGGGTACTTAACACTGTGGGTCGAACAATGTTATAACTCTGTTTTAAATTTACTAAAATATATATGTAAATATTTACTGCAGGTATTCGATTAAACTTGATTTAACATATTCGCAGATTAGAAAAAATATATATATGTGTGTAAATATATATGTATAAATATATACATACAGTAAGAAAATTTCTATCTTATCAATTACAGAAAAGAAGTATACAAATATAAATATATCTAGAAATTATATAAATACATACATGCATCAGCTTACTGTTTATTTTAGAATAATGTATTATGATGATTAATTTCTTTTAACTAACCTGTATAATTTATCTTAGTTGCTAAAAGACTTTTTTTTTAAAAAGGGAATAATTACTTTAAAATGAATTATTAGATAAATAAATTATAAAATGGAAATTGATGGTTCGATTATTTCGAATATTAATAAACCGTATAAATGTTTGTACAAGGTCTAATGTCATCGTGAAATCAAGACGAGATTGGAATGAATTGCAAACAAAAAGGTCAAAGGTGAGTTAATCTCACTCATCTGAGTTTTATTTAAATTTAAATGGTTAAATTTAAATAATTGGTTGAATGATTGAATTGATTTGTTATGCTATATTATATATAGTAGTATATACTATATATTGGAGTGATTGATTTCCCGCGTTATATAGTGGATGAGACCCTATGCGCCGCATAATAGCGGATGATATTATATAAATCCCATATATCGCGATATTCCACCTCGAAGTGGAATTGGTATTTTATATTATGCTAACATCTGTGGATGCGGGGAAACAGGTTGGAGGGATCCAATTGGATTCCTCAAATTTATCTAGATTGTTTAATATTCTGTGATATGGTTTATATGATAATCTGTGATAAATTATATTGGTAATTCAAATGTTGGATGCTACAGTTTGATTGAATATATTCGGATATTCCAAGTTATCAAAAATGTACAGATTTGGATTTTGAAAGAAAATAAAAGAGAGAATTTTAAGTAAACAATTATAAAAATCTGGATAAATTAAAGAATGAATTGGGAAAGAATAAAAGTTGATTTTCGAATCCTAATAAACAAAATTCCAAGTATGGAGAAATGAGATTTTTGAATAAATGGGAATAAGTGATTTTCTTAAAAATTCAAGTGTTATCATGTAAAGTAATGAAGAATTTACTTTAAACAATTCAAGGTTTTAAATTTAGTGAAAAGGACAAAGAAGGAATTTGGGAAATATGAAATTGGTATTTTTAGTTAAAAGATTTTAAATTATAAGTGAGAATTAAAAAAATATGAAGTTAATGGGTTTTGAAATAAATGAGTAAGTAAAGGAATTTATTTCAAAATGGAGTAAATTGGAAATCAATTTGGAAATTGATTGTGTTTGAAATTGGAAATTTAAAGGAGAATGTGACTATGAAGTTTATAAACTGGGTTTATAAAGTGGAACGGATATCAGTGGATATTTGGAGGTATAAATTTCACGGTGGGAATTTATTAAAGGAATGGGTAAATTTGTTTAAAAATAAATAGTGATTTATTTTTAAAGGATGATAAAGGGAAGTGTATTTCCTTGGATAGCCAAGTACGTTTTTAAAGCAAGTTTTTAAGTATAAGTTAAAAGTTTAAAGTTGTTTTAAAAGCATGATTTATAAAATTTATTATTTTTAAATGTTTAAATTTTAAAGTAAGTATTTTTCAAATTTATCTTCGTAGTAATTATTTAATGGTGACTTGGTATTTTATTTTAAAAAGACAAAATTTAGTTTTATATTTTACAAAGTAGCTTTATTTTAAATACTCTTAAAGTATATATTTTTAATAAAGTATTAAAGTAGTTTTTAATTTAAATATTTTAAAGTATATTTTATAATAAAGTGTTTTTAAACTATTCTAAAATCTAAAGTGTTTGTACTTGGTGATTTCAGTGGAAATAGAAATATTTGGGAAATTTATTCCATAAAAAGTAGATGGTTTGAAACTGTTTTCAAAGGATTGTAAATGGAAATATATCTTGCGAAGACATTTTGAGGATAATAAATAATTTGGGAAATTATTTATGGTTGATGGATGTTTGTGAATGTTAATTGATAGTTAAATAACCGACTATCAATATTAGCCAATGCGCTGATCGTTTCGAAGAGACCGGGATTAATTTCTCGAAAGCCACTTCGATTCGGTTTGTATGTTTTTGTAGGGAAAACAAGAGCTGGAATCGAAGATGGATCAGTGAAGTGCAAGGGCGAGTCGCTACTAATCCTGAGGTGATTCCAAAATGGATGTAGTAAGAGTAGTGCCTTCAGTTCCGTTCGGACCCGGAACGGACTTGTATGGATGATTGCTTTCAGAACATCGTCAGGAGGACGATGAGCATTCTAAGTGATATGTTCTAAAAAGGTAACGCTTAGCCTCGAGCCTCATCAACCAGGAATGACTGAAAATCAGGGGTTATGCAGCAAGGCTAAGTGGATAGCACCCATTAGGGTAAGGTCATCCCTGTCTAAATGTCCTTTTTTTATTCGAATTAGTGGGCGGTTGCTGATCCCAACCGTGGGGTGATCTTACTCAGGATTATCTAGTAAGGGGTAGTCTCGGTCTTGTGTTGCAGGGGATTTAGGGTGGATCCTCGGTACGGTGATGTAGACCACGTACTGTGATAGGTGGTACCTCAGTGCCTAGTCATTAATTGGAAATCCCTTCTCCCTATGAGTCTTTTACGGTTTTGATTGTATAACCCACTTTATGGCTAGTATGCTGGAATTTAATAAATGTAACAATTTCAGCTATTTGAATAAGTATTTGTATGTAGACACTATTATAATATCAGAGGATTTTGATAAGAAATGTTTTAGCTATCGTAAGGTAAAAACCCGACATGTTTATTTGTGACGTGGTCTTACGAGATGCTTTTGATTTTCAAAGGATTTTGAACTTTAATAATTCAATTGAGTGTGGTTTTCTCACGTTGGTATTCCAGACAGACTAGGGTGTTATTTAACTATAATGCTCGGGTCAGACCGAGTATTATAGAATACAGGAAAGGATTCTATGGAGCTCAAGAGACGAGCTGAATGGTGATACGTACTGCCGTACTTGTTTTAAATATTCCGCTGTGTTGATTAGCTATGCATTCAGTTTGTGAGGACAGGTTATGATTACTGTCCAGCTGTGTATTATGTATACTCTGATGACGTAATGTATAAATAGATTTGTTTTTGTGTAAAGATCATTTATTATCTATTACATTTTATTCCACTGCGATGGTTAGATTCTGATGTTGTTTTTTCTATTTTCTTCTTCTACCTCTTCTTCTTTAACCCTATCGGTTTCCGTTCACCTTGAGTTGATATGTTGGAAAATAGTGTTGACTTAAGGGGTATGGGTTTGTGGGTTGTTACACTTAGAATGGACAGTGCAACTCTATAACATCCCACTTCACAACCGCTTCCAAAACATAGAACAAATATATCGGTTTTGAAGCAGTTATGATTTCGAGTCATCTCATATAAGCACACTCCCTCATTTACTGGACGCTTCAAAACCAGTTGATAGATTTCCAGGTTAAGTTATCTTCGGTTCTTTCAGAATTAAAAAAAATGCATAAGGGTGGAGATCATTTCTATCCAAATATTTTTCCTTAACTTTTGACCTAGAAAAGCAAGATGAGTTTATACGTAGGGTATAACATCATCAATGTAACATCCCGCCTTTTTGTATGTTTAAATGGACGATAAACCACACACGTTAGACTCAACCATACAAGAGGGCGGATTGTTATTGGGTTAAATAAGAAAAGAAGAGAAAGAAATAAAACAAAACAAAGTCTCACAGCGGAATGAAAAAAATATAATAATCAAATAACAGTTCATGGAGTTGTTTTACAAAACATTTGATTATACTTATACAACACATATTAGAGTTATACATACCAGAGAATAGTAAATAACAATACAGTGGAACAGTATAAATGTACTGGAATGATATAATAAATAATAGTAATACAATCTTCGTCCTTGTCCTCCAGAAATAAAGTCTTCAATCCTAAAATGCTCAGACTGACCCGAGCGAATTCAAAAGAGAAAACACTTGAGTCAGAACTAAAAGATCTTATGTAAGTTAAATCAATGGTAAACAATATGAGTGGAATAGCGTCAGAGATGTTTACGGGATTTGACATCTCCTATCCAGTGTCTAACGTGAGTGCAGTAACATAAGAGATGCTCGGGATTCACATCTCCTAAGGATCCGTTAAACTATTTACTATGTAGTAATATTTCGCTATTATAATAGTGTCTAATAGTAAAATAAACTTACTTTTAAATAGCGTTAAGGGGTTACCCATATAGCCCTTAACACATAATAGTGTCAATAGTCTATATAGTACCGTAATACCTCCTGATCGGGAGGCTACCAGAGGATACTCCATAGGTACGACAAAAATCAAACTCATACAAGGCGCGCTAGGATAGGTGACATGACACACAAGGCAATGCCAGCGTAGATATACCAATTACGCATCTGGGCTGGTGGTAATGCGCAGCAGCTACTAACGCCCACCTCGAGCCACACCCCCAAAATCAAATATCAAAAGTGGCCACCAATACAATCCAAAGTAAGAATAAAATATCGAAGGAGTGTGTTCGATAAGAAGGGATAACTTTTTGGCCCGAGAATCGCTCATGTTTTAGCCACCTTATGCCAACTCACGGGAGTTGGGTCCATGTATATACCTCAAAGGAAACGCTGCCACCATCCTACTTCATTCTGTAATCTCCACCGTATACACGGTTGTTAAAGTGGTTTTCAGAGGTGGCAAAGAGTATGACAACTTTCGATCCCGGTATCTTTAACAACCAAACGTTATTATAACACCGCGGTCATTTTAATATAATTTATACTTCAAAACCAGAATATAATATCCATTTCAAAACCATATAAATACGACATCATTTCCATTTTAAAAACCAAATCAATACGATATCATTTTTATAAAATCCAAATCAATATAATACCATTTTATTTCAAATATATCCTTTTTTGAAAATCATAGCACTTTCTAAGTTATAACACTTCGCAATCAAACACTTAATGTATAACACTTTCAAATCATAATACTTTGAAACTCACAACTTGAAACATCGCTTCCACCACTTAAATGGTTTAAAAATTAAATACTTTATATAATAAAATAGATTCTTAAATTCCATAAATCAATTCCAAAAAAACTCGAATTTCTAAATTTTATATTTAACCAAATCCCAAATAAACTATTCCAAATTATATCGATTTCAAAGCAGATTCGATCCACAAAATAAACCATTTCAAATTCAATATATTTCTACTTTAAGTATTCAACAATTTCAAAACTAATTTTGATAATTTCATATATACATATATATATATATATATATATATATATTGAATTCAATTTTCTATTATTTAGTTTCGAAATATTTACATAATAAATCAATTATCATTTATATAAAGCTCAAATTACAAATAACCAAATATTACCTTTAATTTATTTATACTTGAAATGTTCATTTAATTCACCTTAAACAAAAATCAAGTTATAAAAATCATACCTTCTAAAATTTCAAATTTAACGAATTTCACATCAAGCTTATTTGAGTTTAATTCTTAAATAAATTCAATTTCAAATAAATCTCAAATTTATCTTCCAACCTAATTTATTTAAATCATTATGAACTCTATATTAAAATATAATTTTATACTTAAACATGTTATCTTCAATAAAAATCAAACTTATTATTAAACTTATTCTATATTAATACAAATTATACATAGCTTAAAAACAAGGATAAAATAAATTTATATAATATTAAAAATCAATATTTATCTAAAACCATATATTTCCTTACAAAACCATAGAAATCATTTCAAAATATATTTTTTCATATATAGACCACGGTGTCTGTATATAATTTTCTGTCCTATGATCAAGTGACACGGATATTTATCATTTCAATCCGTAATTTGAAATATAATTACGGTTATATATCATTTCAAACCACAATCCCGAATGAAATAAAAATCCATAACAACTTACAGTTTATAACAATATAAAATACAACGTCCATTCATCCAATATCAATCATCAAACATTTATCACAATCATCATCCAATTCAATCATTAACATCAATATAGAACAGATAATAAATAACAGGTATTTACTAGCAGTTTATATTCAATAATAAATTAAATAACTATTTTATCCAAATAAATTCAAATAAACTGAGATGATGATTCAAAATATGCCAAACAATCATAAATAAATTTCTAATCACATCATGCATCAATTTAACAAACATAAGAAATTTCAGAAGTTGTGAGTGGGTTAAAACACTCACCTTTTGAATTTAAATTGAACTTAAATCCAATTTAAATCCAAAATTTGAACAGTCTCAGAATTTTCCAAACCAGCGCCAAGATGTCCAGAATTCTGATACGATCCTAGTGGAGAAAACCGCGCGTGGAACGAACCTCGTATGAGAAAGTTATCCGTATTATAACGAGTTGAAAATTTTAAATAAAATAAAATGAGTATTGGCCAATCAAAGAGAGACATCTCACCCTCACTGAAAATTTAACCCGAAGCCCAAGTCTACAGTCGCGCACGAAGACCCATCCACAGCCGATGTTGACCAGCCATCGTGCCATGTGTGGGCCGCCATCAACCATGCCGCAATCCCCCACAAACTCGTCTCCTCCGGCGCTACCAACGGCCAGCACCCCATGTCCTTTGCCGTTCCCCAGGCTGACGCGCCTCCACACGTTTTGAAACCCTAACCGAGATCTTGGTGCTGATCTGACCACTAATATGATGAACGATCGTCATCGATGAACTCCGCTCTGCCCACTCTACAAAACCCCTAAATCAACTTGACGATCCGACAACGTTCATCGACGCGCGATGAGCGGCCGTGAGTATTCCATCAATTTCCGGCCACTTCGAAACTCAAATTGAAAAACGAATCATATATCTAACTTGCGCTCGTCGAAAGCTTCAAATCCACATATATTCGATATAGTTTGTGGAGTTTGGAATTTTGAAGTTGAAATTCGAATTGGAATTGGACCGAGGAGTTTTAGGATTTTCAGCAAATGGAAAGAGGAGCAACAGAAATTTCTGTACGCACATAAATAAGAAAGAGAAAGGCTGCTAGGTTTTATAATTGGATATATATATATCTATGTATATAGACAAAGCTGAAACAGAAAGAACGGACTAGATTAATTGAACGATACACGACCCAAAAACCCGATTCGACTCCGGAATGAAAATGGTCAAGCCATATATCAAAATAGATGTTTTAAAATATTTTAAAAACAATAGAACGGGTTTCAAGTCCAAATTCCATCGTATGGAAAAGTTATGCTAAAATCAAGTTATTTCAAATTGATTTCAATTGATTTCAATTTAATTGATTTCTAGGCGTTCCGAGCCCGTGCTATTAAATGACAAGTCTGGTTGTTACGAAACTTGAAATCCTACAATAATTCACCGTTACGGATCCGATAAAACTGGTTTCGTCGAAATTCGAGTCGGTGGAAAAATGGCTATTTTTACTGTTTGTGTCAAAATTGGGCACAACACTCGTCGGAAGTTTTTGAAGAGATAATAAATGAAGAAAGTAAATTAAAACGTGGATTATCTAACAAAAGCTCCAAATAGCAGGAAGTAAATTGCACAAGAGACAACGATTTAGAGTGGTTCGGCGATTTTCCTACGTCCACTATGAAGTTTTGTTACTTTATTGCTTGATATTCGGAGAATACAACCTTTTAATGTCAAAGTACAGCAAGTAGTAAGCCAAAATTCGAAATCAAAGGCAGCGATGGTGCTCTGAAGCAATTCTGGCAGCTCTAGACGTGCTTTATCTCTAAAATTCTCCGATCCCCTTTCTGAATGACCAGGGGCTCTATTTATAGGTGCTGGAGGCTGATATTTCTCCTGAAATTCGGGGAGACCACTTCTGGCACGTGTGGGGGGCCCACATGGCCGAATTCTGGAAATTCGGGCCCACCTTGGGATCGATTCGACCCTTGGTTCGAATCGATCAAAAAGTGTCCAATCGTGATGAAACTTGGCATGGACATTATTCTATGTACGTGCAAGCTCCTGTGGAAATTTCATAGCATTTGGACTTGTAGATTTCAAGTTATGACCGATTCAAGATTGCGCTTTCGGTCAACAAGCCTGGTTCGAATCAATTCCTTAGGGTCGAATCCACCATTTTAGCCGCCTTGACCTAATGGATTCGAGGTAGCATTCGTGGAGTCGAAGCGGGGGGGGGGGGGGATGATGGATTCGATCATGCGCTTCAACGATGGATTCGAAGTAAATCAACTGCATGGATTCGAATGTCTCCTCCTTGATGGATTCGAAGCGAGACTATGTCTCATGCACTTGAACCTAGACCTGCTTGATGGATTCGAGGCGGGGCCATCTGATGGATACAAACTCATATGCTCTGATGTAAGCGAAGTGGAGTAGTCCGATGGATTCGAGGCATCTCGCCTCGAGGGGTTCGAAAGGAAACCATTGGGTTGGATTCAAAGGAAGGGGTGACTTGATGGATTCGAACTAAGGAAGGCTTTGGATGGATTCGAAGTGAGGGCTTGCTCGATGGAGTCGAAGCAAAGGAGCTCTTCATGGATTCGAAGCAAGGCTCTGGGAGGATGGGTTCGAACCACTGCATGGCTTATCGATTCGATTGTGAGGCTCTCTCACGGATTCAAGCCTAAACTTCTTCTGATCGATTCGAACCGAGGTTGTCTTCTCCACTTTCCATTGGGGATAACTTGAGAATACGAACTCTGACTGCCCCGAAACTTGGAATGTTGGTTTCTACAGCCCTGCTTGACGTGTCTTATCAATTGTAGCCCGATCCGGACTTGGACAAAATTCATCGATATTTGTAATAAACCGACAATCGTTCAAAATTGAGGACATGTGACCCTTATTTCCCAGCTAGTTCCTTGGTATCTCGGCCTTGCCAGAAGGCGGGATAACATTTGCCCCCCAAAGTACGTCTTGTGTAAACATGACGTGCTTTGAAAAGCTGCGGTTTCACGTTGGACAATCGGGACACGCTCTTCTGAAAGTCATCAGCCGTTGTAACCATAACAAGGTGAACATTTGATCCCTGTAAATGTTAAAGATCAAGTGCCAGTCATACACATGTGCATATATGTACCACTTTGGCTTTGGTTAACGTTGCGCGATTGCTAGTCGTTGTCAGTTTGGTTTGTTATCGAATTCTGCATTAGTCCTCTCCTGGACCGGTCTTGAGATTCGAGTTGAGACACTGTTTTATGACTGTCTATGATCGTCCTCTTGTATCGATCCTCTCCTGAATCGATGTAAAAGGTAGACAAGTATGTTTTTCATATCGAAGCACCACGTTCGTTTTCATCGATGGTATCTAGTGGATTTGAAGCATGTTCGTTCGAACTGATAGGGTTTCGAATCGGTGGAATTGATGGTTGTGGAATAGGCACTTCGAATTAATAGGATTCTTCAATTTAGCCCTTGTTCATGTGCTTCGTATCGATGACGCTTCGCATCGATGTTGTCTTGATGGATTCGAAGTTACATTCGTTCGAATTGATTGTCTGACATCTGCTCAGTGCTTCCTCGAACCGATGATGCCTCGCATCGACTAAGTTGGGATGGATTCGATTGTGTAAAGACAGGAAGGCAATGGATTCGAAGCAATGGCTCTACGCTGTGATGGATTCGAACGCAGTGGGTTCGTACTCGGTGAATTCGAACGTGATGGATTCGAACGTGGCTTGTTCGAATCGATAGCATGTGACCGATTGGGGTCGGTCATTTTGACTGGGAGACGAATCGTCCCGTTTCTCCCCTGGGATCCATATAAATGCGTGAGGCTGGGCTCTTTTTTCACTTTTCACCTTTTACTGTTGCTGTAGCTTCTTCTTCGTATCGATCTTCCAGAGCTTAAAACAAGCGCGTTTTCCACGAATCGATCGAATTCTTTAGGCTTTCCCTTGTGATTTTACCAAGTCAGGTAATTGGTGAATCAAGCAGAGTGAGGAACGATGGAACTGGAAGTTTTTGACATCGATTCAACCTTTCCTTTTTGAAAATTGCGAGGAGTGGTGGGATCTGGACAAGGTAGTTCGACTCAATGGAACTGAGAAGTGAGGTCGTTCGAGTCGCATCGATCAAAGTGTTGTCTCTCATTGCTTCGCATCGATCCGAGAATGAACAATTTGAGTCGATTTTGAATGCATAGCTTTGAATCGATGGTTGCAAAGGAAAAAAGGGTCGCAGCGATCGATTCGAAATAGCGATATTCTGATCGATTCGAAGGAGCTTAATATGGATCGATTCGAAGTTATGATATGGTGATCGATTCGAAAGAGTCCAACTTTGATCGATTCGAAGTATGTAGGGCTTCATGGATTCGATCTGCTCCTTTGTTCCCAGAGTCTCATCGAGTCGAACTACATGGAGTTGGGGCGTACCAATTCGAAGTTCATCGATTCGACTCGTGTCCATTCGAGTCGATCGATTCGGACGTTCCTGCTCATGGGACTTCCACTCTTCTGATTTGCTTCAATATCTAAACTACGACCAATTTCATGCTGAACTTTGACGAACATACTGAACTTTTAATATACTTGACTCCGGCGAGCTTCGGCCTTGCATAATCGAATTTTACTTGACCTTCCCTTTGGAGCTCGCCGATGGCACCATGACTTAAACTAAATATAACGAATTTATACTTGGATTGGTCAGTAGCATCTGGGTGGCATGAAAGTGACGGTCAGCGATGACGGTCGTTTTCATTCTCAAATTCCAAAGTTTCATCGTTCGGACATCTCGTTTCATCTTGTAGAGTCTGCTTAAATTTTTGCATAGCACTTGCACCGCACGACATACTCATACACTTTGCACCGGGGGAATGCATGAGCTTTTTATGTATTTTAACACCGCTTTCTAGTGAGTTAGTTAATTATGTAATCTTCGAGTTCTCGACAACAATAAGCAAAAAGCTCGCCTCTTCCAGCGCTTGAGATTCCGAAAATCCCTCCTGAAGTCATAGATCCGGCCCCCGATGAATTGCCGGAGGCCATATTTATCGAAGATCCTGTCGATTCTGTTCAGTCCAATATCTCGGAGTCTCTGTTAAGCCGGATATGTTCGAAACATAACATATCCCTGGACGATGTTTTATTACCTAGTGCTAGCGACAGACCACACAACCCACCTGAAGGATATACTGCCTTCTACCGTCATGCCTGTGCGGCTGGATCTCTTCCTCCTTTTAACCAATATATCAGAGAGATGCTGTCGTATTTGGGAATCTCTCCTTCACAACTCCATCCCAACGGGCATGCATTACTGAACAGCGTCTTTGTCATATTTATGGATTGCCTTTTTCGCCCGCCAAGACCTAACGAGATTAGGCACATATTCAACTTTAGGAGTAGGGGTGATAGCCCGTCTTTTACTTTTCTGGAGGCGGTTAGGAACTGTCAGGTTGTGACTGGGGCCTGGACCAGGCTTAGTTATTTCAAGAACGAGTGGTTTTTTGTTCGATGCCCCCCAGGGTTTGCCAGGAGATGGTTATCCAGACGTAAGTATCATAATTCGTTCTTGAATGGTCATTTTTAATACTTTACACTAATACTCTGCTATTCTTGCAGCTATCATTTCGAGACCTACTGGTGGGCATTATAGAGGCGTCGTTCAAAGCTTACAAAGGGTTCCCCACGACTCAAGGCACATAGATTTGCTGTTGACCGATGATAACTTAAGGACATTGGGTTTGATTGAGATGGGCCAGAGTATTGTAATTGAAGGTTTGGCGAAATCGGCCTCGAGGAAGAAGAAGAAAGTGGCAAAAAGAAAACCTGGCGTTGTGATAAGAGAAATGAGCGACGATGAAAGAACGCCCACAAACACTGAGATAGCAGCCGACCTTTCCCGAATAGAAGAGGGCCAGACAGGCAAGGCTGCTGTACCTAAGTTTAAGAGATGGAAGTCTGTAGTCGTAACCCGTTCCCAACCCGGGGTTACTGTTTCCATCGCCTCTCCTTGCCAGTCCGGGGACCTTTTCACAGGGTTGGACGATATTTCCATTCCGGACTACGTATCTCTCCACCACGGGTCCGGGTTGGAAGAGCTCCGTGGAGCGCTTGATATAAGCGAATCCTTACCCGTTAGTGTAATTGACACTTCTGGTTGGTCGGGGGGTTTACGCATTTTTACACTTTTCACAACACCTCACGACTTCCACATGCATTGCGGTGCTTTTTCTTGGTACTTAATCAAATTGTTTCTTCTTTACAGGTGCCATGTCGAATCGTCCTTCTACACTTGATAGACTTCGGCGAGTGCATCGTTCTTCATCCTATTACGAGTCTCGCCGTTGGGATTCTGATCGAGATCGTGAGCGGATGTATTATGAGCAAGAGCATCGCGATAGGGACCATTCCCGATATTATTCTGGCCAGGAGCGTTCTGATAGGGATCGAAGGTACCGTTCACCCTCTCGTTCTCCTCCGCCATCCAGGGGCCAGGCACCTGCAGTCGAACCTTCGCGGCAACAGCCATCTCAACAAATCTCTAAACCTGGTCCACATCGTTCAAGGACTGATACGGCTACGACCGTAACTGTGGAGGAGGCACCTCTTGAACCGTCTGGTGAAGGGGCTATTAGAATTGCTCAGTTGAAGAAAGACTTTCCAGAAATATGCTTTGATGCCTATATCTTTCCACCCAATCTCAAAAGAATTTCGGAAGAGGTCGTGAACACCGCCCTCAGCTATACCCGGGATTTTTATGCTCAGTATAAAGAATGGTACAGGGCGGCTGTTAAAGCCTCGAAGGTAGCCTTCGAACGAGCTAAAGTTATTGAGAAACTGGAAGCAGACTTGGCTCAGAAGAACCGCATTGTTGACTTACTTCAATCTGAAACGGAATCTTCTCGCAAGGCCGAACTGGAGTCGCTACAGAAGGCCGACGAGACACTAGCTGAGATGGCGAAAATGCAACAAGCGCATTGTACTTTAGTTGAAGATTTGGGCCATCGGTACAAAAATGTTGAGGCCGAGCGAGATGCGGCGGTCAGAGAACTTGAGGAGTTAAAGGCTAAATTCGCCAACTTAAACAAGGAAAAAGATGACGCTAACACGGCCGCACAGGAAGCGTGCGAGCAAGCTGTGTCTCTCCGAGCTGAGCGAGATGCGGCGGTTGCTAAAGTTGAAGCGGTGAAGGCAGAAGTGGAAAGGAGAGTTCAATCAGAGATATTCAGAGTAGAAGCCGAGCTTGATGATCTTGTTGACACTTATAATGCTAATGTACTCGAGCACAGGAATCTCTCGTGGCTCGGAGATTATTCTACGCTTCTACTCAGTGCTTGAAAAAAATTGATGGCGAACAAGAGAGCATCTCTCCAAGAAGGCGTCGTAGACGAATTTGAACTTGAATCTCGCTTGTTGAGCGAAGAGGAAAGGAAACTTCTCCATGATGCGATGATTTCCGCTGAGAGAGAGAGACTTGGTTTCCACCATGTGGAGACTGGTGAGGGTTCTGGAGCTGCACATTATAGTGAGAATGTTTCAGTTGATGCTCCGACCTCATCTGGAGTCACCACTACAGTCGGTCCACATGTTGTCCCTGCTTATAACCCGGATCGACCGGAACTGTCTCTCGGTACAACTACCGTTTCTGAACTCGTCCCATCACCGAGCCGAGGCAAAGAAGGTATTCTAAATGTTGCTTAAGTGTTTCTGGAATGTTGAACTTGGAACCGATCATTTGACTAATTATTCTCATTTCTTTTTGACTAGTGACTGAAAGTGATGCGCCAGCACTTCCAATACCACAAACTTCGCAACCAATGCAAGATCCGTCGTTACTGAGGCCATCACAACCACTGCCGTAACCAGCGAGATGGGAGAGGGGAGTTCAATGTCGTTTGATGTTCAGATGATTGAGGAGCTTCTCAAGCAAACCTGTGAACCTTTTTCCGATCCTTCCTTTGCAATGGGTGGAGTTGCCCCAACTTTTAGCTCGTTTATGCCGACCGTCAGTGTTTCCAGCGCTGCTCGATCTTCCCGAGAAGAAGAAATTCTTGCCGAGATAAGCGCTGAAATGGCTACGGTGACGACGGCTGGTGGTTCCGGAGGTGATGTTGCTCCACCAAGCTTAACTCCTTCAATGGTTACTTCTCTCACCGGCACAGCTATAACTTCTAGCGTCGAAGCTTCGCCACCTGTTACGGCTTCTCCGCCTCCGGTTCGTCCTCATAAAAGGATCTCTATCCCTTCCAGCTCTGAGGAAGACGTGGATATCATGCCAGATCCTGAGGATGCTCCAAAGAAAGACAAGAAATCTCGCAAGAAGCCGGGTAGTGGGTCTAGTGGCTCAACCCCGAAGAAGAAACCCCGGAAGAAGAAAGAGTGAACTTCTTGTTTTACCATGTAGTCGTGAAAGGGCAATTCTTTCTACTTCTCCTTTTCTAGGCCGTGTATAAGTGTGGATTCAGCACCCACTTTATGAAATGTTTTTAGTTTTATCATGTAATCAAACTCCTTTTTTGTTTGTTGATAACATGGAAAACAACTCTTTTCTTTTTTACTCAAGTATCGCATTGATTAGCTCGTGCTCACATATGCCATAAGCCTTGAATACATGTCCACACTTCGGGGATTTAACATAATTTGTAATTAACGGTTCGGCCCATATTCCGAGAATTTATTAATTATCAGTGTTTATAACTTAGTTCGCTCTCCGGGAACTTGTACTTAACGTTTATACTCCAGTTCACACTCTGGGAATTTGGAGATAGAGTTTTATATTCCGATTCACGCTCCGAGAATTTAGACTTATACTCTGGTTTGCGCTCCGGGGACCGAGAGTTGAAGTTTATACTCCAATTCACACTCTGGGAATTTGGAGTTGGCTCACACTCTGGGAGCGGTGGATTTGTACTCCGGTTCGCGCTCCGGGAACCGAGAGTTGAAGTTTATACTCCAATTCACACTCTGGGCATTTGGAGTTGGCTCACACTCTGGGAGCGATGGATTTATACTCCGGTTCGCGCTCCGGGAACCAAGAGTTGAAGTTTATACTCCAATTCACACTCTGGGAATTTCGAGTTGGAGGAGGGATTGTCGTGTATCAATCCCTGTGAATGTTGATGTAGTGTTCTGCCCCCGAGCTCGGGTTTCACTTAGCGAGTGACCGGTCGTATCATAGTCACTCCCTATTTGAATAAATCCCACCGCGTGATGGAACTTAGCTCTCCGTGCATTGTGATATTGTATGTCATATTTAGTAAATCACAGCTCTAGCTCGAAGAGACGACATTTTATTGCTGAAACGAGAAAATATGGCAAAGTCAGTTGCCTTATTACAAATTTAAATCTCGAAATGCTAGAATAAAATGCAAAGGAATAAATTGACAGGAAATAAATAAGTAAAGTCTTTCATATGTAGTAGCGACGAAGACTTTCACTGTTCCAGGCTCTTGGCAAGGTAAGACCGTCAACGGTCGATAATTTGAAAGTGCCATCTCCGAGCTTTTGTGAAATCACATACGGCCCTTCCCAGTTTGGCCTCATGTGCGAAGGAACCGGATAGACCCTTTTGAGTACGAGATCGCCAGGCTCGATGGTTCGCGGACGGACCTTGGCATTGTACAGTCGGGCGACTCGACTTCGATATGCGGCTGCCCTTAAGTCAGCCTCTTTGCGCTTCTCATCGAGTAAATCCAAAGATTCAGCAAGTAATATGGCATTTGTTTTCGGATCGTAATACGTTACACGATGAGAACGCACTTCCATTTCGACCGGAATAACGGCTTCAGAACCATAAGATAGAGAAAACGGGGTATGACCGGTTGCAGTTTTATGAGTCGTTCGATAGGCCCATAGTGCCATAGGAAGTTCGTCGACCCATTTGCCCCCAGCTTTTTCTAGTCGCTTCTTTAGAATGGACTTGATAACTTTATTAACAGCTTCAACCTGACCATTTGCTTGAAGGTGCGCTACTGCAGAGAATTTCTTATGGATGTGGAATCGTTGACAGAAATTTTTGAATTCAGCACTGTCGAATTGAGTTCCGTTATGGGTGATGATAGTATGTGGGAGACCAAAACGGCAGATGACGTTACGTACTACAAAGTTGATTACTTTATTTGTTGTAATTGTCGCAAGGGGTTCAGCTTTAGCCCATTTGGTGAAATAATCAACTGCGACGATGGCGTACTTCGCGCCACCTTTGGCCAGGGGCAATGTGCCGATGATATCTATTCCCCATACCGCGAATGGCCAAGGACTGACCATTTGGGTTATCTTAGTAGGAGGAGCTCTAGGAATTCGAGCGTGTTTCTGGCATTTGTCACACTTCCTAGCATAGTCTGCAGCATCGCGATTAACAGTAGGCCAATAATACCCATATCGAAGTATTTTCTTTGTGAGTGCTTGCCCTCCAGTGTGATCGCCACATTCTCCTTCGTGTACATCGTGTAACACTCGTTTGACTTCATCGTGTGCGACACACCGGAGGAGAGGAACAGAGTATCCTCTCCGGTACATGACTCCATTTTGAATAACAAATCGTGAGGCCTTTCATAGAACTTGTCTTTTCTCGCTTCGTTGCTCGGGCAATACACCACGTTCAACTCCTTCAATGGCTACGGTGACGACGGCTGGTGGTTCCGGAGGTGATGTTGCTCCACCAAGCTTAACTCCTTCAATGGTTACTTCTCTCACCGGCACAGCTATAACTTCTAGCGTCGAAGCTTCGCCACCTGTTACGGCTTCTCCGCCTCCGGTTCGTCCTCATAAAAGGATCTCTATCCCTTCCAGCTCTGAGGAAGACGTGGATATCATGCCAGATCCTGAGGATGCTCCAAAGAAAGACAAGAAATCTCGCAAGAAGCCGGGTAGTGGGTCTAGTGGCTCAACCCCGAAGAAGAAACCCCGGAAGAAGAAAGAGTGAACTTCTTGTTTTACCATGTAGTCGTGAAAGGGCAATTCTTTCTACTTCTCCTTTTCTAGGCCGTGTATAAGTGTGGATTCAACACCCACTTTATGAAATGTTTTTAGTTTTATCATGTAATCAAACTCCTTTTTTGTTTGTTGATAACATGGAAAACAACTCTCGGCCTTGCCAGAAGGCGGGATAACATTTACATTAATTAAATAAATTAATAATTAATTAATTAAATTGAATTTTTAATTTCGATCCTATAATTGACAAATTTTATTGTTTTTAAATTTCTTAATCGTTTACACAAATTTAAATAAATTTAGATGTCAATTAAGAGTTGATTAATTTATCAATTTCAGTGTCAACCTCAATTTCATTAAATTTAGAAATTATAACTTTAGTTTCCAATAATTCCATTTAATTTACTTTTCATTCTATTATTCAATTCGTTTTTGTCAAATGGATGCAACTAACATTGGATTCATGATCTTTTACCCCAATATTCTCACATTCCATCTTAATTTCAATTAACGTAATAATTAAATATTTAATTTCATTTAATTGCAATTTATCCAGTTATTATAGTTCAAATCCCAATAAAACGATAAGTCTTTATTTCCATTCTTTTAATTCAACAAATTGTCCTATTATGAATAACATTAACATTTCCAAATATTACCTTAATTAACATTAACGTAATATTTTATTTAGATTTATTGCAATTGATTCCTATTTATGTTGTAAATAATTAACTATAAATAACATTGTTGCGCTTCACTTAAGTTGTTATTTCGTTAAATAAATTACAAAAATTTGATATCGTCCAATATTTATTCACAACTTCCTATTTAAATTAACATCTTAATTATCGAAAATTATGGGTCGTTACAATCGAGGATAATCATACCATGTAATTCTCATATTTCTTTTAGATATTTCTTAAGTTAATTTTGGTCAAATTCGATAACAATGAGAATAATCGCATAAGGAAATCAAGTCCCGTATATTTATCGTGTTTCTGACCTTCTCAACTTACATTATCCTTCAGTCAAGAGTAAAGCCCGATAGGTTAGAGAACTATTGCTTCTAAGCCCTACTCGAATCATTATTCTTAACTCTCATAGATAGAACAAGCATACTTTGTTGGCTTTTAGTGCTAAGTACTTTCCATAGACATGTAAACACAAAACACGATTAAGTCACACAAGCGACTTCTAATCCACTTTTTTGTTTTATTAATTCTTTTATTAATTGTGACTTCTTTTACCAAATAATTACTTTCTTCAAAATTAAGCAAACTATATATAGATGTCCTCCCCGAGGGATCTCGAATACATATATTCTAAAAGCAATAGATGATTCAGATGAATGAGTCCTCCCTAGTGGATCTCGAACCGTATGAATATATGATGCTTCTATCTACTTCCCTTTTCTACTCGTATATATATTTAAAATATCTTTATAAAAGATATATATGCGTATTCTATTATTTCACTATTCATTTGCACTCTTTTCAACACTTTAAAATGTATTCACATACTTATCTCAAATGGTATAAGAATATTCACAAATATTTAAAAAGATTTCTTACATTAAAATAAAATCAAAGAGGTTAAAAACAAATGTTACTTAAACATTTTTACTATAAACCCCTTCCCTTTTATAAGTTAAATCTTTACTTTGTATAACCTTCCAAAACATTCTATACTTGTCATTATCTTTAAAATTTCCTTTTGTAAAGTTCTAAGTGCATTCGCAAGTCTATTCAAAAAGGGTTTAAGATAAATGTTACTTAAACATTATCAGTATAAACCTAAAACCATTTCACTTATAATTATCTATAAAACATTATTTTTAAAGATCTAATTATATTCCTATGTACAATCAAAAGGTTTAAAACTCATGTTTCTTAGACATTGTTTACTATAAATCCAGAATCATTTACACTTAATATTATCTTTAAAACATTCTTTTTAAAGATCAAAGTATGTTTATTAACAAGATAATATACTTTTAACTAACTTCTCCAAACCGTTCATTATAACTAATTGTTATAACCAAAACCACTTATCCTTTTACAAAATACTTCACTTACTTTTCCAAAATTACACACACATATATGAAAATTATAAAAGTACTTATCGATAGGTTTAAAATATCTATGTAAAACATTACTTAAAAATAATACATTTTGAAATTTGAAAAAAATCATTGAAAAAACATGTTTTATATTCAAAAATTCTTTACTTTAAAAGTTCATAAATAATTAATAAAAACATGTTTAAACTTGAAACCTCTTTTAAAATACTTAAACTAATGTTATTAAACACTTCTAAAAAGACTTTATAAAAATAATTAAATTAATTATCATTTAAACTCTTTATGAATCATAAAAAGTGTTAAAAATAACACTACACAGCCAATGTTGTAAAAAGAGCCTAGTAATGCTATCGTAGGTCAATAAACTGCATTTATAAGTGTTGTTAGAATTCTTTGACGGAGAATACTAGAAAAACTGCATAAATTTTTGATCAGTTTTCTCCATCCAAAAAAGAAATAGACTTTGATTTTTACAGTAAGTACTATACTTAGAGTAATTAAATACTATGCAAAGAAACCTCTAAGGATATCTTTCAAAATCATATTGTAATTTCCTAAAATGAGCTATTTACAAAGTGCTTATATAGCGACTTTTTCAACGCCAACTATTTCAATTTTGTTCAACCACATATAAAATGACTTAAACTCCCGTATTTTTACAGTAAAAAGTATATATATAATGCTTATTAAAATAGCAAGGAAACCCTTAAAAATGTCTTTGAAAATCATATTAAAAATTGTCGAACGCAAGGCAATTTCAAAGTGCTCATATAGCGACCATTTTCGCTGTAACTTTAGCAACATTGTTCCAAAATTTCTATAACTTTTTAAACCCCTTCCTCGTCATCCCATGCACTACTATAGGTTTAGAGCAGAACCAAAATGCATACATTCACAATATATTAACATACAAACAATTTGCACAAGTTTAAATATAAGGAGATTCAAAGTTCTTTCATAGGGACAATCACTATATGACCATTCCATATCCATTCCACACATAATCCAAACAGCCATATACACACAATGTCAAGGCCATGTCACATGTTATAATAAGTTATAGAAGTGATGATGTACAAAATAGATTTTTCATTTTCTTTCAAAAGCAAGGGGATCCAAAGTTATAACTTTAATTAATTCATACTTTACTTTTACTTTACATTCAAACAAACAACGTATATAACACAATATATACATATTTGATGGTGAGTAAACTCACTTAAATCCATGCTAAAACCAAGAAAAACCAAACAGGAACACTTCTTACGATCATCGAACATCCAAAGCTTCCACCTTTAACTCCTACATGCACTCAGCCTCCTCCCCTGCATCCAAATAGCTCATGGCTTAAGCTAGATGTCCCATTTTTTCAACTTCTTTTATATTTGACTTGATATTCCTTGTTCCTATGACATGTTAGGGACCCTTTCCAAAGTTCGGTTGAGTTTGGACTTTATTTGCTTTGAATTTAGAATGTTAAAGAGGAGAAAGAAGCATGAAGACATAGTTCAGTTCATTACCTTGTAAACTACTTTGATGATATTGTAAAGTGTATTTGCAACATTATTTAAGAGGTAATTATCAACTAGGAAACCTCCTATTTTTGGTCAAAAAAGTCTCCAATGTTCCCATATTTCCACCTCATTCTCTTTTACTTAGCCCTTAAGCCTTCCTTACAAAATATCTTCTAACGACCCCACTCCTTATCTTATTCCCCCATATCATTTTAGTTAACCAAAACTAGCAAAATATTTTTAATTGATAATTAATTTCACAATAATATTTTAGGGAAGCGCAGCAAGTTTGAAAAACTTCTATCGAGTAGAAAAACGTCTATCGATAAAATGATTTTTGGTTACTTTATCAATATTACTACGAAATATTTATTTTGGTAAGCATTTTTCAAAAAATAGGTTACCATCATTAGTTATTAATTACAAGAAGGTTAAAAAGGTTATAAAATCATTTTAATCGCATTAAATATAAATTCAAATATGTAAAGAATTCAAATATTTAAATTTGAAGTGTTCAAAATTACGGGTCGTTACCGGCATATTCCTAACTCTATAAATCTTTCACTTGCACTTGAAGACAATTATGAAATCTCAGTTCTATCCCTTCGATCAGCTCGATGGGAACCGATCGAGCTAGACCATTTATGAATGGATCTGCTTTGTTGTCATGGATATCTACCCTTTGTATCACAACCTCTTTCTTCTCAGCAAATTCTCTGATGAGGTGGAACTTTCGTAGAATATGTCATGATTTATTGTATGCTCCTGGTCCTTTGCGATCTGTATCACCGCATTGTTGCGATCTGTGTTGGGAATCACACCAAGCTTACTTACAAACTTGCGCATCCATACACCGCGTCTTTAGCTGCTTCATTGAGGGCGATGATCTTGGCCTCCATCATGGAATCAACTATTGTTACCTGTTTAAAAACTTTTCCGACTGAATGCCCTCCATTGTAAAAATGTAAGTTGACACTGACTTGCCATATCGCTATGACTCTGAAAGCCAGATTATGTATGCCCATATACAAGGAGGTCTCCATTCTTATATATTAGGAATACGTTTCCTAGTGTTTCTCGAATATTTTAGTATACACTTTATAGCTATATGTTACCTGGAGATTTGACCAGACAACTAAGTACTCGGCATTTAGGGTGTTCAGCATTCAGGTTGTTCGGCTTCGCTTTGTTCGGCATGATTCCACACTGCTTAGCATTTAGGGTGTTCGGCATTTAGGATGTTCGGCTTTGCTTTGTTCGACATGATTCCATACTGCTCGGCATTCAAGGTGTTCGGCATTCAGGGTGTTCGGCATTCAGCTGTTCTACTTCGCTTTGTTCGGCATGATTCCATACTGCTCGGCATTTAAGGTGTTCGGCATTCAGGGTGTTTGGCATACAGGATGTTCGGCTTCGTTTTGTTCGGCATGATTCCATACTGTTCGGCATTCAGGGCGTTCGGCATTCAGGATGTTCGGCTTCGCTTTGTTCGGCATGATTCCATACTGCTCGGCATTCAGGGTGTTCGGCATTCAAGGTGTTCGGCACCACTTCGTTCGGCCTGAGAATGTCGTTCGGCATTCAGGGTGTTCGGCATTACTTCGTTCGGCATGAGAATATCGTTCGGCATCCATGCCTTGCTCGACATTTTTGCCGTTCGGCCTCTCTGGATCGGCACACAGGGATCACTCTATTTGGACCAAGCTACTTAGCTACCTGGCCCACCAGGGAAGTCCAAACCATTCTCGCCTATAAATAGAGAGGCAGGGGCACAGTGAAATGGGCCTCTTTTCGAGAACACCGGGGAGACTCTCCCGCATTCAAGATTCATTCAAGACTTATCTTTTTTGCTTAGAAATTGTATTCAATATATTTGGTATACGAATTGTATCTGTAATCGATTATCGAAAAAAACAATAAAGATTAACCTCAAAGTGGACGTAGGCAATTACGCCGAACCACTATAAATCTGGCGTTCGTATTTTATGCATTTAAATCTGCATATTATCCTCTGTTTAACTTACTTTCTTCATTAATCTCTCTACACAAACTCTCTTAAGGGTGTTAGTGACCCATTTGGTGCCAACATTTTGGCGCTTTCACTGAGAATCGAATTCTCAGGACGATAGGATCTACTTTGTAGCTATTGGATTGAAAAATCCCCCGAAGGAGATCCAAGTCATTCAAAAGACATTTGTTGATTCTACTCAGAGTTACAACCAACAACTCTACCATGGGGAGACCATGAACTAGATCGGCCTCTCACAATGCAGATGTCCACGAAACTGCTAGTGTACAACAGATAGGACCTAGCAACCAACCAGCAATTCAAGGTGCAGGAACCTCCACCCAGAACCAAGCGGAGGTCGTTTCCCGAATAGAGTTCAACGACTTGATAAGAGAACTCAGAGAAAGTAGAAGACAACTTGCTGAGCAGATCCTAGCCAATACTAATCTCATGACTCAGCTTGCCTAGCAGCAACAGCAGAATGCTGGAAGTAGTCCTGCTCCTTATTCTGAATCTGATAATTCGACCTCGGCTGATGAACCTCATAGGCGTAGACGCCATAAGGATGAAGTTGCACAAGCAGGTGTCACTGATCGATCTGCCAGGGATCTGGCGTGTGGTGAGACCTGACACCCGAATTACCAAGACCCAAATCAAGCGGGACATCAACCCACACGGTCTCGTGGAACAGAAACCAACCTCCCACCCTCCATACAAACTCCGGATTTATCATCCATGGTCATGAAGTTGATGAGAGAGAACCAAGGCCTGAGCAACAAGGATTGAGGAGTGTTCAGAAGTCATACCCCCTTCACAGATGTTATCCTACAGGCCGAGTATCCTATGAAATTCAATATGCCGACTATCCCAACCTACGAAGGGAAGACTGACCCTAAGCAACACATAATGAGGTACGAATGGATGATGGATTCGGCAAGGGAAAACGACGCAACTAAGTGTAGGTGTTTTCCAATCACTTTGTCCGGAATCACCACTATGTGGTTTACTCGGCTTCCTCCGCGATCTATATCCAGCTTCGACGAGTCAGCGATGAAATTTGTTGAACAATTCAGGATACATGCTACCCGTCCAAAGCATGTAATGTCTTTATCAAGCGTAATCGAGGCTCCGGGAGAGTCTTTGAAAGCATACTTACAGAGGTTCATGTTGCCGCCACTGAAGTTAGTAATCCTAACATCCATGCAATTTTGATGGCAGTAATGCAAGGTGTAGATCCAGACTCGGAGTTTGGAGATTGGTTGGCGGGAAAGCTCCCGGCTACATTAGAACGATTCTATTCCATGACCCATCAGTTCATACGGAGGGAAGATGCTCGATGGAATAGACGAGACGAGATAAGGCACCAGGGCCTGTTCAGGAGATTATGAAAAGTAACATCGCCATGAACTAGTCCGGCGATAGTTCGGCAAAAGTTCAAGTCAACGTCCAGAACAAGCCAGTGCAGTCCAAAGGATCCAGAGGTGGGAATCCCAAAAAGAAAAGAGAAGCAGAGAAATGGAAACCAAGGATTCCGACCCACAATGAATAAACCCCATTGAATACTTCTCTTGAAAATATTTATCTATCTACCTGTAACACCTTTGAATACAGAAAGCCACGCCCAAAGGATTCCACTGAAGAACAGAAACGGACAGGGAAGTATCATCGCTTCCATGAGACCCATGGGCACAATACTGAGGAGTGTAGACATCTCCATGATGCCATAGAGAAGTTGATCGGACAGAAAAAACTGCAGGAATTTGTCAAAAACCTGCAAGATGGAAGGCAAGGAACATCAGACCCTGGGCGCAGGCTGGCTCCAGCCAACCAGAACAACCTGCTCGGACTGTGGGTAGATTGATCATAAACACCATTGTCGGAGGACCTCATCCTGCAGACAAGAATTGGTAGGAGATGAAATGATATGCTACCTCCTTGAGGCATGCGGATTATGAATGTTGTTCGAATGTGGAAGATGGAACCCCCACAAAGCAACAACGTATGATGACTGACGATATAGTGTTTAGGAGTCGAGATGCAGACAAGATGGAGGCTCCTATTATCGACCCGATGGTTATATCTGCAACAATCGGGCCAACTTACGTGAAAAGAATCCCGATTGATTGTGGAAGCTCTGTCAACATCATCTTCAAGAAGGCTTATGACCAAATGAAGATGGAAACGAAAGATTTGAAACAATGCAAAGCCCGTATCCACGGCTTTAACGGTGCTGCAACCGACGCAATGGGGTATATAGAGCTACCAGTTTAACTGGGAGAAGGTGAACATAGTAGAGTGCGAGTCTTACCGTTCATGGTAATGGAGGTTGACTCTCCATACAATGTCTTATTGGGTCGCCCGGCCTTGGCAGAATTTAGGGCTGCTTTGGCCCCATGGTGTTTGACATTAAAATTTCAGACAGACAAAGGAGTCGGAGTTGTACATGGCGATCAGTCAACCGGTCGCGCATGCTATGTGGCGTAACTGAGAGAAGCTTAGTGGAGAGGGAAGGGAAAAGTTGCGGACAGCTCCGTCCGCATCCTAAAGATTGATGATTGACAAGTAATTCCCGAGCCCTAGCTCGGGCAGCATTCTTGGATCCTTAGAGACATAGATCCGAGAGATGATGATGGGGAACCCATGGAAACAAATGCAGCACTGGCTGAGCTGACGGTCGACATTCCAGTCAACCGGGATGACCCATCACGAGTTCTTAAGATTGGATCACAACTCGACCCCTCAGTGGCGGAGGATCTTACTGATTTCCTCCGGGTGAATCTGGACGTTTTTGCTTGGACACACTCTGATATGTGCAGGATTTCTCCAGCAATTGCGAGTCATATGTTGAACATAGACCCGAAACACGTTCCCGTAAGATAGAAAAGGAGAGGTATGGACCTGGAGAGGTCTGCGGTTCTCAAAGAGGAGGTGGACAAACTCAAAGCCAATAGGTTCGTCCACGATGCCCTCTACCCTGAATGGGTATCTAACCTAGTGCTAGTGAAGAAAGAAAATGGAAAGTGGAGAACTTGTGTTGATTACTCCGATCTAAATAAAGCGTGCCCGAAGGATAGTTTCCCTTTACCTAGAATCGACCGGCTCATCGACTCTACAGCCAGACACAAATTATTGTCATTTATGGATGCGTATTTAGGATACAATCAGATCCTGATGCATATTCCAGACCAAGAGCACACCAGTTTTGTCATGAATATGGGGCTATATTGCTATGTAGTAATGCCCTTTGGACTGAAAAACGCGGGAGCAACTTATCAGCGTCTGGTGAATCGAATGTTTAAAGACCAGATCGGTAAGACGATGGAAGTCTATGTGGATGACATGCTCGTGAAGTCATGGCAGTCAAACGACCACATTCGAGACTTAGTAGAAATGTTTGATATACTCAGACATTATGGTATGAAGATCAACCCCTTGAAGTGCTCTTTTGGTGTGGCATCAAGAAAGTTCTTGGGTTTTATTGTGAATGCACGTGGAATTGAAGCTAATCCGAAAAAGATTCAGGCTATTCGGGACATATAAGTGCCCAAAACTATAAAGCAAGTACAAAGCTTGAACGGAAAGGTGGCAGCGCTAAGCCAATTCATATCCAGAGCCACGAATAAGTGCATTCCATTCTTTGATGTGATAACGAAGGGAAAAAGGAATTTCGAGTGGACATCCGACTGCGAGGAAGCATTCCAAGCTCTGGTAAGGCATTTAGAGAGCCCTCCGGTGCTATCGAAACTAGTAGACCATGAAACGTTGTATGTGTACTTGACAGTATCCCAACATGCTATCAGTACGGCTTTGGTCCGTGAAGAGGACCGAGTTCAAAAGCCAGTTTACTATGTTAGTAAACGTCTGACGGGGGCAGAAAGAAACTATCCCAAGATCGAGAAATTAGCCTATTGCTTGGTGATTGCATCACGCAAGCTTCGCCCATATTTTCAGACGCATCCAATCGGTGTTTACACTGATCAACCTTTGCGTCAGGTACTCCAACGACCGAAAACTTCTGGAAGAATGTTAAAATGGAATATCGAGTTGAGTCAGTTCGATATTACTTACCTACCATGAAAGGCCATTCAGGGACAAGCGCTAGGGATTTCAACGCTGAATTAACCATGACAGATGAATGAAACGGCCGCAATGTCATACCTTCCGTCCGATGGAAGATGTACACTGATGGGGCATCTAACAACCGTTGTTCGAGGGCTGGCATAGTTCTTGTAACTCCTGAAAACCGATCAGTTTGCTACGCTTTGAAGCTAGAATTCATAGCAACAAATAACAAAGCCGAGTATGAAGCATCGATTGTCGGCTTAAGACTCGTCAAAGAACTGGGAATAAGATGGTTGAAATCTTTTGCGACTCGCAACTGGTGGTGTATCAAGTGCATGGAGACTACCAAGCAAGGGGGCAGAGACTTGCCCTATATTTGGCCCAAGTTCAGGAGCTGCTAGCGAATCTCGAATATTATGATATTTCACATGTTCCGCATGAACAGAACTGGCCAGCTGATTCATTGGCAAAATATGCAAGCACTGGCGATGCGCAGCAGATGTGATTGTTTCCCGTTGAAACCTTACATGTTCCAAGCATAAATATGATGGAGTTAGATTCCATGTCAGAAACAGAAATCGAGAAGGAGTCATGGATGACCCCATTCAAGCAGTACTTATTACATGGGGTCGTGCCCGAAAGAAGGAGCGAAAGACGAAAAGTCATTCGTAAGGCTTCTCGTTATGTAATGTAGGATGGAATAATGTATCAGAAGGGATTCTCGACCCTATTACTCCGATGCGTTCCCCATGATGAGATAAAACAAGTCCTGAAGGAAGTCCATGAAGGTGAATGTGGCGACTATACCGCGGGGCAGACGTTTGCAAAGAAAATCCTCCGTTATGGATACTATTGGCCAACTGTAAATCGAGATGCAGCAGACTACGTAAGAAGATGTGACAAATGCCAGAAGTATGCGAAAATCCCAAGAGATACGCCGATGGAACTCACACAAATGGTTAGTCCTTGGCCATTTACAATGTGGGGGATCGATATAGTTGGTTCCTTACCCCTATCCGAAGGTGGTGCAACATACGCGATTGTTGCGGTCGATTACTTTACCAAGTGGGCAGAAGCAGAGCCTTTAGCCACTATCACCACCAAGAAAGTTATTAATTTCGTGGTATGAAATATCATATGCCGCTTTGGCCTGCCACGAACCATCGTTCCAAACAATGGAACTCGGTTTGAAAGCGAATTTTGCCAAAAATATGGTATTGAGAAAAAGTTTGCAGCGGTTTCTCATCTGAAAACTGATGGACAAGTGGAGGCTGTAAACAAGATAATCAAATCCATATTGAAAAAAACGTTTAGAAAAGGCTAGAGGCAAGTGGGTGGATGAGCTTCCAACAGCACTTTGGGCTTACAGAACCACCCACAAGTCCGCGACTGACCGCACTCCGTTCGCATTAACATATGGCATGGAAGCTGTCATACCCATGGAACTTGAAGTCCCATCACATCGGGTAACTTATTATGACCCTGAGTCAAACCAAGATCTCCTGTCGGAATCTTTGGACTTCATTGATGAAAAATGCGAAGAAGCTAATTTAAGAAGGGCCGCGTACAGGCACCGACTTGCTCGATATTATAATGAAAAAGTCCGACCGAGAATCTTTGGAGTAGGTGATCTCATTTTGAAACGGGTTTTCTCAGTTCCGTCACGCATGAGCCCCACAGGGGAAGGTCCATACGTCATTGAACGGAAGATTGGAGAAGGAACTTTCAAGCTAGCGACCGTTGATGGTGCGACACTTCCTCTAGCATGGAATAGTGAACATTTGCGACACTATTACACTTAGTACATTTCTATCATATTTTAGTTGCATTTATTTCCAGCAAATTTTTATTCTTAGTTTATGGCATGTAAAAAGACAATTTAGCTTATTTGCATTAATAAAGGCTTAAAGCCATTTCCTTTTCCCATAAATTGTCGATGTTTCTATGTATGATAACGCTGTAACAAATGACTAAGAGATACATTACTCTGTCTGACGTACGAACGAGTATAAACGACTCAAAATCTCCATGTCCTCGGAGTGCTGACTGGAGTACTCTAAGTCCCTAGAGTGCGGACTCGAGTATAAACGACTCAAAATCTCCAAGCCCCTGAAGTGCAGACTGGAGTACTCTAAGTCCCCAGAGTGCAGACTCGAGTATAAACGACTCAAAACCTCCAAGTCCCCATAGTGCAGACTGGAGTACTCTAAGTCCCCAGAGCGCGGACTCCAGTATAAATGACCCAAAACCTCCAAGTCCCCGGAGTGCGGACTGGAGTAATCTAAGTCCTCAGAGCGCGGACTCGAGTATAAATGACTCAAAACCTCCAAGTCCCCGGAGTGCGGACTGGAGTACTCTAAGTCCCCAGAGCGAGGACTCGAGTATAAATGACTCAAAACCTCCAAGTCCCTGGAGTGGGGATTGGAGTACTCTAAGTCCCCAGAGCGCAGACTCGAGTATAAACGACTCAAAACCTCCAAGTCTCAGGAGTGCGGACTGGGGTACTCTAAGTCCCCAGAGAAAAGACTCGAGTATAAATGACTCAAAACCTCCAAGTCCCCGGAGTGCGGACTGGAGTACTCTAAGTCCCCAGAGCACGGACTCGAGTATAAATGACCCAAAACCTCCAAGTCCCCGGAGTGCGAACTGGAGTACTCTAAGTCCCCAGAGCAAGGACTCGAGTATAAATGACTCAAAAACTCCAAGTCCCCGTAGTTCGGACTGGAGAACTCTAAGTCCCCAGAGCGTGGACTCGAGTATAAACGATTTAAATGACCAAGTCTCCTGAAGGCGTACTGGACATAAAATGACTTGAAGTCATCAAGCCCTTGGCGTACGGACTAGAAAATATTCTAAGTACCCAAAGTGTGGAATAAAGAATGTATAATGCCAAAAGATTATCAACTTATTTGAAGATAAATTGAGAAGCTGATGTAACCCGCAATAGCTTGGATTCCGACCATGATTATACAGAAAACCGGACAGCAGAAATCTTCCGAAAGGCAAAAGGAACTAAGTCTTATTCGTCAAAAATAAGTTTCTACTACAACTCCTCCGAAGCTCGGAGTCAAAAGTTTATTTACATAAACTACGAAAACAAAAATAATTACATAATCTAAACTAGCTCTTGTTCAACGAGAGTGAAGACTACTTCTTTGACTTCTTCGACTTTTTGTCCGATGACTCCTCCTCGATACGTTTACCCTTGGTAGCTTTCTTTGACGGGGGAGTGACACCCGAAGAAGTATGAGGAAAATCCATGGGTTTGGACCCGCCTGGGAGAATGACC
This sequence comes from Allium cepa, assembly GCA_030765085.1. Taxonomy (NCBI): domain Eukaryota; kingdom Viridiplantae; phylum Streptophyta; class Magnoliopsida; order Asparagales; family Amaryllidaceae; genus Allium; species Allium cepa. The sequence goes on from CM060928.1 coordinate 842,492,561, forward strand.
TTCAACGCCTTGTTCAAAGGATCACCTGGGTCCACATCTTGAGGTCGACCTTGATCTTGATCGTCTTTTCCTTCTCTTTATCAAGATGCTCCTTCATGCTTGGTTCGGACGTGTGCTCGGAGACGCCTGTAATTTCAACTTCATAACTCCCATCGATGGGGGAGGAAGTCTCAGATTTGTCTTCGTCAAGCACTCCGATCACCTGAGCATCAGGAAAGGGAGCCTCTCCTGCATGAGCGGCTTCACTCGTTTTTTCCCTAACCTTCTTGGCGACATCGCTTCTCGAAGTGGGCTCAAGATTAGAATGGCCTGCATAAAATCATGAAAAGCAAGTATTAGGATGCGATAGCTTCTGGTGGAAAGCGAAAACTCGTGGAATGTTAAAGCGAAAGATTGCCTACCAGGTTCCGGCTAGCTCTCAACCGTCAGAGGGGTCTCACCCTCTGGAATAGGTGATAAAACATGAACACCAAGGCTGGGGTCCTCCGGGTCATAGCCGATGTGATGTTCAAAAGGATCGAGTATCGGCCGACTGGTCGACTTGGTAGGCACACGAGCTGGAGACTCAATCCCGGATGGACCGGCGATAACTTCTTTCTCTTTTGTTGAAGGGGAGCCTTTGCAATAAATAGCTTTAGCCGCTGACAGGTCCGAAGGCTCATTTCCTTTAAGGAATTCTTTTATCAAGGTCCCCTCATCAACCTACTCGATACCATGTTCGGCCTTCTTGATTTCAATTAAAGTCTCCCATGCCTCAGCCAAAGATTCGAGATAGCCCTTGCCCAGAAAAGTTAAGTCTGGTGCATGAGAACGCGGGCATTGAATTCGACAATAAGTGGGTCGAACATGGTTTTGATTTCTTCTCTACCTTCTTACTTGGCCGCCTCAAGACGGAAGTCAATTTCCACAGAGGCTATTTTTTTCCCTCTTCCGGGCTTCACTCTTCAGCACCTCAACTTTAGAAAGCTCGCCCTCAAGTTTCCCCTTTAGGAGTCGCGTTGCAACAATCTCATCGCAATACCGTTGCGACTCTTCTTGGGCAGCAACCTTCTCCTATTGTTCTTTGCGGAGTCGCTCCTCAAGTTCTTTAACCCGGAGACAGAATACATCCCTCTCTTTCTGCACCGAGTCTTTTTCCAAAGCCAAAGCCCCACAACATTGTACCGCCTCGTCGCGTTCTTTTCTGTGAGTCGATTCCAGATGAGTTACGGCTTTGGCCGTATCCTTGGCTCTCTGTTGGGTGGCCTTAAGTTTAGATTTATAAGTCATAATCTCTTCGTCCTGAGCTTTAATGATATCTCTGTCGTGGATAGCCTCAAGCTTCAGGCGATCGATCTCATGTTGGCGCTCCATGGAGACTTCTGAATGTTTTTCAGCCAAATGAACAAACGCGTCATGTTGAACATAGACGTCGTTGGTGCAGGCGATGGCGCTCTATTTATCATCTTCAGCTATATGGTGGATCGTTGGGAGGAACTTCAGACCATCAAAGCAGATCTTTGGAAATTTAGCTTTAAGCTCGGCCAGTCTCTCCGATACTGTTGGATCTGTTGCAGGAACAAGAGGAGACGGCTTTGAAAGTTCAGCTCTCCTGTGAGGATCCTGGGATTGTCGTGTGGAAGAGGAATCAGAGTGTTGGTCTCAAGGGACACCGGATTGCGACCCCTTATAGTCGTGCTTATCTTTGCTTTGTTCCGAGTGAGAATAGGGATGTTGGTGGTACTTGGGCTGATAGTATGTTTTCTTCCGAGATGATGAGTCCCGGGAATGATAATCCCTATCGCCATCACCGTCTCTGTCCCGACGTCTCCCAGAACCTGAGTCACGTCCAGAGTGATGGAAGATAGATGACCCACGGAGGCGATCGATTCCGTGTGTGCCCCATGTCACCTGCATAGAATTTAAATAATAACAAACTAGCAAAGAGTAGTGTGACGACGAAAATTTAAGTGCGAGGAAAAGTGCACATGTTTGTGTGTATCCTGGTGTTTCCCCCCGACGGACCAATTTCTTTACTAATGCGAGTTTTTTTCTCCCATAGTTTGGGCTTGAACGCCTGCATCGCCTCTGATTGGCGAGTGAAGTTTAAGTGCCTTCGAATCATCAAAATCATAATTAAGTAGATCGTCGGGTATCGAGAGGCCCTTTAAAGAACTTTCTAAACGTTGTGAGGAGGCCACTTTCTCTGTCAGAATAAGAGTAACTTTAGAGGTTGCACCAACTTTTTCCCTCCTTATCTTGTATGTTAGTTTCTCTTTCCTCTTCGAAGGGGAGGATGACGTTTCGATGTTATGAACTTCAACTAGTGGGTCCTGAGTAGGCCCAACGTTCTCATCTTGTGCTTCGGGTGTTTCATTTTCTTTGATTTCTCCTTCTTCTAGTGCTCCAGGAGCGTTGCGTGCTGAAGACTCAGCTTGTTTTTTCCCTTTACCGGAGGCAGGCCCACGTATGGAAATGCCCTGAGGAAGGCTTATCCGACGGCCTTCTGCTAACAGTCCAAACCTCGAAAGTGACTCATTTGAAATGAGAGTTTGGATGTCCCATTCGTCTACAGGAAGGGCTCTAATGGCTTCGACGACTTCAGAATAGCCGCGGCCGTCAGAACGTGGATTGATACCTGAAAAGATGGAAAAAAGAGGTAGAAGAGGCACGGCTTTGACCAAGCATGAATATCGATCCAGAGAAAAGACTTACTTCCTTCCATCCATCTTCTTGCGAAACCAGGAGGGCAACGCACATAAAACCATTCCTGTTTGTACAGGGAGCCATGCCCAGTTAAGATTTGGCATTTGTGGTGCGACTCGAGAAACATGAAAAAAGGGCCATCTCTCCGCTTCTTGATCATATATATATATTTGATGTCACCCGGGGTTGGAGGCCTAGAGAGGACGGTCATGAAGAGGATGTAGGTACCGTAGATGAAGGCGTGACCGTTTGGGTGCAATTATGGCGGGGCAATGTCGATGTATTGCAACACGTCTTGAAGAAATAAATTGAACGGTGGCACACTCTCGACCCAGCACATAAACTTATTACAAGCTGTATATCCAACTAGGGTCACATGTGGACAATTGTGCCTCGATGGAACTAATACGTCGTCGAAGGGGATTTTGTGGACGGAGCATATCCGACGGAGTGCACTTTCATTGATCTTTGAAGCCTGTGAATCGACCAGGTTGTCCAAGAAAATTGATGCCTCCAGGGCATCGGGAGCTAAGTTATGAGCAATAAAGTCGACGGGTTCGAAGTATCTACGACTCCTTGTTTAGAAGACGGCCCATGTCTATCTGAGATCGTGGCGGAGCTAGATTTCTTAGACATCTTTGAGAGAAATTGAATCTAGTAGAGTACCTGTTTGAACTATACTTGAAAAACAATCGACGTTAGACTTAACAACACAAGTATTCCCCCCCCCCGTGTGATGTGTGGACTAGTGTGATAATTCAAGAAAAAGCGCTGAGCAATTGAAAGTCATGGAGTTAATGGTATAAAGTTGAGCTTCGAATCGTCGCCTTCGAAGACCGTCGTCGCTGACCGTCTCCAAAAACCTACCCTATGGTGTTTACAATTTCGGACTCAAACATTGGCGCTAAATGTTAGAGGAAATTATCTGTTTTTGTCGATTTAGGTTCAGGCTTGTGACTACTGAAACTAGGAAGTTATCAGTCCAGATTAGTTCGATATTCTAGTTTAGGTAGGTCCTTGTCCTTGTTTTTGTAATAAGATTAGGCAAAGTAAATGTTAATCGGCCTAAGTATCGTTCAGCCAAACTATTGATCGGCCTAATTATCGTTCCGCCTAAACCTTGGTCGGCCTAATTATCGTTCGGCCTAAACCTTGATTGGACTAAGTATCATTCAGCCAAACTATGGGTCGGCCTAACAATCGTTCGGCATTCATGACCGTTCGGCCTACGCACTGTTCTGCCGAAATACCGTTCGGCATCCTATCCAACTCGTACTTCCTCCCTATTTTTCCACTCCACTGCTCAGCATGTGGCAATCATGCCGAGCCGAGGTTACGCTGAGCCCCAACACTCGACACTTCGCCCATAACAATGGTTTTATCTTTCTCCTCCATCCATACCGAACGACATAGTCAAGTCGTTCGGCAAATCATGCCGGGCCAAGTTGTTTGGCATTCTAGCCAATTTCTTCCTCCTCTACTCTTCCCTCTAATCTCGTTCGGCATGAGAGAACCATACCGAACCATAATACATCTTCCATCAACACTCTCACAAACTTGCCTCTAACCACTTCCCCTTTTCTCTACGTCATCTTGCCCTAGAACATGCCCTAATCGCAGTTCGATCCTTTCATCCATGAAATACCTATTGGCCACGGTTCTAAGTTACGAGTTTAAGCCTCGTATTAAAACTTTTAGTCAGGGAAAGCAGTTAAATAGAAGGGGTCGATACCTAGCAAATAGATTGAAGCTCGGGAGAATTCTGGAATTAAGGGCATGGCTTTGATTAATTCCGAGTGACTCGGGAAAAGGGTGATGCAGGGTATGAAGTTATAGGAAAGAAGGGTAGCCAAATTCTTTGAGTTTGACGAGATTCGTGAATGCAGGATAACGGAGGTAAAAAGTGAAAAGAGAAGAAGAAGGAAAATGCTGACTTTTATAGGAGAAGAGGGGAAGTCAAAGAGACTATGACCGGTAGAACCGGTCAGAGCTGCATTGTTCGGCATCGGCATACAAAGCCGTTCGGCATACAAAGCCGTTTGACATACATGGAGCATTCGGCTTCGGCTATACTGTTCGACACACATCACTTCATCTGGCAATCAAGGGAAGCCACCATTGAGGAAACTAAACCACGCTTGGAACAAAGCACAATGGTCACGTGATTCAAAGCGTACCACGTTCGACCACGTGATGCACTTTGGGGGGAAAGTGTTACCTGGTGATCTGACCAGGCAACTAAATACTCAGCATTCAGGGTGTTCAGCATTCTGGGTGTTCGGCATTCAGGATGTTCGGCTTCGCTTTGTTCGGAGTGATTCCATACTGCTCGGCATTCAGGGTGTTCGGCATTCAGGATGTTCGGCTTTTCTTTGTTCGGCATGATTCCATACCGCTCGACATTCAGGATGCTCGGCATTCAGGGTGTTCGGCATTCAGGATGTTCGACATTCAGGGTGTTCGACATTCAGGATATTCGGCTTCGCTTTGTTCGGCATGATTCCATACTGCTCGGCATTCAGGGTGTTTGGCATACAGGATGTTCGGCTTCGCTTTGTCCGGCATGATTCCATATTGTTCAGCATTCAGGGTGTTCGGCATTTAGGATGTTCGGCTTCGCTTTGTTCGGCATGATTCCATACTGCTCGGCATTCAGGGTGTTCGGCATACAGGATGTTCGACTTCGCTTTGTTCGGCATGATTCCATTCTGCTCGGCATTCAGGGTGTTCGGAATTCAAGGTGTTCGACACCACTTTGTTCGGCATGAAAATGTCGTTCGGCATTCAGGGTGTTCGACATCACTTCGTTCAGCATGAGAACGTCGTTCGGCATTCAGGGTGTTCGACATCACTTCGTTCGGCATGAGAATATCGTTTGGCATCCATGCCTTGCTTGGCATTTTTGCCGTTCGGCCTCTCTGGATCGGCACACAGGGATCACTCTATTGGGCCAAGCTACTTAGCTACCTGGCCCAACAAGGAAGTCCAACTCATTCTCACCTATAAATAAAGAGGCAGGGGCACAGTGAAATGGATCTCTTTTGGAGAACACCAGGGAGACTCTGCCGCATTCAAGATTCATTCAAGACTTGTCTTTTTTGCTTAGCAATTTATTCAATATAATTGATATACGGATTGTATCTGTAATCGATTATCGAGAAAATCAATAAAGATTAACCTCAAAGTGGACGTAGGCAATTACGCCGAACCACTGTAAATCAGGTGTTCGTATTTTCTGCATTTAAATCTACATATTATCCTCTGTTTAACTTACTTTTTCATTAATCTCTCTACACAAACTCTCTTAAGGGTGTTAGTGACCCATTTTGGTGCTAACACTATCAAATGCTTTTCTTCAAGAATAGAATGGTATCGTCTTATGCATCCTACCGCGTATATAAAAACTGAACTAGTACATAGCATAACATATATCATGCAACTTATTTCCAAAGTATATGATATCATCTTTATACGCTCTTTCTCCTTATCAGTATGATGAGCATCCTTTACGGTTTCGGATTGCATTAGAACATTTCCAAGTTTAGAATTCTCGTACTAATCATTTTCAGTATGGTATCTATGTGTAAGGATTAGGACAATCCCAACAGCCTCTTTGATCTATCTTTATAGATTTTTACACCAAGTATATAGGCTGCTTCTTCCAAATCCTTCATTAAGAAATTCATGGAAATCCAAGCTTTCACCGATTGCAATAACGAAATGCTATTGCCAATCGACAGAAGATTGTCAACGTATAATACTAAGAACATGGTAACATTTCCCTATTCCTTTCGATATATGCGCGCTTCCTCTGTGTTTCGATAAAAATCAAACTATTTGATCACTTTATCAAAATACTTATTCCCAATCCTTGACACATGTTTAAGTCCCTAAATGGACTTTAACAAATTGCAAGGTTTATCTTCATTCCTACTGACCTAAAAACCCTCACAATGCGACATATAGATAGTCTATTCTAAATCACCATTTAGAAATGTCGTTTTTACATCTATTTGCCATATTTTATAGTCATTAAATGCAGCAATGGCCATCATTATTCGAATGAACTTAAGTGTAGTTATAGGAAAAAAGTTTCGTCATAATCAGCATCTTGAATTTGCAAAATTATTTTGCAACTAGCCTAGCCTTATAAGTCTATACTTATCTACTTTTCCATCTACATTTAACATTTTCTAAAGAATTCATTTGCAACTGATGGGTTTTATCCCTTCCGGTATGTCAAATAAAGTCCAAACTTTTTTCATATATGGAATCCATTTTAGGTTTCATTGCTCCAAGCCAAAGTGCATAGTCTTCAATATATAGTGCCAGTTGGAATGATAGAGGAGTGTCATCATCTAAGACACGTCCCTTCTTTTCACCATCCATAAGAAAAACGTAGCATCTCTTTGGTGCGCGAGATTCCCTACTAGACCTTCTAATTGGTTGCTTGCGTTTGTATACAAGGGAAATTTGGTTCTCCCACCGGTTCGACCTCCATGTTAATTTCTTGAACCTCACCCAAGTCTACAACTTTGCTGTTAATTTCTTTTGACATAAGTCCCTTTATTTAAAAATACAACGTGTGAAACAGTTACTTTTTGTTCTCTACATTGTTGAAAATATATCCTTAGAATTTTTAGGATATTCTATAAACTTACACAAAAGCTGATCTTACCTCAGGCTTATTAGGACTAACATTCATATCGTAGGCCGAACAACCCCGAACCATCAAATAATCGAAGAGGGGTTTCTTCACGTGCCACATGTCACATGGCGTCTTAGGCACAGACTTAGTAGGTATTCGACATATGTGTTGTTGTTTCTAGCGCATATCCCCAATAGGACAGAGGTAATTCAGCCTTACTAATCGTGAAACAAACCATATCTAACAGCGTTTGATTCCTTCATTCTAAAACATCATCATTTTCTGGAAATACAATGGAATAACATAAGAGATAATCCCATTATCGTTTAAGTGCTGTTGGAGTTTTTACCCACCATACTCACCTCCATGATCGGATCGAAGTATTTTAATCTTTCAGTTCGTCTAATTCTCAACCTCATTCTTATATTCAACAAATTTATCACATACATTGGATTTGTACTTCATAGGATATGCATATCCTAGTCTTGAGAAATCATCAATAAAGTTTACAAAATAAGAACAGTTACCTTTAGTAACTTTAGGCATTGGGCCATATACATCACTATGTATGAGACCCGTGAGTTCACCAACTCTTTTATTGCTCTCACTAAAGGGGTGCTTGGTCATCTTACCTTTGAGACACGACTTACACATTTCTAATGAGTCGGAATCAATTGATGGTAGAAAACCTTTTATTTCAATTTGTACGGCCATTGCTCACTTATACGATCTAACCTACAATGCTAAATATAATTTTTATTTATATCATTATTTGAAGAACTACTCATAGAACAACCATAATTTGTATTGATCGCATAAATGCCATTATCTAAAATACAATCACAGATTTATTACCATCTAAGATAATGTCCATAACATTATTAGCATAGTGAAAAACATTACTAGTTTCAAACAATCTAGACACAAAAATAATTCCATAATAAATTCTTTTACGTAACAAACTTATTTAATATCAAAACAAATCCACTCGATAAACTTAAATGAAAATCTCCAACTGCCGTTACAACTACAATAGACTAATCAGCAAATTGAACCCTCATCTCTCCCTTTGCCATGAAATGCCAATTTCTAAGCCCTAATAACAAATTGCAGATGTGAGTTCTATATCTAGTATCTAAATCTGAGAAAATTTATTGAACGCATAACAATTTTGAATCGTAAATACACCAGATGGAGCGGCGTAACCATTATGCTTCTTCTCTTAATGATCTTCAAGTACTTTGGAAAATTCCATTTCCAATGATCCTTCTTGTGATGATGATGACTTCGCCCTTTTCTATAATAGTAGTCTTCTTATTTTTCTTGTTATTGTTTTTCCTCTTCTTCGAACCTTTCGAAGATGACGTGTTCCCCTTAGTAACAAGTATGACCCCTTGACCCTTAGACGAAGACTTGACCGACCTCAACATATTGAGGAGCCCCATGGAGCTTATGTTCAACTTTATCATATTATAGCTTAATATGAACAGCTCATACTGGGAAATATTGTTGAATATGCTAGTATATGATTTTTGTTTGATGATAATATATATATATATATATTCATTTAAATGTATTTCTTGTTGTACTATTTTATTTTCACATAATATTCATTTAAATGTATTTTTTATTGTAATATTTTATTTTCGCATAAATAAATAAATATTTTCTGAATAAAATAAATAACACAGAATTTAAATTCAAATGGATATTTTATTCAAACAAATATTTTATTACAATTTCGAACAGTACAAATTTGATCTCTCACTACATATACACATTCTTCAATTACAATACAAATTCGATTACATCTAAAATTTCACTTTGCATTGTTCACCTCACTATATATCACTCATTCACTCGTATTTTATTTTCGACTTTGCTCCAGCCCAAATCTAGCATCTAAATTATCTGCAAAATAAACACCGATGCAGTAAAATTGAAAACAAAATATTTTTGCAGTGTAAAATAAAATGTGTTTTGAAAATAATATTTGCCTAATTTATTTGGCTTGTTCGTCATCATTTAATTTTGAATTCGTCAAAAACGAATAACCTGTGACATGCATAGTGTATCAGAGTACATGCCACAAGGCCATGCACATCGATATACACTTAATAAAACTGTTGGACAAGTGAGAACAAGGTCAAACCCGAGCCATAAGCTGGACTCAACACAGGTGCAATACAAATACATCACAAAATTGTCGAGTACAAGTTCTCATGGTATAAGAATCCAAAAACCAACATAAAACAAGCCTCGACCAAAAATTCAACGTGTACACTTGAAAAATACTCAACCATTCAAACTCAAAGCAAGTGAAGACCTAAACTTCAATCTGTTCGAACTGGTGCACCAAACAGTTCAACTGCTCAGGCTAGTGGCATGACACAAAGGCAAAGACCACAACAAGTAACATATATGTATGTATGTCTGTATGTGTGTGTGTGTGTATATGCAACCAAACCAAATACAAGAAAACAGAGCAACCTAACATGTAACAAGGCCAGAAAATCAAAATGTACAACCCAGAATTAAAGAACCAAGTGGATAGGCACCAAAGCAATCATACATATATACGTAGATATATGTATGGAGACCATAATGCATTAATTAAATATAAATGCAACTGGACAAGACAGAATGCCATATCAAAGGCACAAACATGGTTCAACAACTAAATGCAACCAAATAATCCAGACTCTCAATAACCAGTGCAAACTCAAGTGAAGTCAAAGCAAGCATACATATATACATGCGCAAATACACGTATACATATATACATACATATATATATACACACAGTGGCAACAAGGACTGCAATAAGACTCAAGCGAAATCAAGTGCAACATCAACACAAAACATCACAACAACAAGCTCACATGAAACTAAGTGGATAGGCAATAATCGTACATATATACATACACATATGTATGTATATACATGGTTATAGTAAGCATAGTTGCGAGTCGCTATTCAATGAAAAGTAGCAGTTTTTATTTCACAAATTGATCAACCCGAAGAAGTCAGGAAGGAACACAAAAATTGTAACAATGTCATGATTTAAAAGTGAATGAAACATCAATCAAAATGCCAAAGAATCAAAGCCGTGGTGACCAAGGAAAAGTTCGAACAACTAAGAATCAAAGCCATATGATAACACGTACGAATGAAAAATCAAAAAACCAAACAAGCCGTGGTAATCAGCAAGGACATCAGAAAAATATTCAAAATTGAACCGGTCAGGATCAATCAAAAGCAACCAATCAAAATATAACGGCCGAGCTAAAATTATTAGATGAATGTAAATAATATATTTGAACAAAAATAAAGGGAATCGATCCCTATTTAAACCATTAACATCATTGGCATACAAGTATCGAGTTCAAGCATATCAACGAGAATAATAAAGGAAACCACATACCAGTTTTATTCAATTCGGACTAGATAAATTAAAGCAGCCGTATGCAAAACAAACGACTAGTTGATTGAATGAAGCAAACCGAAGAAAGATCTTCATTAAATCAACAATTAAATCGACGTGTTCAATTACCAAAAGCCCTAATTTCTCGAAGAGGAACAAAGATAGATCGAAGAAGAAACAAGGCAGCCATTTTCAAAAGCAAGGATACGGGCTGAAGAAATAAATAGAGAAAAGGGAAATAAATCACAATTTTTTCTTTGGGCCCAGCTATAAAATCTTTTAGGCTTTAAACTTTAGAATTATTTGTTTAGTGTTTAGTTTTTATTTGTAATTTACTTCTAAACTTTTATAGAAATCTAGTCGTGTGACTAGGGGATGAACTACGGTGGTGTAGTTCGAGAATTTGCAACTCAGTGGCTCAGTTGCGGTAGGGTTTTGGGCGTAGAGCTAGGTTAGTTGATAGCGGGTGTCACAAGTTTATGTGTGTAAGTGTCTGACTACTAAATTTCTAGTAGGAACCTTAGGGGCAGCATGTAGGCAGGGTTTTACCGAAGGTGGGTAAATCTGTGTTGTTCTATTTCTTCTTTATTGTTCTGCTATTATCTGTGCTGCATTATTTTATATATTTTCGTATTAATTTTTATAATCATTCGTATCACCCTATTTAACCCCCTCTAAGGTCAAATCGATCCTACAAGTGATACTGGAGCTAGGAACAAAAGTCAATTTTTGTTCTAAAAATTTAATTTTTTAAATGGCCTCTTTTAATAATGCTTATGCTAAGGGTTAGGTCATAACTAGACCACCAATGTTCAATGGTGAATATTCTTACTGGAATAATAGAATGAATTTTTTTTTGAAAACCAAATACTTGGAATATTGTTGAGACAGGATATAAGATAACAACTATAGTGATAGATAATCAGGAAAATGAAAATCAATGGATAGATTTTGAAATAAACCACAGAATGCAAAATGCTAAAGCTATGAATTCAATTATTTTTTCAATGGATCAAATTGAATTTTATCGTGTCTCACATTATCTAACCGCGCAGGAAATCTGACACACACTTGAAGTTACTCATGAACGAACATCTCAAGTCAAAGAATCTCGCATTGCCATGCTTAGTAGCGAATACGAGAACTTCACAATGGCCATGGATGAGAATGTCAAAGAGATGTATGGATGACTTTCAAATCTTATATATAAATCAAAAGCTCTTGGAAAATCATACACAGAATTGAAAAATAGTCCGAAAAATCCTCAGAGTCCTTCCATGAAATTTTGAAGCAAAAGTTACTGCCACTCAAGAATCAAAAGATTTGAAACAAATCAAAATTGAAGAACTCATCGAAAATCACACCACCGATGAGCTAGAAATGAAATTCAAGGAAGAACGAGAAAGAGGTGATGCACGAAAGAAATCAATTGCTCTTAAAGGAACAACGGAAAGTGATGAGGATGAGGATGATGATGATGGAACAGCTGAGTTGGCACTACTAATAAAGAGATTCAAAAGGTGGAATCGCAAATACAGAAATCCAGCTCTAAATCAACAATTGAAAACAGAATAGCCAAAGTACTAGACAACTCAGAAGAGCAGGAGATCATATGTCACAAGTGCAATAAACCCGGTCATATCAAGCCCAATTATCCTCAGAAACGACTCAGCCAAGGAAAGAAACGGAAAAGGAGAAGTTTTGCAGCCACTTAGGATGCAGCTGATGAAGATGATAAAAGCACTGGCAGTGAGAGTGAAAAAGCAAATCTACGTCTTTGAGGTGATATAACTGGGAGTGATGATGATGATCTAAGCGAGGTATAAAAACTTACTCGTTCGGAATTGCTTATGTATTTTCAAGAAGTAAATGGCTATTTTGAAAGACTTAGGAAGAAATACGCTAACATTGAATCCCAAAGAGATACTGTGATAGAGTTAAATAAACAACTTGACCAGTTAGTCAAAAACTATCAAATAAAAGCCCTAAGTGTGACGAGAGTCCATCATTTGAAGAAGAAATTAAAAATTCAGAAATTAAAATTAAATCACTTGAAAATGAAATTCTGACATTGAAAGAAAGTGAAAACACGAGGAGAGAAAATTCTATTAAAAGTGTACACGATGATTAAATGAAAATGAATCTCTTAAAACACAAGTTCAACAATTGTCTACAACTTTAGAAAAATTTTCCAAAGGAGAAAGATCGTTAAATATGCTATTGGGGAAATAAACTGTTAATACAGAGAGACAAGGACTTGGATATAATCAATCTGAACTTATTAGAAGAAAAATTAATCAAGTCAAATCTGAGTGCACAATTTGTAGAAAAGTTGGACACAATCAAAATAATTGTTGGTATAAACCCAAAAATGTGAAAACCATACCAATTTGGGTTTCAAAAGGCATGAATACAAAATTCCTTAAAGTCAAACAAATGTGGGTGTTAAAAGGAACAAATATAAATAGTTTTGGGTCAACACAAACATATTTTTCAAAATCTTTTGCCATTATAAATCATGGACCTATGAAAACAAATAGGTCACAGAAATCTTTCCTCGTGTAGGTGTGGTGGCAGGCTAAGGAACAGAAATAGTATTACCTGGATTCAGGCTGTTTCAGACACACGAAAAAGGACAAATCAGAGTTCCTTAGCCTAGTACAAAGGTGGCAGAGTTACAATGGGCAACAATGAAAAATTATCATGAAGGTAAAATAGGTAGCGGTACATTTATCTTGAACGATATATTAAATGTGAAAATCTGCCCCATAATCTGATTTAGCTAGTTATGTGATAATAAATGTTAATTTTGATTTTGAACTATGCAAAAATGTTGACCATTCATCTTTTATTCTTGGAATTGGTTCATATGGATTTGTTTGAACTAATGATGTTGTTTTCTTGGTTGATGATTACTCTAGATACATGTGGATATATTTGCTTATCTTACTGCTTCAGGATCTGACACTATGTTCACTAGTTGTTTATTTGCACGGTTTCAATTAAAATTCAAAAGAATTTCACTTAAAAGCTGTTAAAAATAAATTTAAGGTATTTTTTTGATTCATGGTTTGGTCTATAACATCCAAATAATGATAATCTTGAGTCAAAGGAAAATTCAGATGCAGATTACACTAGTAATTTGGTTGATAGAAAAATTACTAATGGAACGAGTTTTATGTAGAGACATTCATTAGTTGCATCACATTTTCAACGAAAATATCTGCTTATTTTTCATTTCAACTAATTTTCGAATAGCGGACATTTTTCTTATAAAACCCCTTCCAGAAAATCATTTTTTTGTTGACGTTTTTTCAGATTAGTCATTTTAGAAAAATTGATTTTACAGTTGTTTTTGGATTTGATTTTAAATGACTACATTAACTAATCAGACTCCCAACTGATTATCGAAAAGATAAATAGTGATTGAAAAATGATGAATGTTGATATTAATCGTATATTATGACTTGAGACGGTATATTTAGTTAATTTCTTTAAAAAAATTAAACAAGATTTATAATAACTTTTGATAGGTAAAAATTCCATGACCATCTTTATTTCTATCATATTTCTAAACGGCCATCACTCATCAAAATACAATATAGTATGTCAAGATGTGGTATTTTAAACAAGAAATTATTCATTTTTATTTTTTATTTATTTTTAGTAAAAACATCCAAAGTATTCACTCTCATTTAAAATTCCTCACGGTTTTACATGGATGAATTGCTTGGAATATTTGTATATGTGCTTTCATGCTTATTTAAAAGTCCCCACAGTTATGCATGTATGTAACACATATCAAAATTGATTATTGAATAGTCAAGTTGATTCTAATCCTATATAAAAGTCCTCACGGTTATGCGTGGTTAGAAGATGCTTGAAATTCATTCTTTTAATTGAGAATACTACTAATCTCATTTAGAAGTCCTAATGGTTATGTATGATTAGTAGATATTCAAATTCCTGATATAAATATACCACAAATAAACACGGCTATATGGTTTTATATACCGACATCACCCCTATCACTCTAAAGTGGAATATGAACCTAACAAAGTATTTATGATTTTTGTTTGATTTTTTATTAAAATTTAATATTTATACTCCATTAGGTATTAATGTTGTATTAATTTCTATCACTTTATCTCTATTTTTCTCACACAATTACTCTTTTGCTGATAACAAAAGGAAGAAAGAAAAATTTAGATTTTTTCAAATAAAGGTCAAATTTTTTATTTTTTATTTGCATCGAGGTTCGTTTGCATATTTTTATTTATTTTCATGCATATATGAAGGAGGAGCTTTGTTGTAGAGATGGAGCATTCAAATAGGGGGAGCAGACAGAGTTCATCAATGACCAAATACATTTAATAAATTCAAAATTTTAAATATATGTTTGTTATTATCAAAATGGGGGATTGTTGAATATGCTAGTATATGATTTTTGTTTGATGATAATAAACATATATATGTATATATTCATTTAAACGTATTTGTTATTGAACTATTTTATTTTCACATAATATTCATTAAATGTATTTGTTATTGTACGATTTTATTTTTACAGAATTAAATAAATATTTGCTGAATAAAATAAATAACACAGAATTTAAACTCAAACAGATATTTTGTTCAAATAAATATTTTACTACAATTTTGAATAATATAAATTTGAGCTCTCACTGCATATATACATTTTTCAATTACAATTCAAATTTGATTACATCTCAAATTTCACTTTATATTATTCACCTCACTACATATCACTCATCCACTCGTATTTTATTTTCGACTTTGCTCCAGCCCGAATCCAGCATCTGAATTATCTGTAAAAAAACACTGATGTGGTAAAATTGAAAAAGAATTTTTTTTGTAGTGTAAGATAAAATGTATTTTGAAAATAGTATTTGCCTCAATTATTTGGGTTGTTCGTCATCATTTAATTTTTAATTCATCAAACACGAATAACCTGTGACATGCACAGTGTATCACTGTACATGCCACAAGGCCATGCACATCGATATACACTTGATAGAACTGCAGGGACAAGTGAGCACAAGGTCAAACCCGAGCCATAAGCTGGATTCAACACAGGTGCAATACAAGTACATCACAAAATTGTCGAGTACAAGTTCTTATGATACAAAAATCCATAAAGCAACGTAAAAGATGCCTCGACCAAAAATTCAATGTGGACACTTGAAAAATACTCAACCATTCAAACTCAAGGAAAGTGCAGACCTAAATTTCAATTTGTTCGAAGTGGTGCACCAAACAGTTCAACTGTCCAGGCTAGTGGTATGGCACAAATGCAAAGACCACAACAAGTAACACACACACACACACATACATACATACATACATACATACATACATACATACATACATATGCAACCAGACCAGATACAAGAAAACAAAGCAGCCCGACATGTAATAAGGCCAGAAATTCAAAACGTACAACCCAGAATGGAAGAACCAAGTGGATAGGCACCAAAGCAATCATACGTATATACGTAGATATATGTATGGCGACCATAATGCATCAATGAAATATTAATGCAATTGGACAAGACATAATACAATATCAAAGGCACAAACATAGCTCAACAACTAAATGCAACCAAACAGCCCAGGCTCTCAATAACCAGTGCAAACTCATATGAAGTCAAAGCAAGCATACCTATATACATGTGCAAACATATATGTATATATATATAGACAACAAGGGCTGCAACAAGGCTCAAGTGAAATCAAGTGCAACATCAACACAAAACATCACAGCAATAAGCTCACATGAAACCAAGTGGATAGGCAACAATCATACACATATATACATACATATATGTATGTATATACAAGGTTATAGTAAGCATGGTTGCGAGTCACTGTTCAAAGAAAAGAGCAACTTTTATTTCACAAATTGATCAAGTCAAAGAAGTCGGAGAGGAACACAAAAGTTGTAACAATGTCATGATTTAAAAGTGAACGAAATCAAAATCAGTTCAAAATGCCAAAGAATCAAAGCCATGGTGACCAAGGCAAAGTTGGAACAAGTCAGGATCAAAGCCAGTTGATAACACGTATGAACGATAAATCAGAAAACCAAACAAACCTTGGTAATCAAGCAAGGACATCAGAAAAATATTCGAAATTGCACCGATCGGGATCAATCACAAGCAACCAATCAAAATCGGACGGCCGAGCTAAAATTATCAGACAAATTCAAATAATATATTCGAACGAAAATAAAGGGAATCGTTCCCTATTTAATCCATTAACATCATCGGCATACAAGCATCGAGTTCAAGCATATCAAAGAGAACAATAAAGGAAACCACATGCCAGTTTTATTCAATTCGAACTCGATAAATTGAAGCTGCCATATGCAAAACAAAGAGACCAATTGAATGACAAAGCAAACTGAAGAAAGATCTTCATTAAATCAACAATTAAAATCGGCGTTCTTAATTTCTATAATCCCTAATTTATTGAAGAGGAACGAAGATAGATCGAAGAAGAAACAAGGCAGCCATTTTCACGAAGCAAGGATACAGACCGAAGAAATAAACATAGAAAAGGGAAATAAATCACAATTTTTTCTTTGGGCCGGATATAAAATATTTTAGGCTTTAAACTTTAAAATTAGGGTTTTTGTTTTGTTTAGTTTTTATTTGTAATTTACTTCTACACTTTTATAGAAATCTAGCCGTGTGACTAGGGGATGAACTACGGTGGTGTAGTTCGAGAATTCGCAACTTAGTAGATGGATTGTGGCAGAGTTTTGAGCATAAAGTTAGGTCAGTAGATAGTGGGTATCGCAAGTTTATATGTGTAAGCATCTGACTACTTAATTTCTAGTAGAAATCTTGGGGGCATCATGTAGGTAGGGTTTTGCCGAAGCTGGGTAAATCTATGTTGTTTTATTTCTGCTTTTATTGTTCTGCTATTTTCTATGCTGCAATTCTTTTATATATATCCGCACTAATTTTTATAATTATTAGTATCATCCTATTTACCCTCCTTTTAGGGTTAAGTCGATCCTACAAATATGAGACCCAAGGATCAAGTCTACTCTCACCTTGTTGCTTATTAATACATTTAACATTGCAAGTCTATCAATATAGCATTTCATCATTAAAATGTACCTGTCCGCTTTCCGTCCCATGGTCATTTTGGTATTGAATTTAATTTCTTCGTAAGTTCGTACCTTGTGAAATGGGACTATTCAAGATAGATTTAGAGGTATGCCCTAGTGGTGATTCTGTAATTAATTGTAAACGATTAACTCTGTAATCAATTCTCATTTGTAATAAAAGGTGTTTTATTTTTGTTATATACTTGCTATAATATGCTAAAAATAATCGAATGATTAATATAATTATATTCAATAGAAAATCCATAAACGATGTATCTGTGATAGTAATTACAAATAGTTGTAATTATATGTACTATATCATAATATAATAAACACATCATTTTAATTATTCTTAGTCAAGATGTATCAAGACTAGATGTTGATGCATCCATCGAGACTAGAATACATAACGCTCTCAAAATGCTGGGAATTATATTAATCATGGTTGCTAAAAGAACTAAGAGGTTACATACTGACAGTTATTTAAATAACTATGGAATGGTTCACTTGATAGTTTTCTATTGCTAATATAACTGCGGTCAAAATATCGATGTGGCAATGTTAGGCGGTTCACTTGATTTAAGAATATTGTTGATCTTCAATATGAAAGCTCTGCTTTGACTACAGTTAAATCGTAGTACGAGGTCCATCAAATGACTATGGTTGGGTCAAATGGAAGTATTTAGAGTAAAACGCTATTCAAGAAAAAATTCATCTCCGCAGTTATATGAGTTTAGTATTACAGTGAACCGAAGTAAACTCAAGTCAAATTCTCTGGTCAGAGTAGTTTAATTGATAATGATTGTTATTATTGAAACAAGGACTTTACAATTGAACTATAAATTGAATATGTAAGATATTTGAATTTTGACCATTACCAAATTCCATAAGCCAAAAGTGATGTAGTTTTGATGAATAAAATAGGTGTAAATAATTGTCACTGCCGGGCAATGCTTATTAAAGTAAAATTGGATTTTACCGATATCAAGTAAACGAAAAATACAGTCATATTTTCGCACCACTTGCTGAGTGAAGTATGAACGTTAATATTCAAATTGTTCGACATTAATCGTTGACCAAATTTACACCGAAGAGTTACATAACTGAAATGTTGAATACTCCTAAATATATAACACCTGATTTAATTGATTTATAATTGTAATAAATTAATTAATATTTATGAAATATTAATTATACAATTTATTTGATGTGTATTGAACAATATTGAATAATATGCATGTAGTAGTTATATAAACACAAATCAATACATGATGTCGATAGGCGTTTAAATTAGATTAAATACAACAAATACTGTTCAAGTTTGAAATGGTTTTGAGGCCTATTTTGAGGCCTATTATGGGCTTGCTTCAATCAGCTATAGGGTAGTAATAGTGGACCGACCATGAGATGGCTAGAGATGGAGGAATTTTGAATTCAAAAAGAAAGAACAGTAAGAGCAAAAACAAGGATCTTGATCTTTATTTCACTCTCTTATCTCTCCTTTATTTATTCCCTCGAGCCTTCACTTTGGATCTAATCTTTTTTCTTTCTCCTCTTGATCCATACTAGGCCAACCACCCCTCTTCCATGGCTTCAAAATTTTCAAGCCTAAATACATCAAATTATATCCAATTCGATTGGTAGTGGTAGTTGTGTCCGTGAAGCTGGCAGCATTTGGATAAGGGATTCAATTCAGGGAGTTCGGTTCTTCATTTCAAGGTGTGAAAAATTAGGCTTTGGTGAAAGGTAATATTACTTATCTACAATGTTTAATATTGTCATTTATATCATATGCTAGCTTGGTTAAAAATTGATGTCACGAATCTGTATGCTTTTGGGTTGTCACATATTGGATGGTTATATATATACATATAAACAAATTCGAAACAATAATATCATTGACAAACGATTTTATTTGATTAAAAATTAAAATTCTAAAGAATAACATTATATAATGTATGTTTATACAAGATTTCGGGTAGCTAAAAATATTATTTTATTTTCGTATATTATATATACAGATAATATAATCATTTGTTTAATTTAAAATTGATTATAGAAACAAAATAAATAAATAAATTTATTTCCAAATAGTGTAAAATTTTAGTACAAAATTTTATTGCAAAATATTTTATCCATTTTATTTATGAAAATTAATTTTTTATATTTTTGTACAATTTTAAATAATTAATTGTTTATTATTAAAATATATATAAACCAAAAAATATAGGCCGATATAACTTTGTAAATATATGCATGTATATATATATATATATATATATAATTATCATTATAATTTACATTAGTATATATTTATAAGTAATTATATATATCATATATATATTACCTTTGAATTTAATATTAAAAAATCTTTTCAAATTACATACAATGTTTCATATATATTTATTCAAAACTTTTTATAAGATAATATTCAAACTATTTATGTAATTTAATTATGCACAAACACACACGCATATATATTATAAGTATTGTATATAAATTTGTTTATAATTAGGTTTTCATAATATACATACAACTATATTTATATATATACATGTATTTATTTATATTATACTTTTATGCATACATGTATATATTCAGACAACAAAAAACGCATATAAAAGGGGCTAACATGTCCGTTGCGATGTAAATCCCAACATCAATATATGGGTATATCAAATCATGTACACATTACTATGATGCACGGGTATGTACACACATATGTGTATGTGATGCATACACATATATACATATATATATATATAGTATAAATTATACCAAATAAAACATCATTTATCAACTAAATAAAATTCTGATTTTATTAAAAAGAAATTTTAGACTATATAGGAACAATAAAGATCTAAAAAGGTAAAAAAAAAAAAATTTACCCAATTACTCTACTATGGGTAGGCCGAATTCTAACAATGGTATTGGAGCCCAATAGCCTATATCGTCAAAATTAGTCATGTTCGAGATGACTAATCACAACCCCAATAGTAGGGTGTCTAGAAAGGTAGTGTTGAAGGATTGAATTTGGGTAATCAAGTACTCTGCCCTACTTGGCTACCGGCCTGGCTCAAACAGTTATGTGAGCCTAAAGGTTGCCCCTATAGAAAATGGCCAATTCGAATTAGGCCTTGGGTAATTTTCAAAATTGTCTTAAAAATTAAAAATAAAGATTTTAAATTTAAAAGTTAAATTTAAAATGAGATGTATATTATAAAAGAATGTAGTTTTTCTAAAGGTTTGAAAATATATAAGTTAATTTCAAAATTAATTTTTATTAATAAGATTAATAAACTAAAAAGTATATATGCATGTATAATATATAATGACATATGTTATGTTAACATAAATTTTTAAGATATATAAATATACATATGTATATATAAAATAATTTTTGAAATTAATAAAATTTAGTTAAATTTTTTAATTAAATAAATTAATCAAAACTTAGTTAATAAAACAAAAAAACACACATACACGGATATATGTTTGTATGTGATATATGTGTATTACTATAAGGTCATAGTATATAAATATTCAATATAATATGTTAAAATTAAATAATCTACAAGTAGTTAAAGTGTTAATTAATTAAATATGATTTAATTAGTATAATGTTATACGTAAGATTATTATATAAATTAATTAAAAATAAAAGTTATGTAGTGATAAAAACTTATAAAATATGAATGTATAAACTAAAGGTGGAACGTTAAAAAAACTTAAATTGACATAAGGAATAAATACATACGGTTAAATGTATGTATACCATGATTTTCGATGTATCAGACACTTGAATCCTGAGGGTAGTTCATAAAAATACACTATTCCACAAGGAAATATAACTTAATATAATAATTGAAGATTATGAATCTTTAATATAACGCTGTCGTCTACCATATATATATAAATATACATATACATATACATATGCATATATATATATATATTAATAAATTACTTGCATACTCCTTCGTTCTTGAGCAAACTCAAGCTATAGGTGTTATGTTAGTATTATTAGTATATTGAATGGACGATGTAAAATAACTATATGTATTTGTTGAGCAAACTTAAGGTACATATATTATACTTGGATCGTCGCAATATGGTAGGTATGATAGAGTAATTTCATTTCGATGTGTTGAGCAAACTCAAGGTCGAAGTGAAATTAGGACAAGGTACCACATGTTAGGACTTGTATACGATACAAGCGATAAGGAATTATCCATCGCCTATGGAGCTATGACTTATTAAGCAAACTCAAGCTCAAGATTTCTAGGACAGATGAGTTAAGACACCTGCTTGTGAAGTCAAAAGACTTCTATGTTTTGACTTAGCGTTTGACGAAACATAAAAGACCAATAGGAGCTTATTAGTAATGAAACAAAATGTTTAACCTTACTAATACTATAAGAACATCTACTATGACATTTTCCTAATAATAACTAATTTAAACTTGCAAAGAATGTCAACTTCAAGACTGTTTAATGAAAGTGACAAACTAACTGGACCAAACAACTATGTCGATTGCCTAAGAGCTATAAAGATGGCATTGACGTATGAGCATCACTGGCCGTCTGTTACATGTGCTCCTATAACCAAACCACTGATAATACTGATCTTGAACTGCATGTTGCTTATAATAAGTGGGTCGTAGACCTTGAAATCGCCCAAGTTTTTGTGTTGTTTATATTAGACAAGCCGTTGCAAAGGCAGTACGAAACCATGTTATCCATCAGATATTCGATAATCAGAAGGCACCATTTGGTGAGCAATCTCATTTTGCAGCGTACGAAATTACTAAGAAATTGTTTAACACCAAAATGCAAAAAATATAGAAAGTGGGTAATTATGTCCTAATGATGAAGGGCTTTATTGATAGGCTTTCATAATTGGATGTGACCATATGCAACGAGTTCTAGGTAGAATTGATTCATGGTTCACTTACCCCTCATATGAACCATTCATACTGAATTATAATA
Organism: Allium cepa; assembly: GCA_030765085.1. NCBI lineage: Eukaryota > Viridiplantae > Streptophyta > Magnoliopsida > Asparagales > Amaryllidaceae > Allium > Allium cepa. Next base: position 842,515,444 of record CM060928.1, read on the forward strand.
TGAACCAACTAAATGTGGATCTCATGGAGTTCCTTGGTATGTTGAGGTCAGTCGAGTAACAATCAAAGGATCGAAGGACTGTGCTTTCTGTTATGTATAGGGTGTCATCTTCGAACAGTTTGAAGAAGCAAAAGAGTGAAGGTAAGAAGAATAAGAAGGGTAAGAAGACCGATGACAAGGGTGAATGTCACCATTGCAATAAGAAAGGCCGCTAGAAAAGGAATTGCCATGAGTACCTAAAGTTCGTTAAAGAAAGAAAGCAGATCAGTTCTATGGCTCCTTCGGGTATATTTATGATTCAAAATAATCTTGTAATAAATAAAATGACTTATGGTTTAGATACTGGATCTAGTATTCATATATGTAATTCATTACGGGGGCTTAGGAACTAGTGTCGCATGGAAAAAGGAGAAATGAGGCTCCGAATTATTGATGGATCTATAATAGATGCAACGGTGGTAGGGGATTATCATTTATTTTTCCCAGTGGTGTTATATTGATTTTAAAAAATTGCTATTTTGTAAAAGACCTTATTTGTAGAATTCCGTCTGTATCGAGACTATCTGAAACTATATATGTATTTCGTTGTGCGAAATGTTATGAACATCAGTTTGGATGGAAATAAAATCTGCGATGGTGTTCTTAGAAATGGCATTTATACGATCAATAAAATTTATATTTTTTCTATGAGCAGTTCTTCTAATAATATAAATGATATTTATCTTTGACATTGTATGCTAGGTCATATTAGTGAGAAACAACCGCACCGACTTAAAATTGATGGTTTTCTCTCATCACTTGATTCTAAATCATTTGACATGTTGAGTCATATCTCAAGGGTAAAATGATGAAGCTCCCTTTTAGTGGGATTGATGAACTCTTAGGGTTTGTACATAGTGATGTATATGGCTCGATGCCTGTAATCACTAAGGATAATAGTTCTTAATTTGTTACCATCATTGATCATTTCTCGCAACTAGGATATGTGTATCTTATGAAGAACAAATTCGATCACTATGTGAAATTTGTAGAGTATAAGAATGTAGTTGAAAATTAGACGAACTAAAAGATAAAAATTGTCCGATTCGATCAAGGAGATGAGTATTGAGAGGAACTTCAGTATTACTTCAAAGATAATGGGATTGTCTCTCAGGTTACTCCACCCTTTACAAAAAATGGTGTGTAGGAGCTAAGGAACTGAACCCGGTTAGATATGGTTCGTTTCATGATGAGTATGGTCGAGTTCCTTTGCTCTATTAGGGATAAGCACTGGAAACCACATCATATATGTTGAATCTTTTTCCCACTAAATTTTGTTTTGAAAACATCATATGAGATGTAATGTGAAAAGAAAACCCAACTTAAGTATTTGAAGGTGCATATCCCCAATATTAAGAATGTCAGTGCGAGTAAACTAGAGGCAAGATCAGTATTGCGTAAATTCATCGGATATCCCAAAAACTCAATAGGATATTTATTCTACGATACCGAGTAACAAAAAGTCATTGTTTCACAACACACTATCTTTTTGAAAAATAAATTTTTGTTAAAGAAAATTAACAACGAGGTTGTAGACCTTGATGAGATTCAAGAAGTTAACACAGAGGCTGAACAAGTGGGAGAACCGAGTTCACCAGTATATAAAAACATGTAACCTATTACAATGTCTAGTAGGGAAAGTCATGCATTGGAGGGATATTACAGTTTTCTAGTAGACGGCGAAAAGGAATTTAATTGGATGATGACACTACTCTGCCTTTCCAACAAGCACTATGGAGTAAAGAATCTGCACTCTGGCTTAGAGCGACGATCCAAGATTGATTCTATATGCGAAAAAAAGTATGAAATTTATTGGACGTACCCGAAGGGACCCCATCGGCTATAATAGATTTTTAAGGAAAAGTTAAATGCAAATGGAGAAGTAGTGACTCATAAGACTACGCTATATGCAAAATAATTTCCTCAAATTCAAGATGTTGATGATGACGCTTTTTAGCTGTATCCATGCTTAAGTCCATTGAGATTATGTTGGCTATTGGTGCATTCTATAACTACGAAATATGACAAATGGATGTAAAGAAGACATTTATAAATGGTAATTTAGAAGGGACCACCTATATCGCAGCCCGAGGGTTTTGTGATCGGTGGGATTAAGGGCAAGGCTTGCAAATTATTAAATTCCCAAACTCAAACTAGCTCAAAGGAGTTGGAACAAGTGATTTGATAAGGTAATCAAACAATTTGGTTTTTATCAGAACACGGAGGAAGCATGCGTATACAAAAAGAAACATGACAATGATATCGTATTCTTAGTGCTATATGTCGATGATCTTCTATTGATTGGCAATGACACTTCATTACTGCAGTTAGTGAAAGCATGAATTTCCAAGAAATTCTCCATGAAGGATTTGGAAAAAGCAACCTATATAGTTGGTATAAAGATCTATAGGGATACTTCTAAGGGGCTGTTGGGATTATCCCAATCCCTGTACATAGACATCATACTAAAAAGGTTCTTATGGAGAATTACAATTGTATAAATGTTTCAGTTCAATCTAAAATTTCCTATCTAAGAAGGGCAGTCCTCATTTTGATAAAGAGAAAGAGCAAATGAAGTAGATTCTATATGCTTCAGCGGTTGGAACCATAATGTATGTTATGCTACGTACAAGACCGAATGTGGAATATGCTTTAGGATGCTTAAGTCGATACTAATATAATCCTGGAGAAAAGCATTAGAGGGCTGTAAAATGTATACTGAATAAATACTCGCGACTTATTCCTCATATACAGGAATGGTGCATCCTTATGAAGGGGTATACTGACTCTAGCTTTCAGAGTGACATTGGTGATAGTAAACCAGTGTCTAGTTATGTTTTTACGCTAAAGGGTGAGGCCCACAGCTAGAAAATTTCCAAGTAAGAAACAATAGTTGATTCGATGTCGAAGGCCAAATACATCGCCCTTAATGAAGAAGCTAAAGAGGCGGTCTAGATGCACAAGTTTTTAAGTGAGCTCGAAGTGATTCCCGTTACCAAGAATCCAATGGCATTTTTTTGCGAAAGCAATGCAGCAGTACAGATCGTAAAGAGCCCAAAGCACGCAAGAAGTCATGACATATTCTTTACAAGTTCCACCTCATCAAAGAATTCATTGAGAAGAAAGTGGCCATGATACGAAGGGTAGATACCAAGGATAACATAGAAGATTAATTTACTAAGGGTATGAGTTGGTCAGTTCTCGAGAAGCTGGTCGAAGGGATGGAATTAAGATTCCATAATTGACCACAAGTGCAAATGGGGGATTGATAGAGTTAGGAGTATGCTTTAGGGGAAATTCTATAATTTACTATAAATTATTAATTTGTAATTAATTATCTTTTGTAATAAATAAATGTTTTCTTTATGTTGCATACTTGTTGTAGTGTGTTATAAATAATTAAATGTCTAATCAAATTAAACTTAATAGAAAATCTACAAATGATGTGTATGTGATATCAATTACAAATAGTATTAATCATGAGTATTGTATTACAATGTAATGAACATATCATGTTAAATATTCCTAGTTAACATGTATCAAGACTGAATATCGATGCATCCGTTGAGACTAGAGTATGTAACGCTCTTTAAATGTTGGATAGTGCATTACTCATGACTGCTGGATGCACCAAGAGGTTATATATTGATAGTTATCGGATGACTATAGAATGACTCACTCGACAGTTTTTTGTTGGTTAATATACCTAAGGTCAAACATAAAATATCGATGTGACAATGTTACACCGTTCCCTTGACTCGAGAATATTGTTGATCATTAATATGAAAGTTTTACTTTGATTATAGTTAAACCGTGGCATGATTCCATCGATTAACTATAGTTGGGTCGAATGGAAGTATTGGAAGTAAAAAGCTATTCAAGAGAGGATTCGTCTCCTCGGTTAAATGAGGTTACTTCTACGATCAACTGAAGATGAACTCAAAGCAAAATATCTGGCTAGAGTAGTCTGGTTAATAACAATTGTAATTATTGAACCAATGACTTTGTGATTGGACTATAAAGTTATATATAGAGGATATTGAAATTTCGAACATCACCAAATTTCATAAGTCCAAAGTGATGTAGTTTTGATGAAGGGAATTGGTGTAAATAATTATTACTACAGTGTAACGCTTAATAAAGTAAAATTGGATTTATCAATAACAAATAAGCGATAAATTTGTCCATAATGTCATACTGTCTGCCAAGTGAAATGTAAACGTTAATATTCGAATTGTTCAGTCTTATCACTGGCCAAATTTTCGCTTTAGAGTCGCATAACCGAAACATCGAATACTCCTAAATACAACCCAATTTAATTGATTTATAAATTAATTAAATTAATTAATATTTATGAAATATTAACTATAAAACTTTATTTTATGTGTATTGTACAATATTAAATAGTGTGCAAATAATACTTATATAAAAACTAATTGATATACGATGGATTTAAATGCGATAAATATTGGTGGGGTTCGAAATGATTTTTGAGCCCCATTAGGGGATTGCTTAGGTCAGCTATGGGTAGTAAATGAGGGCTGACCATGAGATGATTAGAGATTGAGGAATTTTTAATTCAAAAGGAAAGAACTAATAAGAGAAGAACAAGGATCTTGATCCTTATTTCACTATCTTATCTCTCCTTTATTTATTCTCTCTAACCCTCACTTTGGATCTAATCTTTCTACTCAACCTTCTTGCTCCATACTGGTCGGCTACCACTCTTCCACAGCTTCAAAAATTTCAGGCCTAAATACATCTAATTCAATCGATGGTGCTAGCTGTGTTTGGAAAACTAGCAACTTCTCAATACAAGATTCATTTCAGGGAATTAGGTTCTTCGTCTCAAGATGCGAACAACTAGAGTTTGGTGAAAGGCAATCTAACTTGTTTACAATGTTTAATATACTCATTTATATCATATGCTAGCTTGGTTAGAAATTGATATCACAAATCTGTATGATTTTGTGTTTTCACATATTGGATGGTTATATATATATGTGCATATAAAAAAATTTGATTTTGTATATGTATATATGCTCAAGCGCGTACGGTCCAAATAAATAAATAAAACAAATTCAAAAATAAAAACAACTTTCTTAAACCATTTTATTCAATCAAAATTTAAATTCAAGATAATAACATTATATAATGTTGGTTTCATATTTTATAAATATTTATTTGCATGTATAAGGTTTTCAACAGCAAAAATATATATTTTATTTCTGTATATTACATATAAATATAAACATTTATTTAATTCAAATTGATTGTACAAATAAATACATATACACATATATTTACAAATAATGTAAAATTGTATTGCAAATTATATTGTATCTTTTGTTTCAAAAATTATGTTTTTTTATATTTCTGTATGGTTTTAGATAATTAATCAATTATTTATTATTAAAAGATATATAAACCAAAAAAAAAATTGAGTCGAGAGCATTTTGCAAATACATATGAACTTATCATTATAATTTACATTAGTATATATTTATAAGTAATTGTATATATATATATATATGATATATATGTATGTATGTATGTATGTATGTATATATAAGTTCTTTTGGATTACATCTTCGAATTTAATTAAAATAAAATTCTTTTTGGGTTGCATATAATATATAGGGGATTTTAGGCTCAAGGAAAAAGTTGCAGAAAAAAATTAATTCTAGGGACAAGAAGTTTGCTTTTTAATCTGAAGGAAACTTTTTAGTGTAAATCAAAAACTGATAGTTATAAGTATCATTTTCTGTTTACACTAACAAATATCCTTCAGACTAAAATGCAAACTTGCTATCTCTAAGACTAATTTTTTTCGCAACTTCTTCCTTGCGCTTATTTCCTCCAATATATATTTATTTAAAACTATTTTATAAACTAATATTCAAAATAATTTTGTAACTCTTAATTATATTTACATATAAATAATAAGTATTTTATACAAACTTTTTAATAATTAGTTTCTCATAAAATATATACAACTATATTTATATACATGCATATATTTATTTATATTATATTTTAATGTACATATTTATATATTTAGACAACACAAATGCATACAAGAGGGGCTAACACGTCCTTTGGTGCAAATCCCATCATCTATAGCGGGTAAGTCATACCATGTATATATTCCTATGCTGCACATGCACGTACGTACATATGTGCATATGACACATACACGCCCGCATGCATATATATATGTATATAATACAAATTATGCAAAATAAAACATTATTTATGAATTAAATATGAATAAAACAAATTAATGATTTATGTAAAAATAATTAGAAAAGCTCTTAATAAATTTAAATTATATAGGCCCAATAAAGATTCAAAAAGGTAAAAAATTTCGAAATTTGCCCAATTACTCCACTACGGACTAGCCCAGTTCTAACAATTCACCAAATAGAGCTTTGAAACTATCAAATATCTCATGAATAGATATGTTTTCATGCTCCCTTTACATGGCTTGCATAATGTAGACAATACGAAAACTTGTGGGATCTCTAAGTCCGAAACCCATTTGTCATATGCAAGTCATAGTTTGAAGTCTGCATCATCGACAGGTTGTTCTTTTGTAGGTGTAGTTATCCATGACTAAATACATTCCTAAGTCAATACTATCTTTATCACTCTTAGAGAGTCGACGTAATGAGGTCCAGTGAGGTTGTCTTTTTTAGAAAGTAGCTTGGGTGTAGATAATTTTCTACAATTGTTAACTTAGTAGATTACAATTCCATAGTAGATTTTTTATAATATTAGTAAGGTTATACTTTATGTTTCATTTTACTAATAAGCTCCCACTATTTTATGTTTCTTCAAACCCTAAGATGAAACATAGAAGCCGTGAGACTTTAGTGGGTGTTAGGACTTGTAGACCTTAGGATTCAGACCTTAAGGAAAGCTCGACAAATCATACTCTTGCATATAATTGATAACTCCTTATCGGCTGTATTATTTGTAACTTCTAACAAATGATTTCTTTTCTTAATCTCATTTTTACCTTAAGGAAAGCTTAACAAATATAGAGAGATTATGCACCATTTACTTACCATTTCACGACGGCCTTAATATAATGCACATATCTTAAGGAAAGCTCGACAAATATATAGTTTCACCTTACCTCGTCTAGTCTATATATCACTAGTACTACGCATAACTGTAACGATCTGAATTTTTGACACATATTATTAGAATAATCAACCGATTATAAATATTGAAATATTGATTTTATCGGTCAAACAATAAATTTCTAATAAATGAAATATATATATATATATATATATATATATATATATTCTAGAGGCTTCGATTTAAAATTTTAAAAGTCCAATCTCTGGAAAATAATTAAATAAACTTCACATTTTAAATATGGGATAAAATATATATATATATATGCATATATGTATGTATGTATGTATGCATATACAAAAACTTATGATATAAAATAAAAATAAAATATTATTGATAAGATGATAAATACATGTAAGTGGATCTATATACATGTGTATGTTAAATATAGTGTGTGTATATATATATATATATAACAATTGATATAAGAAATACCAAACTTTAGGATGACAGAGATGTGTAAGTAGGCAAACAAGTATATGTGGTCAGAACATTTGTAGGGAATATATATATATATATGTGTGTGTGTGTGTGTGTGTGTGTGTGTGTGTGTGTGTATGTATGTACCTATGTATATGTATATACATATATGTATTTATGTGATGTGTGTGTGTCTATATATATGCCAGGGACATCATAATGAGAAATATCTACTCAAGCACAAATTTTATCAAATCATTCACTCAAATTCAAATCAACTAGGACATCAAATCAACTAAATTCTCAAATCAAGTCACCAAATTTTCAAATCAAAATGAAAAAGAAGAAAATAATAAAAAAAAGAAAGAAAAAGTGAAGTCCTATACACGTGAATAACCTTCAGCCTTTCTTTCAACTTGTTCCCTCTTCTCTATAAATACCTCTGCCTGTTTATTCATGTATGTATTCTAGCATACAAAGAAAAAAAAGAAGGGCACCCTTAAAAACTTCATAGAAACTAAGTATTCAAGCTCCAACACTAAAACAAAACAAAGAAGTGTGTTTCTTTTCCAAAACAGTGAGTAAAAAATGACTCTTTTGTTTACTGTAATCTATGTATATATGCCTGGAAATTTGAATGGAAACTTTGATTTTGTCAAGTATTCATGTGCAGTAGCATCTATGCTTATATATGTATGTATATCATGTTGTATAACTTGTAAACCTAAAAAGCATGTGCATCATCTTCCTTTTGGCTCTGTTACTTGAAAAAAAAAGTAGGATTTCTCAACTTTAAAAGCCTTTACCTCATTATCTAGTTAGTTTTAGGTGATGGTTCCAAAAGGAGACTTTGTTGTTTTCGAATGTAGTTATTTCTAAAATTTGTTCCATTTAACATTTTTGAGTATAGAAGAGAAAAACGTATTTTACAATAAGAAACCCAAAGATGAACAAAATTCAAAAATCATACTTCAACCACTTGCTATACCAATATGAACGTTATTCGAATATATGATTTTTAAAAAACGTTTGTAGATTTTTAGTCGAGTATATAGTGTAAAATTTAAAGATGAACGGTTTTGGGTCTTTGACCCATTTTCGGCGAACCACTGGATTTCGTGGGTCGAGTTTTGGTTTGGAGGAAGCTTGGATGTTGGGGAGTTCACGAAATATAGCGTGAGATTTTTGTGAGGCGCTTGTGGGTCGATCGAAGGCGAAGTATGGTTTAGGATGGATGCTTTCTTGGTCTCGATCGGGTGACAATAGCGAAGAAAAAGTAGGGTTGCGCACCTGGGGGAAAAGAGAATAGAGATGGAGGCGAACCTATGGCCGAAGTTTGGGGATGGATGGTCATCGGTGGTGGTCCAACGAGGCATTGGAATAGGCCGATGTCTATTCTAGTTTTTGGGTTGTGGTTTGAAACTTGAACGGTTCGATCGAGGTTCCAGGCGCGTGGTCGAGTAGAAATGATTTTGGGTGATGTGTGCGAGGGGTCGGTGGTAGGAGATGGTTGGCCGGTGACATGTGCACAAGCACGGAGATGGGCTCAGTTTTGGTCTGTGAAAAGAAAAGGGGAGGGAAGAAGAAGAAGCGGAGAAAAAGAGTAAAAGGCTGGAGCCTATGTTTTTTGTATGGGTCGAGCGTGGGTCGTGAGTTTGTTTTTAAAAAAGAAAAAGAAAAGTAAATTTGACAAATTAATTTCTTAATTTTTTGGTAATATAAAATTAATTAATTATAATAATTAAAGTAAATAAATAATTAAATTCTAAATTGATAATCTTATGTTAATTAATAAAATTAGTTATTAAATGGATTGTTTAATTTTAATTAAATAAAAATAAATAGTTTTTACAATTAATTTAAATTATAAGTAATTTGGTCTAAAAAATACAAATGGATTCAGTTAATTTAAACTAATTAAATTCTGATTTGTGAATTGTTTTAATATTAATTATTAATCGTTGAAATAGCTAATGATCTATGTTTTGGCTTATTTACTCTTGAATATTTATTTCAATTATTCTGTGCCTGTACCATTAAATAGCCAAATGAATAAAATGGTTGGAATAAAACATCGCCGCGTTTTATTGGAAATAAACATATGTAATAAATTCCCATATGTAGATGTTGGAAACCTTAAAATCAATTGTTTTATTTAAAAAACTTGCTCTTTAAACATCCAACGTTTGGATTTAATAAGACCGAGATCGAATATCAGTAATATCCGAAAACCACATCGATCTAACATAAGCGATCGAGTTGGCAAGATTCAAAGGAAAGAACCAGGATGAAAATTACAGAGTATAAGGGCTATTTGCCACTAACTCTGAGGGTGATTCCAATAATGGGTGTAGTGGAAATGATGACTTCAGTTCCGTTAAAACCAAGGAAGGACTTGTATGGATTAATGCTATCAGAACATCGTCATTGGAGGACGATGAGCATTCCAGGTAAATGTGTTCTTGAAAGGTAATCGTAGCCTCGAGCCTCATCAACCAAGAATGACTTGGGTCGCACCCAATTAGGATAAGTTTATACCTATCTAGAGTCCCTATTAACTCGTGTATGCTTCGGTATGGTTGTAGATCCTAACCAAGGGGTAATCTTATTTGGACTATCCAGATTAGGGGTAGTTCGGTCTTGTATAGTAGGGGATCCCGGCAAGGTCCTCAGTGTTATTTTATCTAGAGATGCACCATGACGGGTGGTACCCAGTAGCCCGGTCATTGTATGGAACCCACTTTCCAATAAGTGCCTTTGGTCTTAGTTGTATACATATTATGCTGGAATTTAATTAATGTAACAATTTCAGCTATGTGAATAATTTACTTGAAAACCCAAGACATTATTATAATATCACTGGATTTTCTATATAAGTGTTTTGGTTATTGTAAGGGAAAAATCCATCCATGTTTATGTGAGGCATGGTCTTACGAGATGCCCTTGTTTTCAAATGGTTTCAATTTACAGTAATTTAACTATTTACTCACATCAGACCCATGTCCGACCTAAAGTTTATTTTATGTTTTTCCTAAACTCATGGGTACTCAAATTTTTATGAGTAGCCAAGTAATCCAGGTTTCTCACGATGTATTTTGGAGGAGTTGGAGTAGGTGGCTTCAATGCTAACTAGTTATTATCTATATTCCTCAAATCTGTTTCTGTATTTTGGACTTGTAATGAATGGACAGGTCATTATGACTATCTGAATATGGTGGCTGTATAATTATGACTCTGATGTATTGTATAATTAGTAACTATGTGATATATGTTATGTAATATAATTCAGTTCCGCTGTGAGATTCCGTGTGTTGTTTAGTTCCTTCTTTTCTATCTTTTTATACCCGTTTCTTTCCATATACGACTCTTCTTTTGAAGAAAGAAAGGCAGGCAGTCACATTTGGTATCAAAGCACTAGGTTAAGTGAACACCTAGGCTTTTGGGTTAACATCAATCTTGAGAGAGCGTATTTTTAAATTTACACGCACACGTCCCTGATAGATAGATCAACATTGATAAATTTTTATTAGTGCCATCTTTGGAATGTATTTCATCCAAGTTCTAAGTATCATCCTACTATGTCCAGGTGGTAAACAATGAGCACAAGAGGAAGACGAGGAAGGGGAGCCAGTAGCACAACAACCACAAATGGGTTCTCCCTAATGTTAGAGGTGGTGGATTAGCTTTTGAGGCCATAGCTCCAGTACAGCCCCGAGTAAACTTCGCAACTCTATGCGAGGACCTTGCGAATCTAGGAGAAAAACCTTTCAAGGGTACTGAATCTATTATTGAGGTACAAGCTTGGTTACGCTCATGTGAGAGAATTTTCAAAGATTTGGGCATTTTTGATGATAAAAAACGAGTCTTGGCATCATAGTATTTGCAAGAGGGTGCAGCTGCATGGTGGGATTTTGTCGTGGCAAATGTCCCCAAGAAGAATTTTCATGGGATAAATTCAAAAAAGTATTTGAAGAACAGTTCATGCCAACTACGGGTAAGACCCGATTATATAGGAGTTTCCTAGATCTCAAGCAAGAGGACATGTCAATGGATGAATATGAAACGAAGTTTAATGAGTTATCCCGTTTTGGTCCTGGATTTATTGACACCCCAGTTAAGAAAAATGAGATGTTTGTATTGGGTATGAGGGTAGAATTCCACGAAAAGATGACCGCTCATATTAAGGGATCATTTGTGGATCTTGTAGACATGCCTTGAGGTATGAAGTGCTTTTGAAGAAGAAGCCCTTGGCAGCAGGAGCTATTAATCTAAATAAAATAAAGTTTAATCCAAATTGGAAGAAGCAAGGAAAAGGGAAATGGGGAGGCAAACATAAGAACAGTGAGTGTTATAATTGCAAGCAGAAAGGACACTTGCCAGATATTGTCCGAATTGTGAAGTTTTGAAGCAGCAAAGCGGATCTATTTCTCAAATGTTTTAGAAGACTCTCTGTTTCAATTGCCATCAGCCCGGACACATGGTGAAGGACTGCCCACTCATAAAGAAGGTGCGGTAGCCGAAGGTATTTGCTACCAAAAATGAACCATCAACTTCAACTGATGTGAATGGGAAAGGTATCCTTAAAGGTACCTTAACTTTTAAATGGTATTTATGTTAGAGTAATATTTGATTCTGGTGCCTCTCTTAGCTTTATTTCTTTGGGATCGGTAGTGAAGTTTCATCTTATTCCTAGTACCGTAGAAAACTCTATTTGCGTATCTAATCCCATAGGGGGAGTGATCCATCTGAATATGATTTGTGAAGGCGTGCAAATTTCATATCTTTCTCATAGCTTTTCTTGCGACCCCTATATATTAGATTTTAAAGGATTTGACCATATACTTGGTATGGATTGGTTAGCAAAGTATAAAGCTATCCTCGACTGTGAGGGGAGGACCATATCTTTAGAAACCGAGTTGGGAAGGACAGCAAAGATAGAATGTGATAACCCCAAAATTCATATGTGTAGTCTCTTGCACGTGCTTACAGCATCTCAAAAACGATTAGGATCCATAAAAGTTGTTAAAAACTTCCCTGATATTTTTGAAGAAGTTAAAGGTTTACCCCCGCATCATGAGATAGAATTTCGTATTGATTTAGTCCCAGGTGCAAGGCCTATAGTTCAACCAAAAAGGAGAATGGCTCCGAAGGATAGAGAAGAGTTAGTGAGTCATACCTAGGACTAGTTGAGGAGAGGATTGATTTACCCAATCGTTCGATCTAGGGGTCTCCTGTGGTGTTTGTGGCTAAGTCGGATGGATCATTAAGATTATGTGTGGACTATAGGGAGTTGAATAAGCTAACCAGTAGAAACAAGTATCCCTTACCCTGCATCGACGATCTTTTTGATCAAATTCATGGAGCTGCTATATTTTTGCAAATGGATTTAGCATCTGGATTTAATCAGTTGAGGGTTGCTGAAGATAGTGTACCCTTAACTGCTTTTAGAGGCCCCGACTGTTTCTTTGAATGGCTAGTTATGCCTTTGGAATAACCAATGCACAAGCTTACTTTGTTGATCTAATGAACCGTGTCTTCCGAGACGTTCTTAACAAGTTCGTGTTAGTGTTCATCGGCGACATTCTTATTTACTTTAAATCGGAGGAGGATCGTAAACATCATTTGGAAGTGGTGTTGAAACATTGAGAAGGCATATCCTAAAGGTGAAGTTTTCAAAGTGCCATTTCTGATAATCGAGGGTAAGTTTTTAGGGCATATTGTATCAAGAGATAGCATTTCAGTGGACCCAGAAAAGGTGGCAACTGTTCAATAATGAAGGCAACCACGGACTCCTACGGAGGCTTGTAGTTTCCTAGGTTTGGCAGGATACTACAGAAGGTTTATTCGAGATTATTCTAATATTTCCTCCCATTTGACCAAGCTAACTAAGAAGGGAGAGAAAATTTAATGGACTCCAAAGTGTGAAGAAGCATTTCAAGAATTGAAAGCAAGATTTACGAGTACACCAGTTTTGGCTGTTCTAGATGGAAGTAGTGAATTCGCAGTGTACACATATGCTTGTGGAGTGGGACTAGGCACTATTTTGATGTAGCATGGTAGGGTGATTGCGTATGTAAGTAGGGAGTTGAAGCCTCATGGGAAAAACTATGCTACGCATGACCTGGAGTTGATGGCTATTTTTTTTGCACTAAAAACGCGACGGCACTACTTGTTAGGTAAGGATCCTTCTATTCCTTGTTTAGTTTCGTTTTAACTTTTAAAGATTTAGGAGTAAAATTCTTTCTTAAATTAGGTGAAAAGTTCGAGCTCCTCATGGATCATAAACCCCTGAAGTATCTTTTCGCCTAGAAGGATCTGAACCTAAGACAACAAAGGTGGTTAGAGTTTCTAGCGTCCTATGATTTGGATACTCTCTATACACCGAGAAAGGCTAATGTGGTGGCGGCCGCTATGAGTAGGAATGCAGTTTTATCGCTTTTGGAGGTTACCCCGACTCTCCTAGAAAGAATTGCAAGTGAGAAAAAAGCGGATAGAAGCTTAATGGTGATCATCAGAAAGGTTGAGGAGGGACAGTGCACCGATTTTAAGATTGATGACCAGGGAGTTTTGAGGATAAATGGGAGTATCTGTGTACCAAGTGCCAAAAATATTAGGGAAGAAGTTTGGTCAGAATGCCATCATTCTAGGTTGAGTATCCATCTAGGTGTCTCGAAGATGTATAGTGATATGAGGCGGATATTATGGTGGAAGGGAATGAAGAAAGATATCTCTATCTTTGTTAATAGGTGCGTGAGCTGCCAAAAGATAAAAGGCGATCAGCAGAAAACGGATGGACTTTTACAACCTCTGGAGATTCCAACATGGAAGTGGGAGATGATACTGATGGATTTCATCGATGGGTTACCTAGAACTAGAAAGGGGAATGTGGGTTGCTGTAGACCAGTTAACCCAGAGTGCTCACTTTATTCCAATAAAATCAACTAAAAATACAGCTTCCTTGGTAGAGATTTCATAAGGGAAATCATTAGATTTCATGGAGTACCCATAAGCATAGTAAGCAATCCTGGCCCGATTTTACCAGTAAATTTTGGGAAGCTTTACAAACATCCCTTGGAATGAAGTTAAGTTTGAGCACTGCCTACCGTCCTCAAACGGACGGGCAAACTGAGAGACTAAACTGCATTTTAGAAGATATGTTGAGGGCCTGCATTTTGGACTTCGGTGGATCTTGCAAAGATCATCTGCATCTAGTGGAATTTTCTTACGATAACAGTTTCCAGGCAAGCATAGAGAAGGCACCCTACGAAGCTCTCCATGGAAGGCCGTGTAGATCACCTACCTGTTAGGTGGAGTTAGGAGATCATTTAACCATTGTTTCGGATATGATTTGAGAAGCATCTGAGAAAGTCAAACTAATTAAAAAGAGAATAAAGACATCCTAGGATCGTCATAAAAACTACGTCGATAAAAGGTGGTGGGATCTGGAATTTGTAGTTGAAGACCTGGTATTCATTCAGATTTCTTCGATAAGAGGAGAAATTGATTTTGGCAAGATTGGAAAATTAGCTCCAAGATATATCGGACCTTTTTGTATTCTCGAAAGAATTGGTTCTCTTGTGTATAGGATTGAATTACCAGAAAGGATGGCAGGGGTTCATAATGTATTCAACGTATCTCATCTAAGGAAATACGTGCATGATTCAACATTGATCGTAGAACCATCAGTCCAGGAGGAGGGTGAACCGAACTTGACCGTAGCCAGGCATCCAGTTCATATTGTTGATCGAGATGAAAAGAAGCTCTGGAATAAGGTTGCGAAGTTGGTTAAGATCCAATGGAGCGATTATCCTAAAGATTGTACCAGAGAGACTCTGGATAGTGTAAAGGAAGCCCATCCATGATTGATGTCGGAATAGCCAGTGTCTATATACATGGTGTATAACAGTTTGTTATGGATGTTAGGATATGACTGATGCATGTGCTTTGCGATATGAATATAAAACTTTTTGTTACAAGTTGAATTATTTCTTTACTTTTAAAATTTCGGGGACGAAATTCTTTTAAAGTAGAAGCAATGCATCGACCCAGATTTTTTTTTCACCTGTTATTAGAACAATCGACTGATTTTAAATATGGAAATATTGATTTTATCGGTCAAACAATAAATTTCTGATACATGGAATATCTTTATATATATATATATATATATTCTAGAGTCTTTGGTTTAAAAAGTTTAAAAATCTAATTTTTGGAAAGTAATTAAATAAACTTCACGTTTCAAATATGGGATTATATATATGTGTGTGTTTGTGTGTATTATGTATATATAAAAACTTATGACATAAAATAAAAGTAAAATATTAGTAATAAGATGATAAATACATGTAAGTGGATTTATATACATGTGTATGTTAAATATAGTATATATATAACAACTGATACAAGAAATACCAAATTTTAGGATGACAATGAGTGTAAGTGGGCAAACAAGTATATGTGGTCAAATGGTTTGCAGGGAAAATATGCATGCATGCATGCATGTATGTATGTATTTATGTGATGTGTGTGTGTATGCAAGGGAACATCATAATGAGAAATATCTAAACAAGCACAAATTTTTATCAAATCATTCACTCAAATTCAAATCAACTAGGACATCAAATCAACTAAATTCTCAAATCAAATCACCAAATTTTCAAATCAAAACAAAAGAAGAAGACAATAATAAAAAAAGAAAAAATAGTGAAGTCCTGTACACGTGAATAACCTTCAGCCTTTCTTTCAACTTGTTCCATCTGCTCTATAAAAACCTTTGCCTGGTTATTCATGTATGCATTCTACCATGCAAAGAAAAGAAAAGAAGGCTGCCATAAAAAACTTTTTGGAAACTAAGTACTCAAACTCCAACAGTAAAACAAAACAAAGCAGTGTGCCTCTTTTCCAAAACAGTGAGTAAAACTTGACTCTTTTGTTTACTGTAATCTATGTATATATGCCTGGAAATTTGAATGGAAACTTTGATTTTGTCAAGTATTCATGTGCAATAGTATCTATGTTTATATATGTATGTATATCATGTTGTATAACCTATAAACCTAAAAAGCCTGTATATTATCTTCCTTTTTGCTCTGTTATTTGAAAAAAAGTAGGATTTCTCAATTTTAAAAGTCTTTACCTCATTATCTAGTTAGTTTTAGGTGATGGTTCCAGAAGAAAACTTTGTTATTTTCGAATATAGTTATTTCTAAAATTTGTTCCATTTGACATTTTTGATACAGAAAGAGAAAAATGTATTTTAAAGTAAGATACCCAAATATGGACAAAATTCAAAAATCATACTTCAACCACTTGCTTATATGAATATGATAGTTATTCGAAAAGATGAATTTTGAAAAAAGTTTGGAGATTTTTAGAAAAGTATATAGTGAGAAATTTAAAGATGAATGTTTTGGGTCTTTGACCAATTTTTGACAAACCACTCGATTTCATGGGCCGAGTTTTGGTTTGGAGGAAGCTTGGTTGTTGAGGAGTTCATGAAAACTGGTGCGAGGTTTTTTTGAGGTGCGTGTGGGTCGGTCGGAGGCGAAGAAGGGTTTAGGATGGATGCTTGCTTGGTCTAGGTTGCGTGACAATGGCAAAAAAGGGGAGTACGAGGGTTGCGCACCTGGGGGAAAAGAGAAAGGAGGTGGAGACGAACCTATGGCCGAAATTTGGGGATGGATGGTGGTCTATGGTGGCCCAGCGAGGCGTTCGAATAGGCCACATCTATTCCCCTTTTTGGGTTGTGGTTCAAAACTTGAACATGGTGTTCGATCGAGGTTCCAGGCGCGTAGTCGAGTGGAGATGATCGTGGGTGATTAGTGTTAAGGGTCGGCTGTAGGAGATGGTTAGCTGGCGACGCATGCACGTGCATGGTGATTGCAAGGTTTTGGTCAGTGAAAAGAAAAGGGGAGGGAAGAAAAAGAAGCATAAAATAAAAAAGAGAGTAAAAGGTTAGAGCCTGTGTTTTTTTGTGGGTCGAACGTGGGCCGTGGGTTTGTTTTGAAAAAAAAAAGAGAAAAAAAACTTAAATTTTTTTTATATTAACAATCTCTTTAAAACCTTTAAACATTATTTCGCCTTTTTATTTAAAATTCCAATCAACATTAAATTTTGCATTATAATCCTATTACCAAGTATTTGAAGCTTAATTATTGTTAATTTTCGATAATATAAAATTAATTAATTATAAGAATTAAAGTAAACAAATAATTAAATTCTAAATTGATAAATCTTATGTTAATTAATAAAATTAGTTATTAAATGGATTGTTTAATTTTAATTAATTAAAAATAAATAATTTTTATAATTAATTTAAATTATAACTAATTTGGTTTAAAAAAATACAAATGGATTCAGTTAATTTAAATTAATTAAATTATGATTTGTAAATTGTTTTAATATTGGTTATTAATCGTTAAAATAGTTAATGATCTGTGTTTTGGTTTATTTACTCTTGAATATTTATTTCAATTCTTCTGTGCTTGTGCCATTAAGTAGCCAAATGAATTAATTGGTTGGAATAAAACATCAACGCGTTTTATTGGAAATAAACATATGTAGTAAATTCTCATATGTAGATGTTGACACCTTAAATATGAATTTTTTTATTTAAAAACAACCTGGCTTTCAAAAATCTAAAGTTTGGATTTGATGAGACTGGGATCGGATGTCAGTAATATCTGAAAACCACATCGATCCAAAATAAGCGATCGAGTTGGGAAGATTCAAAGGAAAGAACTAGGATGAAGATTTCAGATTCCAAGGGCTATTTGTCACTATCTCTGAGGGTGATTCCAATTATGGGTGTGGTGGAAATGGTGCATTCGATTCTGTTAAAACCCAAAACGGACGTGCATGGACGAATGCTATCAGAACATCGTCATTGGAAGACGATGAGTATTCTAAGTAAATGTGTTCTTGAAAGGTAATTGTAGCCTCAAGCCTCATCAACCGAGAATGACTAAAACAGGGGAGATACAGCAAGGCTAAGTGGGTCGCAACCAATTAGGATAAGGTTATCCCTATCTATTGTCTCTATTAACTCATGTATGCTTCGGTACGGTTGCTAATCCCAACCGAGGGGTAATGTTATTCGGACTATCCAGTTTAGGGGAAGTCCGGTCTTGTGCAGCAGGGGACTCCGGCAAGGTCCTCGATGTTATTTTATCTAGATGCACCATGATGGGCAGTACCGCAGTAGCCCAGTCATCGTATAGAACCCACTTTCCGATAAATGCCTTCGGTCTTAGTTGTGTACTTATCATGCTGGATTTAGTTAATGTAACAATTTCAGCTATGTAAATAATTTATTTGGAAATCCTAAATATTATTATAGTATCACTGGATTTCCAATTAAAGTGTTTTAGTTATCGTAAGGGAAAAACCCATCCGTGTTTATGTGTGGTGTGGTCTTACAAGATTCTCTTATTTTCAAATGATTTTCAATTTAAAGTAATTTAACTATTTTACTCACACCAGACCCATGTTTGATCCAGATTTTATTTTCTTTTTTTCCTACACTCTTGGGTGCTTAAATTTTTATGAGTAGCCAAGTAATCCAGGTTTTTCACGATGCATTTTGGAGGAGCTGGAGCAGGTGGCTTCAACGCTAACTAGTTATTATATGTATTCCGCTGTATCTGTATCTGTATTTTGGACTTGTAATGAATGGATAGGTCGTTATGACTGTCTAAATATGATGCCCGTATAATTATGATTCTGATGTATTGTATAATTAGTAACTATGTGATATATGTTATGTAATATATATTATTCCATTCCGCTGTGAGATTCTGTGTCTTGTTTAGTTCCTTCTTTTCTAACCTTTTCTACCTATTTCTTTCTATATTACAACACGTTTTTCGGAGTAAGAAAGGCGGGCCATCACAGTAACATCCTTAGCTTGAGGAAAGCTCAACAATTAAAGAGTGTGTAAGTAATCTATTATTATATAAATGGTAGATGGAAACTTTGTATCAAAGATTCATAATCTTTGATATATAATATTGAGTGATATCGATTTATGGAATAATGCATTTCTTATGAAATACCGTCGTGATTCATGTATTGGATACATTAGAAATCATGATGTATGTACTATATGCATATATTTATCCCTAAAGTCTATTGAGGGTTTTTTAGCGTTCAACCTTTAGTTTATACATTTCATATTATGTAAGTTTTATATATTGTATAACTTTTATAAGTTAATTAACTTTTACAATAGTCTTATGTATAATATTATATTAGTTAAATCATATTTAATTTATTTAACTAACTAACATTTTAATTATTTTTATATTATTCGATTATACATTTTATATTGAATATGTATACTATAGCACTTATAGTTATACGTATATATCTTTATATATGTATGCATGTATGTATTCATTATTTATTAATTAATTTTTAATTAATTTATTAAATTAAATAATTTTAATTTCATAAATTCTTTTATATACATACACTTACATGGTCTTAAACAACTTCAAGTCAATGTAAAATATACCTATATATATCTTATACATGTATATAACTAATTAACTATTTAATTTATTAATTAATTTTATTAATCTTATTGATATTAAAATTTTGAGATAATTTTATTATATTTTCAAAACACTTTGAAAATTATATTATGACATTATAATATGTTTCTTATTTTAAATTAACTTTTACATTTAAAATTTTATTTTAATTTTAAAATAATTTCAAAATTAGCCCAAGACCCAATTCAAATTGGGCATTTTCTATTAAGGACAACCTTTTGGGCTTGCTTCACCTTTTGGCCAGGTCGGTAGCTAGACAGGCCAAGATATTTGATTGCTCAAACCCAACTTTAGACACTAATTTTCTGGACACCCTGCTAATTGGGTAAGTTTAATTAGTTATCCCTAGCATGACTAACTTAAACCCCATAGGCTAATGGGCTCTGATACCATGGTTGGATCTGGACTAGCATGTAGCTGGGTAAATGAGTAAATTTCATAAATTTTATTTTAATTTTGATCTTAATAGGCCTGTGAAGTCTAAATTTATTTAGAACGTATCTAAATTTATTTTAAATAAAATCAATACTTAATTTAATTTATAAACAAAGTTTTATATTAATGTTATGTTTAATATATAGTATAATATGTGTACAGTATACACATATGTGTGCATGTGTAATATAAATAGTGTATAAGGTTTAACATGTCCATGTATGGATGTTGAGATTTACATCGCAACGGATATATTAACTCATTCATATACATATGTGCCATCTAATATGTATGTATATATGTGCGTATATAGTTATATATATAATAGCATTCATAATATATATAAGTTTTTGTGCGTGTGTGCCTTCGTTCATGTATATATGGGAATGGATCAGCAATCCCCTAAATTCAGCCCCCAAACATAGCCCATTGATTTCACGAACTCGTTTATATTTAAATGATTGTATAAGTGTGATAAAAGGGAGAAACGGTTAGTATTTATATAGAAACGAGTGGTTGAAATTAATGGGCTATGTTGGGAGCTTAATGTAGGGGGTTGCTGATCCTTCCCCTATATTTATAAAAATGAGTCTCACCGCTTTGCTGGCTTACATCGCTAATTATTTCTCACATTCAAGTTTGTCGCTTCAACGATCCACCATGAGACAATCATCACTAGACGGTAATTCGACGAGTCATCCCAGAACTCCAACAATTCATAAATCATATGAACTTAACCACAGACTAAACCATTCCAACCATATATTCCATCATCCAATGACAACTTCAATACCATTAATACAACGATATCATTTCTACCAATAATTCAATCAACAACTAAACTACACATTCATATCAACCACCGATCAATTTCTACAAATTCCTAACACATAGGTTTATGAGATTATACTTTAAAAAAATTCATTCGGAAAGATTCTCATCTCAATATTCTTTAATCAGGTTTATTGCTCGTGCCCTAACCAACATTAGCATCGAAATACGATTTTAAGAAATCAAATGATCATATAGTTTAGAGAAGAGATCTCACTCACCAAGTCTTCTAGAAATCCAAGCTCATGAAACCCAAAATTTAAGCCTTCTTTTGATTCCCTACATCTAGCTCAAATTGTCTCTAAAATGTAAACTTGATGGCATTGATTTGTAAATAATCTTGTAACTTGAATTTAGATTTTTTATCTGAAACTTTTGATTAAGAAAATCAAAAGTTATGTTGCTTCAAAGTTAAGAAAACAAATTTACTTTTAGTTTTAAAATGAAGAGGAATAAGAATGATGAGATGAAGAAGAGAGGAGTTCCTTTTAAGAAAACCAATTTGCTCCCAACGTGTCTTTTCCTTCCGTTTTACACATTTCACCGAATTTACCAAACTTTATATGTAATTCATAAATAAATAACATAATGAACTCAATGGAATATGCCTTGATTCCTAATTCATCCATATTTTAAAATTCCTCTTTTAGGTTATTTGTTCGTGAAAATTGAATTAAATTATTAATTACAATTTATTACTAAGTTAGAATTATGGGTTTTACAGGCTTCCTGTTGATAATAGTGCTTTGCTAGGCCGATGTTAGGACCCAAGAAACCACGAGACGCCCCTATCTTCTAGAGCTAAGCCACAGGAAACGTGCAAGTTTGAGGCCTAACCTATCCCTGATGAGACAACATGGCGTAAGCTTTTGATGCTGGATACTTAACCACTGGGCTCAATGCTTATTTTGAGAAATCTGAGCAACAATTAGGTTAGTTGGGCATATTCAAGTTCAACCCAACGGTATAGACTGGATTGGACGAGTTCAATCCATATTTGACATCATACGAGATTAAGTTTGGTTGAGTTGGATACATCAAATCTAATCAAATTTGTACACTTTAGTTAAAGAAATGCAAATATTATCAAATTCGAGTGAATTAACATGATATTTCACGTTGTATGTTACAAGATATATTAGAGAATACACCGTACAATTGATTGATTCACTAAATTACTACAGTATAGATTTCAATAATGATGTTTAAGAGGCAATAAACATGTTAAATGGAGAAATGAATATGAATGCACAATGTTGAATGTGTATATTTTCTGGACTTGAGATGATAATTGATAGGTGAATATTTTAAATGAAATAATTAATTATGGTTGATAGTTTTTTTTGAGGAATGTGACTAGTTAAAATGGATAGATGTGAATAAAATACTTCACTTGATCCACATATAGTTTAGGTTACAAAGTGTTGATTATATACAACCCTTTATGGGTTGTGTTGTATCGAGCGTATGTCGATCGGATCGGGTTGTGGACAGGGTGAGGCTTGATTTGGGCTTCGAGCAGTCCTCCCAAGGGAGCTCGAACATACCATCAGTCGATCAAGATGGTTAATCAATTTGGAAAGATCTCAATGATTATTTCAAAGATGAATTCCATATTTTCCTTTCGGGTTCTGTTCAACGTATGGATACCTATATGGTAATTTTTGCTTGTATTTTAACCTCGTATCCATCTTAAATTATAACTTTTTATTTCTCACATTATTTGCAAATTATATTTGGTGCTATTCATAATCGAATGGCGTTGACCAACAATCCAAGTAGTAAGATTGTGAATGTGTGTGCATGATTGTGAAGGCATTCATGATAAAATTGATTTCAAACGAATGTATAAGCATTAAAACTGTTTTAAAAGGAGAAATCTTTGTTCATCCGTAGAATTGGATGGAAAGCTTTGAAAAATGAAACATGTTGAGTTGGCAATTAAGCAATGAAGATAACCATATCCAATGGATCATGCTCCAAATTAGACCTATCAAAAGCGTCGGGTCAAATCGTAAAAGGGTTGGGCAAAAATTGGCGGAGCCCATTTATGGTCCATTCCATTTGGCACATTTCATATAAGGGTCAATCAAATCCAACCCACTTAATATATTATTACCCATTTAATCCATTTAACGATTAAAATTAGATTGACTGGTTAAAAAATAAAAATCAATATTTAAAATCAATATGTAAAATCAAAATTTTGTTTTTATACTTTTAAATTTCTAAATTAATCAAAATTTCAAGTTCAAAATTTGAAATTCTAGTACTATGTTTCATCAAAATTGAAATTTTAAAATTATTAAAATTTTAAATTAGAGGTCAGAATGCAAATTCATAGTTTTATCCTTTCAATATACATATTTTAGATTTTTCATAATGAATGAATGAGTTGTCTATTTATAACCCAATTCATTTACAAGAAGATTAGATGGATTGTATCATACGTTGACATGTCTACTTTAAACCTTCCCTGTCTTTCCCATCCCTTAACCATTGTTATGACCATCAATTTGAGCTCCAACTACTCCACTAGCCTTCAATGACGTTTGAAGTGTTTTTGGAAACTGAGTAAAGAGTGAAGAGACAGGGAAGAGTATTGACAAGAGATATGGAATTTGAGCAATGTGCCTCTCCTACGAAATCAACAAATTAATTTTATCATCACGTCCCTTGTATATATTGAGTTTAATATATTTCATTCTACAACGCCAAACAACCGTCTTTTATTCTTGAAGACTATGCAAACAAACGAGCTGCTCTTTTATGCATTTACACAGGGAAAAAGACAATTGAAACGCAACGTGTGTAAACCTGAAAAGGACGGGAATATGAAAGACTGTTTAAGAGTATGCATCAATATGTTTACACGGAATTTCTATTTTTGTTTGCAAATGTGCATAAGCCTCCAGGAGTATTGTGACATGTTAGATAGAGATTAAGGTACCGTCGGTTAACAGTCAAAATTAACCACGTTACCCTTTTTGATCCGTCGGACGTTTCAGATCAAGAAAATGAAACGTTGTGCTCGTTGGAGGAAAATGACACCGTTTGTGTCCCCGACAGTCGAATCTTTTAGGCTCCAAACGCATCTATAAACAAGCCCATCTCTCCAGCCAGCATAAAAAATAGCTTCTCCCGCTTTTTCTGTTTTTTTTATCCGTTCGTCCATATTTTCAGATATTTTTTCTGCTATTATACTTATTTTTTTCTATCTGTAACATATACCTTTTTTAGGATTTTTTTTTTCTGTCTTTCCTCTTTTTCGGTATGACGCACTCTTCTGATTCTGCTAATGTTTCTGCCTTATATCAATCCATTGCTTTATGGACAACCGAAAGGAGCGAGGTATTTACGGATTTTTGCGTTGATTTTCTGTCACGTAGAAGGTGTTCGGTCAACGGGTTTTATTCGTGTCCAACAATCTCATTTAACGACAAGTTGAACATGGACTGGGGCCACATCCAGACTTCTGCACGTAGAAGAATAGATATGAGATCAAGGGAAAAACCATTTTGAAGGTTTCGTAGAGTGGTGAAATAGATTGCAAGAAGATATAGGAAGTTCAGAAAATATCTGATAGTTGGATGAGCTATTTAAAGGCTGCATATGAAATGGTACTTGCAAATATCTGATACCTTCCACTTCATCAACTTAGCTTTTCATTGTTGTCGATGCAGATCTGTACTTCTATTGGATGGCTGGTGGCACAACACCGGTTAAACCCGGACTCAACAGACAGACCGAGCATAACAGCTAGCAGGCCTGTCGGTGGACGGTAGTTCGTTCAGCTACCGTTACACAAGTTCAGCGGTAGAACATTATTCTGATCTATCGTGAAGATTTCCCAGACATGAGTGTGGAGGAGACGTTGGTGGATGATGAAGTGCAAGGATTTATGACGTGTCACTTAACTCTATTACATAGTCGTTGTTGCATGTAGCTTTATATTTGTTTTTTTATCATGTATTTGAATTTAAAATGCATTAGTTTGTTTTAATGAAAAATGACGTAATTTTCTTTTATTATTTGCAATTATTTAACTTATATTACCAAATAAAAATAATAATTAATATGGTAAAGATAATAACAAAACAAACAATTAATTAACTACAAATCAATTAAATTACAAATCACAACATAAATGTTCCGTTTATCTATCCTGTTCAAATACCCCGTTCGTAGATCTAAACGCATTTCTCGTTTATTCAAATGTCTCGTTCAAATGTCATATTTAGACGTACCTGTTTTTTAGTCGCAGATGCATCATAACTTTTATTGCCAAACGCACTGGAACACTAATTTTTCTCTATGAGAGACGTCTGAAAGCGATCTTATGATAATCAACTTAAAAATGGTTGATATGATATCAAAGCAATATTGTAGGCATTTTGTGTTGACAAATGGTTGATGTGATTTTAAAAATGTTATTTGCTTATCTTACAATATAAAGGCTGATTTTTGCAATTTTAAAAGAATATTTTGTTCACGTAGATTCCACTCGAGTAGTGGCAAAATTTTATTTTATGCACATTTAGTTGCGGCAATATATTTTTATTTCAGTGCTCGCAGTAAAAGATCTGTTTTACACTATTACGAAGATTCAATGTTCTAAATAATGACAGAGTTGTTCGCGGATGCAGCGCAGTGCAAAGAAGGCTTAAGTTTTAGTAAAAAACCCAAATTCGATTTTTATCATGCGCTTCTCTATTCTATATAAATTTAATCGAAGGCATGAGAGTTTGGATCAGCAGACGGATTTACTGTATTCTCCTCAGAAGTTTACGGAAGTTTAAAAAAAAATGACAGAGTTGACATAAACTTTCACATTGCAAAACAAACACTTTTAAACACGCATATATACAAACTTTTACTTCGAAATACACAAGTACCGGTTAAAAACAAAAAATCCACACGTTTTTTTCCCACCGAGTCAGATATGGTTAAGCGTAATATTTATATTTATTAGGAGGTCAATGGTTATATACTTGCACTAACCTCGTTAATTTTACTTTTTTATTTTTATTTTTCCTAAAACTAATTCTTTCAACTATATTTTTGCTACCAAAGTGTTTCAACCAATTGCTGTTAAGCCCGTCAATGAATACAAAACAAATCCAAAATCCGTATTTGTTTTTATCCTAAAATCAAATAAATAATTGGTTTTTTTCTTCTTTTGAAATTGGATACTTAATGCGGTAGTCAACATTGAAACGACATGTCGTAAGTAGTATATAATATACTACAAGTCAACATATGTCTAGTTCTTCGAATCACGCGCTACGTTGGATTCAAACATGTGACTTCATAAACCACAACTAAAGCGCTAAACCATTAAGATAGTGGTGCTAGATCGATAAATATCTAATATCCCAAAAAAAATATAGAAACATATAGAAGGCATCCGCATCTAAAATTAGTCATTTGGTTTTTCTCAATATTACTACACACAATGTAAGATATGTATGAATTGTTTTATTAAGGCTATTATAAACCGCACGTACATGCATCTAATAGTAGAACAGATATGTGTTGTAAGTGAAAAAGTTTTGATAATCACAGCGTTTTTATTTCAAGTTGTTTTGTTGATGGCGTCCGTCGTAAATTGATAGTAAACTTCCGTTGATGGGTAGTTGAGAAGAGATGGTGGCGGATGTTGCGAACCAATAATAGGTATCTGTTGATGGATAATGGTATTTTCGGAATTTAAAAAAGAAACCGTTGAAATATTAGTCATTTAATTATCTTTACTAGTAGTAAACATATGTATTTATATATTAGTACAATTTATGTTATTTATTCATCGAATCTCAAGGGTTAGGATAATTATCCAATATTTGTAAATATCCACGACTAGGAATATCCGATATCGAAAAATAATTTTTGACGTGGACGCGGATTCAAAACTATCCGCATTCGCATTCGAAAAAGTATAGGTTCACATGTCTGGTTGCTATATTTAAATTTATAATAAAATTAATTTCTGTTCGTTCAGTGGTCATCGCTTTCAAAGTAGTGTGGTGCCAATCAACTTCTTCTCTTCCTAATCCAAGTTTTCCAACGATATTTTATGGACAGTGAAGTTTCTACTGTAAGAGTTAACAAGTACATATCAACAATTTATTTATGTAGCATAATTTATGGAGACCTTCACAACAAATTTTTACATATATACCTGGCATCCTGCCAAGGCCAAACAATGGCACAGCAACTTTGTATGTCCTCTGCAAATGTAACAAAAACATAACGAATAAATTCATACAGATTATGGGTTAATTATGCTCCCAAATACAATTGTATTATATGAACGACTGTGAATACAGAGGCCCCATTCCTATCCTGATCTATTGTAAATGTCTTATGCAAATTCTTATAAATTCCAGAGAAGAATGAGGCAGACAAACTTAAACGCCTGACACTTTGCATCATTGCATTCCATGTCTGTGAAAACATACTTCTTTTTTTATCAACAGTATCATATTTTTTTTTACCCTACAGAGGAGTTCACTTGTAAACTTTGAAGAAGTATGCACTAAACACACAACATATTTAAGGTAATTCACATGAATATGCAGTTGATGGGATCGAACCCTCGACTTCAAATGAGTGTTATATATTCCGTATATATTTATATCACCCAATTCAATAATATTTGAAACAACTATATTAAACTCAAGATTATACGTTTCAAAATTATCCGTGATCCAAATCTATAATGTTCAAAAGACTCACAAACTAAATCAGTCATACCATTTAAAATTTGGATATAAATAAATTCATATTCTGTTGTTACACTGAAATGAAATAAAAACAAAAAGGGCTGATGTATCCAGGAATCGTACATGTGAATATACACAATAATGAATACAACAAAAGCTAAAAATGATAATTCCATATATGGACCAAAACAAAATTTGAGAGAAAGAATTTGAAATAAATGATTTTATTGGTTTCAATCTGATATTGATTTCACAGTTACTTTGTTACAATGATCAGAAAAAGAAAGATACATCTCAAAGCTGATACGACATTATGTATTTATATGATATGGAGGCATATTTGTTGAGGGGCTTGAATAATTGTTGATGGACTACACCCACGTCCATATTGTGATTGTATTCTCTGGCGCATCCATTTCATATTTGTATTCTCTACGTAAGCAAACAGTTTTATTTCACCCCCTCAAACCCTATATCAGATCTAGTGTTTGGAGAGGAAAATAAAGGGCGTCGCCAACTCTATTTTCCTTCAAAAAAATTCTTCAATCAGATAGAGTTTTACTTCAAATACGATAGCGAATCTTCTGCATCTCTCTCCGCAGCCTTGAATCGTCACAGATAAGTTGAAGGTCTTCAATTTGTTTAAAAATCTAAAAATTTTCTTAAGAAATCTACTAGTTTCGATGCTTTTTTTTTTTTGGAATTAGATCTTGATGAGAATGGAGATTAGATCCGAGTTACTAGTTGCTTTCGGTTATTGCATCGGATCTGTTAAGACTTTTATCTCATACTTTCAAACAGATAATTATGATCAGTAAGACTTTTCTTAAGAAGATTTACTGACTCGGATTTCCTTGATGTAGGTTTGGTGAATAACGCACTCCAGATCTATGAGGCTTGATATTCCAGATTTCTATTGATGAACTTCGAGGTTTAGCTCAAATGAAGTTGCTTCAAGATTGATGATCATTGTTAACGGCGTTGACCTTGAGCTTCTGTTTGAACAATAGGAAGTTCTTTTTAGATAATGGCTTTGTCAATATGTCTGCAATTTGATAAGATGCATGTGACGACCCGCAAATCCGTACCCTTTGAATCGACAATAATCCACTCATGTCCGATCCAAAAAGCACAGACTGACGGAAAGTCAGGAGAAAGAAAAGAAGAAAGAAGAAGAGAATAGAAGAAAGAGAGAAGATAGAACCAAACTAACAACACAGAATCTCACATCGCAGCGGAAAACATATAACATCATATCAATGATCTTTACAAAACAGAAACCATATATACATACATCAATCAGAGTTCAACAATCAATCAGAGTTATCAGCTTTGACAGTTATAATAACCCGTCCTCACAATTGCTGATAATATACAACAACAACTAAGCAACAATGCAGCGGATAATCAAACAAATACGTGTGTACAAAAATGAAGATCTCCAGCTCTCCTGCTGAAGCTCCAAAGGCATCAAATCTAGACCTGTAAATATACTCGGTTTGACCCGAGCATTGAAAGGGAAGAACGCCTGAATCAGTCTGGTAAACCAGCGTGAGAAACACACTCAAATGAATTTATTAAATTACCAAAACTTTTCCTTTATCAAAACAAAAGTATCTCGTAAGACATGTCCACACATAAACACGGACATGCTTTTACCTTACGATAACTAAAACATATCATATCAAATCCTCTTATATTATAGTAGTGTCTACTGTATACAAATAATATTAATCATAACCAAAATTGTTACATTGATTAAATTACAGCATATACCCCAATTGGGTAATACAATCAAAATGGCAAACATGTAGTGGGGTTTGCATTTCCATACAAATGACCAGGTGAAGGGACTACCTTCCGATAGTACATCTCTAGAAGAATGCACCGATGACCATCACAAATGATCCTCTACCAACACAAGACCGGCCCACCTCTATAACTACATGGTACCTAATATATCATCCTCCGGTCGTTACCGACCTTTACCGAGGGCCCTCATAGCATACAAAACCACAATAATCAGATACACGACGTCATAGCGTGTAAAGATATATCTAGAAGAGGATGATCATATCCTAATGGGAATGACCCACTTAGCCTTGCCGCATCTAACCCTGTTTTGGTCATTTCCAGTTGATGAGGCCTGATGAGGTAACGATTACCTTTCACAATCACATATCACATCACTTTGAATGCCACACGGCCATTTCCGTTGACTACTAATTGCCTTCCACAAAAATACAACCCTTAAGCTCATACGTCTCAAGAAGGGTGTTAAGCTAAGAGAAGTTGCCTTCTCCGCCACCACTGATGTACGTTTGTAAAAACCAATGTACGTAATCTATAGAAATGCAATGTCAGACAAATATCCACTACTACAAAACAGGCCATTTGCATCGGTTGTTTACCCCCCTTTTGCATCAGTTCAACAACCGATGCATATGCAACCGATGCAACAGGCTTAACATTTTTGCATCAGTTCTGAAACTGATGCAAAAAGGTCCTTTTTGCATCGGTTGTTACTAAGAAATGATGCAAAATATCATGGTTGGTTTCTTGAACACAGCCCCCATGTTGCATCGGTTGTAGTGAAAACTGATGCAACAAAGGAACTTGTTGCATCAGTTGTTGAAAACAGATGCAAACTAATCGCTCTGCTGCATCGGTTTTTTATAACAACTGATGCAAACTAATCCCTCGGAAACCATTATTACAGTACTCAAATAGGCTATATATATATATGTTATTGATAATCTTTATATATATAAAAAATGAAAAGAAAAAAACATGCACAGAAAATTAAAAAAAAAGATTATTTCATTATCATTTAAATACAGAAGCCTCCTTGTTTTCATCTCCAACATCATCCTAAATACAGAAACAATAAGAAAACTTAATTTACATCTTCAAAGTAATTAAGTAATATACTTGGGAGAAGTAGACTGAAATAGAAGAACCATAGACCATGATCCTGAAGCTAAGGGCTTCGAGTGTACAACTGGGAATTTGTCCAATGAAAACATTACGATATTGAAATTTATACGTAATCAAAGAAAGTCCCATCATCAAGACGATATAAGTATGACACTTGCAACTTAATTTCAAAAACGCTATTCCAGTTGCACTCCTGCCAAAAAATGAAACAATAAGTTACTTTATGATTGATAACAGGGATTGGATTCTGAAGGCAGAACATTTGATATGAAAATTTCTAACCTCTGAGTGATTTAGCAGCGTTTCTTACTTTCCTTTCGCAGCCTTCGCAATCCATCTTCACCTTAAGCTCAACAGTCTGGCATATACATTAAGCAGAGCATTAAATGTGATTTTCCTCAAAACAATAACACGCCCACATACAATTATTTGCAGTTCATATTATAGATTGTAGCTACAACCAATACTTGGTACTTACAGCCAATGTTAACTCGGTCAGTATCAATTTGCCTACTTCTTGCAACTGCCTACCATATCAATTTGCCCCCACTTGCATTCCTACATACCCACTTGTCACACTTGCAGTCAAATACCTTCACCTCTTCTCATATCAATACTAACATTCCCAAATCACCTGTACAAACTTCCACAAAGCCCATCATCATCAACATCCCCCCTGGTCATCATATCTGCACATATCTACCTTAAACTCCCCCTGTCCTCCCTCAACATACCACAAAAACTTACCACCATCAATACTCAACCACCCTCATCGTCGCTGCCTCTATCTCCAGTGCATTCCACCACTTCATCAAACCAGAGAACATCGCATCCCTTTGTCCACTGCCTTGCTTCCACATCCTCCTACTCAGTGACGATCTATATCAGTCTACCACCTTTGCCTTCTACCATCTCCTCTAGTCACTTCAAACTGCCTTGCAAATGCACACATCTTCCATCTGAACATCAGAAACCCATCTAACTGCTGCTCTACCAAGATCATAACCAAACAAATACACAACTGTCATCCCCTTGCATTTCAACTACTACTGCAGACTTCATCCATAACAACTGCTGTCACCAATATCTCCCCTGCATACAAATTGCTTACTCTCTTGCTGCAAACCCTCTTGCTACAATCACACTGTCACAGTCACACTGTCCATCAAGACTTAATAAAGCGAACATGTTGAAGGATTTTTAGTTCTCCCAATTACATACCAAATTATATTTGTCCTACAAGATGATACTAAATCTGTTCATGCAGAACAAGTTTGAAAATCAAATAATAAATGACCAAGCCGTATACCCAAAAAAGATTCATACACCAAGGAAATTATAAAATTCAAAAGGATAAAGGATGTATTGTTTTTTTTTTCTGAATACTAAAGCACACGTACTGTGGAATCATTAGATTAGACCAAAGCAAAGATAGACAAAATGTATCTGATCTGTTACATATGTATTTCTAAAAGACAGTATGTATACTTGTAATAATTTTACTAGTTAATAATAAACTTAGACCTGATTAATTAGCATATAGGTATAATTGAATAGTATTTTGCATATTATTTTGTACCATATACTTATAAATATAAATTTGTTACTCTCCTACAATTTTTAGGATATGTATTCTATATGCATCTTCAATACCAGTGGTAAATAGGCAATACAATACTAGAAAACGATAGTAGATTATGGCTGAATGTCTTCTGCTTTGGTAATTTACCAAGGCAGAGGTTCATCCAAAACATTGATCCATCAAAGTAAAAAGTTGGTATGTTCTAAACAGTTGGATTTGTTTGCTTTAAACATGCTTTATTTGCCCAAGAGTAGCAAAGAAAAATTGTTGCTGAGATTCAGATTCAGATGATAATATTTATTTGAATCTCTGCTTAAGACATTTTTATTTGCCCAAGAGTCTTCTTTAAACATACTTTATTTGCTTATATGAAAACCGCTGGTAGTTATATAACGGGCATGATCAAGTTGTCATAAATAACTTTGGAATCAATAAAATGGGTAATCTCCTATACGATTTTTTCCCACTCAAAAGAAACTCAAAGTTGCACTCAAAATACGGGGCAAGAAAATAAAGAATGTTACTCAACTAGTTAAGAGTAACATGAGAAAATGCGCTAGTTTACAAGATGTATATGATTCACATCCTACCGTTATGAATGTAAAAGCATATGCCAAAGGACTAAAATAGTTTCCAACCTCTTAACATTTTTCTTTCAGACGATAATATACAAAAATTAAAAATCAATGGGTTAACTATAGGAGATGACCGTACTGAATTTTTCCATGCAAAAATGAGTATAAGAAGGCGCGTAAATAACATGGATACTCTACTCAATGAAGGCGCTAACCCACATAGCAGCTTATGTGCTAAAGCGGTTGATTTTTATAAAGAATTGTATAACGGTGATTTTTTGTGCACTAAGTTCCCATATATAGTTTGCAAAAGGTTAGTGAACAGCCTTAACTTTTTTAATCTAAAATCAAATCAGCAGTCTTCTCTACACAACATGAGAAAGCACTAATGCCTAATGGGTATTATCCTAACTTTTGTAAATTGCACTGAAATAGTTACAGTAAACTGTTATTAGAAGTATTGCAAAGTGCTTTTAACAATGGAAAATTTGCAAGTTAATTGAATCATGCCTTTTTAGAGTTAGCACCCAAGGAGAACCCTATTACTAACTTAAGCAGACTAGACTCATAGTCTATTCCAATTCCCTACACAAAGTTCTTTGTAAGGTCGTGTGTAACAAATTGAAACCATTAATGGTGCATTTGATATCTAAAAATCAATGTGCATCTAGTTGAAATATTACCGAAGGAATAATATTGGCAGGGGTTTCACACTATAAGATTGAGAAAAATGTGCATCAAAATAGAGCTAAAAAAACATATGACAGGCTAAATAAAAATTCATTTTCATTGTCATTCTCAGATTATTTACATTGAGAATGACAATGAAGTACTTACAAAAATGAGAATTTTGCCTGTTCACTTCCATCCAAACACTGTTCCATCCAAACCCCTCTTCTCTGCACAGTGATACAACTTGTTGCCTTCACATTGCCTCTGTTCTATCTAACTGCTGCTCTACCAAGGTCATAACCAAACAAATACACAACTGTCATCCCCTTGCAGTTCAACTACTACTGTAGACTTCATCCATAATAATTGTTGTCACCAATATCTCCCCTGCATACAAATTGCTTACTCTCTTGCTGCAAACCCTCTTGCTACAATCACACTGTCACAGTCACACCGTCCATCAAGACTTTATAAAGCAAACACGTTAAAGGATTTTAGTTCTCCCAATTACATACCAAATTATATTTGTCCTACAGGATGATACTAAATCTGTTCATGCAGAACAAGTTTGAAAATCAAAACAATAAATGACCAAGCCATGTACGCAAAAAAGATTCATACACCAAGGAAATTATAAAATTCAAAAGGATAAAGGATGTATTGTTTTTTTTCTGAATACTAAAGCACACGTACTGTGGAATCATTAGATTAGACCAAAGCAAAGATAGACAAAATGTATCTGATCTGTTACATATGTATTTCTAAAAGACAGTATGTATACTTGTAATAATTTTACTAGTTAATAATAAACTTAGACATGACTAATCAGCATATAAGTATAATTGAATAGTATTTTGCATATTATTTTGTACCATATACTTATAAATATAAAATTGTTACTCTCCTAGAATTTTTAGGATATGTATTCTATATGCATCTTCAATACCAGTGGTAAATAGGCAATACAATACTAGAAAACGATAGTAGATTATGGCTGAATGTCTTATGCTTTGGTAATTTACCAAGGCAGAGGTTCATCCAAAACATTGATCCATCAAAGTAAAAAGTTGGTATGTTCTAAATAGTTGGATTTGTTTGCTTTAAACATGCTTTATTTGCCCAAGAGTAGCAATGAAAAATTGTTGCTGAGATTCAGATTCAGATTCAGATGATAATATTTATTTGAATCTCTGCTTAAGACATTTTTTATTTGCCCAAGAGTCTTCTTTAAACATACTTTATTTGCTTTAGATATGAAAACCGCTAGTAGTTATATAACGGGCATGATCAAGTTGTCATAAATGACTTTGGAATCAATAAAATGGGTAATCTCCTATACGATTTTTTCCCACTCAGAAGAAACTCAAAGTTGCACTCAAAATACGGGGAAAGAAAATAAAGAATGTTACTCAACTAGTTAAGAGTAACATGAGAAAATGCGCTAGTTTACAAGATGTATATGATTCACATCCTACCGTTATGAATGTAAAATCATATGCCAAAGGACTAAAATAGTTGCGAACCTCTTTACATTTTTCTTTCAGATGATAATATACAAAAATTAAAAATCAATGGGTTAATTATAGGAGATGACCGTACTGAATTTTTCCATGCAAAAATGAGTATAAGAAGGCGCATAAATAACATGGATACTCTACTCAATGAAGGCGCTAACCCACATAGCAGTTTATGTGCTAAAGCAGTTGATTTTTATAAAGAATTGTATAACGGTGATTTTTTGTGCACTAAGTTCCCATATATAGTTTGCAAAAGGTTAGTGAACAACCTTAACTTTTTTAATCTAAAATCAAATCAGCAGTCTTCTCTACACAACATGAGAAAGCACTAATGCCTAATGGGTATTATCTAACTTTTGTAAATTGCACTGAAATAGTTACAGTAAACTGTTATTAGAAGTATTGCAAAGTGCTTTTAACAATGGAAAAATTGCAAGATAATTGAATCATGCCTTTTTAGCATTAGCACCCAAGGAGAACCCTGTTACTAACTTAAGAAGATTAGACTCATAGTCTATTCCAATTCCCTACACAAAGTTCTTTGTAAGGTCATGTGTAACAAATTGAAACCATTAATGGTGCATTTGATATCTAAAAATCAATGTGCATCTAGTTGAAATATTACTGAAGGAATAATATTGGCTGGGGTTTCACACTATAAGATTGAGAAAAACGTGCATCAAAATAGAGCTAAAAAAACATATGACAGGCTAAATAAAAATTCATTTTTCATTGTCATTCTCAGATTATTTACATTGAGAATGACAATGAAGTACTTACAAAAATGAGAATTTTGCCTGTTCACTTCCATCCAAACATTGATCCATCCAAACCCCTCTTCTCTGCACAGTGATGCAACTTATTGCCTTCACATTGCCTCTGTTCTATCTAACTGTTGCTCTACCAAGATCATAACCAAACAAATACACAACTGTCATCCCCTTGCATTTCAACTACTACTGCAGACTTCATCCATAACAACTGTTGTCACCAATATCTCCCCTGCATACAAATTGCTTACTCTCTTGCTGCAAACCCTCTTGCTACAATCACACTGTCACAGTCACACTGTCCATCAAGACTTTATAAAGCGAACATATTAAGGGATTTTTAGTTCTCCCAATTACATACCAAATTATATTTGTCCTACAAGATGATACTAAATCTGTTCATGCAGAACAAGTTTGAAAATCGAAACAATAAATGACCAAGTCGTGTACCCAAAAAAGATTCATACACCAAGGAAATTATAAAATTCAAAAGGATAAAGGATGTATTGTTTTTTTTCTGAATACTAAAGCACACATACTGTGGAATCTTTAGATTAGACCAAAGCAAAGATAGACAAAATGTATCTGATCTGTTACATATGTATTTCTAAAAGACAGTATGTATACTTGTAATAATTTTACTATTTAATAATAAACTTAGACCTGATTAATTAGCATATACGTACAATTGAATAGTATTTTGCATATTATTTTGTACCATATACTTATAAATATAAATTTGTTACTCTCCTACAATTTTTAGGATATGTATTCTATATGCATCTTCAATACCAGTGGTAAATAGGCAATACAATACTAGAAAACGATAGTAGATTATGGCTGAATGTCTTCTGCTTTGGTAATTTACCAAGGCAGAGGTTCATCCAAAACATTGATCCATCAAAGTAAAAAATTGGTATGTTCTAAATAGTTGGATTTGTTTGCTTTAAACATGCTTTATTTGCCCAAGAGTAGCAATGAAAAATTGTTGCTGAGATTCAGATTCAGATGATAATATTTATTTGAATCTCTGCTTAAGACATTTTTTATTTGCCCAAGAGTCTTCTTTAAACATACTTTATTTGCTTTAGATATGAAAACCGCTAGTAGTTATATAACGGGCATGATCAAGTTGTCATAAATAACTTTGGAATCAATAAAATGGGTAATCTCCTATACGATTTTTTCCCACTTAGAAGAAACTCAAAGTTGCACTCAAAATACGGGGCAAGAAAATAAAGAATGTTACTCAACTAGTTAAGAGTAACATGAGAAAATGCGCTAGTTTACAAGATGTATATGATTCACATCCTACCATTATGAATGTAAAAGCATATGCCAAAGGACTAAAATAGTTGCGAACCTCTTTACATTTTTCTTTCAGACGATAATATACAAAAACTAAAAATCAATGGGTTAATTATAGGAGATGACCGTACTGAATTTTTCCATGCAAAAATGAGTATAAGAAGGCGCGTAAATAACATGGATACTCTACTCAATGAAGGCGCTAACCCACATAGCAGTTTATGTGCTAAAGCAGTTGATTTTTATAAAGAATTGTATAACGGTGATTTTTTGTGCACTAAGTTCCCACATATAGTTTGCAAAAGGTTAGTGAACAACCTTAACTTTTTTAATCTAAAATCAAATCAGCAGTCTTCTCTATACAACATGAGAAAGCACTAATGCCTAATGGGTATTATCCTAACTTTTGTAAATTGCACTGAAATAGTTACAGTAAACTGTTATTAGAAGTATTGCAATGTGCTTCTAACAATGGAAAAATTGCAAGATAATTGGATCATGCCTTTTTAGCGTTAGCACCCAAGGAGAACCCTGTTACTACTTAAGCAGATTAGACTCATAGTCTATTCCAATTCCCTACACAAAGTTCTTTGTAAGGTCATGTGTAACAAATTGAAACCATTAATGGTGCATTTGATATCTAAAAATCAATGTGCATCTAGTTGAAATATTACTGAAGGAATAATATTGGCTGGGGTTTCACACTATAAGATTGAGAAAAACGTGAATCAAAATAGAGATAAAAAACATATGACAGGCTAAATAAA
This sequence comes from Allium cepa, assembly GCA_030765085.1. NCBI lineage: Eukaryota > Viridiplantae > Streptophyta > Magnoliopsida > Asparagales > Amaryllidaceae > Allium > Allium cepa. Next base: position 842,553,722 of record CM060928.1, read on the forward strand.
AATTCATTTTTCATTGTCATTCTTAGATTATTTACATTGAGAATGACAATGAAGTACTTACAAAAATGAGAATTTTTCCTGTTCACTTCCATCCAAACACTGTTCCATCCAAACCCCTCTTCTCTGCACAGTGATACAACTTATTGCCTTCACATTGCCTCTGTTTTATCCCATACCCACATCGCTGACTTGCTTCAGACCATCCATCCACCATTGCATCTGACCTTGTCCACCATCTTGCTTACAACATTTCACATAACCACTCCCTGCTTTCCTTTCATAAAACAGACAATACTTCCATCACAACTAACCTGCAACTTCAACCTGACAATACTTCCATCACAACAGACAATACTTCCATCACTACTTCAACCTGACACTTCCCCTCATTCATCAAAAAAACAAACAAACTTCATACAACTAGTTCAGTTGCAACTGCAACTTCCCCATACCCAACCACCTTCCTCAGTCAAACTGCACTCAGCCCCACCTGGTTCTCTGATAAAACCAACACTGATAAACTGTTGTGCCACCACCGAACTGCTGCCTGCCTCACTTCATCGCATATCCTCACCATTTACCCGTCTTACTACCTTTTGCCCTTCTTAACATCACAGCAGCAGTTCCTTGTCACTAACCAATCATCCCACTCAGCCACCACCTTCTTCATACTACTGCCTAACTGCCTTCACACTTTACTGCACAGTGCCAAGCTTGCCTCGTCAAACTGCATCAACAGTTTTACACTGTCTAGTGCTCAACAACTATAATTCCACTATCTTGCCAATCTGTCACCTTCAAACTCCTTACTGCACCAAACCTGACACTGCTACCATCTGCATTCACTTCAACTACTACAACTTACCATTCATAATTCAACCTGCCTACTACTATACTACCCTTCCTTCTCCACTGCCAACTTGCCACCATTCATTCATACCAAAACACAGCTGCTCCTCCTACCTGAGTCACCACTACACACAACTACACCACTGCAATCGCCTGCAATTCACAACTCAAGCAAGCTCCTAATTACGCTTCGAACAATCACCGCTAACTCCAATTCCATCACTCACCCTCTGTCAGTCATCAACAAGTTCAACCTATCTAATTGACTTCACTTCCTTCTCTCTGCCCTCTACCGCAACCTGCTTCACCACAACACCATTGCACTTCCTCCAAAATCCCCTACCTCCTTGAATCATCGACCTTATCCCTTCAACTCAAAGTCGCCGCGACCAACGAACTACCATGAATCCATCCTCTCATGAACATCTCCCTACCAAAATCGCGAAACCCATAATTCCAAAATACTTCACCGCCGACAACTGCGACCACCGCATTAGGAATTTTGATTTGTGAAATCCAGAGCGATTTGACATGATTTGTGAAATTCAATTTGCGAGGAGACGTTTAGGCACTGCATCGATTTTTTTTTAAATTGTGAGAATTGTGATAAGTTCATGAAAAATCTTGTCATGAATTGGTAGCGGGCAGCATTAGGAAGAAGTTGATCGCAACTGTGGAATCTATAGAAATTGATCGCAACTGTGGAATCTCGAATACGAACTGTGGAATCTATAGCAACTCGAGAAACCATTTTAGGTTTTTTTTTAAGCAAGCGAATTATTTGGGGGAAAAAATTGGAGCGGCGAAAAAAATTGGAAAGGGCAATGAATAACCTAAATAATATTGCATCGCCTCTGCTAGGGGACCGATGCGAAAATTATTATTTTGGACGTAGTTGCATCGGTTGACTATAAAACCGATGCAACTAAAACTATTTGCATCGACGTATTGACATCGGTTGTTGGTGAAAACTGATGCAAATTTGATTTTTTATTATCTATTGCTTTTCACATACCAATTGCATTGGTTATTAAGACAGACTGATGCAAATACTTCTATTTGCATCAGTTTTTACTGCTACCGATTCAAATGAGGCGATGCAAATGGTCTGTTTTGTAGTAGTGATCCATACAAGTTGTCCAGGAACAGGACAAACCGAAGGTACTTTCCTACCACATCCCGTCGAAAAATCCATAAAATTAGTAGCGAATAGTCCTCGCCTTGGATATTTCATAATGAAGAGACCACTGCTACTATATGCATATTGGGATTTTAACCCCAAACAATCAACAAGCATTCCTCCACTATGAAAATCCGAAATATCAATATCATCACAAAGCAACCTGCACAATCATCGCATATACGTTGGTCCGAAGTGGTTTTCAGATAAACCGATCCCGGTCTCTTCGCACCAACAACGCAAAAGCGTTTCTCAACCTCACACAGCAACTAAGTCTCATAGACTTATCACGTCTCCAACTTTCAACTGGCTATCCTTCGGCCAAGAAGGAAGCTCGGTAGATTGGAGTAATACTCCGCACTATACGAATCAACATGCTCAACACAAACGATAATCAAGCATACACAGAAGGCTACGTACTAAGTGTACGACTAAATAGTTCCCACATCAAGTCGAGGAACTAAAATTTGACCAAGTTTGATAGTCGGTTATTTAACTATCAAAGCAAACAAACAAATATTCAACACCATATACAATCACTAGGCCCTTTTAATTAATCTTTTATTCATTAAATCATTTGCCAAATATTCACTTTAAATTATCTTTAAAAAGATATATTTTCAAAACCATTTCAACTTCTATATTGGAAAACATTTCCATATACATATTTAAAAATAAGTAATTCATAATTCAATTTATTTTCAACACTTGAAAAATATTCCGTATACTTAAATCACGATTAAGTATATATTTTATTCTATAAGGAAAACATTCTCTTTAGACAAATTTATTCGGGTCAAAACGAATGTTGCGTAAAACATCGTTACAACAACCCAAAATCGCTAGCATAGGGATTTGAAAATAAGATAGATATATAAACCCCAGTACTATACCAAACATTTTCTTTCGAAATCATTTACTATAACATCAGTTTATAGTCTATCATTTCCTTACTTCTCGAAAATGTCTATTTCAACAATGAATGTTGAAATCTATGGTTTCGATACTTAACATATTTTAAAACATCTTTAAATCATTTAAATTCAATTTAAAATATCACTTCCAAAATATTTATTTAATTCAAAAGGTTATTCACTTTGCAAAGCATATCATTTTATTCAATAAATTATTCACCGTCCAAAATCGTGAATATAGTTCTCTAACCAAATTCAATATTTCTACACATTTATATTATGGATAATCCACTGTCAAAAATCATGAATATATCTCCTTTAATAAGCTTTCTTATTTACTTATCAAATTCAATTGATTTCGGATTTATAAACAATGTTTATAAATTCACATTTCTATTTTATAAAAACTTCAAGTTATAAATTCCTTTTATTTACCCATTCCATTTACATCTCATTTATGTGCCAAATCCAAATTTATAAGTTAATTACTTATAATTCATTTATTAATTCTTTTCATAACATTATGAATTATAAATCTGTAAATCTTATTTACTTATAAAACCCATTTATAAATTCATTTTAACATTTATAAAACTCGTTTTATAATTCCATTACTTCGATTTATAAAAATATCACTTTTATACGTCTTATATATAAACCGTTTATAATAAATTCAAAAATCACCATCTAAACTATTTTATAAAATAATCAACTCCATATTTCCAAAAAAATCACATTTCAATTATATTTCTCAAATATCATAACTTTTATAACATAAAAATTATAATATTTATTTATTCAAAATAAATTCAATTCCTTTACAATTCAAAAATCAATAAAACATTTATTTCCAAAACCACTTTAAAATCCTTTTAAATTTGAAAATCATCACTTTAACATTTTTAAATATCCAAAATATGGCCCAATGCTCTAACAGCACTAAATACAACAATCACGGCAACCAAAACATCATATATCATGTGATAACAGAATATATGACAATATCTGTAAATAAATCAATATGGGTGAGGAATCAAGTTGATCCCTCCAACCTGTCATCTGCAACAAATATATATACTAGAATATGTGTACAATATCCGCTTTAAGGCAGACGCACGTACAAAGGGTCATCCGCTCATACACAGGAACGTATAAGGTCATCTGCTCAACTAGGCATGTATATATCCAAATACCAATCGATATATCATATATCATCCAAATAATCATCAATCATCATATAATAAACTATCTCTCACTTATATAAAAATATCAGTGAGTCAGAAAGAGTGGGTTGTGCTTACATTGCTTGCAGTCGTCGCGTTAGCGATTGATTCCGATTAAAATTAAACAAATGTTTATTTCAACCAAAATTTTCACTAGCTCAAATAAATCCCAATCCAGCTCCATAATGTAGTGCCTGTCAATACGAACTCAATGCAATTAGTTTCGTGCGAAACGGACCTCGTACGAAGAAGATACGATGTTTTAAACATTGTACAAATTTATAATATAATAATTTCAACTTTTATTGTAATTTCCATACCCATGCTTTTATTTCTGGCAGCACGATTTCTTTGATTGCGTCAGGGCCGTAAACCCTTTCTTCTTCCCATCACGTTACAGCCGAACAACATTAACCCAAAGCCGCCGTTTTATCAACAATTATCGCGACTCCATCTTGCCGTTTGAAGATGATCGACCAACGACGTTTCGAAGCCCACCACGTGAGCTACCCACGGCCAGTAGGTTGGTGACCTCGGTCGTCTTCTTACCTCGTAATTTGTGCGTAAAGAACAGATGAACACGACGCCATAGCCAACGATCCACAGCTTGAAATCTAATCTTAACAGTTGGATTTGTCGATCACGATGCCCTCTACGTTTTCGTAGTTGAAAATTTTGGCTAAATGTTTACGGATTGGAAGGAAAAGAGGGAAGAATGAGGTGAATCTCTGGCCATCCAAAGGTTAATGGCGGCTAGACCTAGTTTATTAGGGTTTGATGCAAATTAGAAAATAGGCCTTATATAGAAAATTTCAAAACACTATTCATCCAAAAAAAATTCGAACTCGAAACGAAACGTGCAGCTTGGCATTTATAATGTTTTACCCTTATTCCAAACGTAATGGAATATATATCGGGAGCCAATTCGATCGTATTTGGAAGATAGGTTTTCAAATTGACTAATTTAAATTTAAAATTCACTTAAACCGATTTCTATGCGTTTTTAACTTGCTCCGGACAAACCGTAAATCCGATTGACACGAAATTTGAAATCTTACAATTGTTTGACATTACGGATCCGATGAAACTAGTTTCGTCGAAATCCGAGACTGTTTGAAAAATGACTATTTTTACTCGTCAATTAAATATTAAAATATTCAATTTTTACAATTCAACTTTTAATTCAATTTTAAAAGTTCTCTAACATCATTCTAATTCAAATATGATTTAATTCAACTTTATAAATCATTTTTATTCATTTTAAATTCAAATCTCAATTATTTCCGCAATTTCAAATATTAAATTAACAATTTAATTATCTAATTAAATCCAGATATTCGAAATATTATTTATTCAGCTTATAAAATTAACTTTTAAATATTTAAAATTAATTAAATATGCGAATGTCGAATGACAGAAATTCTGGGTCGTTACATTCTTCCCTACTTAAAAGAATTTCGTCCTCGAAATTACCAAGTAAGAAAATGTTACAAAATCCATTAACTTTTCAAAACAAATCGTTCAAACTAGATTTACCAGAATCACTTAAATGTTTAACTTTCCCAAAATCATTTAGTTAAATTTCTTATAAAACCTTTTCTATATTTTGAAATCCATTTATAATTATCTTTTCAAAACCAACTAATGTCGTTTAGCTTTCAATTCAAAAATCAAACTTTAGTTACCAAAAGTTTTCCAATTTTCCCAAAAAAATTCTAACGCCTTTTATTTCAAAAAAAATCGCCAGCGTCTTCTTTGGGCGGTTTGATCCAAAAAAATTGCAATATATATATCACAAATATACATCTCATCATCGAGGATGAGGCATCCCAAAGGGAAAAAAGTGTAAAAGCATGATATGTAATCCGAGATATGTTCCTTATTTATTATTAGCGAGCATATACAGCTAATATAGCGTGAAAGCGAGCTCCAAATGCGAAGCAAGCATCATCCGCACCTACTATGCATTCAACAAACAATGAGAAACATGTATATATGAAAGTAATATCAATATACAACATATACCAACAACTATATATGCCAATATAGCAAATGCCATCAATAAGCAACAAATCCAATCATCAAACTACTATCATGCAACTAACATCCAACAAATCAACATCTATCCAATCAATCCATAACCAAATTATTATGCATTCACTTCTCATTAATATTCATTGAATTGATTTTCAATTTAATCACATTTGATTCATTAACATTGGATTTACTAACATTCATTCATTCATATTCAATTAGTTTACATTCACTAATTCATATTCAAGTCGGTCCACTTTCAAATCAAATCAAATTCAATTCTATTTTAAATTTACTTCACTTTCGATTCCAATTTAGATTCAATTATTTAGCTTTCAATTTCATTAACGCTTAATGAATTTCCATGCCATCAACTAACAACAAACAATGTATAACAACATTACCAAATTAATTTACTTTAGTTACATTCAATTTGGTTCATCACTTTTAATTTCAATTGGTTTAATATTCCATTATTCAATTCTCAACTTCATTAGCTTTTTAATGACTTAACACTTACTGTAGGATCGATTTCACCCTAGAGGGGGGGTTGAATATGATGATACTATTAATTATAAATTTTTTATTGCGGAAGTTTGTATAAAATTATTTCAACAAAGATATATCAAAATAATAGCAGCACGGATATAACAGAATAATAAATGCAGAAATAGAACGACACATAATTTACCTAGCTTCGGCATAACCCTGCTACATGTTGCCCCCAAGGTTTCTACTAGAATTAAGCAGTCAGACTCTTACACACGTAAACTCGCGACACCCGCTATCGACTAGCCTTAACTCTACGCTCAAAACCCTGCCACAACTTAGACACTGAGTTGCGAATTCTCGAACTACATCACCGCAGTTCGTACCCTAGTCACACGACTAGAAATTACAATGTTTAAAAAATAAAATTTAAAACACAATTAAAAATAAAAACCCTAATTGAAAATATAAGCCCAAAAGCTCTTAATAAAACCGGCCCGAAATAAATTAACATTAAAATATGTCGGCCCCTTTTCTCTTTTATTTGCTTGGCTTGCTTTGCTCTGTTAAAATGTCGGCCTCATTCTTTACTTGGTCGTTCCTCTTTCAATAATTAGGGTTTCTGTAAAAACTGAAGTCGCCGCATTAAATAACTGCTGATGCTTCGAATTCTTTCTTCTATCGGTGATTGCTTTCGGCTACTTTAATTCGATCGAGTTTGAATTAAAATTGGTATGTTATTTTCATTTTTTTTCTTTTCTGGTTTATTGCTTGAACTCGATCTTGATTCGAGTTGAATGATTATTGTTCTCTGTTTAGCTCGAACTCGAATGATCTTCTCGGCCGATGATGAATGGGTTTATATAGGGTTCGAATCCCTTTATTTTCGTTCGTCTTGAATCATTTGAATTTGTCAATTGCTATGCTTTGGCCATTCGATTTCGTATGCATGATAGTGATTTTTTTCTGACTTATTCATAATCGTATATTTCCTTTACGTGGTTGTCACGGCATTGAATTCTATGTGACTTCGACATTTCTTTAGTTTCTTGACAACCACGACTTTTGAATTCTTTGACGATGTTGATATTTTTTTTACTTCGGGAATTTTTTTTTTATGAGTAATGGTTGACTTCGGCTATTTTCTGATGCTTGATGTTGACCATTGTCTTTGTGGAAACTGCATTGTGACTTCGGTTTTTGACATCACTGACTTCGGTCATTTTGAAAATTCTTTCTTGATTATCTGGTCTCTGACTTATGTTTTGTTCGACATGTGCGTTCAAGCCTGTAGTTTGATACATATCACTGCACATGTTGTTTACTATGTAGTTGTATGCTTTGCATTGTATTGTAGTCACATATGTGAACTTGAAATCTTGTGCCTTATCTGGTTCATCTCTGTAGCCTGATTGTCATGTATGCTTCAGTGTTGCATTTCCCTGTAGTCTTCATTGCACTTTCCATTGAACTTCGAGTCATGTAGTTCATGTGCAGTTTGTAGTCTTTTGAAACTGTCTTCATTGCAACCATATGTGTGCCGTATATTTGCTTGAGTATGGTTCATGTCTGTTGCTTGAATGTTGATTTGGGTTTGGTCTTTGATTTTGAGGCTGCTGCACTATTGCTTTGGTAAGATGCACATGTATATTTTGTTCATTTTGGTTTTGCTGTCACTACATGTATGTACACATGTGTATATACATATGTATATATATGTTTGTGCATTGACTTCATGTAGTTTGTACCACTTGTGTACAATCTGGAGCTTGTTGTATATATGATATGCTAGCTCAAGTTATGTAGTGAGTTTATTCTCTGGACATCCTTTTCTGTTTTGTTTTTTGTGCCTTTTGTAATCTCTGGTTGGTCTGACCTGAACTGATCATTGAACTGCATTGCCTTGCTTTTGTACTTGGATGGTTTGAACTTGATGGTTGGACCTGTTGTGTTCTTGCTGTTTTGAATTTGGAGCTTATGAATTTCATCCCTGGTCTGGTAGACATGTGCATTGCCTATATATGTGTACATGCTGTAGCTTGAGATTGATCTTGACTGTCTCGAACTCCATGTCTGGTTTGCTCCTTTTTTTCAGTGCTTATATATGTTCACTGATATATATGTCTTCAAGTGTGTAGCACTGAATCTTTTTGGTCGAGACTTGTTTTAGTTGTCTTGACCATTTTCTTAAACTTGTGCATTTTTAATTGCACCTGTGTTGAATCCAGCTTTGAAGCTCGGATTTGACCTTGTGCTGATATTGTGACATATTTTTATTGCACTTGAGTTGAACCCGGCATTTGATTTGGGTTTGAGCTGTGCTCACTTGTCCTTGTAATTTTATCAAGTGTATATTGGTGTGCACGGTCTTGTGGCATGTACAGTGATACACTGTGCATGTCACAAGCTGTTCGTGTACGATGAATTCAAATTTAAATGATGACGAACAACTCAAATAACCGAGGCAGATAATATTTTCAAAATTACATTTTATTTCGCACTGCAAAAATATTTCCTTTTAAATTTTACTGCGTCGATGCGTATTTTTGCAGATTGCTCAGATGCTGGATTCAATCTGGAATAAAGTTGAAGATAAATATGAGTGAATGAGCGATATGTAGTGAGGTGTATTTGTAAATTAGAAACTGTGATGTAATCGAAATTCTATTGTCATTGAATTTGTATATATATATATATATATATATATATATATATAGTGAGAGTTTAAATTTGTACTATTTAAAATTGTAATAAATATTTATTTGAATAAAAAATCTGTTTGAATTTAAGTACCGTGTTATTTATTTTATCCACCAAATATTTATTTAATTATGTGAAAAATAAAATAGTACATTAACAAATACATTTAAATGAATATATATATATATATATATATATATATATATGTTTATTATCATCAAACAAAAATCATATACTCGTATATTCAACACTTACACTATTCCTTATCAATTATTTACATTCGATTGATTAATATTCCATCCATACTTCATTATTTCAATTGCTAATTCAATCTACAAATAAAGTTGAATTTCTTTATATAACTCAAATTCACATTCATCACTTCACTTTATTAACTTACTTCGATACCAAAATCAACTTCGTTCAACATTACTTAAGTTATCTTTCATTTCAACTTCATTTACATTTACTATACAACTTAAGTTCACTACTAATTTAATTCAAATTCTATTTTATTTAACTTTACTTAAGTCAAATTTCATTCTGCTATTCAAATTCAGATTTTGTTTTGCTTAACAAAATTGTTTAACCATTTTAACTATTAGTTTTACTCGAATTTTCACATTTTATATGTTATACAACTTATTTTTATAAACTTCCAAATTCATACTATGTAATCACTTACCATCTTAAGTTTAATTTCGATTTCAATAACATATCTAATCCAATTCAAATCCAATTCAATTTAACCTTAGTTAAATTTCAAATCATATAATTCACTTACTAACTCAAATTTATTTCAACTTTACCAAAGCTAAAATTTTATTTCATATTATAAGTCCAATACTTATTTTACTTATATTTATCATTTACAACTTGGCTTTTAAATTCAAATTTGTTTATCATAACAAAAATTCAATTTCAATTTACTGTTGGTAGCAAATCCATCAGACAGAAAACCGAAAATGATACTGATGATGCTGTAGTCATCACCCTTATTATTTTTCAATGACAGTAGTGAATTCAGTGCTTTATATTCTTTTTTTAAAAAATCTTTTGTTTTTTTAAGGAAATCGTTCTCTTAAACATCTTTTATTTATAAATCACAATTATAAACCCTTTACTTATATAATTTCACTATTTACTTTACTTACCTAAGATCATTCCAAATTTATCTATCTTATCTATATTTATAACAATATAATATCTTTAACTTTGAAAAATAACTTTCAAAATAAACGGGGTTCCAATTTTCCCAATTCATAATTAAATCCATTTTTATTTATAACTCATATCTATAAATATATTCAGGTTGTTCCATTTCTTATATATAAGAGTATTTCACAATTGTAAATCATATTAATTATAATTTCATACTTTATAATTCATTTTCTTATATAATTTATTCTTTTACAACTGTTATTTTTATTTAGATTATTCAAACAACTTTTATTTAACTTATATGTATTTACGTTTTCAAACAACCATTTAAAAATAGCAAGTTGTTTGATATTAATTTATATGTAAACTTCTATAATGCTTCTATAATGCTTCTATATTACATTTAATTTATATGCATTTACGTATTCAAACATGCTCCAACAATGCTTCTATAACTTTTATTTAACTTATATGTAAACTTCTTCCTGCAAAATACCATTTAAAAATGCATTATTTACATCAAGTTGTTTGATGACCCAATCTCTACTTAAGGCAATAGTAAGAACTATTCCGATAGTAGAAGGTTTCGCAACGGGTGAAAATGTCTCATTGAAATGGAGACCATTTTGTTGTGAATAACCTTTTGCTACAAGTCTTGCCTTATACTTAGAGATTGAATCATTAGAGTTTTTCTTTAATTTGTACTTCCATTTGCATCCAACAACATTTTTATTGGATGAAAAAGAAACCAAAGTCCAGGTCTTATTTCTTATTAATGCATCATATTCTTCTTTTATTGTTGTTTTCCATTTTTCATTTTGTACAGCTTCAAAATAAGTGCCTGGATTTTTGATTTCTATGACAGCATTATAGGTTTTTGGCTTGAAAATTCCACTTTTAGCCCTTTTTATCATGTGATGTCCAGTTGTTGCAGGTTGTTGATCACTGCTTCTAACTATAGCTTCATCATCAATAGATGATTGTGAATTATCTAATGATTGATGACTGCCTGATTGAATATTTGCATCATGCCGTGTATCTTGAATTTGAGTTTCAGATTCCGACTGCTCATGACCTGGTTCATTTCTGATCACCGTGTGTCGTGAGCCATGACCTTCTTCAGTTGATGTAGGGTGTTGAGCATTTTGACTCACCTTTGTTTGAGATTGGGTAGCAATCTTGGAGTATTCCGGTAGCTCAGGTGTTGATAATCTTGGATTGTATATTTTTTATGATGATTTTATATCTGTCTTGCTAAAAGAAAATTCATTAAATACAAAATGTCTTGATATGAAAAAATTTCCCTTATTATCCAAACACTTGTACCCCTTTTTGTTTGTGGCATAGCCCAAGAATGTGCATGGTGATGATCTGAAATTTTGTTTATGCTTGTTATAAGGTCTTAGGCAGGGAAACATAGACAACCAAACACTTTCAAACTTTGATAATCTGGTTTAATTCCTTGTAACACGTCCATAGGACTTTTAAAGTCTAAGACCTTTGTTGGCAGCCTATTAATTAAATACATAGTTATTGAAAAAGCATCAGGCCTAAATTTTAGTGGTAATGATGCTTGAACAAGTAAAGTAAGACCAGTTTCAACTATTTGCCTATGTTTCCTTTCAACATGACCATTCCGTTCAGATGTGTATGGACAAGTTGCTCTATGAATTATTTCCTTTTTTGAGAAAAATTCCATAAGAAGGTGAAACTCGGTTCTACCATTAGTTTGTATGGTTTTCACATTACAACCTATTTGATTTTTAACCTGAATTATAAATTGCAGAACTGCCTTATAAGTTTTAGATTTTGATTTCAGAAAATAAATCCATACATATCTAGAAAAAGCATCAATAAATGAGACATAATATTTGTATCAATAGTCAGTATTGATTGGTGCTGGTCCCCATAAGTCTATGGCAATTACTTCTAGAGGTTTATTATACTCAGTTTGTGAGTCTGGAAATGCCAGTTTATGGCTCTTTTCCATTTGACAGCATGTGCAAACATATGGTAAAGAAATCTTCTTAAAAGAAGTTGCATTATTATTCAACACATGCTTAACAATATTTACATTTGGATGACCTAGTTTATAATGCCATACATCAAAAGTCTTACAGTCATTTTCATGTTTGATTTCAGTAATATTACAGCATTTTCCCTTAAATCCAGAATATCTTGACTTAGCTACATTGAGTTTATACAATCCTCTAAATTCTTTACCCTGCAACAAAATTTCTTTTGTTAGAATATCTTTAACTAAACAATATTTTGAATAAAATTCAAAAAACACATTTTTATCTTTTGCAAATTGGGATACACTTAGTAAAAAATTTCTTATCAATGAGACTCTTAAAGAGTTTGTTAAGACCGAGTTGATTTTTGCCAATAAAACTTGCATCTCCAGTGTGTGTAATTCTAATAGATTTACCATCACCCATATGCATAGAATGTGTACATTTATACTCTTTTCTTCACAAGTTTAGATTGTTCAGGTCATTTGTCACATGATTAGTTGCTCCTAAATCTGGATACCAGCATTCGTCATGAATATCTTCAAGTTTGGCTGCGTCACAATTTGTGTTTTCTGAATGATTTCTTTGGTCCGGTTGAGTGTTAATCATGTTAGCATTTGATTGGTAGTTTCTCGCATTGCTTTGTTGCTGTGGCACATAATTGCCATCAAATCTGAAGTAGCATTTACTTGCAATATGACCATACTTCTCACACATTTGACATCTGATTCTATTGTTGTTATTCTGTCTGCCACCCCTTCCTCTGGCTCTATTTGCCTGGCCATCTCTTTGACTGTTAAATTGATTTCTGGTATTACAGCTATTTCCTTGGTTATTATATCTGCTATTACTAATAAAATTGGTAGAAAAGTCTGAACCAATAAATTTCTTTTGCTCTATTCTACCTTCATGAGCAAGAAGTGTTGAATGGACATATTGAATAGTGGGTGTTGTTTCTTTTGATGAAATTATTGCTACAACAGCCTCATATTCCTCATCTAGACCATTTAAGATTGACATAATTTGTTCATAATTAGAAACTTTATGACCAGCTGAAGCAAGTCGATCACAGAATATTTTAACTTTAGACAAGTAATCTCTCATTGATGGAGTCTCCTTTTGTAAGTTTTGCAACTGTCTTTTATAGTACATAACTTTTGCGGCTGACTGAGTGTTAAACACTTGTTCAATTGTAGACCAAATTTCATTTGCAATTTGCATCCAACTACTTGTGGCAAAAGATTATAACTGATTGTAGAGAGTAACCAAGAACTTACTAAACTGTCTTGCCTTCGATGTGATATAAATTCTTGATTACTTATTAGTTTTCCATCTTTATCGGTGACAAATCTAGGTGGTGTGATTAATGTTCCATGAACATAATCCTCCAATCCATAGCCTTTGATTGTTGTATCGATTTGAACTTTCCAGAGAAGAAAATTTGAGTCATCCAGTCGTGCATTGATAATTCGATTTTGCGATTTGACCAAAGCCTTGATCAAATATTGTGTTGCAGATCTTTGGGCGGTTGATTCTGTGTTTCTTGCTGTGGATAAGGGTGATGACTCTTCTTTAGCCATTGATGCAAATTGGTATATGATGAAAAAGATCTTGATCCTTTAGTGCTAAGATCTTGAAAAAGAAACTAAAAATGCGGAACAACAGATGACAACACAGTGCAGCTAGAGGTTAAATGGATGATGAAGCAACTCTAACGGTTACTTCTTGGCATGGCATTGAAAGAAACTTGATATAGAACTGATAAGAGCCTTGATACAGACTCAATTATGTCCGAACTTTTACAATCAAGTGATGAGAACCTTGACTCTCTGATGATATTGGATTCACAGCCTGACCTCTGCGATGATAATGAATCTGAGAGATCACTGGCAAGGGGTTACCCTTTAATTATTGTTAAGTATATGGTTTTTGCTCTGATACTAAGAAAGAATTTGAAAGAAATGATTTTGTTGATTTCAATCTGATATTGATTTCACAGTTACTTTGTTACAATGATCAGAAAATGAAAGATACACCTCAAACATGATACAATAGTATGTATTTATATGATTTGGAGGCATATTTGTTGATGGGCTTGACTAATTGTTGATAGGCTGCACCCACATCCATTTTGTACTTGTATTCTCTGCTGCATCCATTTCATATTTGTATTCTCTACAGAAGCAAACACTTTTACTTTTGAGCATGACATAATTCACAACGTAAAAAGATGTTTAGCTTTATCATACATATCAAAAATTACTAAAATTATACTGCTGTACTAAACAGTGAGAACCGTAACAAAAGCATAGTAGTATACTCAAATAAAACAAGGGGTGTCTAAATTATAAAGAACGAAGTCAATCCACCTAAAGAAGGCATCCATTTTTTGAATGTCTAATCCTAGACACTCATCATTTTTGGGACTCGGTTATGGATGCTCGACGTTCAGACGCTGAGGGCGCAGTAAATAGATCTCATTGCCGAGAGCCAATGTTCGCAGAGCATTTTCTAGACGATTAAAACATGAACGTCAAGCTTTGAACATCTTTTTCTCGAACAAAACCGAGCATTCAACCCTGAATGTTATGACTTGTAGCTGTTGAAGTTTCCATTAGATTTTTTTCATATTCTTTATTAAAATTTTGAACATACCCAATACTCATTTGAAAAGAGAACGATTGAAGATTTTGGTCAAGGGAGAAAACTCCAAATACTGAATAGCTAAGATTTCCTAAATTTAGTCTTTTTTCTTTTTGAATATAAAATCATTATCTCATTTTCAATAACATCAAAGACATTTAGCCAATCTCTCAGCAAATATAAGGGGATCCAAATTTAGAAAAAAAACCGCGATTCTAAAACTACATCTTTAATTAAAACTCGTCAAAGCATAAAATTTCAAAAAAACTTTTCACAAACAACATTCTAATGAAATGTAGTTTTTTATATTGTTCAAAATTTACGTGGAAAAGGTGGAAATTAATAATAAGTTTGATGAAGACGGAGATGTGTTGTTCTTTGCGATAGTAATTTCTTTTTAGCTAGAAAATCAATATTTAAAGTTAGTAAGTAAGAGGTGAGAAAAGATATTTTCACAACAAAAAGACTAATACTGACGACAAAAAACCGTCGGTGACCGTTGATAACCGACAGAGTAGCCGTCGGAATAGCGACGCGCTTCCTGACTCTTTTCGACAGAATCGAACATGGCATTCCGACCTCTTCCTATGACTATTAGCGATTGTTATCCAACGGCCGATGGTGTACGCAATGGCCAAGTACCTTATCAATATTTTGCCGATAGCTGACCGTCGGAATATTGTGAGCAAATATTTGTTGCTATCCGTCGAAAGCTGTCGTTAATCTGAATGTTTTTTCTTCCCAGCAGTCATTCGATTACCGTACAATCCCTATACATCAATATATATATATATTACAGTTCTATTTCACACATACATATCATATGTATATAAAAGATAAACTCATATATTACACCAACAACAATATTAACAATAAAACATGCTCCAACAATCCAACAAACATAAAATCAAACATCCAACGGCTCCACAAAATGTACCAAGCATATCCAATCAACATCAAACATCTAATATCTTCACAAAACGTATCAAACATACCCAAATCAACATAAAACATCCAACCTCTTATTGACGTATATCAAACATAATAAAACATAACACCACCATCTCCAAGTGCATATACACAATGTCCAAACACAAACACAAACATAAAATAGCATACCTATCAAGACTCGTCCTCGCCTCCGGAAGCACCCGATGAGGAAGGGAATGTCCCATGCCACTACACATACACCGCCAAGCGCTGGTTCAACCGCGCCATTTCCACAACGCAAAGACGATCCTGCTCCTGTAGCTGTGCAACCATGGTTCTCATCTCTGCAATCTTTGTTTTGTCCTGAACTTTTTGGTATGCTTTCTGGAAGGTCCCAACCTACGAATAAAAGTAAGTTATTATATAACTTACACAACTTTTATAAAAGTCATGCAACTTTTATGAGGTAGTTTATTTTTATAAATTACCGCTTGATTTCCAAAGCCAAAACATCTAAATCGTGCGTCGGTTCTATGATAGAGTCAAAAATAGCATCCTCCTCATCACGCCTCAACTCATTCCCATTCCCACCAGCATCTGTGCTCGTGCTTCTTGAAATTTTTTCTACAATGGAAAAGAAAATACAACTGAAATTTACATAACATTATTTTAATTCTTTATTACTAATTACTTAAACTGATCAATTTTAGTAACTTAAAATTTAAAATATGCTTACATACGAAGCGGTTGCCTTATCCTCATCCTCCCATGTGCATGTGAGGTTACCAGTTTGTACAACAGATGTAAATTCAGCTTCTGTGAAGTCGTATTTTGATTTCTTCACAATGTATTATGCAGTTACTTATAATCCAGTGCCGCTTATACAGCCATCCCAAAGGGATTTCTTAGCAGCATCCAATAAATCATAATTTTTTTTACTCCAACATTTGATTCATCTTCGACATTAACGTCGTCATTATTAACTTCAACAGTATGGAACATTGGTCGTGTTGCATCTTAAACCATATATTCTATAAGATTCATCGTAATAATTTAATTATCAACCTGCTGTACATGATTTTGTGCTACAATTTCTCCATGGTGGTCCCACGCCAAATAATTTAGCACGAAACCATATTAGTGAAAATGAACTCTAAGCATAATTGGTATCAAATGCTTCAATAATTTGCTTTTACTACATGAACAACAAATTTCTTCGTCGTTTCCATTATTACTTAAAGTGAATTCAATAAATACGTGTACATCATGAAAATATTCACTTATTAAGTCTCTCATCACCCTTCGTTGTTGATGCATACAACTCCGATCAATAAAATAATTGGTTATTTTTCCTACTTTAAAACATATGACAGAAATAAAAAAAAAGTATTAATCATTTTATGGATTGATATTTTATTTTTCAATTCAATCGCACCGTTTAATAGTTTATATATTATATAGTATTATTATTTTTTTAATTTTTATTTTTCAATTCATTTGTACATTTTATTATTTCTTTAACTATAATTCATTTTAATTATGTTTTATACATTTTACAACTTCGACTCGAGGTACGACTTTTGTTCTGATTAGCATTGTGAATATAATATTAAATTCTTAGGTTATTGTTTTCTACTTTAATGGTCGATCATCCTACTTCCCATTACAAACACAATAGCAATTACATTTCGTAAATCATTTCATTTTGAATAAGTCAAGAAAATTTCGACAACACTTTTCCCGTATTTCCCGTATCGTACACAAATGCGTGTACATAAGGAACAAAAAGAAAGTGCTGTCGAAATTTTATGAACCGTTTAAAATGAAATAATTTGCAAAATGTAATTACCTTATTATGTTTGTAACTTGTCCAATACACAGACAAATCCGACAAATATTATACCAAATGAATATGGATGTCCATTCCATGATAAGAACGAAAATCCATATAACAATCATATATAATATTTGTCAGACGGGATCAAAAACTCTCTAAGGGATTTCTAAATAATAAAGCACTAAGTATAGTATTCGACATTTTAAAAAACACATACACTAAATCATGCACATCCATCCTAATTAACCTAAGCTAGCTCTAATGTGCATATGCACTAATTGATCAACGTATATATACTAATATACACTAATTTTTTTAATGTTTTCGTCATTTAGATGATAACAACTGTGATCAGTATTCAATGAGATATAGTAAACAATCAATGTGGCATGTTAAACAACTAAAATAACAAATTAACCATAATTTAACAAATCAAAATTAATTAGGGTTTAGAAATAAAACTTGATTGGAGATTGATGAAGGACCTAGGCTTGTCGAGAGTGGAGAATAATGAAGTTGAAGATGGTTAGGAAAGTGGGGGCTGGCTGACGACGGGGTGGAGGTGATGAAATTAGGGATTGGTGAATTTGGGGGGAGGGGGCCTAGGGAAGGGGGTAGGAGATAATGAATCATGTAAAGTCTTGGTTTGCATGTTGTATATACACTTATTTCCGATGGTAGATTTATATTGGTTTTCGACAGTTTATCACGGCCACTATATTTACGTAAAATCCACGGAGATCGTTATCCGTCGGAAACTTCCGCTGCTATTTATTGTTGTTCTACTATTTGGTAATTTAGTCATTGTAATTTTTTCTTCTTCTAGAAACTCCCTTGATGGACGATGGACCGACCAACTCTGAAATAGGACTAAATTGTGCTTGTCCGATTCAACCCATGACATTTATAACCCTCGACGTATTGTTTTTTGTAAGAAGTGTGTGTACGGCGGGACTCGCTCGTTTTCTACTGACTTATTTTTACACGGAAAAAGTAACTCAATTAAGTTTATTTTTTTCGATGGAAAATTAAAATTATGTTGTACGAGTGCGATTTTATTCACACTTTTTTGAAAGTGTGAATAAAACACTAAGCTCTTATTGGTCAGTAGGATTCTATGTGATACACCAAATTCTTTCAAAGAAGGAAATAGTTTTGTACACTTTAAAAAAGGGTGAACAAAATTCTAGGTTAGATGGGGGAAATCATCAGTTAATTAAAGAGTATACAATGTATCTCCATTTTCTTAACCAATGCCCTTCTTCCTTTTATGGTCTTTTTTTTTTTTTTTAAGTTTATAAATGGAACATTGTTTTAATCTTCTTTATAAATTATTTTTCACTGTCAGGTTTAAAATCTAACCGATATTTTACAATCAAGTCAACCAAATGTTTTGCTTTTGTAATTAGTTTGATGAAATGGTATTGTATAAAAAGATTTTTTTTCTTTTCCTTGTTCTTAATCTTTTTCCTTTCCTACAACGCATGCATCATCCACGTGCCTTTCACTATCCCTGTCCTCTTCTCCCATTTATAAATCCTGCCTCACTTCATATTTTATTTCGTTCCATGTTTCTCATTGCTCTTATTTAATTTTATACTTGCTTCTCACTTCAAAATCCATCCAACCAAAAGAGAAGATAAAGGAGAAGAACTAGTTCAAGAGGAAGAAGGGTAAAAAATGAAGAAACATTGGTTCAAGAAATGCAACTTATCCAGAACAGAAAGCAGCGCAGAAACTACCGCAGAAGACGAAAAAGACAACAATGGCGACAAAAAAAAGCTCAACGGATGGAAATGCATGCCTTACATAATTGGTATTCTGCCCCTAATTTCTAATTTACTTTCAATTTTTAGTCCCATTTTAACATGCAAACCTTGCTTCCAAGCTAGATCTGAAACTAATCGTCAATGATAAAATTTATTGAAGGAAACGAGACATTTGAGAGAGTCGCAAGCTTGGGATTAACAGCGAACTTCACTATCTATTTAGTGAATCATTTTCATATGGAGCAAGTTGTAGCTGCACAGGTTTCTAATGTGTTTTCTGCGACTACTAATTTTGCGCCTTTGCTCGGTGCGTTTATTTCTGATGCCTATTGGGGAAGATTCCGGACCCTTGCTTATGCCTCCGTAGCTTCTTTTCTGGTAATACTTCTTATTAACACTTTAATTTATTGTAAGATCATTTTATAACTTGTGAGAAATGAATCTTTATATTATAATACAGACAGAAGGATATAACAATAAAAAATGTGTTATAGCATAACCACTTCACCGTGTTATCTTTTGCTTGTACGTATAAAATTATGCTCCAAATTAGTCTCATATTTCGATTTTCATGATTGTGTTGTTCTTGGATCATGCATCGAATACTCCAAACATTTGTACATTTCTATGTATGATGTCGTTAAAATTTATTTCTTTATGATTTTTCTTTAATTGTCAATTCCTTTCAAAACCCATTAATAAATGAATTAGTGAGTAACAAGATGTCACGAGTTTGAGGTTCATTAAGGGCATTAGGTATATAACACTCCGTGTATGTATATATTTGAAGAATGTGTCAGGAACTTATCCCGGTAAAAGAACACTTTGGGGTCATGGAGTTTGACTTATTAAAGTAAGCTGAATAATTACTGTGCAGTATGTATGTTATTTTACTGTAAGATGTAAGACGGTATATTTGAATGTGAACAGAGTAAATCCTGAGAGCCGAAAGGCAGGACTATGTCTAGATATTATGAACTAATTTCATTTTCCTATATATTTTACCCTATTTTCAATTTGTTTTTATCTCCTAACATAGATTTCCCAACTTTTCCCTTTCTGTTTCAGAATTTACATCCGTAAATAGTATATAACTTAAAAAAAAAAAAAAATCTTACTCACAACAAAAAATAATGGTTTTGTGATTATATGAATGAGAAAAAAAAAACCTTATAATACAGTGAATTAATTGTGTCATAGCATAGATTTTACAAGAAAAGAGTCACATTTGTCTGTTTTTATGTTATTATAAGAAAAGTACACGTAAAAATGAATATGTAAATTTGGTTTCTATTTATGAAAAATAGAAAGCAAAAAGTGTCTTTATTATACTGACAAAAAATGCAATACAACTTATACAACTTGTACTTTTTAGATTTTGAATTTTTTTAAAAGCGCGAGTTAAGTTGCGTTTTCTATCTGGAAAGCGCAAGCTAATTTTCGCTTTCTAATTTTGAAATTTTTGAAAATCAACTTGCACTTTCCAACCAGCTAGTTTGCGCCTTTTCATTTTTTCTTGAAATGCTTGAAATTTTCGAAAATTTTGAAAAACGCAAATTTACTTACATCTTCTGTCAGAGAAACACAAACTACTTTGCGTTTTCTGCTTAAAAAAAAAACAATGATCTACTTTACATATTAATTGCTACATTTTACTTTTTTTATAACCACATCAGAAATATGACCCTTCTATGCAAAGCCTTTTAGTTTTACCTACTATGTTGTTCCCTTGAACAAGTTTATATTTCTTTTCTAGATGATGCCAGTCTACATTAGATATATATTGTTTTGTTCACGCTTTTAAGTGCAAATTTAGTACTTCTTCTAAATGGGAATAAAAGAATGAAATGTACGTTTCAACTATTTACTTAATATTTGATCTCTCAATGCATTTATTTTTCAAAATATATGAAAACAATAATAATTAAAGAGTCTATGTAACAGGACATAGACTATACTTATTTAATATGGTTCTGAGCTGATATGACAAGTTCAGTACGTAGGAGTATATACATTGCTTTTTGTGAGTTGTGAAATCCACGGTATCAAACACGCAACCACTTGCGGTACTCTAGGATCCATCACTCGCATGAAGTGACCTCTTTATATTTCTACATTTAATTGTAATAAATTCTTAGTCTTGTATGTCGACAAAATTATATCGCACAATGGAAAAAAAAAGAAGGAAAAAAAAAAAAAATACAATCAGAAACTTCCAAAACCGATGGCTCTGCTTAGAAGGTTAGGTGGTATGCGTTACTGTCATGTAACAGTATTTTAGCTCTATATTACCACTTCTGCACATGGAAGAAAATACTGCTTTTGGACTCTAAAATCCTTTCTTAACATTCTTCGAGTTTCTGATGTCCATCTAAAAGTAGTATCTTAATCTTTGACTAGAAAATACAAAGACTGTATAACCAACTATTATATTTACTTATCAGTACATTACTTGTTATTTATCAATGTATTAAAAGCTAATCAAACACTAGATTAGTGTTAACATGTGACATTAATAAGTGAGTGATATTATTAAAGAGCTACTTTCTTTGGCCCTGTCTGTGCAAACCCACATTTTCTGTCAAAAAAGAGATGTGAAAGAGAAATAAATATACTTTATGTCAATAAAATATTTGAGGTCCCCATGTATACAGTACGTGATTAAATTGCGTGTTCTTTTGTATTTCTCCATCATCAGTGTGAGAAAAGAATTTGAATTCAAATTTGAAAAGCTGACGACATATGTAACTTGTTATGAAAACGTAGCTAGGCAATAGTTGATTGGACAACGAAGAGGTATTTTTATTCTTTTAGGTTCAATAATCATTATCTATAATTCCAAAACTGTAACCTCACAGAACAGATTTCGTTTTAATTCTCCTTGTCAGATTTTTGCATGATAGATATTTCCATGATACCGATGTTTATGGCGGAGGGATGTTCAGGTCCCTTTGTAATTAGGTTCAGTACTTATAAATTATTTACGTAATGAAATGATTAATACAGCTTGAAGTTTTGAATTCTAAAAGGCTGATGGCTGATAGCCTAATAAATTAAACATGTCACAAGTAAGAAAAAAGTTAAAGTCTTACTTATTCTTATCAACTTTTAAGCCGTATTTTACTAATGTCTCAACTTCAGTACAGGAAATGCTCATAGTTTTAAATGTTTATTTACAATTACTAAACACTAATTCAAACCCACTTTTATGTTGTAGAATAATTTGTTTCTAATGGACTCTAAAGTCCATTTCATACTTCCATGAGCATAAGAAATCAAAAGTTGTTAATTGCTACAAAGAGGAGAGAAACTAGTATACGGGTTCACATTCAATGTAGATACCACCTGTCATATTCTTTCTTGTTAAAGCATATTGCTGCAAAATACACGACAAAAGAAAAAAGGTGAAGAAACGCAAGGTATGACCACTAGATTGGTTCATCTGCTTCTAAATAGGGAATACCTCAGTCCACCTAACTGCATCTAAACCCTCAATATTTTCATATATAAAAATAATAAACAATTATTTTCTTAGCAATCAACGAATGATTATGACATGCTTTTAATCCTAACTCATGACAATTTCAATTATATGTACCAAAAAAAAAAAAAAATCAATTTGTAACTTAAAGTTAAAACTTCTTCAACTAATTTTAATCAAGAAGTCGTTCCTAGTTCCTACAAGTGCTCGTAGTTTGAAAATTTTCTACTTCGACTTAAAGTTAGGCTAAAGCATGATTATCATTTGCACCTCTTTTCGCCGCACCACATTCTTCTACAGTTCTACTCTTACACAATTTGAAATCGAATGAAACTTTGAGAACATTCGATCTACACTATGAACACCGTATCCACAAAAAGTAAGACCATTTTCAAACTTTTAACGTGTTCAAAATGCTATGTCGAGGTCAACCGCTAAGACATTTATTTCTTATCATCGATATGTATGAATTTGTTAGAATTATCCAAATTAGCCAAAACCTTGTGAAGGTAATCTTGGATCAGAACATATTTTTGACTTCTAAATTTTGTAGCTATAAAAATATGAGGGGTTTAGATGGGAAGTAATAATGGAGGTGGGTATAGTGTAACTTTTCCTTCTTTTAATATACATATGTACTTTTATTAGCTATAAACAAAACATAATGGTTCACCTGAACAGGGCATGATCGTGCTAACACTGACCGCATGCATCCCTGTGCTCCGCCCAGCAACCTGCGCACCTGCCCTACAAGCAGCAGGGAAGTGCCCCTCAGCAACCAAAAGCCAGATGGGTGTCCTAATCCTATCCCTTGTGCTCCTAACCATAGGAGCAGGAGGGGTCCGACCCTGCAGCCTGCCCTTCGGCGTAGACCAGTTCGACAAAACCACAGAAAAGGGAAGGCGTGAACTCACCCGCTTCTTCAACTGGTACTATGCTACATCTACGTTAGGAGCTGTGGTAGCTCTAACGTTCATAATTTACTTGCAAGAGAAAGTTAGCTGGTCTCTTGGGTTTGGGATTCCTACATTGCTAATGCTTATAGCGCTGGTGTTCTTTTTTTCTGGGACAAGATTATATGACTTTGTCCCTCCTGAAGGGAGCGTCTTTTCTGGTATTATTCAGGTGTTTGTTGCTGCCTATAGAAAGCGTAAGTTGATGTTGCCTGCTGAGGATGATGCCATTGAGCAGGAGTCTTTGCTTTTTAATCCGGTTATTAGAAATGAGCGGATCATGAAGCTTCCTCTTACTCTCCAGTTCAGGTTTGTACTAGATTTCATTTTCAACTCTTCACAACACATGTTTAGGAAAGGGCCTGTTTATGGTTCTAAGTGATTAAAATTTGTTTTGTTTGTTTTCTTTAAGTGGTTTAAGTTAATGGCAGAACGTAGAAATGTTTGGATAAATAACTAGAATTTCTGATAAATTTTAGTTATAACAGATGAAAATAAATCGAAATAAAGTTTTTATACAACTTATTGGCTGATTTCGAATCAAAAAAATATGTTAGATTCAAACACTTCAAGCTACAGAGTTAACTTATTAGCTATTTTCCAACTTAGCTTCAAACTCTTTCCGAGTGTTCATGTTTACCATACATTTTTGCATGTACATAAAACCACATAATGATAATTGGACCACCTACCAAAGCAAAAGACATCTATTAGTCTGTGCCACTGGGTTTTTGTGATGGTCCTAATTATTTGGCTAATTTTAGTATATTCAGTATTACTAAAGTACACACGGTTGATCAAGCTCAAAAGATCTTTCGATCTGAAGGCTCAAAATTGAAAATACACATAATGTTGTAGTAGTTTATGTGTTCCTGATATCAATTTTCGATTCCTTAGATGTTTAAACAAAGCTGCAATCAAACGCGAAGGAGAACTAAAAGAAGACGGAACAATAGCAAAACCATGGACACTATGCACAGTCCAACAAATTGAAGAAGTAAAATGCCTGCTCCGAATAGTACCCATATGGGCATCAGGCATCGTGGGCTTCGTAGCTCTATCACAGCAGTTCACTTTCGCAGTCTTACAGGGCTTAATGATGGACCGCCACATGGGCCCCCATTTCGAAATCCCACCCGCCACACTCGGCACCCTATCTCTAATAGCTCTAACCTTATTTATTCCCATCTATGACCTTGTATTGGTGCCTATCGCACGAAGGTTCACCAAACTCGAAGGTGGCATAACTCTTCTACAAAGACAAGGTGTCGGGCTTGTCATCTTGGCCTTATCCATGATCGTAGCAGGCGTAGTAGAAGAAAAGAGAAGAACCTCGGCCCTAGCCCATGGTGGTATTTCACCCTTGTCTGCGTTTTGGCTTTCACCTCAACTTATAATCCTAGGCATAGGCGAGGCCTTCAATGCAGTAGGCCAAATCGAGTTTTACAACAGGCAGTTTCCAGAACATATGCAAACTCTAGCAGGTTCTTTGTTCTACTGTACTTTAGCAGGAGCAGGCTATGTAAGTGCTCTCCTGATATCAGTGGTGCAGAACAACACAAACTGGCTAGCCAATAACAATATAAATGCCGGGAAATTGGATTATTTCTACTATATAATAGCAGGGCTTGCAGCTGTTAATTTCATTTACTTCTTGATTTGTGCACACTTCTACCGCTACAAGGGCGTACCCGAGGTCAAATACAGTTCACTTCAGGAAGTGAGAAGCGATCCATGAAGTGTTCTTTTCTTTTTATAGCGTTGTGGTTTGCTGTTATAGTAGCGTAGTACATGAACGAATATGTATTATTGCATGATTGTATAGCTTTCAATCTATCTAATTTATATATAGAGCGTGAAAAAAGTAGAATAGGACGTGCGACAAGAACAGCATTGTCCGAATCGCTATGGGGATCAGCTCACTGATTGGAGAGTCACTGATTGGAGAGTGAACTTTTCCAATCATTTTTCTTCTTCATCTTTTCATCTTCTCGCTTCAATTATGAAGTTTGTAATGATAGATGAATATATATATATACCTAAGTAGAGTAAAGTTTGGATATGAATGAAATGATCATTTGGATATTCTGCTTCAGTATTCTCAGTTGATTTGACATGAATTCTTTCCGGGGTCCTTAGCTCTAATAGTAGTAAATATAAATATTATTGTGACCAGGAAATGGGTTCAATGCAACAATCATGTGGTGTGGGACTATTGTAATCGAGTAAAGCCTTTGCCAGCTGCATTACTTGTTGTAAAGCGTTCGTTTTCCAGCTGCATTACTTATCCCTTCGAATCTTATTTAGCTTTACAAGTCAAGCATGTGCAAGATATATATATAATGAAAAACAAAAATGACACTATTGCAACTCATGCACTGGATAATATAACACTACAAGCCTACGTTTCTGCTATGTATTCATTGTCCAAGGTGATATTTAAATCAGGAAAAGAACTTGACATTGTTAAACAATATTTGACAGAAAGAAACAAGGGAGGCCATATCAACGTTATGATAGTGCAAAAGTACATTTTTTTATGGTAGTTATGAATCCACGGTTTATATTATATGAATTGTAAGTTAGACTTATGAGTTCCAAGGAATAAATAAGAGTGAGCAGTTGATTTTTAATTGTTCAGATCCATTGCAATAATTGGCAGTAGTTGCAGCATAATAAGTGTCTCCACATGGCTATAATCCAGGAAGTTTTAACATATATACCTAGGATACCCAAGCGCATTAATTTTAAAAGATTTTGTGGCAAGTAAACATTATCTAATAGAAGATGTATCTACAACTTTATTCCCTTTCATCATAGATATCTTGACAAATTAAGTACTGATAACTTAGTTGGTTAAGTTGCATTACTAAATCATGATGAATCTCTATCTACAATGTATGGTAGTTGAGTATGAATATGGAGATGACCTCTCTATGAATTTTGAAGGAATATGCAGTTATGCATTGCTATATAGTCGATTGGGTAGGTGCCCTACACTTGAAGGGTTGAACTATCATATGTTCCTAAACAACCTTATCTTTAGTTGACCTGTGTAGTTTCAACCTAGTCATGATCTCCTTGCATGCAACTTGACCGACCTTACAGCTTCAGGATAAGTATTTCCAGAACTAACTATTCACAGTATGGTCATTCACTTTTAAGGATCTTATTTTACATTGGGTCATACTGTCACAATATCCTTAAACATAATGTAATTCCAATGAAATTCTGTCCAGTTTAAGAATTTGAACACCATGTTCTACTACTAATAAAGAAAATTCGTTAATTAATTTGCTTAAAAATGACAACCGGTTGACCGATAAAGGTAAATTTATTGTTAACATAACCGTTCTACTAAGATGTGTATTTATTTTTTGTTTATTAATTCTAAGGTGAACTGAAATTCTGAAATGTTGCCACCGCCACCTTTGAAAAAAACCAGTATAAAGAACCAATATCCTTATTAGTTAAAGCTACATGAAGTATAAACAAAGTCTACAGAAGCATTATGTTAATAATAATTTTGCTCTATGTTGATTATCAAATGATACACGATGTTCATGAAAAAGAGAAACTGTTTTGAATTCCTGTTCTGCTTTATAATGCAGGTGGAAATAAAGAATCTATATTCAATATAAAAGGAGGCTAATAGTAATTCTCCTAAGGGAGTCATTGTATAAGTATAAATAAATATACTCTGGCTTGAAGACATAGGTCTACTCCTAATAAACTAAATTCCCTTAAACCGATTTGGATTTTATATCTTGTCGAACCTTGCTGGGCAGAAAAGGCACAAGTAGGCCAAGGCCCAGATAGGTGAGTAATATAGTGATACAGCCTGACTTATTACTATGTCAGTATAGTGATACAGCCTTGCTGTAATCCAAGATACGATATATTCTAAGCGTGTGGGGTTTAGACGACGTTGTATCATTATTCAATTATATTTCATAAATTCATGGGCCTGTTGAAATTGCTAGCAATGGACAGAGAATTAAAAGAAATTTACACAAGCCACAAGGTCCCACAACAAAGAATCAGTACATCATCAAACAAAAAGAAGAAGATGGTTTTAAAGGGATTTCATAAAAAAGGAATTAATTTGGGTAAAAGGAATAGATTTTAAGAAGATATTTTAAGAAAAAACTTAGAAAAAAAATGAGGGATTTTGGCCTATATTTATGGTTCACGTAAACAATTCTTCTTTCTTCCACATCATGGCGTTATTTTCTCCTTTTCAAAATCCATTGTCACTTTTTTAAATTTACCTCCTTCAAACTAGAGATAGTAAACACCCTCCAAAAACACCATAGAAATCTTGGATAGAAGAGAATAATCAATGTCTATGTAAGCTTGTGGTGATGAAGATTTTAAATAAAACTTGAAAAATGAAGATTGAGATAAAGATTAAGATGTATTCCACTCAATGATCCAAGATAAACAATTTTGACGAGACAAATACATGTGAAAAAGAAGAAAAATGATGTTTATAAAATTAACAATTTAATAGTTTTCTCTTTGTTTTTATAAAGGATGGCACTGTGAACAGCCATTTAAATATTTGCTAATCCCTTTAAATATTTAATAAAATTAAATCATAAAACTATTTCACAAACCCATCTAAAAATAAAACGGGATCCAAAAACAAAAACAAACAGGCACTGGTATGGATAATCGAGTAACATGGAAAGATATACTTCTGTTGTGAAGTACCTTTTTAATCTAGAGCATTTTGCTGCATATAATATATAACCTGAAGAATTTACTTTTTCCTTTTTGGGGAGTATAGCGTGTATAGTTAATGTAATAATTTTTATTTGATTATGTGTTTGATTGATTATAATCATGTTTATTCAAAAGATATTTCATCTACTTCTTCAGTAGTGTTAGAATAAACTGATTCAATTTTATATACCGAAGAATTAGAATTACTAGATATCTCTTCAATAGTACCTACATGGATAACGTATTCTTCGATATTTGATATTACAATATTTTGTATATTTGTAGGACATTCATTAACATAATGCCCTTTCTTATT
The DNA here is from genome assembly GCA_030765085.1 of Allium cepa. Taxonomy (NCBI): domain Eukaryota; kingdom Viridiplantae; phylum Streptophyta; class Magnoliopsida; order Asparagales; family Amaryllidaceae; genus Allium; species Allium cepa. The sequence continues at coordinate 842,582,944 of CM060928.1, forward strand.
GCATTTAAAACATTTACAACCTTTACGAAAGTATTTCTTTTTAATAAAATTTTTTATTGAAAATTTGCTTTCTTTTCGAAAAATTTTCTTATATTCTGGCTTCCATTTTTTTCTAGTAACCCAATAATTTGGTTTTGTTCTTCTTTTGAAATTTCTAGCCCTTTTTCTTTCGAATTCGAGTGAACATCCAAAACTGTATATTGATATCTTCTGTATACTTTGTACAACAAGAAAATCCGAGTTTTGGAGTTTTTTATTTTATTTTTCATTTGTTTGTGTGCACTTGCTTGCTCACAAACCCTTTTCATAGTATCCACACACGTCTTTTTTAAGAAGCATGTGTTATGATTTTCATCAGAAGTACTTTGTCTTAAAATATGATATCTTTCTTGTATAATTTTATTCCATGAATAAGGTATTTTTGTAAAAATGCATTTTACCCAAAAAGCCTTTCGATCATTTTTCTTTAAATGAAAAAGTAGGCCTATGTATTTGATAGCAAATTCTTCCAACATACATATATTACATCATTATATTTTTAATAATTGTTTTTCGTAATGACTATCTTATAAAAATGGTTCTCCTGTGAAGTTCGCTAATAATAATTTTAATAATTTACCAAGAGTTTTTGTTTAGATTGAATACTCTTAATTTCATTGTAATTGATTTGGATTTATTCTTTCAAGATTCAGTAACGAAACTAAAGCATCTCCTGTCCAATAAGTGGTAGTGTAATGTTTGTATTCCACGACACTCATATTAGGGGTAATAAGTAGATTGTTCCGCTAATATATCGAAGCCATGTTATAATATATTTTCGTATTTACCTACGAGAAAGTCTATCTATATTGAAAGTAAGACTATATGCTGAAGAGGATTGTTCATTATAAAAATCATTCAATTGCTTTCGCGAAGAATGAAACTTGATCCAATTTGATCTATAACCATGTCTATGCATTTCAGGGTAAGGATTATTATGCGAACTGTTATATGTATTTTCATCCTGTTTATGATCTTCCATAATTATATCAAAATTAGGACCGTTTATCATGGAAGCACCATCTAGTAGAGGTAACATTATTGTTCCTCTACTAGATTCGGCTCCATTGGTGCTTATACTGAAAATAAGTTTATCTGATGTGTTAGAAATATAATCTGATTCTATTGAATATTCAGATTCTTGTTCAGAATTTTCAAAATTTTCAAGTGAAGAAATTTCTTCATTTTTTTAACGTTTAAAATAGTTTATTACTGCAAAATGTTCTTCATAGTAAGAATAAGGTTTTATACTATCTATTTCTCTAGTAAGTTCTTTTTCTTGAAGAATAAGATAATTTTGATAATAAATATCCTTAACATCTATTTTGTTATTTTCTTCAGAAGAATATTTAACCATTCTAATGCTGTTTAGCGAATGGATTATTGGTGTATTCTGGCCAAATTCCATTGTTATAGTTTGTTTTTGTAGTTTATTACTTATGTCTTTTACTTCTAATTTAATTTTTTGAGTAGATCAATCATAAAATTATAAATCCCATTTTTTGGGTTTTCCTATGTTGGAATATGAACAACATGCTCTTATTATTCCGTATTTAGATTAAATTGACACTTATGTGTGTCGAGAATAACAAGTTTATTTTCTTCCATAAAAGAGGTTCTCTCGAACATAATTCAATAACGAGTTTAGTAAAACCTTTATAATTAGATAAAATCTTTTATTTGAATAATAAATCTGTGAGAAATGCGGATTGCGGATCTTAAAGCTAGGATTAACACTAGAGGGGAGGGGGGGGGGGTGAATAGTGTTAATAAAGAATTACTAAATCTTTTTGAGTTTATGTTAATTTAGACACCGATGTATGCAATATACAGACACAGATATGATCACAGAAACAAGCACAGATGCATAAATAAAATAAAAGCAGTAAAGGAAAGAACACACCGGATTTTATATTGGTTCGGAGTTACCCTACATCTAGTCCCGCAACACAAGTACGGATTTCCTTTCAAAAGCAATTGTACAATTATACCCTCGGTTTCAAGGCTACGATGTACACCCTCCAGAATTTCTATCCTCTGGGTAGAGATACTTGATTTTCGGGCCACAAGTTTACCCAATTGATTTACCAAGGCTACAATCACACTTTTTCTCTCTTGATTGATTTCCAAGGCTACAATCATACATTTTCTCGCTTAATAAATTGCAAAGAAATTATAACTCTTAATAGCACTGAGAACCTTGTAGAGATAGTGATAGAGAATCAAACTAGAAGTAATCGAGTTTGATTCAAAGTTGATTTCGGCAGAGTAATGGTAAGAATATGTATTAAGAAATGTGTAAGAAGAAGAGGAGTGAAAATCCAGAAAATCTGATATAAAATTCGTTGAAACTAACCCCTATTTATAGATGAATAACTGCCATGTCCATTCATGAAGAGTTATGACGAATAGACACTTCTTTTGAAATTTAAATTTTGAATTCAACTGACACCATGTCGACATGGTTACCCTAGGCATGTCGACATCCCGAAGCAATTTTTGTCGATTTGATTTTCTTTGAAAATAACATTTATCTTATATTAAAACTATTTTAAACTTTACAAATATACTTGACTATAGTTAAAATTCATAAGTAAATATAGAAAATAATATGTATATAGATTTTAACTATAATTTTATATTTAAATCTAAGTATAAAAGTTAAATATATAATTTAAAAAGATAGTCTAAAACCAGGAGTAATTTGACCTTGAAAAGATAATTTTGAGGCTAAAATTATTTAAAATCAGGATAGAGAGTTTTGATGTTTTTAAAAGGAAAGTTTTGAAATCATTTTGAAAACAAGATAATTTTGTAAAATCATTTGAATTAAAATTAGAGGATACAAAACATTGTCCACTAGATTTTCGTAGGTTCCATCATACGTAGGGTTCCATCCCTTTAACAGGCTCAAAGTGGATTCCATTCCATGAACAAATTAGATTTTAAGATGCCAGTGCTTTTCTACGAGTTTTAACAAAAATTCCTAATAAAAATACTTATGCTTGAAATCTTGAACTCTTGGTAATCTTGATACACATGAGTCTTCTATCTCGATATCTTGAATCTCTATATTGTACAGTCTTCATTCTTGGTACCTGCATGGTTAAATCCTGCATATACATATATATCTAAACTTATAATGTCAGTATTTATATTTTATAATCTATTCTAAGGTTGTTGTCATCAAAATCATCATCTCACAGACTAACAATCTCCCCCATTTTGATGATGACAACCTTTGTTTATAAAAGTATTATTTCTATCCTAATAACTCCCCTTAAAACTAATAACTCTCCCTTAATTTATGCCTAACTTCCCTATTTTATATTTATCCCCCTTTGTCATCAACAAAAACTAACTCCCCCTCATTCTTGGACTTCAGTACCTACATTGATAAACTATACAGTGGAATATATAATATATAGATTAAGAAATAATTATACTTATGAACATGATAACTAATCAAAGACTATATACATTTCAATGTATATATATGTTTTATACAACAAACTTCAAACAAATATCAAGAAATAATTCACACAAAGTATCAATCCAAACCAAATCAATTCAAACAAATATCAAACAAGGTAATGAAATCAAACGTTACGAGGAACTTCCACCCATCATTCTTCTCCAAATATAGAGTCTGCTTTAATTGCATCTCAATCTTCATTGTCGTTGGTGAGAGAGACATGAGGATGTGCTTCGTTATCATCCTTATGCAGAGAGAAGATCATCCATCGTATCGCATCGAAGTGCATTTCTTGTTCCTTGATCATCTGTATTTGACTCAATTCTAAGTGACGCTGGTTACGTAGAATAAACGAGAGAATATTCTTGAACGAATTAAGGGTTTCTTCAAGATTTTCGGATAGATTGTGAATAGGATTAGCCATAGTTGAATTTGTGAAAGAAATAAAGGATGTAAATGATAAGAAATAATTTCAGTGAAGAATTCTGGAAGAAACATGTATTATAGGTGTAGAAATACGTTTGAAATGAATAGACATTTGATAGTTATTCAAATTTTAAATTCAAAGTCAATTGTCATTTCTGACCAGTACATGTCGACATGGTCATATAGGGGATGTCGACATGGGTTAGTGAAAATTTATGAGTAATTTGATTTTGTAAATAATTGTGTTTATATATATATGTTTATATAATATACTAACATATATTCTGGAGATAAGATAAGGTAGATAACAGAAAGGAAATTTCATTTCATTGCATACTATGATAATATAACGATTAAGCACACAACAAACTACATGAATATTTGAAATAAAGCAAACTAAAACAAATACAACACGATACGAGAAGATAAAACTAATTAGAGGATGAAGATGATGAAGATAGTCTAAGTTTCTTGCTGACTTTTGAAATGAACTTGTTCATCTTCGAAGAAATATTATCCAACTTTTTACTAATGGATCATTTAAGAATCCGTTGATTCTCAACAATAGTCTTTTAGTTTTTGAGAAGGGTTTTGGTGGACGGATTTGGAGGATAGTCAATACTTTCCAAAGAGGTTTCATGTAACAACCCGCATATTTTACAATTGAGTATTTAAATATTTCATCGTTAGTCGGATTTTAGTCCAAAAAGCTACTTTTTGCAAACAGTCAAATTAGGACTCGAGACCACCCCCATTGAGTTCAAAATAACGTTTGCGGCCTTTTTGAGTATAAACTTTGATATGTTTGGAGTTGGTGGAATTTTGCTACTTTTTCACCTAGGGCTTTGGTTTTTTTTTTTGCTTCAGCCCATTAGACCCTAGCTTGACCCCTCTTCTCTTCATTACTTCATTTCTATTTCCTAATACTCAAGCTTTAGCAACAATGGAGAGAGGAATGGGAAATTAAAACTCCAAGGCCTAGTTTCCATCTACAAATCAAGTTCTAGCTCCAAATCAATAGAAGAAGCTTTGGTAAGCCTCCTCTTCTTCTTCTCCAACTCATTCGCTTATCAATTTCAGAAATCCCTAAACCTAACTTAGGAAATGTTTCTCTTTTTAGCTTAGATTCAAGCTTGTTGGTTTGGAATTGAAGAGTGATTGTCCTTGCCATTGTTCTATAGCTTCTTCTTCATAGTTTTGGGTTCAAAGGTGAGATTTTTATCTCACATCTTAGTCTATAATTATCTTTGATTGTTAGGTATGAATTCCTAACACTTATTCTTATGCAATTGATTTGGTTTGGATTGATTTGGTGTATATTCCAAATTTTGGTGTTTTGAAGTCAAAATCTATAAAAATCCTATTATGGATATTTGGACATTAATATTTGAGACATATCGAAGAGCCTTTAAGGTTGGATTGTCGCTTGGCATAAACCCTAGTCGTCGTTGCTCGTCCAATCACTTTCGGTATTTATTTCGGCCATTTTTGGTCTAGGTTCAGGAAATGCCCTGAACCCTAGTTTCAGACGTCTGAAACGTTGATTCAGACGTCTGAAACGTTGATTCAGACGTCTGAATATTATACTGGGAAAATTTTTATTCCCAGAAGTCAGACGTCTGAATCTATATTTCAGACATCTAAATTGGTTTGTTTTGGATCAGAAAGGAAATAGGCTAAAATTTGCCTATTTCAGACGTCTGAAATATAGGGTTCAGATGTCTGAAATATGCTCTGGAAAACTTTTAGTTTTCCAGATTCAGACGTCTGAATCACTTCTTTCAGACGTCTGAATCTGCAGTCTTTTGCCTATTCGCTTATTTAGCTTGAATTTCCAAATTTAATCGATCTGTGTTGATTCCGATTTGTTGCAATCATTTATTATCGTATTTGATGACATTTTCTTCGGGATTTTTGGGAATATCCATTTTGATGGGTTCGGTATCGATTTCTTTGGATCTTATTTACGTCTTTGAATGTGAATTTTGGTGATTGATTGTTCTACAATCATTTTTGTGATTTGTCACTATAAAAATATAAAGGTTTCAATACTAGTAGTAAATATCAAAACTCTTTCATCAAAACAATTTCAACACTATTTTATTACAAAGCTCGTTTTCTCAAACCGATTTCCAAACTACTAGCATATACAAACCTTTACCTCAATCGTATGAGAAATCCAATTAAACGACTTAGTAAAACAAGTGGTATGAAACGCTTGCGTTTACTTCGTTGGTTAATTCTTTGACTTGTTCGATTGAATCTTTTGTGATAATTTTCTAGTGGAGATCTACAATTTGTTCGTAAATATTTAAGTTAAGCTAGTGGTTATGAGCATGAAGCTAAGCTCATATATTTACCAACTTAGGGTAATTGACACTTCTTGATGATCATTGATGATCATTTTTTGTGATTTAGACTAGCGTCATGTTATGTTTCTTTGCCCACGGAGGGGACGGTACCTCATTTTATTGAGTTTCATCTCATTTTCATTATAGGCTAACGACCTATTTATTTCTTGGAGTTTCGACTTAATTTTTGTGGGCTAGCGACCCACGTTTCTATGGAGTCCGGATCTTTGGACGTACCGTTGTACTACGTCGTTGTTCCGAATTATTCGAGTTTCAGGTTCCTCGGGCGTACCGATATTGTACTACATCGTTGAACCGGCTCTATGGTTAGCGACCATGGGATAGTGTCCCGTTTGTGATACACATGTTGGTGAGTTTTCATGTTCCCGTTTTGTGATAGGCCTCCCCCTTTTTGTGATTTCTGGATTTCTATTGATGATATTTAGAATTTTGTGTTTCACCAATTTTATGTTTGGCATCGATATGTTGTCAATATTTGTGGCTTGGTGAATGAAATAAGGAGTATGACACTTCTTTTGATCTTTGAGAAGATTCTGGTGATATTGATTAATCTCTAGTTGATTTTCAATTACATACTTGTCGCAGTATGACTTTATGGTTATCATACGTTTTTGTCATATCTCTTATTCTATATCATTTTATCTGAGATTTATAGCTAGACTGATCCGTTTATTATTTTCTTATTAAATAATACTCGGGTTAGACCGAGATGTTACAAGTGCTTCTGCTTGACTCCTCATCAGGGATTATTATCCTGATTTTTGGCTAACTACTTAGATTAGTAGTTCATTTTGTTGTATACATTTGAGATATAGACTCCATGATGTATACTTATTCTTTTGTGTAGCACTTGTAACCATTATTTTGTGATATTGTGGATCTTGTTTGACTGCTACTCTGATATACACTTTTAAGTGTTATATATTCATATCTATTTCCGCCTTTGTGATATGGATATCTATGACCGATTTGTGTTATTCTTATTTCTATATTTATTTTCGAAGATTTTATATAGCTACTGTGTAGCAGCTTTGAGTTTGTATCGATATGTCGGATTTCCACTTGAAATAAAATGCATGTTATACTACCTGACATATCGGTGCTCGCACAAAGCAATTACATGGATGGTCGCTCCTCAGCAGACTTATTCTCCGTGCTAGTTGACGGCATTACCTCGTAGTGTCCTTGGCTAGCGTAAGTATAGAGGTGGGGCGTCACAACTTGGTATCAGAGCCAAACTTCGGAACAATGTAGAATAATTTAACAAGGATCATCGTCCTAAGTCCATCTTAGGAGTCGTGCCTTAGGATTTAATTCGTGTCTTCGTACCGTTCTATCCTATTTTCTTTTATGATTCCTTGTTTTAACAATCATTAATGTTTGATATTCAATTTGTGAATAACCTTTTTCTTCTTCCTTCTTCTTTCTTAAGGAAGAGAAATGGTTAGACCTGGTCGTCCCAGCGCCGGCCAATCTAGTGCTACTCCCCAGGATGGAGTATTTATGTCTGCCCAGCGCTCCTTGATCTAGTAAAGAATGCTCAAACAGCCGGTTCTAATCCGGAACCTGCTTACCCTAAGTCTGGATTTTCACGCTTGTGCAATGATTATACCAACTTGGGTGGGAAGCCATTCAAAAGTTCTGAAACCATTATTGAAGTCCAAGCTTGGCTTAGAGCATGCGATCGAATCTTTTCTCGCATGAATCTTATTGATCTTCACCGTGTTCAGGTAGCCTCAAGTATGCTCCAAGAAAGAGCATTAGACTGGTACGAGCTTCTGATTTCTGAAATAAATGAAGCGGATCTTACTTGGGAGAAATTCCGGGAATGCTTCGAATTAAAATTTGTGCCAGAAGCTGAGAAGGTGACTTTGGCTCGTCGTTTCATAGACCTTGTTCAAGGTGAATCCTCCGTGGCAGATTATGTCGCATTATTCGAGTCACTTTCTAAATATGGGGTCGAATACATAAACATCCCGTTGAAGAAAATCAAAGAAATTGTTAAATTGCATGGAGTTCCTACTTCTATTGTTAGTGATCGTGATCCATTGTTTACTAGTGGATTTTGGAAGAGTCTTCAGAAAGCTTTGGGAACGAAGCTTAATTTTAGTACCGCTTATCATTCCCAGTCCGATGGACAAACTGAGCGTGTGAATCAAACTCTTGAAGATCTTCTTCGTGCATATGTTCTTGATTTTGGTGGAAGTTGGGAAGATCATATTTCTCTTGTTGAGTTTTCCTATAATAATAGCTTCCAATCTAGTATTGGTATGACACCTTTCGAGGCACTCTATGGAAGGTCATGCCGATCTCCTTCTTGTTGGCTTGAGGCCGGTGAGAAGCCGGTTTTAGGTCCAGATTTTATTCGTGATTCCATAGAAAAGATTGATCTCATTCGTCATAGGATGAAAGACGCCCAGAGTAGACAAAAATCCTATGCCGATAACCGAAGAATAAAATTAGAATTTTCTGTGGGAGATTTTGTGTTTATTCGTGTTTCACCTATGAAAGGTGTTGTGCATTTCAGTCGATTGGGAAAGTTAGCACCTCGATATATTGGTCCATTTCCCATCCGAACGTATTGGTTCCGTGGCTTATCGCCTCTTATTACCGGCTCAATTTTCTGCTATTCATGACATGTTTCACATTTCTCAATTACGGAAATGCCTTCGAGATTCCGATTCAATTCTTGAGCCCGGTGTTGTGGAAGAAATTGAAGTTTCGCCTAATTTAACTTATGAGCAACATCCTATTCGTATTATTGCTTCGGAGGTCAAACACCTTCGAAATAAAGATGTCCCGCTTGTGAAGGTTCAATGGTCCTCAAATCCTAAGGATTGCTCTTGGAATCAAGAGAATTCATCGGACGAGCACATCCGGACTTACTTTCCCGTGCTCTTTGAGGTGGACTTTTTATTTCAAATTTCTTTTGTGATGAATATGCTTTCATGGTTGTTACTACATATTTTCTTCTTAAATATTGCGAGGACGCAATTTCTCTAAGGAGGGGAGTCTGTAACAACCCGCATATTTTACAATTGAGTATTTAAATATTTCATCGTTGGTCGGATTTTAGTCCAAAAAGCTACTTTTTGCAAATAGTCAAATTAGGACTCGAGACCACCCCCATTGACTTCAAAACGTTTGCGACCTTTTTGAGTGTAAACTTTGATATGTTTGGAGTTGGCGGAATTTTGCTACTTTTTCACTTAGGGCTTTGGTTTTTTTGTTTCAGCCCATTAGACCCTAGCTCGACCCCTCTTCTCTTCATTACTTCATTTCTATTTCCTAATACTCAAGCTTTAGCAATAGTGGAGAGAGGAATGAGAAATTAAAACTCCAAGCCCTAGTTTCCATCTAAAAATCAAGTTCTAGCTCCAAATCAATAGAAGAAGCTTTGGTAAGCCTCCTCCTCTTCTTCTCCAACTCATTCTCTTATCAATTTCAGAAATTCCTAAACCTAACTTAGGAAATGTTTCTCTTTTTAGCTTAGATTCAAGCTTGTTGGGTTGGAATTGAAGAGTGATTGTCCTTGCCATTGCTCTATAGTTTCTTCTTCATAGTTTTGGGTTCAAAGGTGATATTTTTATCTCACATCTTAGTCTATAATCATCTTCGATTGTTAGGTATGAATTCCTAACACTTATTCTTATGCAAATGATTTTGGTTTGGATTGATTTGGTGTATATTCCAATTTTTGGTGTTTTGAAATGAAAATCTATGAAAATCCTATTATGGATATTTGGACATTGATATTTGAGGCGTATCAAAGAGCCTTTAAGGCTGGGTTGTCGCTTGGCGTAAATCCTTAGTCGTCGTTGCTCGTCCGATCGCTTCCGGTATTTATTACGGCCATTTTTGGTCTAGGTTCTGGGAATGCCCTGTACCCCAGTTTCAGACGTCTGAAACGTTGATTCAGACGTCTGAATATTATACTGGGAAGATTTTTATTCCCAAAATTCAGACGTCTGAATCTATATTTCAGACGTCTGAATTGGTTTGTTTTGGACCAGAAAGGAAATAGGGTAAAAATTGCCTATTTCAGACGTCTGAAATATAGGGTTCAGATGTCTGAAATATGCTCTGGAAAACTTTTAGTTTTCCAAATTCAGACGTCTGAATCTGCAGTCTTTTGCCTATTTTCTTATTTAGCTTGAATTTCCAACTTTATTCGATCCGTGTTGATTCCGATTTGTTGCAATCATTTATTATCGTATTTGATGACATTTTCTTCGGGATTTTTGGGAATATCCATTTTGATGGGTTCAGTATCGATTTCTTTGGATCTTATTCACGTCTTTGAATGTGAATTTTGGTGATTGATTGTTCTACAATCATTTTTGTGATTTGTCACTATAAAAATATAAAGGTTTCAATACTAGTAGTAAATATCAAAACTCTTTCATCAAAACAATTTCAACACTATTTTATTACAAAGCTCGTTTTCTCAAACCGATTTCCAAACTACTAGCATATACAAACCTTTACCCCACTCGTATGAGAAATCCAATTAAACGACTTAGTAAAACAAGTGGTATGAAACGCTTGCGTTTACTTCGTTGGTTAATTCTTTAACTTGTTCGATTGAATCTCTTGTGATAATTTTCTAGTGGAGATCTACAATTTGTTCGTAAATATTTAAGTTAAGCTAGTGGTTATGGGACATGAAGCTAAGCTCATATATTTACTAGCTTAGGGTAATTGACACTTCTTGATGATCATTGATGATCATTTTTTGTGATTTAGACTAGCGTCATGCTATGTTTCTTTGTCCACGGAGGGGACGGTACCTCGTTTTATTGAGTTTTTTCTCATTTTTATTATAGACTAATGACCTATTTATTTCTTGGAGTTTCGACTCAATTTTTATGGGCTAGCGACCCACGTTTTTATGGTGTCTGGATCTTCGGGCATACCATTGTACTACGTCGTTGTTTCGAATTATTCGAGTTTCAGGTTCCTCGGGCGTACCGATATTGTACTACGTCGTTGAACCGGCTCTATGGTTAGAGACCATGGGATAGCGTCCCGTTTGTGATACACGTGTTGGTGAGTTTTCATGCTCCCATTTTGTGATAGGCCTCCCCCTTTTTGTGATTTCTGGATTTCTATTGATGATATCAAGAATTTTGTGTTTCACCAACTTTATGTTTGGCATCGATATGTTGTCAATATTTGTGGCTTGGTGAATGAAATAAGGAGTATGACACTTCTTTTGATCTTTGAGAAGATTCTGGTGATAATGATTAACCTCTAGTTGATTTTCAATTACATAATTGTAGCAGTATGACTTTATGGTTGTCATACGTTTTTGTCATATCTCTTATTCTATATCATTTTATCTGATATTTATAGTTAGACTGATCCGTTTATCATTTTCTTATTAAATAATACTCGGGTCAGACCGAGATGTTACAGGTGCTTCTGCTTGACTCCTTATCAGGGATTATTATCCTGACTTTTGGCTAACTACTTAGATTAGTAGTTCATTTTGTTGTATACATTTGAGATATAGACTCCATGATGTATACTTATTCTTTTGTGTAGCATTTGTAACCATTCTTTTGTGATATTGTGGATCTTATTTGACCACTACTCTGATGTACACTTTTAAGTGTCATATATTCATATCTATTTCCGCCTTTGTGATATGGATATCTGTGACTGATTTGTGTTATTCTTATTTCTATATTTGTTTTCGAAGATTTTATATAGCCACTGTGTAGCAGCTTTGAGTTTGTATCGATATGTCGGATTTCCACTTGAAATAAAATGCATGTTATACTACCTGACATAACGGTGCTCGCACAAAGCAATTACACGGATGATCGCTCCTCAACAGCCTTATTCTCCGTGCTAGTTGACGGTATTACCTCGTAGTGTCCTTGGCTAGCGTGGGTATAGAGGTGGGGCGTCACATTTCACCTTCTTCTTCTTCAATTTCCATTTCATCCCCTTCTTCTTCTTCTTCTTTTTCCTCTTCTTCCATTTCCTCATGAGCCAAACGCTCTTCCTTTTCGGTAAGGGTCTCATAAGGTTGAAAAACAAATGGAATTTTCATAAGCGAAATGTTGGAATGATTGAAAACCTTTTTAGAAACAAATTCTTCGCCTTTGAAATCCACTCCAAAATAGTTAAAAATCCGAGTGAGATAAATTCCATGATATAAAGTATTCTCACCCATTTCAAGATTATTGGAACGAAGTTCATCCAAAATAACTTGCGCCCAATTTACGTCATAATTTCCAAAAATAGCAAACAGTGCTTTGCAAACTTTTGAAGTAGGATTGTTAAAATTCCCTGATCTTGGGGTCAAAGTATGTTGTAAAAGAAGATTGACAATTCTTGCTTTTGGTTGAAAATTTCTATTTTTAAATTCAAAATCATCATCTTTTTCGAAAATGTGATGAAATGTCTCACGATCATGTTCATCGATTTTAAAGTTAGAAAGATCCATTCCCGAATTCTTACAATTGAGAATAATACCCAAAAGATCACAATTCAAAATAATTCTAGTGCCTTTGACACTACTCCAAATTTCATTCTCATTACCATCATAAAATCCGCGATTTATTCGCATAGAAAATTTTGACAAGATTAGGATAGCAAACAAAATCATTTTGAGAAGCATCAATAAGATTAAGAACTCCATTGTTTGCAAAAAGAGAATCAATTTCATAAGAAGAAAAATATTGAAAAATAGCAAATTTTACGGGATGGACTTTGGCATAGTTAGCATTATTGATGTATGCTTTTATTGCCACCGGATCATTGAATAATTCTCTTTGATTTTTCTGGAAATTCTCATGGTGGATGGGTTGCTTGAAGAAGCCATTAAAGTAGAGAGTAGAGAGCTTGAAGTTATGAAGAGAGAGTTTGAATTTGAAAATGAGAGCGAAAAGATATGATAAAAGATAGTGAATAAATAGATTCTCAAAGGACATATTCTCTGGTCAAAAGTTAGCTTTTCAGAGAATTGAATGAATTGAAAAGGTGGAGGGAAATTCAAACATTTGAATTCAAATTTTGAAATTCAAATTCAAGTACTCATGTCGACATCATGGTAGGGACCATGTCGACATGCGCCTTTGAATTTTCATGAATTGATTTTTCCTAAGTTTTCTAATATGTATATATATATATATATATTATTTTTAATGCCTATATATATATCTGAAATATTATTAAACTTCAAGTATATTTCAGAAAATATTATTATACTATTAAAAAATAATAAAAATAATAACGAAATAATGAAATAATAATAAAAAATAGAATAAATTTTAAAATTCAAACAATACAACTGTAACGACCCGTAAATTTTCGATAATTAAAATAGCTAATTTAATAAGATTTCGTGATTTAGTGTTAGAAAAAAATTGTAAGTCGTTTGGAATAATAATAACTGGAATGAATTGCAACAATAATTATCCAAGAAATTATTTATAGATTGAATGGAGTTCCAATCTAATTGAATTGACTCAAATGTTATAACTTGGTTATAAGGGAATATATGGAAAAACCAATGCAAATAAGTGAATAAGAATTGTGAATTATTAGGTAGTAATACAAATTTTAATAGATTGGCTTCGAAGATTTGAATAGTAATAGTATTGAAAAATAAATGCTACTTAGTGAATGCCTTTGCAATCAATAGTTGGACAGGATAATATATGTTGAATTCATTGGGTATAAAAGTCTATTTAAAAATCAAATAATTGAATACTGAACAGGTAAATTGTTTAAAGTAAATATTTGAAACTTATTGAATAATTGAATAACTGTAAGATGAAAATAGGGTTCTAAGATGTGAATTGGTTTTAAAGGTTAAATTGTATAAGTTCGTTTTGAATATTTCAAAGGATAGTGATTTAAAAATAATCAAATTTGTTTAAAATTTAATATTACGAATGTTTGAATAATTAAATTCCGAATTTGATATGATTAATTTGATATTGAAATTTAATATATGAAAATAGAGTGAATAATTGAAATTTGATTTAATATGATTCAAATTGGTTTCCAAAGTGAATGTAAGTTATATTGGGATTATAATAGAGTTAATAAGATTTTAAAATTGGAATTTATTGGATAATTGAATAACGGGTTTAATATGATTAAAAATGATTTGTAAAATTTAATTTTATCATATTAAAGTTAGAATGATGTTGTAGAACTTTTAAAATCGAATTAAAAGTAAATTTGTGAAAATTGAATATTTTAATATTTAATTGACGAGTTAAAATAGCCATTTTTCAAACAGTCTCGGATTTCGACAAAACCAGTTTCATCGGATCCATAACGTGATATTATTGTAAGATTTCAAATTTCGTGTCAATCGGATTTACCGTTTGTCCGAGGCAAGCCAAAACGCATAGAAATCGGTTTAATCGATTTAATTTAAAAATCGATCGTTTATTTCCGTAACTAGCGCATACAACCGAATTAGCCTCCGAAACCTATTCCATTGTGTCCGAAACGCGGGGTAAACTTTAGAAACGCCAGCCGGCACGCGTTGTTTGGAGATCGTTTGAGAAAATGGTTTTTAAGTGGATTTAATATTAAAATAATAATTAAAATTGTTTCTAAAGGCACGTTCTTCAGCAAACCCTAGTTCCATTATCAGGCCGCCTCTTATTATAACCCACAGCCAGAATTTCGTCCCCTTCTCCTCCAATTTCCCTCCAATCCGTCGACATTTACGCAAAGTTGTCAACTACAACATCGAAGAGGGCAAGGAGATCTAGCTTATCAACGGTGGTGATCGGATTTGGGGTGTTGTGGTGGCCGCTAGGGGGCACGTTCGGCTGTAGTTTGGCCTCGTTTCTCGAGCTACATATGGGTCTGAGCTCTATGATATTGAGCGCGATGGTGGAGCGTGGTAAGGGCTTCGAGGCCATGGTCTCTGATCGCCGGCAGGTTCGTCGATGGTAGTTGCGTGATTAGGGTTAGGGCCGGCGGTATTGGGTTCTTGCTCGCGTGAAGTAACGAGAGGGGAGAAGAGAATGATGACGGTCGAGATTCAAGAGGCTTGAACGAACGACAGATGATGGTATTTAGGTTTAAATTAAAAATAAAGTTGAAATTAATTTATATAAAAATTTGTATTAACTTGTAAACGCCATAACTCTTTCATACGAGATCGAAAAATTGCAAAACAAGTTGCGTTGGAATCGTATGGACGAGCACTACGCCATGGAGCTGGATTGGAATCGTTTGGAGCTAGTGAAAATTTCGGGTAAAATTAAACGCTCGTTTAATTTTATTCGAAATAAAACGCTGGAACTACATTTAAATCAAGGTGAGTGTTTATAACGCTCACAACGTACTGAATATCTTTATGCTAGTTAAATTTGATATTATGAAGTGATGAATTTTATTTGTCGTTGTTTGATAGAATTTAATTGTCATTTGAATTCACCGTTGAAAATTTAATTGACAATTAAATTGAAATTAAATCTGAATTGCGATTAAATTACCTGACATTGATAACTATGAAATTGCCATGAATTGTATTGTTTATTGGATGATGTATTTTGATGAATGTTATTGGTTGATATTTAAATGTTTGGATGTTTATTTGCTTGTATATATCCTGTTATGCATACATATGAAACTGTGATTTGATTTAAGTGATATATATTCATCCCTGACATTTAATTGAAATAAATAATTACTTGGCCATAGGATAGAAAATTATATACGGACACCGAATTGGCTAAATTAATAGTTTTTAAAATCGTCGATTTGAAATTTATTTAAATGTTTTGATTTAAATGTTATAAATATAAATCAATTTATAGAAATCGAATTTATCGAAAAATTGAGTTTGGAATGTTGATATAAATTTTGGTTAAAAGAAATTGTTAAATAATTAAAGTGGAGACTTTGGAATTTAAAATCGGGATATGATTGAATTTCGAAAATTGATTTGTTTAAAGAATGAACCTTAATTCGAGCTTTGAATGTTACTAAGTAAAAGTGATATAAAAATGATATTTTGAAAATGAGCTTGGAATTGAATCATATTTGAAAATTTGGATTTAAACTTGAATATTGATGGATAGTTTAGTTAAGTGTTATAAATGGATATTTTTGAAAATCAAGCTCCAAATCGATATAAATTGAAATTGAATTAATTGAAAGCGAATATAAAATTGAATAATTTGAAGTCAAAGTTTGACGTTGATTGAATCGAAATCGAAATTGAATCGGTAGAAGGGAAATTGAAATTGTTTTGAATTGGGAAGTTATAATTGAAATGGTTTGGTTTTGAAGCTGTTTTATTTTGTTTTCCGAATTACTCAGTTATATAAACCATTTTTGAATACTTAAACTATTTTAATCTATTTTTAATCTACTTAACCCAATTTAAATTATTTTAAACTAATTTATCTATTTTAAATCCATTTTAAAGATTTTAAGTATTTTTAACTATTTTAATCATTTAAACTATTTTTAAACTACTTAAAACTATTTTCTAAAATTTCAAATAGGTAAATAAGGTGAAATGTTTATGTTTAAATCTTGAATGTAAATACGAATTGGTTTAAATGAAGTTGCAACCTAAATTGAAATTCGAAATGATTTTGAAATCGAAATGAGATATTGATGCGAAAAATGATTTTAAAACGGAATCTTACATTTTGAATAGATAAGACGATATTTGAAATGGGTTTGATTTTGAAGCGAATTTGATATTTTGATATCGATTATGAATCGATTTGAAATATAAAAGAGCCAACGGTGTAATTATACATAGTTATTAAAGAGACCGGGATCGGATACGGACATACTCTCTGTCGATACCGAACACCACTTTAATAACTATTATACGCGGAGTTTTGATCCAGAATGAAGTGGATGGTTTGGTGAACGCGTTGACTGAAGAAAGAGAACAATTATTGGATGACCCCTGACATGACTAAAATAGGAGCCGCGCCGGGCCATTGAGGTTCGCCATCTCTAGCGGACACACTTCTTCGATACCATATCTGTTACATTTGTGATTCGATTTGGGAGCGTTGTTTCGCGGTGTTGGGGTAGCTGCTGGCTATGCTCAACATCAGTCTGGATCACGCAACTACTAGTATCCTAGTTGGTATCGCCTCATGTACCTTTTCATACTGATTATCCTATTCGCAACCACTATGTTATGTTTTGTGTTATACCTATGGGGTACCCTCTGATAACCACCAGTTTACGGTGGGGCTTACGGTGCTGTATAGACTATGGCATTATAAAAATGTGTTAAGGGGGATTATGGTAACGCCTTAATGCTATTTTGATACTTTATATTACTGATAGGCATTATCTACTTAGCGTACATTACTACACAGTAGATAGTTTAACGGATCCTTAAGAGATGGAAAATCCTGTAACATCTCTTGAGTTATTGCACGCACGTCGACACTGGATATGAGATGTCAAACCCCGTAAACATCTCTGACGCCGTTACACTCATATTTATTTACGATTGATTTAACTTTCATAAGGATATTTTAGTCCTGATTCGAGTGTTTTGTCTTTTCATTACGCTCGGGTCAGTCCTGAGTTTTTCAGATTTTTGAAGATCTATTCTGGAGGATGAAGACGAAGATTTGGTATACTATTACTATTATTACCCTTGAATCATGCTATCTGCTGCATTATTTTAATTGTTCTGTTGTATATGTATAACTCTGATAAATGTTGTATAAATAATTGTCAAAGTATAGTAAACAGCTTCATGAACTGTTTATTTGACTATTATATTTTATCATTCCGCTGCGAGATTCTGTGTTGTTTCTTTTCCTTTATTTCTCTTTCTTTTCTTTTCTTATTTACCCCAATAACCATCTGCCCTTTTGAATGGTTTGGAATCGGCATGTGTATTTGATTGTCGGTTTAAACTGTCCAAAAAGGCAGGTTGTTACAGTTGGTATCAGAGCTTTGGTTTAGCGATAACCTTAGCTTTGTGGGGTCTTACTCTTTATAAATAGGGTAGTAATACTGTAACAACCCGCATATTTGTCGATTTTTATATTTAAATATTTTATCGATACTCGGAATTTAGTCCGAAAAGCTACTTTTTGCATACGGTCGAATTAGGACTCGGGACCACCCCCATTGAGTTTAAAATGCCGTTTGCGACCTTTTTGAGTATAAGCTTCGATATGTTTGGAGAAGGTTGATTTTTGCTACTTTTTCACTTAAGGTTTTGGTTTGGTCTGAGCCCACTTATGTATTCAGTCCCAACCCCTCTCCTCCTCATTTACTTCATTTCCAATTCCTAATACTCAAGCTAAAGCATCAATGGTGGGAGAGATTGGAAATTAAAACTCCAAAACCCTAGTTTTCTCTTGCAAATCAACTCTTGCTCCAAACTAATAGAAGAACCCATTGGTAAGCTTCTCTTCTTCTTCTCCAACTCATTTTCTTATCATTTCAGAAATTCCTAAACCTAATTTTGGGAATGTTCTTCTTTTAAAGCTTAGAATCAAGCTTATTGAGTTGGATTTGAAGAGTGGTTGATTCTCCTTTGCTTTCAAGCTTCTTTTTCCAATTTCTTGGGTTCAAAGCTGAGATTTTTATCTCACATCTATACTTATATTTATCTTCGATTGTTAGGTATGAATTCCTAACACTTATTCTTATGCAATTGCTTTTGGTTTGGATTGAATTGGTGAATATTCCAATTTTTAGTGTTTTGGGTTCAATTCTTTAAAAATCATAGCTTTGATGTTTGAACATGTTTTTGGTGATGCATCGAGGAGCATATAGGGCTAGGTAGTCGATTGGCATAAACCCTTAGCGCCGTTGCTCGTGCGATTGCAAATTGATCGAGATTTGCACCTCATTTGAAATAGGGCTTGGGAGTGCCAGCAACAGGTTCGGCCGACCGAGCCCCTGGGCCGGTCGACCGACCTGTAGAACGGGCACTTCCAGCCTTTGTTTGGAAGTGCAGGCTACAGGGCTCGGTCGACCGAGCTCAGGATCCGGTCGACCGACCTGCTACCCCGTGCACTTCTGTTTTTGGTTCGGTCAACCGACTCAGGGAGTCCGGTCGACCGACCTGGTGCAATTTTGCCTATTTCGCCTAGTTGATTGAATTTCCAACTTTAATCGATTCGTGTTGTTATCATTTATTATGACTTTGATGACTCCTTTTTAGGGATTTTTGAATATCCATTTCGATGGATTCTTTATCGGTTTCGTTGGATTTTTATTCACATCTTCGTATGTGAATTTTACTGATTGATTGTTCCTACAATCTTCTTCGTGATTTGTCACTTTAAAAATATAAAGGTTTCTATACTAGTAGTAAATATCAAAACTCTTTCTTCAAATGATTTCAACACTATTTTAGTACAAAGCTCGCTTCTTAAACCGTTTTCCAATCTATTAGTATATACGAACCTTTACCTCACTCGTATGAGAAATCTAATTAAACGACTTAGTAAAACGAGTGGTATGAAACGCTTGCGTTTACTTCGTCGGTTAATTCTTGGACTTGTTCGATTGAATCCCCTGTGACAATTTTATAGTGGAGATCTACAGTTTGTTCGTAAATATTTAAGTTAAGCAAGTGGTTATGGGACATGAAGCTAAACTCATATATTTACTAGCTTAGTGTAATTGACACTTCTCGTTGATCATGACGATCATCTTTGTGATTTAGACTAGCAATGTGCGATGTCTCTTTGTCTGCGAGGGAGACTAAACCCCGTTTTGTGGAGTTTCGACTCAAATTGGTGGGGTAGCAACCCATGGTCTTCGGGCCGTTTGTTGAGCTTCGACTCAATTTGTGATGGTTAACAACCATGGAATTAGCGTTCCGTTTGTGATACACGTGTTGGCGAGCTTTATGCTCCCGTTTGTGATAGGCCTCCCCCTCTTTGTGATTTCTGGATTTCTTGAGATGATTTCTAGAATTTGTGTTTCACCAATTTTCGTGATTACCATTGATAAGCTTTATCGATATTTGTGCATTGGTGAATTTGTGTGTCATTGACTTTTGTGATTTCTGGATTTCGTGTGTTGAATTCTGGAATTTGTGTGTCATTGACTTTTATGATTGACATTGATATTATCGTAAATATTTATGGTTTGGTGAACTAAATTAGGAGTATGACGTTTCTGTGATTCTTGTGTAGATTTTGTGACATTGAATAATCCCTTGATGATTTTCAACTGCTTATATATCACAGCTTGGCATTGTGATTATTATGTGTTTAGTCATATCTCTTATTCTATATCGTTTCATCTGATATTTATAGTAAGACTGATCCGTTTATTATTTTCTTATTAAATAATACTCGGGTCAGACCGAGATGTTGCAGGTGCTTCTGCTTGACTTCTCTTCTGGGGTTATCATATGATCTTTTGGCTAACTACTTAGATTAGTAGTTTTTGTTGTATACATTTGAGATACAGACTCTATGATGTATACTTACTCTTTTGTCTAGCACTTGTATCTATTCTTTCTGATATTGTGGATCTTGTTAGACCACTATTCTGATGAACACTTTTATGTGTTATATATATATTCATATCTATTTCCGCCCTTATGATATGAATTATCTGTGACTGGTTTGTGTTATGTTTATTTCTATATTTGTTTCCGAAGATTACATATAGCCACTGTGTAGTAGCTTTGAGTTTGTGTCGGTATGTCGGATTTCCTCTTGAGATTAAAAGTTATATTTTTATCTGGCATATCGGTACTCGCGCAAAGCAATTATACAGATGGTCGCTCCTCAACAGCCTTATTCTCCGTGCTAGTTGACAGCATTACTCTGTAGTGTTCTTGTCTAGCATGGGTATAGAGGTGGGGCGTCACAGCTTGGTATCAGAGCCAAACTTCGGAACAATGTAGAATAATTTAACAAGGATCATCGCCCTAGGTCCATCTTAGGAGTCGTGCTTTAGGATTTTATTCGGGTCTTCGTACCGTCCTATCCTATTTTCATTTATGATTCCTTGTTTTATCTATCAAGATTGCTTGATATTTATTTTGAGAATAACTTTTCTCCTTCTTTCTTTTCTAAAGAAAGAGAAATGGTTAGTTCTAGCACTCCTAGCGCTAGTCAATCCAGTAGCCCTTCTCTGGGTGGCGCATTCATGTCTGCCCAACAACTTTTGGATCTTGTAAAGAATCAAGAGTTTATCTCTGCTTTGAGTAAGGAACCCGAAATGGTTCTACCTTTGAAACTTGAAGTTTCTTTCAATCGGCTTATGGATGTTACTCTTCTTCATGGAGAGGTTGGTAAAGGAAGTGTTTGTGATATTGGGACTTCCAAGAAGAGGCATATTAAGTTCAAGAGCCTTAATCCCAATAAGAGAGTGAAGAAAACTACTTTTGTAGGAAAGACTCCAATCCCTTATCGTGGAGGATGCTACAATTGTAATTCTAAGGACCACTATGCAAAGGAGTGTCCGGAGCCACTCTTTTGTCGCTATTGCAAAAATACAGGTCACCATATTTCTGTCTTCCCCATACTTCAAAGCAAGAAGAAGGTGGAACAAGAAACTTCGGTAGCTAAGACTCCTACCCCAAGTCATAAACGATGCTACAATTGTGGTTCCACGGACCATTATGTAATTAAGTGCCCGAAATCCCTCTGTTGCCGCTATTGCAAAGGCTCGAGTCATTACTTATCTACATGTCCCAAACTCCCTAACAAGAGGGAGGGAAAGTTGAGTCGTGCAAGCCCCTTGTGACACTTCTCTTGGTCAAGGTATTTCTCATTCAATCCTTGATGACATTTGCTTTGTGATTATCTTGTTCGCGTTCCTTTTGATATGGGTTCCATCTCACTATTTTATATCAAAAGAACTTGATGACTTCTTTGAGGATTGTGAATCCGGATTAGTGGATCCGCAACACTCAATTTGTCTTTATTGATGTCGAAATTATTTTATGTGATTTTTCTGCCCGAGCCGATTTTTACTTAGGCTTCGAAATTTACTTTTGTAAGGATTGGCTTAATTATTATGAGGCCATATCCTTTTTCCCATGTGGACTATTCATCTTCGACATTTTCAACCTGTTAAGCAGATTTCTATTTTTCCTTTATAATTTTGATTCCAACTTGATGGCATCATTTTATTCCTTAAGCCCACTTATAAGGAAAGTGTTATTTCTCTCATTCATGTAGTTTGAGAAATTTTCTGGTATTTTTGAGCTGGTCTTAGGATTATCACCTAAGTAATCTTTTGTGTGGTGCTAAGGTCTTTTCAGTTTGACCTTACCACCAGTTTTCATTTTGCTACGAGTTGCGGAAGTTAGCATTCCTCTTACCGCATTCCGCACTTGTTATGATTCATATGAATGAATTATTATGTCGTTCAGTTTGTCCAGCTTATTTCATCCATTTTAGGTATCGAGCATTCTTTCGAATATCTCGATAATTCCATTTTTGCATTTATTGATTTTGGATGAAAATAGTAATTTAAAAATTTTGCAAATCTTTTTCATAAGATTTATTTGTAAGTATAACTGGATTTTTTGTTCTTAAAACGAACAAAGAATATTCTTAGAAGTTTTTGAGAAACTTACTTATCCTATAGAATATGATTTTGTGATTGTATTGCCCATTTAGTGTTTTAAGAATTCTGGTCGATGCGCTTGATCAACGTTATCGATAAGAATATCCTAAACGCTTTGATGAGACAATCAGACACGATGTATTGACTTGTGAAGTGCAAATTTTTTTTAGAAAGATTTTTACATAAAGAAAATTGTGATTTTGAAAGTTTTAGCTTTTGGGGAAAGAAGAATATTTAAAAGAACTCTTTTCCAATACTTCCATTCTTGTGATTCCCGATGGGAACCAAGACTTTATCTTTTGTACCAATGCTAATCATATTGGTTTGGATGCCGTTCTCTTGCAAAAGATGACGTGCTGTCACTTGTGCTTCTAAATCAGTAAAAGCCGATTGAGACTAGGTATGCCACTCATGATCTAGTACCCGCGGCTATTGTTTTCGCTTTTAGAGTTTGGCATCATCTTATTTGGATGAGAAATTTATTCTCTACCTCGATCATAAATCTTTGGAATATTTATTTTCTCATAAGGAACTTCATGTTGACTCGATCGTAAATCTTTGGAATATTTATTTTCTCATAAGGAACTTCATGTTGACTCGAGTTCCTAGCATTTTATGATCTTGATATTCTTTTATTCCCGAAAGGGAAATTATGTTGCCAATGCGTTTAGTCGTAAGCAACAAGTAGTTGTTTCTATGATGATATCCAAATGGAACGATCTCGAGATCTTATCCACTTGTGAGATTCGAGACCGCGTATTCGATTTATGCTCATCATTTATTTTATGTAGCCTTGAGGCTCATCCTTCTCTTTTAGACTGCATTCTTGAAGCTCAAAGGCTAGATCCCGAATTGGCTCTTCTTGGCCAAAATATTAAGGGTAAGATTGATATTGAAAGTTTGAAAGACTTTGATATTGATTTTCGTGGCGGCATTCGAAATTTGGTAGACTTATCGTACTAAATATTGGTGATCTTCGTAAAGATATTTTAGAAGATTCCCATCATTCTAAATTTACCATTCATTCTGGTAGTAGTAAAATGTACGCGGATATGAAGCGACTTTATTATTGGGAGGAAATGAAACTTGACATCGCTAACTTCGTTAAGCGTTGCATGACTTGCCAACTCGTTAAGGCCGAGCATCAAAGGCCCGGTGGGCTATTGCAACCTTTAGAAATTCCAATTTGGAAGTGGGACAATATTTCCATGGATTTTATAGATGGCCTTCCTCGTTCTCGTTCGGTTCATGATAGTTTATGGGTGATTGTTGATAGGCTTACTAAATCTGCCCATTTTATTCCCGTTCGGTCTAACCGAACCGTTCCTCTTTTGGCCAAGCTCTTTGTTAAAGAGATTGTTAAATTGCATGGAGTTCCTACTTCTATTGTTAGCGACCGTGATCCATTGTTTACTAGTGGATTTTGGAAGAGTTTTCAAAAAGCTTTGGGAACGAAGCTTAATTTTAGCACCGCTTATCATCCTCAGTCCGATGGACAAACCGAGCGTGTGAATCAAACTCTTGAAGATCTTCTTCGTGCTTGTGTTCTTGATTTTGGTGAAAGTTGGGAAGATCATATTTCTCTTGTTGAATTTTCCTATAATAATAGCTTCCAATCTAGTATTGGTATGGCACCTTTCGAGGCACTCTATGGAAGGCCATGCCGATCTCCTTCTTGTTGGCTTGAGGCCGGAGAGAAGATGGTTTTAGGTCAAGATTTTATTCGTGATTCCACAGAAAAGATTGACCTTATTCGTCATAGGATGAAAGAAGCCCAGAGTAGACAAAAATCCTATGCCGATAACCGAAGAAGGAGGTTAGAATATTCTGTGGGAGATCTTGTGTTCATTCGTGTTTCACCTATGAAGGGTGTTGTACGTTTCAGTCGATCGGGAAAATTAGCGCCTCGATATATTGGGCCATTTCCTATCACCGAACGTATTGGTTCCGTGGCTTATTGTCTTTTATTACCGGCTCAATTTTCTGCTATCCATGACGTGTTTCACGTTTCTCAACTTCGGAAGTATCTTCGAGATTCCGATTCTATTCTTGAGCCCGGTGTTGTGGAAGAAATTAAAGTTTGGCCTAATTTAACTTATGAGCAGCATCCTATTCGAATTATTGCTTCGAAGGTCAAACGTCTTCGAAATAAAGATGTTCCGCTTGTGAAAGTTCAATGGTCTTCAAATCCTAAGGATTGTTCTTGGGAGTCTAAAGAGTTCATCGAGCGAACACATCCGGACTTACTTTCTCGCGCTTTTTGAGGTGAACTTCTTATTTCAAACTTCTTTTGTGTTGAATATGCTTTTATGGTTGTTACTATATATGTTCTTCTTAAATATTGCGAGGACGCAATTTCTTTAAGGAGGGGAGTCTATAACAACCCGCATATTTGTCGATTTTTATATTTAAATATTTTATTTAAATATTTTATCGATATCGGAATTTAGTCCGAAAAGCTACTTTTTGCATACGGTCGAATTAGGACTCGGGACCACCCCTATTGAGTTTAAAATGCCGTTTGCGACCTTTTTGAGTATAAGCTTCGATATGTTTGGAGAAGGTTGATTTTTGCTACTTTTTCACTTAGGGTTTTGGTTTGTGCTGAGCCCACTTATGTATTCAGTCCCAACCCCTCTCCTCCTCATTTACTTCATTTCCAATTCCTAATACTCAAGCTAAAGCATCAATGGTGGGAGAGATTGGAAATTAAAACTCCAAAACCCTAGTTTTCTCTTGCAAATCAACTCTTGCTCCAAACTAATAGAAGAACCCATTGGTAAGCTTCTCTTCTTCTTCTCCAACTCATTCTCTTATCATTCAGAAATTCCTAAACCTAATGTTGGGAATGTTCTTCTTTTAAAGCTTAGAATCAAGCTTATTGAGTTGGATTTGAAGAGTGGTTGATTCTCCTTTGCTTTCAAGCTTCTTTTTCCAATTTATTTGGTTCAAAGGTGAGACTTTTATCTCACATCTATGCTTATATTTATCTTCGATTGTTAGGTATGAATTCATAACACTTATTCTTGTGAAATTGCTTTTGGTTTGGATTGAATTGGTGAATATTCCAATTTTTAGTGTTTTGGGTTCAATTCTTTAAAAATCATAGCTTTGATGTTTGAACATGTTTTTGGTGATGCATCGAGGAGCATATAGGGCCGGGTAGTCGATTGGCATAAACCCTTAGCGCCGTTGCTCGTGTGATTGCAAATTGATCGAGATTTGCACCTCATTTGAAATAGGGCTTGGGAGTGCCAGCAACAGGTTCGGCCGACCGAGCCCCTGGGCCGGTCGACCGACCTGTAGAACGGGCACTTCCAGCCTCTGTTTGGAAGTGCAGGCTACAGGGATCGGTCGACCGACCTGCTACCCCGTGCACTTCTGTTTTTGGTTCGGTCAACCGACTCAGGGAGTGCGGTCGACCGACCTGGTGCAATTTTGCCTATTTCGCCTAGTTGATCGAATTTCCAACTTTAATCGATTCGTGTTGTTTCCTATGTGTTGTTATCATTTATTATGACTTTGATGACTCCTTTTTAGGGATTTTTTTAATATCCATTTCGATGGATTCTTTATCGGTTTCGTTGGATTTTTATTCACATCTTCGTATGTGAATTTTAGTGATTGATTGTTCCTACAATCTTCTTCGTGATTTGTCACTTTAAAAATATAAAGGTTTCTATACTAGTAGTAAATATCAAAACTCTTTCTTCAAATGATTTCAACACTATTTTAGTACAAAGCTCGCTTCTTAAACCGTTTTCCAATCTATTAGTATACAAACCTTTACCTCACTCGTATGAGAAATCTAATTAAACGACTTAGTAAAACGAGTGGTATGAAACGCTTGCGTTTACTTCGTCAGTTAATTCTTGGACTTGTTCGATTGAATCCCCTGTGACAATTTTATAGTGGAGATCTACAGTTTGTTCGTAAATATTTAAGTTAAGCAAGTGGTTATGGGACATGAAGCTAAACTCATATATTTACTAGCTTAGTGTAATTGACACTTCTCGTTGATCATGACGATCATCTTTGTGATTTAGACTAGCAATGTGCGATGTCTCTTTGTCTGCGAGGAAGACTAAACCCCGTTTTGTGGAGTTTCGACTCAAATTGGTGGGGTAGCAACCCATGGTCTTCGGGCCGTTTGTGGAGCTTCGGCTCAATTTATGATGGTTAGCAACCATGGAATTAGCGTTCCGTTTGTGATACACGTGTTGGCGAGCTTTATGCTCCCGTTTGTGATAGGCCTCCCCCTCTTTGTGATTTCTGGATTTCTTGAGATGATTTCTAGAATTTGTGTTTCACCAATTTTCGTGATTTCCATTGATAAGCTTTATCGATATTTGTGCATTGGTGAATTTGTGTGTCATTGACTTTTGTGATTTCTGGATTTCGTGTGTTGAATTCTGGAATTTGTGTGTCATTGACTTTTGTGATTGACATTGATATTATCGTCAATATTTATGGTTTGGTGAACTAAATTAGGAGTATGACGTTTCTATGATTCTTGTGTAGATTTTGTGACATTGAATAATCCCTTGATGATTTTCAACTTCTTATATATCACAGCTTGGCATTGTGATTATTATGTTTTTAGTCATATCTCTTATTCTATATCGTTTCATCTGATATTTATAGTAAGACTGATCCGTTTATTATTTTCTTATTAAATAATACTCGGGTCAGACCGAGATGTTGCAGGTGCTTCTGCTTGACTTCTCTTCTGGGGTTATCATATGATCTTTTGGCTAACTACTTAGATTAGTAGTTTTTGTTGTATACATTTGAGATACAGACTCTATGATGTATACTTACTCTTTTGTCTAGCACTTGTATCTATTCTTTCTGATATTGTGGATCTTGTTAGACCACTACTCTGATGAACACTTTTATGTGTTATATATATATATTCATATCTATTTCCGCCCTTGTGATATGAATTATCTGTGACTGATTTGTGTTATGTTTATTTCTATATTTGTTTCCGAAGATTACATATAGCCACTGTGTAGTAGCTTTGAGTTTGTGTCGGTATGTCGGATTTCCTCTTGAGATGAAAAGTTATATTTTTATCTGGCATATCGGTACTCGCACAAAGCAATTATACAGATGGTCGCTCCTCAACAGCCTTATGCTCCATGCTAGTTGACAGCATTACTCTGTAGTGTTCTTGTCTAGCGTGGGTATAGAGGTGAGGCGTCACAAATACCCTATGATGAGTCGCTGAGTGTATACATATGAGAGAGCGTATTTGTTAGTGATATAAAATGTTTTATATTGTGTAGGTTGATTTGTTGAGTGGCTTATGGATTCCGGTCAATATGAGTAATTAACGTCATTGATAGGGATCTCTAAACACTCGAACAGAACAATTCGATATAGTATTGTTTTGAAATTGGGTAAATGAAATAATTTTGCCCTAATTATGTTTTTTATATAAAGAATTTATTTTCAAAAATTATTGTGATCTATCTAGCTTATTTGGTTGTTGGAAACGATGATATTGATTGTTATCATTAATTGGATATTGTGTTTTAATAAATAAGGTTTACTGAAAAATAAACAATAATAAAACACTAGTGGAATGTTTAAAAAAAAAAATCTTATAAGAATATTTTATAAAGGTGACTTATAAATTAAAATAGAGTTAAATTGGAAAATATTGAATTTAAGACCCGGAGGTTTTGACAATGGCTCTCAAAGCTTTGAAGAAAATATATTGTGATATTAGTTGGAAAATATTTATGGAAATATTTTGAAAGGATTTTTAAAGAAAGGAATTAATTCAGTACTCCTATCTTATGTCGCTGGAAAATAATTTCGGTGATGACCGCGCAGCATCATCGACGTTCATTTTCGAGTCTCAAAGTGGGGAGAGACTTCTAAGAAGCTTTGCTTTTCTTCAAAATTATTTGGGTAAATGGGTTTTGGTTTAAACTCCAAAGGTATGATTTGATATATATATATAATAAAAAAAAGATATAAGTATATATGTTTATTTCAAACGATTTGAAAAGAACCGGGCATTTAAAATTCTAAGTTATGTTAATTAGAAATTTTCAAATTTTTTGAATGAAATGTGAATAACCAAAATTTATAAAATAAGAGGATTAAGATATCTAAGCTTATGTTTTGGGAAAACTTTAGAGTTGTAGTGTACCTTTAAAGTCGAAAGGTAAAGAGGATTTAAATAAATTAAATTTATGAACATTCTAATTAAGTAAAATGAAATTCTATAAATTTGTATAATACCAAATTTGCATTCTAATAACATATAATATGACTTACCAAATATTAAGAAGTTGAAATGATGTTTTGGATATGTAATGAGATATTGTACAAATAAGCAGAACCTGAAAATAATTGAAGTATATAAGTAAGGAAAACTCAAAAGGAATTAAAATGTATATAAATGGAAAATTTGGTTGTGATAAAAAATTATAAATACTTAAATATAACAGGAAATGATGAATAGATAAATGGAACAAGTAAGTGAACTTAAGAAAGAAGATAAATGAATCGTATTATATCTTTGTAAATTGGTTATAGATTTTTTTTTGAATTTGTAACCTTTAAGATAACTGTAAACTAAGAAAAATCATTTAGGAGAGGTTAGACTTTTATAGGATGATTAATAAACTAAAGTGCCGGTTAATAAATGTTTCACAAATGAATTCGTTATTAACTGAAATTATGAAAATGCAATAAATGTAAACAAAGGAATTTCTTATAGCTAAGAATAAATTGGAAAATGAAATTGAATTTAATTAAATTATATAGAATGTTTAAAATGAACTTGAGTAGGCAAAATTCTATGATATGATGTTTAAGAAAAGATGATGTTGAAGAATATGCTATGTAAAGAAATGAATATACTAACTGAATAATGAATTGTGAGTAATTTAGTGAAAAAAATAGAAGCCAATGAAATAATTTAGTATAGATAAATTGGATAGAAATCTATTGGAAGGTAATACGTGAGATTGTACGTATATTATTTTATTCGCATAACGATTTGATCCAAATTCGAGCATAAAATTTCGAGATGATTTATATCGATCCAAGTTAGGATTTTTCACTCGATTTTCGACGGCGAACCCTGGATATGGATTTTTAATTTGATTCTGGAATTCTCTATCATAGTATATGGCTATGTAAGGAGAGTAACATTTTCCAATCAAGGAACAAAATCTGAGTCCGCACTAGAGAGTCGTGTGAACGATACTAGTTTGGAAGTGAAATTGTGTGATCCAATAAGCGATTAGATTGATATTGCTCACGGATGATATATGTATGGCTTACGGACTTAATTAAAGTTAATATTGGAAATTTATGATGCCAAATATAAAATGATTCTTTTAAAATTATATGATTTGGTCGTTATATGATTGTTAGTTGATTGTATATAATTCATTAAGTGTTAATGAAATTGAAAGCTATAAGTCATTGAAATCAAATTGGAAGTTAAATGAATTTAAATAGAATTTAATTTGATTCAAATTGGAAGTGAACTAATGTAAATATAAATTAGTTAATGTTAACTAATTGAATTGAGAATGAATGTTAGTAAAATCCAACGTTAATGAATCAACTGTGATTAAAATAAAAACCCAAGTCAATAAATATTAACGAGAAGTGAATTTATATTGATTGGTTATGGATTTGTTGGATGATAGTTGGATGATAATTGATTTGGTGGATGCATTTGTTGTTTGTTGCATTTGCTATGTTGGCACATGTAGTTGTTATGTTGCTATATGATGTATATTGATATTATTTTCATATATGCATGTTTCTCATGGTTTGTTGAGTGTTTAGTAGGTGCGGATTGCGCTTGCTTCGTATTTGGAGCTCGCTTTCGCGCTATATTAGCCGTATATGCTCGCTAATAATATAAAAGGTACATATCTCGGATTAGATACCGTACTTTTATACTTTTTTCCCTGCGGGATGCCTCATCACTTGATGAGATGTATATTTGTGATATATATACTGTCATTTTTTTTTCGGATCGAGCCGCGCAAAGGAGACTCTGTCGAAACTTTCCATAAATCCGGGTGTTAGAAAAATTTTCAAGTTTTAATTTTTTTTTTATAACTTGTTTTGATAACTAACTTTTAAAGTCAGAAAGCCGTTCAGGGTAACTTAGTGGAAGCGTAGTTATGACTTTATAAATGGAATTTCATTGTTTTATAAGTTGGTAGCTTTGAATAAAATATATCTAGTGTTGAATTCTATACTTAGTTCCTTTTCCCTTCTTTTTCCTTTTCGGGGACGAAAAGTTTTGAGTGGGGGAGAGTGTAACGACCCGTAAATTTTCGATAATTAAAATAGCTAATTTAATAAGATTTCGTGATTTAGTGTTAGAAAAAAAATGTAAGTCATTTGGAATAATAATAACTGGAATGAATTGCAACAATAATTATCCAAGTAATTATTTATAGATTGAATGAAGTTCCAATCTAATTGAATTGACTCAAATGTTATAACTTGGTTATAAGGGAATATATGGAAAAACCAATGCAAATAAGTGAATAAGAATTGTGAATTATTTAGGTAGTAATACAAATTTTAATAGATTGGCTTCGAAGATTTGAATAGTAATAAGTATTGAAAAATAAATGCTACTTAGTGAATGCCTTTGCAATCAATAGTTGGATAGGATAATATATGTTGAATTCATTGTGTATAATAGAGTAATTGATTAATAAGTAAAGTCTATTTAAAAATCAAATAATTGAATACTGAACAGGTAAATTGTTTAAAGTAAATATTTGAAACTTATTGAATAATTGAATAATTGTAAGATGAAAATAGGGTTCTAAGATGTGAATTGGTTTTAAAGGTTAAATTGTATAAGTTCGTTTTGAATATTTCAAAGGATAGTGATTTAAAAATAATCAAATTTGTTTAAAATTTAATATTACGAATGTTTGAATAATTAAATTCCGAATTTGATATGATTAATTTGATATTGAAATTTAATATATGAAAATAGAGTGAATAATTGAAATTTGATTTAATATGATTTAAATTGGTTTCCAAAGTGAATGTAAGTTATATTGGGATTATAATAGAGTTAATAAGATTTTAAAATTGGAATTTACTGTATAATTGAATAACGGGTTTAATATGATTAAAAATGATTTGTAAAATTTTATTTTATCATATTAAAGTTAGAATGATGTTGCAGAACTTTTAAAATCGAATTAAAGTAAATTTGTGAAAATTGAATATTTTAATATTTAATTGACGAGTTAAAATAGTCATTTTTCAAACAGTCTTGGATTTCAATGAAACCATTTTCATCGGATCCGTAACGTGATATTATTGTAAGATTTCAAATTTCGTGTCAATCAGATTTACCGTTTGTCCGGGGCAAGCCAAAACGCATAGAAATCGGTTTAATCGATTTAATTTAAAAATCGATCGTTTATTTCCATAACTCACGCATACGATCGAATTAGCCTCCGAAACATATTCCATTGTGTCCAGAACGCGGGGTAAACCTTAGAAACGCCAGCAGGCATGCGTTGTTTGGAGATTGTTTGAGAAAATGGTTTTTAAGTGGATTTAATATTAAAATAATAATTAAAATTGTTTATAAAGGCACGTTCTTCAGCAAACCCTAGTTCCATTATCAGGCCGCCTCTTATTATAACCAACGGCCAGAATTTCGTCCCCTTCTCCTCCAATTTCCCTCCAATCCGTCGACATTTACGCAAAGTTGTCAACTACAACATCGAAGAGGGCAAGGAGATCTAGCTTATCAACGGTGGTGATCGGATTTGGGGTGTTGTGGTGGCCGCTAGGGGGGCGCGTTCGGCTGTAGTTCGGCCTCGTTTCTCGAGCTACATATGGGGCCGAGCTCCATGATATTGGGTGTGATGGTGGAGCGTGGCAAGGGCTTCGAGGCCATGGTCTCTGATCGCCGGCAGTTTCGTCGATGGTAGTTGCGTGATTAGGGTTAGGGCCGGCGGTATTGGGTTCTTGCTCGCATGAAGTAACGAGAGGGGAGAAGAGAATGATGACGGCCGAGATTCCAGAGGCCTGAACGAACGGCAGATGATGGTATTTAGGTTTAAATTAAAAATAAAGTTGAAATTAATTTATATAAAAATTTGTATTAACTTATAAACGCCATAACTCTTTCATACGAGATCGAAAAATTGCAAAACAAGTTGCGTTGAAATCGTATGGACGAGCACTACGCAATGGAGCTGGATTGGAATCGTTTGGAGCTAGTGACAATTTCGGGTAAAATTAAACGCTCGTTTAATTTTATTCGAAATAAAACGCTGGAACTACATTTAAATCAAGGTGAGTGTTTACAACGCTCACAACGTACTGAATATCTTTATGCTAGTTAAATTTGATATTATGAAGTGATGAATTTTATTTGTCGTTGTTTGATAGAATTTAATTGTCATTTGAATTCACCGTTGAAAATTTAATTGACAATTAAATTGAAATTAAATCTGAATTGCGATTAAATTACCTGACATTGATAACTATGAAATTGCCATGAATTGTATTGTTTATTGGATGATGTATTTCGATGGATGTTATTGGTTGATATTTAAATGTTTGGATGTTTATTTGCTTATATATATATCCTGTTATGCATACATATGAAACTGTGATTTGATTTAAGTGATATATATTCATCCGTGACATTTAATTGAAATAAATAATTACTTGGCCATAGGATAGAAAATTATACACGGACACCGAATTGGCTAAATTAATAATTTTTAAAATCGTCGATTTGAAATTTATTTAAATGTTTTGATTCAAAAGTTATAAATAGAAATCAATTTATAGAAATCGAATTTATCGAAAAATTGAGTTTGGAATGTTGAAATAAATTTTGGTTAAAAGAAATTGTTAAATAATTAAAGTGGAGACTTTGGAATTTAAAATCGGGATATGATTGAATTTCGAAAATTGATTTGTTTAAAGAATGAACCTTAATTCGAGCTTTGAATGTTACTAAATAAAAGTGATATAAAAATGATATTTTGAAAACGAGCTTGGAATTGAATCATATTTGAAAATTTGGATTTAAACTTGAATATCGATGGATAATTTTGTTAAGTGTTATAAATGGATATTTTTGAAAATCAAGCTCCAAATCGATATAAATTAAAATTGAATTAATTGAAAGTGAATATAAAATTGAATAAATTTGAAGTCAAAGTTTGACGTCGATTGAATCGAAATCGAATCGGTAGAAGGGAAATTGAAATTGTTTTGAATTGGGAAGTTATAGTTGAAATGGTTTGGTTTTGAAGCTGTTTTATTTTGTTTTCCGAATTACTCACTTATATAAACCATTTTTGAATACTTAAACTATTTTAATCTATTTTTAATCTACTTAACCCAATTTAAATTATTTTAAACTAATTTATCTATTTTAAATCCATTTTAAAGATTTTAAGTATTTTTAACTATTTTAATCATTTAAACTATTTTTAAACTACTTAAAACTATTTTCTAAAATTTCAAATAGGCAAATAAGGTGAAATGTTTATGTTTAAATCTTGAATGTAAATACGAATTGGTTTAAATGAAGTTGCAACCTAAATTGAAATTCGAAATCGAAATGAGATATTGATGCGAAAAATGATTTTGAAACGGAATCTTACATTTTGAATAGATATGACGATATTTGAAATGGATTTGATTTTGAAAGGAATTTGATATTTTGATATCAATTATGAATTGATTCGAAATGTAAAAGAGCCAACGGTGTAATAATACGTTGTTATTAAAGAGACCGGGATCGGATATGGACATACTCTCTGTCGATACCAAACACCACTTTAATAACTATTATACGCGGAGTGTTGATCCAGAATGAAGTGGATGGTTTGGTGAACGCGTTGACTAAAGAAAGAGAACGATTATTGGACGACCCCTGACATGACTAAAACAGGAGCCGCGCGGGCCATTGATGTTCGCCATCTCTAGCGGACACACTTCTTCGATACCAAATCTATTACATTTGTGATTCGATTTGGGTGCACCCCTTGATTTGGGAGTGTTGTTTCGCGGTGTTGGGGTAGCTGCTGGCTGTGCTCAACATCAGTCTGGATCACTCAACTACTAGTATCCTAGTTGGTATCGCCTCATGTACCTTGTCATACTGATTATCCTATTCGCGACCACTACGTTATGTTTTGTGTTATACCTATGGGGTACCCTCTGATAACCACCAGTTTACGGTGGGGCTTACGGTGTTGTATAGACTATGGCATTATAAAAATGTGTTAAGGGGGATTATGGTAACGCCTTAACGCTATTTTGATACTTTATATTACTGATAGGCATTATCTACTTAGCGTACATTACTACATAGTAGATAGTTTAACGGATCCTTAAGAGATGGAAAATCCCGTAACATCTCTTGAGTTATTGCACGCACGTTGAAACTGGATATGAGATGTCAAACCCCGTAAACATCTCCGACGCCCTTACATTCATATTTATTTACGATTGATTTAACTTTCATAAGGATATTTTAGTCCTAACTCGAGTGTTTTGTCTTTTCATTACGCCCGGGCCAGTCCTGAGTTTTTCAGATTTTTGAAGATCTATTCTGGAGGATGAAGACGAAGATTTGGTATACTATTACTATTATTACCCTTGCATCATGTTATCTGCTGCATTATTGTAATTGTTCTGTTGTATATGTATAACTCTGATAAATGTTGTATAAATAATTGTCAAAGTATAGTAAACAGCTTCATGAACTGTTTATTTGACTATTATATTTTATCGTTCCGCTGCGAGATTCTGTGTTGTTTCTTTTCCTTTATTTCTCTTTCTTTTCTTTTCTTATTTACCCCAATAACCATCTGCCCTTTTGAATGGTTTAGAATCGGCATGTGTATTTGATCGTCGGTTTAAACTGTCCAAAAAGGCGGGTAGTTACAACAACAATTCAAAATCAATCAATCAAACAATCAAGCAACTAATTCTAAGCAAGAAATTTCAACCAATTGTATTGTAAACGTGTACTTTTTTCTAAGTCCATTTCTTTGAATTCGTTGAAGTCATGAACAGGTGTGAAACATAAATTCGAATTATCTATCTTCTGATCATCATAACTTGAGGACGAGTCTGAGTCATCTAGAGTAGCAGTAAATGCACGCTTCCGTTTCTTTGCTGGATCATTGTTCATAGGAGAAATTTCCCTATCTGGATACGGACAGTCTCTTTTGAAATGGCCTGGTTTATCACAGTTGTAACATTTGTCATTATTTGGCACTACATTCTGATTTCCAGAATTCTTATAGTTTTTTCTCTTGAGATTATTCATCTTTCTGTATTTCAGGAATTTCCTAAAATTTTGGTCATAAAGGCTATCTCTTCATCATTATCGCTGTTTGATTCTGATCCATCGGTTAATGTATTGAATGCCATTGATTTCTTTTCTTATACTTTACTTTCTCTTCTCCCGATCATTTGAACTTCATACGACATTAGATTTCCTTAATTCTTCTATCTTTAAAGTACTGATGTCATTTGCCTCTTCGATCGCAAGTGTCTTTTGATCCCATTCTGGAGTTAGAGAAAAAATCTTTCTGACTTGATCTTCTTCAGAAAATTCCTTTCCCAAAGATATTAGAGAATGCAAAATGTCCTGAAATCTACTATACATATCTGCAATAGACTCATTAGGATTCATTTTAAATAATTGAAACTGAGATATGAGCATGGAAATTTTGGTCTGTTTAACTTTGCTTGTTCTTTCGTGAGTAACTTGCAAAGTTTTCTAGATTTCATATGCAGACTTACAAACTGACACTTTATTGAATTCATTTCTATCTAGTGAACGAAACAGAATATTCATAGCCTTAGAATTATTTTGTGCAACAGTCTTTTGCTCAGCAGTCCACTGTGCAAAATTAGTTGTGGGTTCAGAATATTCAGTTTGTGTGATATTTCAAGTGTTTAATCCTATAGATTGTAAATATATTTTCATCCTACATGCCCAATATGCATAGTTACTACCATTAAAAAGTGGTGGTCTGACAGTAGCTAGACTGACCCTCTACAAATGAACTAATGACAGAGAACTAGTGTTAGTAACAGTACCAGTGTTGGTGGCCATTTTGAAAACATTTCAAAAATCATATTATGAAACTTTGAACCTTGCTCTGGTACCAATTGTGAAAAATGCGGATAACGGATCTTAAGGCTAGGATTAACACTAGAGGGGGGATCAATAGTGTTAATAAAGAATTACTAAATCTTTTTTAGTTTATGTTAATTTAGACACCGATGTATGCAATATAAAGACACATATATGATCATAGAAATAAGCACGGATGCAGAAATAAAATAAAAGTAGTAAAGGAAAGAACACACCGGATTTTATACTGGTTCGGAGTTACCCTACATCCAGTTCCGCAACACAAGTACAAATTTCCTTTCAAAAGCAATTGTGCAATTACACCCTAGGTTTAAAGGCTA
Organism: Allium cepa; assembly: GCA_030765085.1. NCBI lineage: Eukaryota > Viridiplantae > Streptophyta > Magnoliopsida > Asparagales > Amaryllidaceae > Allium > Allium cepa. The sequence goes on from CM060928.1 coordinate 842,620,273, forward strand.
CGAGGTACACCCTCCAGAATTTCTATCCTCTGGGTAGAGATACTTGATTTCCGGGCAACAAGTTTACCCAATTGATTTACCAAGGCTACAATCACACCTTTTCTCTCTTGATTAATTTCCAAGGCTACAATCACACCTTTTCTCGCTTAATAGATTATAAAGAAGTCTATAACTCTGAATAGCACTGAGAACCTTGTAGAGATAGTGATAGAGAATCAAAATAGAAGTAATCGAGTTTGATTCAATGTTGATTTCGGCAGAGTAATGGTAAGAATATGTATTAAGAAATGTGGAAGAAGAAGAGGAGTGAAAAACTAGAAAATCTGATATCAAATTCGTTGAAACTAACCCCTATTTATAGAAGAACAACAGCCATGTTCATTCATGAAGAGTTATGGCGAATAGACACTTCTTTTGAAATTTAAATTTTGAATTCAACTGACACCATGTCGACATGGTTACCCTAGGCATGTCGACATCCCGAAGCAATTTTTGGTGGTTTGATTTTCTTTGAAAATAACATTTATCTTATATTAAAACTCTTTTAAACTTTACAAATATACTTGACTATAGTTAAAATTCATAAGTAAATATAGAAAATAATATATATAAATTTTAACTATAATTTTATATTTAAATCTAAGTATAAAAGTTAAATATATAATTTAAAAAGATAGTCTAAAACCAGGAGTAATTTGACTTTGAAAAGATAAATTTGAGGCTAAAATTATTTAAAATCAGGATAGAGAGTTTTGATGTTTTTAAAAGGAAAGTTTTGAAATCATTTTGAAAACAAGAAAATTTTGTAAAATCATTTAAATTAAAATTAGAGGATACAAAACAATGTTCCACTAGATTTTTGTAGGTTCCATCATACTTAGGGTTCCATCCCTTTAACAGGCTCAAAGTGGATTCCATTCCACGAATAAATTGGATTTTAAGATGCCAGTGCTTTTCTACGAGTTTTAAGAAAAATTCCTAATAAAAATACTTATGCTTGAAATCTTGATAATCTTGATACTCATGAGTCTTCTATCTCCATATCTTGAATCTTTATACTGTACAGTCTTCATTCTTGGTACATGCATGGTTAAATCCTGCATATACATATATATCTAAACTTATAATGTCAGTATTTATATGTTATAATCTATTCTCAGGTTGTTGTCATCAAAACCATCATCTCACAGACTAACAAAATCAAGGTTCATAAACCTAAAGTTACTAGATTAGTCTTGATCCTAATTTAAGCGGCTAGACACGATACCCCTTCATGCTTTCGTAGTATACTGTGGTTTTATAGTAGGGTTAGACCTCAAATTTTCAACCACTAGCCTATATCGTCGCTTCACTTAAGTAGAGCACAACAATAGTTCATTTCCTACTCCAATGCGAAGTAACTAATAACAATAGATGGTCGAATTGATTTAAAATTCAGAATTATTTTTACCTTGTATAAATGGTTTGTAGACTCATAAAGAATCATGCCCAAAATAATAGCTTAGGCTTTCATTTTAAAATTTCTAAGACTTTTTGCTCTTTTTTTAACCTTAATAGTATATATCCAGAACAAATGAAATTAAAAAATATAAAACAAGAATAACTTACCGAGCTTTGTCAGGCTCTGATACCAATTTCTAGTAGCTAAAGATAAAAGCATAAAGTGGAACTCTACAACAACCATATCTACTTGCAGAACTGAAATTTTATTAATATAGTAGATAATTTTACAAAGCTTTCAGATACAATATGCTAAGAGGAAAAGATATGAAAAACTTTTTCTGATGATCCTTGTTGCAAGAGGAGTCCATCCGTTTATAGTTTCTTCAGCCTTTATTTATTACTTAGTAGGCTTAATATCTATCCTCTCTAGTTATTTAGGCGTAATATATATCCTTTATTTTATTATGTAGGCTAGGGATGTGTCTTCCTTTTTAATTCCGTAGGAAAGAAAGCTGTTAAGGCTAGTGGGGTGATTTGTCACCTATGGTAGTAGCTAGATGCTTTGTGTCTTCTCTTCGTTCATGTTCCACCATGCTTCTGGCTTAGTTTTGAATATCTAGGTTGGCTAGAAATCCGTTATCGAAAAGGTCAGTCCCCATAGTGTCTCTCATTATGGAGTCTTGTCTTAATCTTCCCTTTTCCACTTGTTCTTCAAAGTATTCTTCCTATGCCATTGTGCCCACTGGTCCAATTTTGAGACCGTCTAAGAACCGTTGAACCTTCATTATTCTATCTGTTGTTGGTTCGAAAGCTGATAGAAAGTCCAATAGTAATATTGTTTTCCCATCAGTAGTGGAGTGTGATCCGACTTCACCTTTGCTGATTATTTCAGAGGAGAATTCTTGTGCTGCTAAAAGCCTTTCATTTTCTTCATTAAATTCTTTTCGATCGAATTTAATAAATTCGTGTTGGGGATTTTCTATTACCCTGTGTAACTTCCATAGTTGAATAGAGGAATAAAGACGTATGTATTGTCTTTCTTATCAAATGCCCCATATTTTGAACATGAACATCGTAAAAAACCTTCTTGAATGTTCAACAAGTTTTGCTTTACATATGTCAAGAATACAGTCTGTATATTCCTCGGGACGGTTTCTGTTGACATAAATTTTATGTACCAAGCATTTTTTGATACGTTTTTGGTATTTTCATATGTTTGAAAAATAAGCTATTAAGCGTGGTCTTCTGTTATTGTTGAGGATTAAACGTGGTCTTCTGTTATTGTTGAGGATTTAGCGTGGTCTTCTGCTATTAAGTAATAAGCATTTAACAATGAGCTTACAACCATCGTAATATGCAGAGTTGTAATAGACCGATGAGATTGTGCAACTGTTTATGACTGTTTTGAATGTCCGTTATAGTAAAAGTTTTTTATAATGATCAAAAGTCGTTACAATGGGGTCGTTTACAATGGCTTTTAACAGTTGTAGTAGATTTATTTACAACTATTTTCAACCGTTGTAATATCTTTTATAGCTGTTTTTCACCATTGTTTAAAAAAAGCAAAATTAAAAAAAAAATAGAGCATTGGTGCAACAAATATACAGATTATACACACAATTACTAAAAAGCCAAAACAAATTATACATTCACATCATTTATAAATTCTTAATCTAATTACAAATCATTGAAGTTTAAGCCAAAACTAATATAAAAAAGCTGAATACAAACAATACAAATGATAATTACAATGCTCTCATTGTTTATAGCAGCATCAATGATACAAATTATATAAACACTATTATAACTATTATAAGGTGTTAACCAACTGTCGAGTAACCTACATATGTTAACCAATCTTCCAATCACTGCCGCCAAATTTTCCTTCCCCGTAGAAACTTGCTACTCTCTACTAGAAGAAATCTGCATTTACATGTTAGTATACATATACAGATGAGAGAGGCTATCACCTAAAATTAGGTAGGAAGGAATCTTAATGAATTCTCCGACTTCTTTTGTGTCAAACACCTAAAATTAGATGTTCAAAGAAAAGAAAATAATTAGAAGAGGAAAGCACAGAGTTCGAATAAAGGTTGCGGCCTATACATCCCTCGATGTATCCTAATGTAGGCTTGAAGTGTATATATGTATATTTTGATGCTTAAGCACCGGTTCTTCATTTTTATAAAGGAGGAATCCAATAGGGATCACACAACAACATATTTACCTCAAAAGGATCATTTTGGAGAAGTCCTTTGGCTAAGTAATAGGAAGAAAAACGGAAAGTCATTTGAGTCAAATCACTTATCCTAAATGAGAAGAGTTCGGCATACTCTGTAATTTGCCAGTGAAATTTTAGATTGTAGGATAAGCTTGGAACACAAAGCAAATCTTTAATATTGATCTTAGGGCATCTCCAATCAATTACGGGCTGAATATTCAGTGGGCTGAATATTCAGCCTGTAAGTGGGTGGGGGCGCCCAATGGCCAGGCGCCCATTTAATGGGCGCCTGAGCTTTAGGCGCCCATTTTATGGCGCCTGAGGCAAGGCGCCCATAAAATGGGCACTGCCCTCCCTCCCCCTCATTTCTCTTCACTTTTCGTTTTCAAATTTTTTTTAAAATTAGAAAATTTATCCAAAATGCCACCGCGTCCAACCAAAATCGCCCGAAGAACGGTTCAGAGACATCCAGAGGAGCAAACAGGACCGCTACATGTTCCGCCACCACCTGGAGTTTCACCAGACGATCTACGTGTTTTACATGAGCTGCCAGATGGTTATCGGCATAGAGCCGAAACCGCTTTGACGACCATACATGTATTAATCAACCCTTACTATAACTTGTTATTTTAATTTGTACATTACATACTCATATTAAATAACCCTTACGCTATCAAAAATTGTTGTTTCATTAACTATCTATAGGACCATTACATTCACTGTCGGGGTAGTTGGGCTAAGTGCATTACCCAGTTTTATGACTATCTTCCTGGTCCTATTATTGAGAGGCTACAGGCTAGCCCTTTTGGTCTATTTTTGTCGATTAGGCCTGTTCAGTCCTTTGATCGACCTCTCATCCAGGCATTAGCTGAGAGGTGGTGGCCCACCACGCATACATTTCATTATTCAGATTTTGAGCTTGGTATCACCCCAGTTGATTTCTACATGTTCACTGGGATTGAGATTGGACGACAGGGTCTTCGACCTTTTCCATTCGATGATTTATACGAGTCGCCCAATTTGTATACTGTTTTTTTACCACTGATAGATGTTACCTGAGTCTCTAGTGGTTCTGTTAAGTTGACGTACTTGCAGCATTACACCACCAGTTATATAGCTAGAGCCGATATGATGGATGCAGTTACTAGAGCATTTTTGTTGCACCTGCTTGGTTCGACCTTTTTTTCGAACCAAAAAGGTACGGTTAGACTTGGCTATTTAGCTTCTCTTGCCCGATTAGACCAGCTACATACTATCGACCGGGGCACGGTGATATTAGGCACCCTATATACCGCTCTAGATTCATTTGCGCTTGGCGATGTCAGGAAGATGTATGCTTTTTGGTATATTTTACCGTTATGGTACTACGAGTACACGGCAAACATGCATCCCCGCATCCAGGACACGGCTAGTCAGGCTGCTGAGCATTACTTCCCTAGGATGAGACGATGGGAGACCATGCAGCACGTACATCATGTCCCCTTAGGTGTACGGCATGACTTGATGGAGGCTAGGTCACAGCTGGATATGCGTAGTCGTGGTAACATCATTCGGACTTCTTGGGCCTCACATTGGACTCATCTAGCAGATGCAGGTCTTCTGGTGGACGACCATCCCTTGATGGTTGCGTATTCAGTATCTAGACGTAGGGTTGCTTTGCATACGCCTGCATTTATGCCTATGTGGTATTTGGGAGAGAGATGTGCTTATCAGATTACAGGTGATCGTCGTATACCATACGATCCTTTATCCTGCGAGGACATGTTTGGTAGACATAGGGTGATCGGTGATCAGTACTTACATGCTCTACGACAGGATGGATGGGTGGATAGTAGTACTTTTTTCATCGATGGGGATTACGACGCTTATTGGGCTAGAGTAGCACCCCGTAGATTCATCGTACCAGATTATGTTCGTGGGGTCAACTCTGATCATATAGGACCTCATCTGGCAGCCGGTAGAGTTCAGGTACCGCAGGTTTCATTTGACCCGATTCCGTCACAGTTCGTCCAGGGTCCCATGCAGTTGGAGCCTGATACCACTTTTAGAGCGTATGACTTGACAGGTACTTTGATTGAGCAGCCTTTAGTCTTTCCAGATCACCCCGACTATCCTGGTGTGCCTTCAGTTGGGTTATATCCTCCGTATGAGGTACGTTTGTTGTTTACTATCATTTTTCCTTTATTTTATGCTTGTTTTTTTATTATGGCTTTTGTCATCTTTATGTAGTATGCTGCTAGATTGGATCAGGCCAGAGTAGGGTTTGGTGTGTTTCGCAATATGACTCTTGCACATACACACGCCATGCATGATATGTACATGCAGCATACACAGATGCTAGAGGCTCAGATTGATCAGCTATCAGCTAGACTTGCTGTATATGAGCCTTTCGGATCACAGGGCGGAGGTGATGCTGGTCTCAATGGGTATGGTGCTGGTGGTTTAGATGAGGACGAGGGGGATGATGGTGATGGGGATGACGAGGATGACGATGTAGACGACGATGATGATGATGATGATGGAGATGATGATGATGCTGGTGACGGAGATGAGGATGATGACAGTGACGGAGATGGTGATGACGGTGATGATGCTGACGATGACGACGCTGCCTCCCTTTAGTTGTATACTTTTTAGTTTATGCGTATGAGTATATATACTTAGGTCATTATTTCAGTATATTGTGTATTATTGATATGCTGTCACTTTCTTGGATTTTGGATTATAATGCTCGTGGTTACTGTGAATTCTATATGTCTGTGAGTACCATGACTTATACATGTTGGTGTATATTATTATTTGTAGGTGTCCGTTTAAATACGAACTATATGTTGGTGTACAATGTGAATACTTTATGTTCGTTTAACTAGTGAATGATTTAAACATAGAACACTTATGACGCCCCACCTCTATGCTCACAATAACAAAGAGTATTAAAATAAATACTGTCTGTTATTACGAAGAATAAGGCTGGATAGGAGCGGCCATCCGTAGTTAGGCCTTACACTAGTATTGGTTATCTCGATAGGAGTGGTATATATTTTTATTTCTCATCTCCTATTTATTTACTCCCATCGACATACCCAATTCTAGTATAAAACGAACTACGATGGTTCATAATAGTTTAGGACAATATATATAAGAATAACACAGATAAAGTAAATGCGGAACACAAATATAACAGAAAGTCTCATATATATATATAACTGATGTCAGTTGATATACACGTGGTACAATACATATGATACAACTACACTGTCGACTCTGGAAGTTACATATACAAGTACATTATCGTGAATAATATACATAGATATACAACAGCCTATACAAATATACTGACTACTAAACATGACGACGACTACTCCATAAGATATGAAGAGACTTCACAGCTCAAGCAGCAACTCAAAGTAAGATATCCACAACCTGTAAACACTCGGTCTGACCCGAGTATTAAATTCAAAAGAAAATAATACACGGGTCAGTCTAATTCAAACTCAGTTATTAGTGCACAGAAGCAATAATAATTAAGAAATGAATAAATGACAGTCACAGTAATTCAAGTCTATCCGACCCTTTTTAAAAGAAATCGGATAACCGTGAATATAACACATAATAGTGTTAATCAACAAATCAGCAGATTTAAATCATCAACAAGGATAAATAAAAAGAATATCGATGAAGATAATTTAGAAAACATCAGAATTGCCTAACCGGCAATTAACAACAAAATCTAATTATTTAAATAAACAATTAGAAACTCATAATCTAATTATCTGAAAGATAATTAGACAACAACAAAATGATCAAATCAACAAATCAAGTGAAATCAATCAATATAAAATGCCAGATTCTGTATTGGCTGCAGTGTACGCACGCGTACACTGCCTCGCCAATACAGTGAGAGAATACACGAAAGCTCGATTAAAAGTTCACAAACGAGCACAAGGTCAAACCCGAAATACTGGATTCAACACAATGCCATAGTTCAAGTTCTGAAATGTTAAGCGAAGATGACAACAGGGATACTACTGTCATCAGTGAAGCACGGCGAACAAATGCAAATGAATATAATGCATCAATGCACTGCATCAATGATTGGACCAGATAATTAAAATGATGTACCACCAAAACAGTGAACATCATCATGAACAAATAGTGATACAATCTATAAGGGTAGAGTGAAGGTGAGAGCACTATAAATATGGCACTACAGCACACAACGAATGGATGTAAAGACCACTAAAGGCAACATGACTAAAAGATCAGAGACATAACCATGCAAACCTGAAGTGATTGCAGCTACAAGAATTCAACAAGGCAGGCTACAAATTCAAGTTCAGGTCAGGGAAGCAATGACCAGACCAAACAAGGCCAGACAGTACAGGTAACCGCATGGTACAACTGCATGAATACTAATATGCAGCATTCTTATATACATGGACATAGAGGCATACATGAACATGAAGAGAGCAAGCTACAAAATACATATGCAGCATTACTACAGACTGCAGGTCAGAGACTACGGAGGGAAACTCAACAAAGTTAAGTGGATAACCAGAGTATCAACATGAAGGCAATGCAGACTCAAACACAGGCAATATAAACCCAACAGTGCAAAATGGCAGTGGTTCTAACTGGTATTAAAACAGTTCACCAGCATGAAGTTCAACAAGGAGTCTCAACATTAAAGCCTAGACCCCAAGTACATAAAATAGTAGTGAACCATGAATCAGGTTTTGATGCATAGCTATCACGAATCAAATGAATAATGTACCAAATCAGACTCGAGACAGGTTGCAGTGAAGACTGCAGATACAATTGCAACAATAAGAGGCTGCAGAGGTCAAGTCACTACAGGTGGAAGATGCCAAGTAAGACCAAGTTCAACTTCACTGGTAAATGCAGACCAGTGAACAACTAAACAAACTGGACAGTGCAAGTGTCAGACTCGAGAGGAAAGGCAGTAGTACAACTTAGTCGCAACTGTATCAAAATACATGTAGTGGGAGTGAGACAGTGTCAATTAAATGAAACTGAAAAAGGCAACAACAAATGTAACCACAGTAACAAGCAAGCGTATCATGGAACGGCAGTGCAACTTGACTCGATCATGCAACATGAAGAAGCCAACATACATGACTAGAGGCACATATGAACATGAAGCAATAACATATGTACATGAGCATGAATTAACATGAAGCAGCACCATATAACTACATGCGACAGAATAACATGATTTAATAACTTATGTACATGAAACTGACAGAAAGGCACTAACTCAACTTCAAACGAATCAGGAGAAACAACCTGAGCATGAACAACATGATCAACAACAAGTCAAAAACATTGAAAAAAACCCAAGTAAAGCCGAGGCTATGGAACACGAACAACAAACAGTGACATGATAATCAAACCATGGAAAACAAGGATCAATTCCGAGTCAAAATCATCCACATCGAGATGAAAATAAAACAATCGAATCAAAATACTGAGACGATTTAAATGTGAGTGAAATAAAATCACTCACCTTAGCCACGATTTAGAGCAGCCAATGCCCCTCGAGCTCGAGCATGTCGAAGGAGCCGCTGATCGCTTAAGCAAGGCCAGAGCCTTCATTCGATCGAGCTTCGGTTGTCGGAGACTCTGATTTTCACGAACCCTAATCTCGAAAGGGGGAGAACGAATGAAAGGAGAGGGGGAAAAACCGGGTCTTTGCCTTAATAATGCAACATCAAAATGAAAAGTAGCTTGGGCCGAGATTTCATTTTTAAAACCCAAACAACACAACAAATTTTTAAACGAATTCAATTGATTACAATGCCAATAGTAATAAGCAAACCAATCTAATCGTCATTTGACGATAATAAATTTTCACAAAATCCCGGGTTGTTACAGACTCCCCTCCTTATAAAAATTGCGTCCCTGCAATTTTCATAATTAAGGTCGTCAATAACAATTATTTTTCTAACATAAACTGGTTAAGCTAGAAAAATAAAGGTCAATAACACAAATGCCAAAGAAATCTTTTAATTTCATAAAAGAAATTCGCAAATTCTTAACAAAATCTAACTATCAAGTAGATAATCAGAAAACAACAAAGGTCCAATTATCAAAACGACAATTAGAAATCTCAATTCAACAAATATACATTTATCAAAAACGATAATCAAATCAACAAATATTCGATTATCAAAAACGATAATCAAATCTCAAATCAACAAATATTCGATTATCAAAAATGATAATCAAATCAACAAATATTCGATTATCAAAAACGATAATCAAATCTCAAATCAACAAATATTCGATTATCAAAAACGATAATCAAATCAACAAATATTCGATTATCAAAAACGATAATCAAATCTCAAATCAACAAATATTCGATTATCGAAAACGATAATCAAATCAACAAATATTCGATTATCAAAAACGATAATCAAATCTCAAATCAACAAATATTCGATTATCAAAAACGATAATCAAATCAACAAATATTCGATTATCAAAAACGATAATCAAATCTCAAATCAACAAATATTCGATTATCGAAAACGATAATCAAATCAACAAATATTCGATTATCAAAAACGATAATCAAATCAACAAATATTCGATTATCAAAAACGATAATCAAATCTCAAATCAACAAATATTCGATTATCAAAAACGATAATCAAATCAACAAATATTCGATTATCAAATACAATAATCAAAATCAAAAATATTCGATTATCAAAAACGATAATCAAATCAACAAATATTCGATTATCAAAAACGATAATCAAATCTCAAATCAACAAATATTCGATTATCGAAAACGATAATCAAATCAACAAATATTCGATTATCAAAAACGATAATCAAATCTCAAATCAACAAATATTCGATTATCAAAAACGATAATCAAATCAACAAATATTCGATTATCAAATACGATAATCAAAATCAAAAATATTCGATTATCAAAAACGATAATCAAATCAACAGATATTCGATTATCGAATACGATAATCAGAACTCATATCAACAAATATTTAATTATCACAAGCGATAATCAAATCAACAAATATCTAATTATCAAAAATGATGATTAGAACTCATATCAACAAATATTTAATTATCACAAGCGATAATCAAATCAACAAATATCTAATTATCAAAAACGATAATTAGAACTCATATCAACAAATATTTAATTATCACAAGCGATAATCAAATCAACAAATATCTAATTATCAAAAACGATAATTAGAAATCATATCAACAAATATTTAATTATCGCAAGCGATAATCAAATCAATAAATATCTAATTATCAAAAACGATAATTAGAACTCATATCAACAAATATCCAATTACCTGAAGATAATTGGAAACAACAAATATCTAGAAATCAATTAAGATGATGTAGAAAATCAACATAAAAGGTCGGATCGATCCCATCATATGGCGAGTTTTAGCTACGCCGCACGTGCATCTCATATGGCCGAAGCCTACCAAGTACCCATCATAATTTTGGCGCCCATCATATGACCCGAAGGTCTAACATATGACCCGAAGGTCTGGTACTGGTATTTGACCCGAAGGTCCATCATATGACCCGAAGGTCCATCATAGTGGCTCGAAAGCACACGAAAATCATCATATATTCAAATAACGAGTCCGGAATTAACCGAAATAGAAAACGCACATGTCCCATACCACGTGTTTTACTAAATCGTTTGATTCTCTTCATCGTTTCCTTGAACGTGTAAAATCATCGAAATCATCAAACAGCAAATGTTTCAATTAACGAGTCCGGAATTAACCGAAATAGTAAAAGTGTGGTTCCATACTCCGCACTTTTGCTACATCGTTTAAATCTCTTCATCGTTTCCTTGAAAGTGCAAATTGTGTATTCCAAAAATAACATTTCACATTCTCAAACGGACAAATCCGGAATCAAGCGAATCAGTAAAAGAAAGGGGTCATAATCCTCGATTTTTCTGAAACGTTTAAGTCACTTTCTCATTCTTTTGAAAACGCAAACTGTAAAAATTCTGAAAACAATTTCATTTATTTTATAAAAGTAAATAATCTACATTCTCAAACGAACAAGTCCAGAATTAAGCGAATCAGTAAAAGAAAGGGGTCATAATCCTCGATTTTTCTGAAACGTTTAAATCGCTTCCTCATTCTTTTGAAAGCATAAACTATAAAAATTTTGAATTTTTTTTTATTTTTAAAACGATTTGCAAATCCGTGATAAAAACAGCAACATTAGTGACAATTTCAGTAAGAAAATTGTACTTCTCAAAACACCGTAGAAACGGATCTCAAAATCAGCATTGCGGGATAACCGCTTGAAAATCCACTTAAAATTTGACGGTTACTGAAGTCAATACGACAGTAATTTTTAAACGTCAAAGTCTCATCAGAATAATTTACATCAAATCATAATACCAGTGAATTTTCATTCATTAAAATGTTAATAAAACACCGAACTTCCACAAATCTAGCACCAGTGTAAAAATCCCGTTATAGAAATAACGGCAACAAAATACGTTTCATAACCAAGCATCGGTTCAACGTAAAATTAATGTAGTAACGTGCAACTCATGTTTGCACGCACACTACTAAATAAACAAAGAAATTGCTCAAATATATCTTCAATGAAGATAATTTAAAACAGCAAAAATCTAATCAGCATGCGATTAGCATTAAAGAAAACCAGTATAAATTTTCAACAAATCAGAACCACTGGTTAAACAACATAATAAAATTAATTTCATTTTCATATTTTGATTTTTAAATCAAAATAATTATCAGTTGTACTCAGCGAAGCAGTCACACTGTTTTCGCTGCGCACTCTGATAATCAAAGCACAAATAAATCAATCATCAAAACTCAAATCAACTTTTATTTTAAATAAATATATTTAAAAATTTCCATCATATTTTCAAAACTTTGGTTTTGACTCAAAACACATATAAAACATCGACAATTAGTTGTAACACGTGTTCCATCTAAGTTATGTTTTATATTATGTCCTAAACCCCAAGCTCTGATACCAACTGTGACGCCCCACCTCTATGCTCACAATAACAAAGAGTATTAAAAGAAATACTGTCTGTTATTACGAAGAATAAGGATGGATAGGAGCGGCCATCCGTAGTTAGGCCTTACACTAGTATTGGTTATCTCGATAGGAGTGGTATATATTTTTATTTCTCATCTCCTATTTATTTACTCCCATCGACATACCCAATTCTAGTATAAAACGAACTACGATGGTTCATAATAGTTTAGGACAATATATATAAGAATAACACAGATAAAGTAAATGCGGAACACAAATATAACAGAAAGTCTCATATATATATATATATATAACTGATGTCAGTTGATATACACGTGGTACAATACATATGATACAACTACACTGTCGACTCTGGAAGTTACATATACAAGTACATTATCGTGAATAATATACATGGATATACAACAGCCTATACAAATATACTGACTACTAAACATGACGACGACTACTCCATAAGATATGAAGAGACTTCACAGCTCAAGCAGCAACTCAAAGTAAGATATCCACAACCTGTAAACACTCGGTCTGACCCGAGTATTAAATTCAAAAGAAAATAATACACGGGTCAGTCTAATTCAAACTCAGTTATTAGTGCACAGAAGCAATAATAATTAAGAAATGAATAAATGACAGTCACAGTAATTCAGGTCTATCCGACCCTTTTTAAAAGAAATCGGATAACCGTGAATATAACACATAATAGTGTTAATCAACAAATCAGCAGATTTAAATCATCAACAAGGATAAATAAAAAGAATATCGATGAAGATAATTTAGAAAACATCAGAATTGCCTAACCGGCAATTAACAACAAAATCTAATTATTTAAATAAACAATTAGAAACTCATAATCTAATTATCTGAAAGATAATTAGACAACAACAAAATGATCAAATCAACAAATCAAGTGAAATCAATCAATATAAAATGCCAGATTCTGTATTGGCTGCAGTGTACGCACGCGTACACTGCCTCGCCAATACAGTGAGAGAATACACGAAATCTCGGTTAAAAGTTCACAAACGAGCACAAGCTCAAACCCGAAATACTGGATTCAACACAATGCCATAGTTCAAGTTCTGAAATGTTAAGCGAAGATGACAACAGGGATACTACTGTCATCAGTGAAGCACGGCGAACAAATGCAAATGAATATAATGCATCAATGCACTGCATCAATGATTGGACCAGATAATTAAAATGATGTACCACCAAAACAGTGAACATCATCATGAACAAATAGTGATACAATCTATAAGGGTAGAGTGAAGGTGAGAGCACCATAAATATGGCACTACAGCACACAACGAATGGATGTAAAGACCACTAAAGGCAACATGACCAAAAGATCAGAGACATAACCTTGCAAACCTGAAGTGATTGCAGCTACAAGAATTCAACAAGGCAGGCTACAAATTCAAGTTCAGGTCAGGGAAGCAATGACCAGACCAAACAAGGCCAGACAGTACAGGTAACCGCATGGTACAACTGCATGAATACTAATATGCAGCATTCTTATATACATGGACATAGAGGCATACATGAACATGAAGAGAGCAAGCTACAAAATACATATGCAACATTACTACAGACTGCAGGTCAGAGACTACGGAGGGAAACTCAACAAAGTTAAGTGGATAACCAGAGTATCAACATGAAGGCAATGCAGACTCAAACACAGGCAATATAAACCCAACAGTGCAAAATGGCAGTGGTTCTAACTGGTATTAAAACAGTTCACCAACATGAAGTTCAACAAGGAGTCTCAACATTAAAGCCTGGACCCCAAGTACATAAAATAGTAGTGAACCATGAATCAGGTTTTGATGCATAGCTATCACGAATCAAATGAATAATGTACCAAATCAGACTCGAGACAGGTTGCAGTGAAGACTGCAGATACAATTGCAACAACAAGAGGCTGCAGAGGTCAAGTCACTACAGGTGGAAGATGCCAAGTACCAAGTTCAACTTCACTGGTAAGTGCAGACCAGTGAACAACTAAACAAACTGGACAGTGCAAGTGTCAGAATCGAGAGGAAAGGCAATAGTACGACTTAGTCGCAACTGTATCAAAATACATGTAGTGGGAGTGAGACAGTGTCAATTAAATGAAACTGAAAAAGGCAACAACAAATGTAACCACAGTAACAAGCAAGCGTATCATGGAACGGCAGTGCAACTTGACTCGATCATGCAACATGAAGAAGCCAACATACATGACTAGAGGCACATATGAACATGAAGCAATAACATATGTACATGAGCATGAATTAACATGAAGCAGCACCATATAACTACATGCGACAGAATAACATGATTTAATAACTTATGTACATGAAGCTGACAGAAAGGCACTAACTCAACTTCAAACGAATCAGGAGAAACAACCTGAGCATGAACAACATGATCAACAACAAGTCAAAAACATTGAACAAAACCCAGTTAAAGCCGAGGCTATGGAACACGAACAACAAACAGTGACATGATAATCAAACCATGGAAAACAAGGATCAATTCCGAGTCAAAATCATCCACATCGAGACGAAAATCAAACAATCGAATCAAAATACTGAGACGAATTAAATGTGAGTGAAATAAAATCACTCACCTTAGCCACGATTTAGAGCAGCCAATGCCCCCTCGAGCTCGAGCATGTCGAAGGAGCCGCTGATCGCCTAAGCAAGGCCAGAGCCTTCATTCGATCGAGCTTCGGTTGTCGGAGACTCTGATTTTCACGAACCCTAATCTCGAAAGGGGGAGAATGAATGAAAGGAGAGGGGGAAAAACCGGGTCTTTGCCTTAATAATGCAACATCAAAATGAAAAGGAGCTTGGGCCGAGATTTCATTTTTAAAACCCAAACAACACAACAAATTTTTAAACGAATTCAATTGATTACAATGCCAATAGTAATAAGCAAACCAATCTAATCGTCATTTGACGATAATAAATTTTCACAAAATCCCGGGTTGTTACAACACTTATAAGAAACGACATAGTAATAATAGACTGCACATATGAAGAAACTAGACGTGACGATTAAACTGCAACTCCTGTACAGACAGTCTAAGACGTCTTATCTCATGTTCTAGTTCATTTGCGTAGGTATGCCCCTTGGACATAATGGATCATCCAACCATTCCGCGTAATTGCAACCATTCGGCCAGAATTGACATAGTTGGATTCGACGCCCAATATTTTCTCCATCCGCACGAACTACAACTTCAACTTCAAACCCACACAGACAACAAACTAGCTGCGATTCAACTTCTTGCTCAGTGGGAGGTTGAACTACTTGATCCAGGTTCTCATGTTGTTCATATGCCATACGTACAACATTTTGTTCGTATCACGGTTCGACCACTTCCTGAAGTCTCAGCTGCTCAAGGTTTGGAAACTGACTACGGACATCTTCATAGTGTTGTTCTTGATAATCGATAAGCCAATCCTCATCAGTATGTGACTTTCAGTAGGCACGTAACCTGCATCTGAATCGATAGAAGAAGGCCAAGAAGGCATGGCGATGAAGAATTTATTGTTGTGAGTGTGGAAGAAGATGATTATGAATGATGAATAAGTAAGGCAGAAAGAGAATATATAAACAATACACTTTTGGTCGCAGTACTTTTTGATCTGACAACATACATTACACTAGGGCATATTCAAAAAACAAACATTAGACATAGGCATTAGCTTTGACAACAAAAGCATACATTATCATTTGAAAGACAATTCAAAAAGCTCATGATACATTAACGAACGTTACATAACCAACTATCAATACTGTTATCTTAAGGCCATCCAAATCTTTCTAGCCAGTTTTGACGTATGAAGTACGCATCATGGGCAATGAAGGGCGTGCCATATTTTAAATTGTATCGACCGTCATAAGTCGAACGTGTTGTCTCAAACACATTTTCCAATATTACCTCGTTAATAATCTTTGTGTAACGCGTGCATGCCCTAGTAAAGTTTTTGTGTGCAGTCCTGACCTCTTGAGCCGTACGTCTGACTTGAGAGCCCACATCGTTGTTGTGCAGGTCAGCCAGAGTGTCCCACAAATTAATCGCCATTGACTCCTGATTATCGCACTTCGCATCGGTTTGAATGTAGTACTGCATAAGCAACTTCAATTCATGAGACGTAAATGTCATGTTGGACATTGTAATTTGAATAATGATAGGTTTGTAAATGATTTAAACGTATAACGATTTGTGAATTTATATAATGGATAATGAGCAGAGAATCTTGACCGGCAAACGAACGTGGCTACAGTACGTGATTAGACCGCACATTGACACACCCTCTATCCACTAAACATAGCAGAGAATCTTGACCGGCAAACGTACGTGGCTACAGTACGTGATTAGACCGCGCACTGACACACCCTCTATCCACTAAACATAGCATAGAATCTTGACCGGCAAACGAACGTGGCTACAGTACGTGATTAGACCGCACACTGACACACCCTCTATCCACTAACCATATAGATGTCATACTTGTTCACCACAATTTACTCTAACAAAACATTCAAATATCAGACAATTATCCTCAAATATCAAACAATGTCTGGAAATTTACTAAAAGCTGTATTGCTTTGCGACAGTGACTCTGAAGAAGAAACGTATGCGTTAGCGCATCAATAGGAGGAGGAGGAATTGATGGATATATATCGTGAAGCATACGGATCAACTTCTGGAAAACATGGTGGTTCCGTAGTGGGTAGGAAATATATCAACCATAACCAGCAAGCATTTCACAAAACACTACTGCAAGATTACTTTGCCCGTGATCCAACTTACGGTCCAGAGACATTCAGACGACGATTCGGAATGAGTCGACCATTATTCATAAAAATTCTCGAAAGTATTCAACAAAATAATAATTATTTTGTTTTTAAGCAGGACGCCGCAAAAAAACATGGTTTGAGTGGGCATCAAAAGATGACTGCAGCTTTGAGAATGTTAGCATACGGTGCACCCGCCGATGCCCTTGACGATGCATATCGTATTGCAGAGAGTACGGCATTGGAAAACCTAGATCACTTCTGCCAGTCAGTTGTGGACATTTATGGGACGGAATATATTCGATCTCCAAATGAGGCAGATGTAACTCGCTTGCGTGAAATGCATGAAAGCAAGGGCTGGCCTGGAATGCTTGGAAGTCTAGATTGTATGCATTGGGTGTGGAAGAACTGTCCAAAAGCTTTTCACGGAGCATATAACGGCAAGGAAAAAAAACCAACAATCATCTTAGAAGCAGTTGCCTCTCATGATTTGTGGATCTGGCATGCTTTCTTTGGAATGCCAGGTTCCCTTAATGACTTAAACGTTGTCGAACGATCTCATTTGTTCAACGATTTGACGCAAGGTAAGTCAACTCCCGTATCATTTACTCTTGGTCAGAATACCTATGACCATGGATACTATTTAGGAGATGGAATTTATCCCAAATGGAGTACGATTGTGAAGACATTTGCAAACCCAATGACGGCAAAACAGAAACAATTTGCTGCGATGCAGGAAGGACACAGGAAGGACGTAGAAAGGGCGTTTGGGGTCCTTCAAGCAAGATTTTCAATGGTAAGCAATCCATGTAGATTATGGAAGAGATCAAAAATGGCTACAATTATGTTCTGTTGTATAATTCTCCATAACATGATCATTGAAGATGAACGCGGTATGGATTATCCTGATTTCGAGTATGAGGGGGCAAGACAACCACCCGAATTGTTTCGCACAACCACGTTACGAAATGAAGAACAGTACGCAATTCATAACGATCATCATGAGGTATATCGTAATGCAGCTATTCATAATAGACTCCAAAGGGATTTAATGGAGCATATTTGGAATTCTCATGGAAATCAGTAGTTGAAGATGGTGGATCTTTGTTTAATTACATATGTTTGCCTTTTTTATTTCTATAACGAAGTGTGTAATGCTTCAATTATTTTGTTTGTAATGTCATTTATGTTTGATGAAGTAAATCTATTATGGGCATATACACAATGCATCGAAAAAATGATATACCACTAAATATTGTTAAACCGAAAATAACACTTGATTACCTAAATGAACTAAAGGTACATGGAAATGTAAACTGCAATAACTAGAAATATCAAATTAATACGTCAACTACATATGTTTTGTTCCAGATCTACTCTCAACAATGCGCTGTTTGTACTCCATCCAATATTGCAATGTAATTGGATCCATTCCGGTGACATCCTTTTCCATTACTATGGTCTCTTAGCGTTGCCGCTCTAGCTCAAAACGACCCTTCTCAATCTCAGTCAATTCTTTTAACACGGCAAGCTTTTCTGCGCTTCCTTTTTCACGTTCTGCATTTTCTCTCGCATGTTTTTCATGCATTAGGGCTAAACGAGAATCGATTTGAGATTGAACAGCAATTTTCTTCTTAGATGCTCGTTGCCCCATCGGTCTAGCGTCCTCATCAAATGCGGGAACTACTTCTTCGTCTTCGATATCTTGGCATTCATTTGAGGCCATATGAGAAGAATTGCCTGGGCTAGAATTGTAAGTAGATCTACTTGCTTTTTTCTTCCCCTTTGACTTCGTCTGCACATCTCTTAAGCCTTTTGCGGTGTTTGAGTTCCATTTTTGTTGACTAATAAGCAAGTCATAGCAGTTTGCAAATTGATAGTAGTGGGGTTTCTTTGTACCATTTTCTCTTGGAAATAATTTCAAGAACTGATCGTTCGCCATTCTCTTCTACAGAAACAGAAAAACAAAATCAAATATTAACAAAGTGATTAGAAATGAATGTAAATTAAAAATGTGATTTTACAAAACGCTACCAATTCAGCTTCGCCACCCATTCCACTTGGATTTGCTGTTCTTATTTTGTGGACCTGCGACTCGTAGAATTGTGTTTGTCGATTAATCTTCCCAAAACGACCCGTGATTGCAGACATTGATCTCGTCTTTTCAACATGTTTTTTATTGTACGCACTCATGACTTTTTCCCAAAACGCCTCTCCACTTTGGTCGTTCCCCTTTACCGAGTCGTTAGAAAAATGACAATAAATATAACACAAATCCTTATCTTCATCGCCAGACCATGGAGCAGAAGAATGGAACGATAGAGGGGGGGCGGTTTGGGGAATTCCACTTTGAAAGGGTTGAGAATCTAAGTCCCAGCTATCCATATTCATCGCTTCGGTATATGATTGAAATGGATGAGACATACTTTCAATATTAAGGAATTGAGAATAAATTGTAATAGAAGAAGAGAAGTGTGTATTACAATCTGGATAACATTCTGATATATGTAGTGAAATCATAAATATGACCGTTTATAGCCGTTGTAATTGAAATATGACCGTTTATAGCCGTTGTAATTTGAAATATGACCGTTTATAGCCGTTAGGGGTGAAAAGGGGGGAAATATGGCCGGTAGGGATGGATATTTGGGGGGGGGGGGGGGGGGTTGGGCGCCCATTTAATGGGCACCCAAGCCCAGTTCAGGATCCTGAATCGGATCCTGAACGACTGAAAATCTTTTTTGCTCAAATTCAGCAAGTAATTGGACGATTGGAGATGCCCTTAGATGAACATATTTTAATATGTATATTTCACTTTCAATATATATATTTTACCTCTTCTGCCACTAATACATCCAGATAAAAAATTGACAGTCAGCGTACTGAATTGAAGCATAGATAAAATATATAAAACATTTAATGTACGTAAGCGTTCATCCTCAAGTAACAAGGAGTAAATCCAATTGTTGGAAAATATTTTATTGTTAGAAAGGAAAAAGTGACATGATTATAGCATTTCTAAATTACATAATCCCACCATTTCATACAAAATCATATTGTTAATCTGTAATCAAATCAACCAGCTTACAATTTCAACCCAAGTAACAAATCCAATAATTTTACCTACAACTAACATCATTAAACAGATATATACAAAAAGTGAAGAAACATAAAGAAACACATACCAAGCCCTTTGAAGTAGCATGAGGAATAAGAGTCAGTCCCATAAGTGACGGTTTGCTCACAAATACATTAACATCTGTAGGTTTCAATCTCACATGCGGTTGCATATTTATGCGAAGATCCTCGAACCAACCCGAATAAATCAACCTAAAGCTCCAAATATTTTTCATGGGTTCCTTCGCTATTTATCAAAAAATAAATTTAAAATAATCGCAAGTGAGAAAATAATTTATATGGAACAAACAATTCTAATTAAATAAGCATGAAATGAATACGATCCTACTACGTCATGAAGATCCTCCTTTTTGCATTCAAAGTCATCGTTCACCCTCTTCTCTTATTCATGGGTTCTAATTTGGATTTCGATTTAAATTTGAAACTGGATTTAGTTTTCGATTTGGACCTCGCTTCTAGCTTTCGATCTGGATTTGGAAGCAGTGGGGCGGGGGAAATGAACGATACTGATGTTATAGTGGAACTATGGGCATAGAGGTGAAATTTGGGGTTTGGAGCCAAATATTTGAGTTTGGAGAAAAAATTTGGGTTCCAAGCGAAATGAAAACTTATATACGCCAAAGAAAGAAATATAAAAAATATATTTAAATGCATATGGAAACAGTATTTTATGTCATACACAAGTTACATTACAATTTTTGAATTTTTTGAAATTTAAAATATTTTATGAAATTTTAGTTTTACTATTTTTAAATTTTATGAAAATTTCAAAATTTGGTTTTTAAATCTATCAATATTTTTAAATTTGTTTTACAAAAGTTATTTTTTTGAAATATTAAAAGTAATTAATAAATTTATTTATTAAATATTAAATGCTAAATAATAAATCTTACTTCTTAATTAGTAAATGTGCGCTATGCTACCTAAGACTTGGAACAACTATGTACCTCTATCTAAAATAGCTAACAAATACTTATTAATTATTTAATTATAAATATTTAATAGTAATCATTTAATAATAATTATTAAAATATTACATATCAAATATTACTTTTATTTGTTAGCTATTAATTATTATTTATTACTTCTTAATTATATTCGAATATTAAATATTATGTGTATATTATTAGTTATTAATATTAACTATTAATTATTAATATCGATCATTATACATTTAATATTTATTAAAATTTAATAATTATTTATTTAATAGCAATTACTTAACTATAATTATTAATTATTTAATATTAGTCGTAATTACTAATTATTTAATATTAGTTACCGAAATTTAATTATTATGTATATATTACCAATTGCTATTTATTATTAAATTATCATTTCTGAAAACGCTGGTAAAATTCATAACGCAATACATTAAGACAAATTACGAAGCAAAAAAGATTGTTTTAGCATACTGCTACAGTACTGATATAGTACAAACTTTGCTACGGTATTTCAGGATCTTACATATTAAATTGAAAATACCAAAACAAATATGGGACATTTTAGAAGTCAAGTATTGATCTAACAATAATTTCTTATTTATAATCCAGTGTAAAGAAAGTCCGAAAAAACGCCCTATCATGACTTTGAAATGGACAAAAGTACACGACTTAAAAGATAGCCAGAAATTACTGTCCTCCTATACCCTTTTTAACCCATGAATGATATTTTTACTTCACTACGTATTCCTTAAACATATGAACCCATGAAAACATACATACAAAACATAAGTAATCCAACACACAATTAATTTAGCCTACCATTCAGGCAATATATCAAGACAATTTTAAAACTTATAAAAATAGCACAAGTGGAAGCAGTATATTCTTCCTTATTCTACGCATTTTAAATATTACACTTATATTATAATGGCAGAAGGTTTTGGAGTAGAGAAGATAATGGATGGAAGAATGAAGCCTGCCTCTTCAACTGAATCCCATCTTTATTTATAGGCTAAGCTGTACACGAGAATGGAATTCAAATCAATTAATTTCAGATTCCAAAATTTTGAAATCCATAGCTTAGATGTCCACTTTACTAAAGTAGGAGACAAACATCTTCTCCTTTGAATCAGTTAGTGTGTTGGGTATTTTGTTCTTTTTTCAAAAGAACTTTATCTTCTACAGCTGATAGTCTTATCAAATTTTCCGGATAACTAAAAAATATATTAATCCAAAATCATTTTACCTTTGTCCTTTCCCATATCGTGGGCCTCTTTTTCCAGCTTGCTGAATATCTCTGCAAAATCTTCATCATTTAGGTCTGAAAATTGATCTTCCTCGTCCACGTCTTTAGCTTTTGATGAAGCCATTGATGTGTCTGAACTTGCATCTTCCTTACCAAGATTTTTTTATTAAATCTTTCTTTATTTCTGCAATATAGGCATAAATAATATCTTTCCTAGCGACCATTCCTTTTTGCATCTTCAATTTTTTGATAATATGTTGGAACAGGCTTGTAGTTCTTTATGTTGAATTACTGATTCCTGTTCCTGATGGAATTTTATCCTTTTGCCTATTTCTGATATCATTTCTTGGCCAAATATCTGACCTGTTTAGTTATCAATTCTGGTTAATTTGTTCCAAAATTTTATACAGAAACATCTGTGTAAACAAGGAATTTCCTTGTTGGTATATCCTATTTTCGGTTTCCATTTCCAAATCCAAGGAATGGAAATTCAATAAAGAAAATTATTGTCATGCTCCTGATATCATTAAATATTGTTTAAGGTTACTTAATCTTGGTGAAACATCAACCCATTTTGAATATAATCTTTTTAATTTTTCTGGAAGAATATCAAGTGGCGGTCCATATTTTGTCCGCCAGTCCATAAACCAATTTGGTATTGGTCGTTTATAAACTTCCTCGTAAATTTTTGTAAACCATGAATGTTTCCATTTATTATTTTCATAGAGAAGTGCTTTATGTAGTGCTTCTACATAGTCCCAATAATTATACCTAATAGAAATCTTCTTATCAGGTAAAAACATCTCATTTTCTTTAAGGGTAGACAACCCCCATTCTTTAGGCATTATTAGCCTTTTAATAATTATTTTACTGAAACTATAAACATTCAGGTCGCCTGCATTAAAATGGGTTATTTCACAGGTCTCAAAGGCTTTTATTATTACCTCATACTATGCCTTTTCTTATATGCTGTGACAGTAAATGGTGAAGTATCAAGATACCTTTGTAGTAGGTTCCAGGGATCATTTTTCCTTTTTTATATCATCAAATACTAAGAGAAGTATGATTTCTCTATGTGGATTTTCCACATAAGTGGTTATATTTTCTTCAGCTTCTTCATTGCCAGTTATGCTAGCATATGATGACGAACCAGATTGGCTATCGGCCCTTTTTTTCTTCTTAAATTCTAAAAATTCCTTGAATAAAGGATTAGATTATTATTCCCTAAAGTGGTTGTCAAATTCTAAGCAAATAGTTTTTTATTTCCATGTTAGGCCAAGAGGATATTTCCTCTACTCTTTTCTCTGAAGAAGGAATTACCCCTTTCTCTGGGGGTCATTGTCCTACAAAAATTCGCGAGTTAAAAAATCAGGAAGACTATTTTCTTCACCTTTTTTATTAAGGATTTCAAAATCAAAAGGTGCTAGATGAGCTTGCCATCTGGCAAACATTTGTTTTGATACATCATGTTTAAAATCTTTATTAAACAATATTTAGTTTGGTTTACAATCAGTTTTTATGATAAATTTTTGATTATATAAATTATCTTGAAATTTTAAAATACATTTAACTATAGAAAGAATTTTCTTAGCTATGATTGCATAGTTCTTTTGATTATTAGTCCATTTATCTGAGTGAAATCTGACAAAATATTCTTGTTTTGTTTTTGGGCATTTTTGTTTTAAAATTCCACCAAATTCTGCATCTGATGCATCTGCCTCAATTATCTTTCCCAATTTGGATTTGAAAGAATTAAACAAGGAATTTTTTTACCTTTTCTTTTATTGTTTTAACAGTTTAAGTATGCTGTTCCGTCCATGGACCTAGATTCTTTTTTAATCTATCATATAAGATAACAATATCTGTAGCTAAATTAATATAATAAGAAGATATATAATTTAAGCTACTCAAAAACTTTTGTAATTGTATTTTATCTATAGGAATTATTTTTCTTTTTTTCAATATTATGGCCCGAAAATCTCACATTTGTTTGAAATAAAGACATTTTTGTTCTTGATATTACTAAGCCATTTTGAATAATGATTTTTCTAAAAATATCTAGGTGTTTAAAATGTGTTTCAATATCTTTAGAAAATACTAGAATATCATCAATATAAACTATAATAAATTCACAATATGGAGTAAAAATGTCATTCATTATTTTCTGAAATTTCGAGGGAGCATTTTTAACCAAACGACATTATTGTCCATTCATAATGTCCAATTAGGACATTAAAAGCAGTTTGGTATTAGCCAGATATTGAAATTTAGATCTGCCAATAGCTATATTTTAAATCAAACATAGAAAATTGTGGCGGAATGGTATAGCATATCCAATAAATCCTTTTATTAGGAATTAGATGCCTAATCCATTTAGAACCTTATTAAGGGGTTTGTAATTTATTAGTAATCTGGATACCCTCTTTCTTGTTCACTATGTTTGTTTACATAAAATGCAGTACATGACCAAGGTGATTGAGATGGTTTTATTAAACCTTTTTGTAATAATGATTCAATTTCTTTTTTGCACAATTCTAAATATTCAGAATTCATTTGACATGGTCATTATTTAGTAGGGATTTTCTTTTCATCAAAATTTTCTACATATGGAGTTTTTCCTCTATATGTAATTTTTTCTTGTAATTTTGTATTTTGGAGTTTTTCCTCTATATTATGATAAATGACTTCTTATTTTAGAAAATTTAAATGATAATTATTTTGGGTCAAAAGATCTTTTATTTCATGCAGAGCCTTTGCAAAAGGTTTGGTTATAAATTCAAAAGTAATTGGCTTCTTTTCACATATCCCTGCTATTCCATTTTTATCAATATTTGTTGTAGGATAAATTTTATCCATGAATGGTTTAACCCTGTATTTTGTGATTTCTTTTGTATATTTTAATTATTTTAATTAAATTTTGATTTAAAAACTTATTTTTTTTATTTTTAATGATTAATTTTGTTACTTTAAATATAAAATTTAGTTTTGATATGAATTATCATTCCAAAGCATGTCTAAAAAGAATATTTTCCAAAAAGTGAATTTTAATTTTGACTTTTAATTTAAATTTTTAAAAGTTTGAAAATTTAAATTTTATCTTTTATTATGAAAGTACATAAAATTTTAAGAACACTGCTTTTCGTTTCGTTGAAAACGGATTTAAATTGCAAAAGTTATACTGTTTTCAATATTGTGTGTATATTGGGTTATTCAGCAATAGTCTTTATTTTAAATTTTATAAATGACATTTTATTTGATATATATTATTCCAACTTGTATATTTATGTTATATTATTTATACTTTGACTTTTCGATATTTTTAAAATGATAATAGAATTTTTCAAAAATTTACTGTATTTATTTCCTATTTTTTTAGGCTGTTTTCTTATTTTCTGCTATTTTCTTCATTAAAATTATATTTAAAATTTTTTATTTGTTTTGTGAATGTACTTTTATTTTATATTATTATTTAGGTTTAAAAATATATTACAAGCTCATATGAATTTTCTAAAATTTATTTCATGTAATTTCAAATTTTCTAGACTAGTTTACTATTTTAGCTATTTTCTTTAATTTAGCTTTATATATTTAATAAATATTATATATATATTTATATTTTGATAAATTTTCGAAATCTTATCTGTTATTATTATTAATTCCAGAATATCAAGTTATGTAAGCAAATTTAAGAAGTTTGAAAGGTTTAAAGGCTAAGAAACGTAATGTCGTTTCACGTTTCTTTTACAGTTTCTTTTGTCATCAATTCATCAATTATTTTAGCCACTCCTTACTTTATTTATTTATTTTATACATTCTCTTTTATTTGCTGTATTTATACTTTATTAATATTAATTTTATATGTATTTTGATTAAAAATAGGTTTTTCCAAAGATTATTTGGGTTGTTTCAATTTATTTAGCCTAGTTTCACATATATTGATATTTTCTTTATATAAATTATATAATTTAAAATGCATTTATTTATTTTTATTATTTACATTATTTCTGAGATTATTTATCTATTTTATCAGGTTTTTTATGTATTTACAAAATAGAAAAGAGAAATTTGAAAGGCCTTAAACTTTCTATCTTCCTATGGGCCTTTATAGTCCACCCTTTTACTTTTAACCTAACCTTTCACCAATTAACCCTAACTATTCCTCATTTTTTTTTCTCCAGACGACTTCCTCCTGTTCACAAATTTTCAAAGCTCCAAAATGCTAAAAATCATGGCCTCCATCTTGAAGAAAAAAATTTAGGTAAATTCCTCTTTTCTTTCTACTTTTTCTCCTATTTCTATGCAAATTTGCCTTGCTTTCTCCCCTGATTGGAGAGGCTTTCCCCCTTGCTCCACGGCCACCACCCCCTTCCATATCTTCCCGACCATCACCACCATCTAAGCCTACAGCCATGACCATGGCCGAACACCCCTTGATGGTCAAACTCTTCCAAATGCAATCAAAAGCCTAAATCTATGCTTGTTTGGCCTTTTCTTGCTCATCCACTTCAACCACCACCCTAACCACCACCATAGCAGCAACCACCACCTCTGACCTGATCATCACACACCCCTCCAACCTCTGTCCAGATCTAAAACATCAAGAGCCGATCCAAACAATGCATGTAGACGAGCCTTGTGGTGCACCAAAACAACACTATGTTGCCTAGTCTCTTGATATTCTTATGTTGTAACTTCCTCCGCATGTTCTAGCCTTTATGCCATGCATTCCTATGATCAAACCTGAGCCAAAGTCATGTAAAACCTGACCTAAATAAACCCCTAGGTCGTGCAAAAGAATAGAGAAAGCAAGGCAAAAGTCATTGCATTCATATCTCTTTTTATTCCTTTTTATTTCAAAGTTATTTCATATCTAGTTTTATTGAATTTGTGTTTGTTTGGATATTTTGTTTTGGGTTGTAACACAAGTTCTAAGCTTTGATCTCTTCCCACTTGAGCCTATTGTTGTGTCATCGTGCCTTCTGGAATCAGTTGTGTCATTGGTATTGAAATCTCCAGCCATAATAGGTGAGTAAAACTCACACGACGTTTATACTTATGCAGTTGTGAAACAACAACAATTGAATGTGTAGAATTTTATGTGATGTTATAACTGACTGTGATTATTTATATATGATGTTAAACCTGTTAAATTTCATGTCATATCATCTGTTATTATATATATGTTGTTACTGTTCATTCATATCTGTTTATCACCATTGCAAGTTCCCTGTAGATTAGAACCACTATGAGTTGAAATGATACATACCCGAACAGACTTTAGAATAGGGAAAAATCGTTATGGGATGAAATGATAGGCCTGAATGATTTTCAAATTTATTTCTTTTACTTGGGACTGCGGGTTTGAAATGATAAAACCCGGATTTTTCTTTGTAAATTACGGGTTGAAATGATATATTACCCGTATCACTTTACCTAGCGTAGAAAATTATATACAGGCCCGTAGTTAAAATATGTTTTTCTAAAATGTTTAAAATATTTTAAAAATGTAATTATTATAATATTTTGATTTGAAATTTATTAAAAATAAATTTTGTAAAGTATTATTGATTTTCTGAACAATTGTAAGTGAAATGAATTAATGAAAAGTTAGAAAATTTTGAACGTAAGTTATTTTGAAAAATTTGATTTAATTATAATTGGAAATTAAATTGAATATGAAATTATGATATATTTATGATAATTTGAATTTAAATGAATTAAAAGTGATTTTATATCATATTAATGATTTTTAACAAATTTGAAATGTGAAATGAAAGAATATTTTAAGTTGAAATTTTGAAATATAACTAAAATTGAAAATTTATGAAATTGACTTAAAAGTGAACTTTTAGTTAAGTAAATAAAAATAAAATTAAGTTATATTTGAGAATTTGAACTTAAGTGTTAAGTTGAAATTTAATGCAATGGATTTAAAATTGAACATTGCAATTTAATAAGCGAATTATTATTAAATCTTGATTTTTGAATGGAAATTTAACTTTATACGATCATGAACTTGAGGAAAAATTAAATGATGTTATAAATGTGAAAATGTATGATTTTATAAGTTAAAAATGTTTTAAATAAAAAATATAATTGGTTGAGAAATTATATTGAATATTTGAAGTTAATTGACTGTATTTTTGAAATGCTATTAATTACAATGTAAATGATATTATAACATTTGAAAATGCTGTAGTTGATGATAATGAACTAAAAAGCTAAATTGAATTAAAAGCTATTATAGCAATTTTGTAAGTGCTATAAATTGTTGAATTTAACTAAGTTTATTCGAAATTTAAGTAAACCCTATTACAACATTTTAAAATGTTGTCGTTTGTTAAATTGAACTGTTTTGAATGTATTTTTCCGTAGCGTTTTCTAAATGCCACGAAAAGTGAATTTTCACTGCTTTGATAAACTTAAGTGAATAAATGAACTTTGGAAGTCGAAAATTTTGGAAATTTAATAATTTAATTTTTAAACATAATAACTTCATTTTAATGATTAAAAATGATTTTTGGAATATATACTGTTTTGAAATATGGATTGAAATGATATTTTAAATTGAATAAAATAAATAATGATTTGAAATGAATGTGGTTTAAAAAAGATATGATATTTTTATATATTAAATGATTGAAATGTGGTTTTGAAAACATACGATATGTTGATATATTAAAATGGTTTGAAAATGGAGTTTTGAAAGATATGATATTTTGATATTAAAATGATTTGAAAAGAAGATCCGAAAGATATGATATTTTGGAATGATTTAATCTTTATTTTGATAAAGATTTGGGTTGAAATAATATTTTATTTTGAAGTATAAATATTGTTTTAAAAGTTTATAACTACAGGTTATAATAACGATTGGTTGTTAAAGAGACCGGGATCGGATATTGTCTTATAGCCGGCCAATACCGAAAACCACTTTAACAACTGTGTACGCGGTGGAGATTCCAGAATGAAGTAGGATGGTGGCGACGTTCTTGAGGTATATTACGTGGACCCAACTCCCGTGAGTTGGCATATATGACTAAAACAGGAGCTATACCGGGCTACACAAAGGGTCGCACCCTTTCATCGAGCATGCTCCATCGGAAACCATTCTATTACTGTTGTGATTCGATTCGGTGGCGCCACTTTGATTCGGGGGTATTGTTCGAGGTGGGCGGAAGCTGCTGGCTTGCCATCACCACCGGTCCGGGAGTGCAAACGCTGTATCCACCCTGGCATTGCCTCGCGTGCCGTGTCATATCCTTATATCGAGCCCACTACGATTTTGGTTTTAAAGATCCGACCGCGTTAATGTTCACCATCCCCTTAACGCTATTTTCTATATGATTATACTTTACTGATTAGACACTACTGTATATAGCGTATATTACTACATAGTAAATAGTTTAACGGATCCTTAGAGGATGGGCAGTCCCAAGCGTCTTCTAAGTTACTTGTATCTTTGCTACAGTTCACTTGAGTTGGTTTACATTGTATAAGTATGTATGTCCTGACTCGAGTGTTTGTATTTTTATTTACGCTTGGGTCAGCCCGAGTTATTCACAGATTTGGATTTCCACTTTCTGGAGATTGGAATCGTTGGAGATTATCTACTTGTCAAGTTTCATCTTTTCAGTTCGGTTGTTCTATTCAGCTTGTACTTGGTTATCATATTTAAACTTCTGTTATACTTTATTTCTTCTATTGTATCTTATGTAACTCTGATATATTTATATAGTAGCTTCATAAACTACTATCTCTTTTACTTCCGCTGCATTATTATTACTCTGTGTCTGTGATTTGTGATTTTTATTTACTGTATATTCTGAGATTTGCCAAATTTTTTATTTACAACGCGGTATTTTAAGCAATTCAATTCCGGCATGAGTGTCTACCTATACACTTATAATGGATGCGAATGGTTGAAAATACCAGGTCGTTACAAATGGTGTTCCAAGTACGACCTGATTAGTGATATCTTTTTACTAATAAATAGCTTGTAGGAATACAAATTTAATTTTTCATATATAAGCATGTGGCAATTTAAACTTAATATCGAGTTTTTCTCCACTTGCAAGACTCATGGTAGTTTTATAAAAATTACTAGTTGGAATTATTCCTTCTTGAATTATATTCATATCCACACCACTATCTACAAGCATAGTTAATTCCTTTTTAAAATGATTATCAATTAAAAGAGTTATTTTAATAAACCATTTTTGAGATATAACAATGAAAGAAATTCTTCTTGTTTTGGAATTTTTATTTGAGAGCATTCATTTGATTATTTCAATAGGGATAATTTGTTTTGCCTGTTCTAGAAAGGAGAGTCTATAATCAAGATTTCTATTTTCATTTTTTTGTGATTTGAATTTCCTTTTTAAGGTTTTGGATTTCATTATTAAGATCTTCGGTGGTAGAAAGATATTCAATCCTTTGTCTTTCTTTTAAAGTTTATGAACTTCATTCATAGAATATGGGTTGAACTACCGATATTTTGAAATGTCTCAGTTAATGTTCATTATTTTTGCTTGTTTCTAGAATATTCCATCTAATTTATCATTTTTGATCATAACTCCGGGTCTTTAACTAATTTTAAAAATTCTATAATATTATTATTAGCTAATACATTTGTATTTAAATCTTGAAATTGTGTGAGGATTTTATAAAATTCATTCTTTTTATCTTCACTACTTATTATTAGGTTTAGACAGAATTCTCACTCTCTATGGGATTCACAACATTCATTAGATTCTGATGATTCTTCATCAAGAACTTTAAGTTTTGCAGAAGTGATTAAATAATCTGAATCATTTTCAGATTCTATTTCTGAATTATTTTCAGAACTAGAATTTAATAGAAGTTTTAATAATGTTTCCTTTAATTCATTATTAGCTTGTAAATTATTAGTTTTCTTTTTTAATTTACATCTACTAGCATAATGTCCAACCTTTCCACATTTATAAAAGTGGATGATTTTATTTTTCTTTTTATTTAATCTTTCTTCTTTTCTTTGAGCCTTTTGCTTTAACTTTTTATGAGAATAAAATTTCTTCTTTTTACCAAAAGATTATTTAAATTTATTATCTTTTCTACGAGATTTTTTTATGCTTGGAATATCCATTCCAAATTGACTACAAAATTGTCCTAATTGATTTCTTTTAGTTAAATTTTGGCGTTTTATTTGTTGATTTAGTTTTATTTCATTACATAATGATAAACCTTCTTGAGTATGTGTTCCAATAAGTTTACCATAAGTATAACTTTCATAAGGTATATTTATTTTATCCTTTCTTAGAGACTTCCTTACCCTTTTTGCAAATAAGGAGGGAAGTCCATCGATAAATTTTGATTTCCAGTGAGAGCTATTACTCTCTGGTAATTCCATTACTCTGTTTACAAATGTATCTTTGTACAATCTAAAATCTGTTAACGTTTTACATCTTAAATTCTATAAAAGTGTACAAACATTTTCATTATTATCTGATACCCTTCCAGTAAAATGCTCCAGAATGGTAACTGTTAAAGTATACACAACATTTTGGACAATTTGTCCATCTTCTTGTTTTACTATGTTGTAAATTTTATTTTTATAAGATGTAGGAAGATAATTATCCCACCAACCTTTAAGTTGGCCGGTAAAACCAGCAACCATCATTCTTGCAATAGTAACATCATTATTACCATTACTTTTGCAAATTGTACTATACATTAGCATACGATGAGCTATGTTAAATATATATTATTCACTAGATGTGTCAATATTCCATTCATATATACTTTTCCCATTATAGCTATTATTGCTAATAAAATCTGGTTCTTCAGGTAAAGTATCCATAGAAGAATGTCTCCTATAGTAAAATAATTTTTGGGAAGGCTTGTATGCATATTTCTCAAGCATATTTATTTCATCTTGAACTATTTTGTTAAAACTATTTTGTTGATAAGATTCTTCTTCAAGAGTATTTAATCTGAGATTATCCATTCTTTCTTTTAGGAATTTTTCTAAGTCAGATTCTGATCTTAATTTGAAAACCTTTTCTAATCTTGATTCTGTTTTTAACTTTCAACCCCTAATTTCAGGGGAAGTTGAAGGTTTGAAGTTGCAATTACCTCACTTACTTCTTCAGTTGTAATTGTAATAGTAGGTTTTACATTATTAATAGCAGAAAATATTTTTTCTATTTTGTTATGTAATGAAGTAATTTGTTCACTAATAATAGCTAAATAAATATTTACATAATTTTGTTGTTCAAATATTGGTTTATTTGTCTTATAGTAATTTGTAATGTATCATTTTCTAATATTTTAGAAAATGCAATTAAACTTAAGTACCACCATTTTTTTCTATTTGAAAAGATTGTTGAGGAGGATATACCACCTTTAGCAAATTTCTACTTGAAAGTTTATAATCTCTTTCTATTACGGAAATATATTGTTCGATATAATTTGTTGTAAACCATGGAACGAAGGGAAACATTATATTTCTTTCAGATGTGAATTTATAGAATTCATTTTAAAAATATTTCCGTTCTTCTTTTGAATTTTTTTTAAGAAAATCATTTCCTAAATGGTCCCCATTTTGGAAAATTAAACTCAAATTTATTTTTTTATCTGGCCTGAGAGCCAGGGCTAAAATCTATTTTGGTCATATAGTCCATTAAATAGATAAATTCGTTTCTGATTCGGTTATATCCACTTCTTGATTATTGTAAATACCTTTTACAATATTATTCCTATTCACATATAATTTTTCGACAAGGTGGTCATTTAAAGATCCATCATCAGATGATTTTCTTTCAGTTTCTCTAATTTAAGATGTGGATATTCTTGATGGAGATTCAAACAGTATAATCAAAAGGTGAAATATGAGAGTAAAAATATTTTGTTTTTGATAAATATGTTTTACTAGAACTAGGTCTAGGGAGATTATTATGCATTTGTATTTGAATAGTTCCTTTAGAGGTTTGTATAATATTGGTAATACTATTATTTGTTACTGGTTGTAAAGGAACAACTCTTTCTAGTTTTCAATTCTTTAGAAGAGGAATTTCCTCTCATTTTATTGACCTTCTTGTAGTTATACTAGACTGACTAAAATTTCTCCATTAAAATGGTTTCATTTAAAGGTTCATCAACCAATTTATATTGGCGGTTTAGAGTATATAAAAGCATATAGTAAATTCTATAGCAAATGCACGTTACTTCAGATCTTGGAATATATTATATCCATGGGTCTTAACATTTAAAGTAATAGCTTCTAAAATATTAACATTAGATAAAGAAGGTTGTAAATTAGGATAAATATTAAAATAAACTGGAGAACGTGCCAAACTTGACTGTATTAGTCCCATTAATGATTTTTTCCGATCTAAATTTCTACCATCTCTTAAAGCAGCTATTAAACTTTCCGGCAAACCTTCAAGGTTAAAGGATTAAATGCAATTTGTATTAAACCCATGTGAATAAATTTGTGTGTTTGCATATAAGGTTGTAAATCTTTTTCACTTAATAGTTTAATAACATTTCTTCATTATCAAGTGAAATTGACTCTTCTATAGCTTTAACTACTCGTTTTAAACCGAGTTTTTCAAAATATAAAATTGGTATATTACCTTAGGTTCAGTTTTTGGGATGTCCACTTATTTAGTAAATTTAAATTTTGGGGAATTTCATATTCTTGTTTAAAATTGTTTTTAACAGTATCTCTTTTCCTAATCATATCCATTTTTATTAATTATGCGTTGAATTATTCTGAAGCTATATGCACATATGTAGCTTTGATACCATTTCTAAAAATGCTGGCAAAATTCATAACGCAATACACTAAGACAAATTACGAAGTAAAAATGGTTGTTTTGGCATACTACTACAATACGAACTTTGCTATAGTGTTTTGAAGATCTTATGTATTAAACTGAAAATACCAAAACAAATATGGATACATTTTACAAGTCAAGCATTGATCTAACAATAATTTCTAGTTTATAAGCCAGTGTAAAGAAAGTTAGTAAAACGCCATATCATGGCTTTGCAATGGACAAAAGTACACGACTTAGAAGATAGCCAGAAATTACCGTCCTCCGATACTGTTCTTAACCCGTGAATGATATTTTCAGTTGACTACGTATTCCTTAAATATACGAACGCATGAAAACATAAATACAAAATATAAGTAATTTAACACACAATTAATTTAGCCCGCCATTCAGGCTATATTCAATATATTAAGACAAATTTAAAACTTACAAATAAAAGCTTACAAAAGATAGCACAAGTGAAAGCAGTATGCTCTTCCATATTATACATACTTTAATATTACATTAAATTATTTAATATTAGTTTTGGTTATTAACTATTAGCATTAATTATTAACTTTTTAATATTAGTTAGTGAAATTTAATTATTATGTATATATTACCAATTGCTATTTATTATTTAACTATTAGTAGTTACTTTTTATTATTAGTAATTAGTTATTAATTATTTATGATTTTTTTTATTTAATTACTTATTATTTATTATTTAATTACTAATAATTATTTAACACTGTTCGTTGATTATTAATATTTGTTACATATTAATTATTGAAAAGTAACTAGTGCGAACCTATGCTTCGCATACAGACCGCACTCAACCTCTTATCGTCATAACATATTTAAATGATTTATATGGTTCATTGATTAAGAAATAGTGATCTTTTCTATCAATTTTCAAATAAGTTTGCATTTTGTCTAAAACTTGTGTATAAATCTTTGAAAACAGTAATGCAGATAGTACTTGTGCTTGATAAACAATTGCAAAATATCGAGCAAAAATGATTTCAAAGATAAAATTTCTACACAATACACATATAAATTCATTGTGTGCATTGGCTGTTGCTCCATGCATCAACTGTATTATATGTAACTTCATTTGGTGAGATACCTTTATCAATCATTTCCTTTAATGCTTGATGTCGTTGGTTCCATTTGCTTCTTCGGTAATAATTATCTATAAGAGAAATGCAGGTAACAAAATTTGGTTTACACCTGACCATTGATCCAAAAATGCCAAAAGCAACGTTGACATGATTCATGAGAACGCAATTGTTGATGATGATCCCATAACTGACTATGTCTAGGAACACATTATGCAGCATCATATTATTGTAGAATGATAAGATTAGAGGATAAAGAGATTTATTTCTGTTTTGAACAATTCTTGTAAAAAATATGCTAAATCTAAAGCATACATATTTTATGTCTGAAGTGTTAGAACTAACAACCATTATTCAACAATATTTATTTTAATGTGAAGAATATCATTGTAGTTCTTTTACAGTCAAAGCAAATTCAATATAATAAGAAGCATATAATTGTATTTAATGCTTTTGAGCTTTCTGGTTCCATTTCTAATTCCATTTCTAATTCCATCTAACATTGTTACTGTATTTTGATAATGTTGGATTTCATTAGACTTGACTGCAATCTGTGAAAGTAGAATCAGTGGCTAGAAATTTTCAAAACAATCAACGACATAGATTAGTTAAAGGAAATAAAGTCAAACGGATAATATGAATAATCCAAAAAACTATGATATTAAAAAAATTATTTTTAGCTATCAACAATGGATATCATTGGAAAGCATATTAAATTTGAGATTTAATAGTGAAATCGATTCTTAATCCAGTTAATGTAGAAAAATCACATTTCAAAGTTTGGAATAGAAAGAAATTAAAAGCGTGACTGTTCATTTTCCAAAATATGAAGGAGGCTTGTGTGCTCTTGAAATCTAAATCAATAATAATAGCATAGTATAGATTATTAGTATTAATAGTAATTATTTCATATTTAAATTTCATTGTTAATCATTATTATTTAATAGTAATTATTATTTATTATTAATCATATTTTGTTTACATTTTATGAATATTTTTATATTTATTATTAAAACAGTCAAAATTTTAAAAAATTTGAAATTTGAAATATATTTACCAATTATAATTATCAATATTAAATACTAAATAATAAATATTATTTCTGAGCTTCCATGTATTACTTCTAAATCGTTAATTATTAAAAATTAAAAAGTAAATTATTTATTAAGTAGTAAATAACCATTAAGTTGTAAAATAATTATTATTAATAATTAATAATTATTAGATATTCAATTATAATAAATTGTTAAATATTAATTATTAAAGGAGTAAATTAATTAAATGTTAAAAATTAATTATTAGTTACTAATTATTTAATAGCTATTATTTAATATTAATTAACTACTAATTATTAACAGTTATTATTAATTATATTTATTAATTATTAAATGTAATCAGTAAACTTTAACTGTGATTTACTAATTATAAAAATTAACAATAATAATTTATGAATATGTTTAAATTTACTTTATAAAATTTAAAAATTGTAATTTTTTTAAGCTATTAAATATTAAATATGATTATAGTAATAATTATTAAATGCCAAATAATAAATATTATTCTTCATTATTAAAGGTTACTTATTAATCACTAATTGTTAAAAATTAATTATTAAATAGTAAATATTAAATATTGGTCTTGATTATTAATGATTAATTATTACTTCTTAATTATTTCATAGTAACTATAATTATTTATATAATTGATATTATTTATTTAATATTGCAACAAGCAAAAAAAGAGTTCTAAAAATTGGCATATATTACAACAGATAAAAGAAAGGGTTGTGAAATTGGCATTTATTACGATGGGCAAAAGAAAATGCTTGTAATAGACATCTATTAATTAAAATTGGCAATAGGAAAGAAGTGTAGACAAAAATTGGCATCTTTACTACAAGCATCTTTTACAATATGCAATAAAAACGTTTTAATAGATATCTATTACAACTAGCGAAAGAAAAGAGTTGCTGAAAAGTGAAATTTATTACAATAGGTAGAATAAAACCGTTATAATAAGTCTCAATTACAACTGATATTTTTTGACTATTGTAAATACGCTGCCGTAGTTGCGTTTTTTATAGTGTATTTTCTTCTAATGATTCAAATTTTTATTTCTTTGAGGATGATAATAATTAGAGCTAGTCTTCGGTCTAACTTTCATGAATTAAAGAAGGTGAGAAGTTAACAAGGAAAAATTAAATACAAGAAAAATGGAAAAAGAAATAGGAAAAAAAAGAAAGGATAAAATTAGTAAAAGATGGGATGTGAAAATAAAATTATAGGGTGTAATTCTAATTTACGAAATATCATGGTGGGAAAGGAGGATTAAAAGGTGTTTTTTTTGAAATTGTACTTTATATAAAACAAATCACTGTGACAACATATCACTTGTCAATAAACATTCGAATCATGCTACATGGGTTTCGAACTTATTACCTTTCGCACCAAAGTCGAGTCACTTAACCATTGAAACAATGATGCTTATCATTAAAAGGTGTTAACAGACATTGTCAAAGCATATAGTTATTTTTTCGACTAGTGCCATCCAAATTAATTTACCCTTTAACAATTTTCTTTATTAAACCTAAAACTTAACTAATAATAATTGAATCCATGTTCATGATAAATATAAATATTTACGTTTTCATGTAATATACAAGAGATATTCAACATCTATTTTATTTAGTATAATTTGGAGTTTTCCTTCCATTGTTTTCTTATTTATTAAATAACTACCTATTTTGTCTCTCTCTTAAAAAATGAATCCAACTAATATTTAGCAAAACACTAAATGGTCAAAAGTTTTTGGGAATTATGCAAGGCATAAAGAGGAAAAATACTGGAACCCTTTGGCTTCTATTTTTTACCATAATTTTTGTCTCTAGCTCAAATTTCGTAAACCCTCTCTTTCAGGCTTGTAGCACAGTTCGAAAACATTATATTAGATGAAATATTTTGTTTCAAATACCCCAATAATTATGATACTTGTCAATCATTATAGTTTGGAGAATATTCTTCATCACTCCAAGTGGAACAATTGCTTGATTATTTCTCTTCTCCCCTGTTTAAAAGTCTAATTCTATTGAACCCAAAATAGTACTCAATATAGCTCTCGAGGGTACGACTGTTGGTTAGGAAATGCGAGGCTCACATGCAAGGTCGATTGTTCAATCCGTACTAATTGCATCCTTGTGGGAATTGAACAAAGTTCCAGAAATAAAAAATAAAAACTCAGTATACCCTTACATTTCGTAAAACCTAAAACCCCAAAAATGTCGAGTATACCCCATTAAATACCTAAATTGCCCTCTTTATTTCTTCTTGAATTCGTCTTCCTTAAATTAATATTCAGTATTTCAAAATATAAACATGATAACATAATTTAGAATTTCAATTCAAATTAATGTTTTTAATGACAATTTCAAACTAAAATTAAGTAGACTAAATTTGTGGTAGAGCTAAATTTAATGTTTAAGTTCATAATTCATTCTCCTATCGTATTGTATAATCCGCTTCTCCTATGTTTTGTCAAACCATTTGTAGTTGAATCCCATTATCCCTTGTGAGAAATGTGGATTGCGGATCTTAAGGCTAGGATTAACACTAGAGGGGGAGGGGGGTGAATAGTATTAATAAAGAATTACTAAATCTTTTTGAGTTTATGTTAATTTAGACACCGATGTATGCAATATACAGACACAGATATGATCACAGAAACAAACACTGATGCAGAAATAAAATAAAAGCAGTAAAGGAAAGAACACACCGGATTTTACACTGGTTCAGAGTTACCTACATCCAGTCCCGCAATAGAAGTACGGATTTCCTTTCAAAAGCAATTGTACAATTGCACCCTCGGTTTCAAGGCTACGAGGTACACCCTCCAGAATTTCTATCCTTTGGGTAGAGATACTTGATTTCCGGGCCACAAGTTCACCCAATTGATTTACCAAGGCAACAATCACACCTTTTCTCTTTTGATTGATTTTCAAAGCTACAATCACACCTTTTCTCTTTTGATTGATTACAAAAAGCCTATAACTCTGAATAACACTGAGAATCTTATAGAGATAGTGATAGAGAATCAAAATAGAAGTAATCGAGTTTGATTCAATGTTGATTTCGACAGAGTAATGATAAGAACATGTATTAAGAAATGTGGAAGAAGAAGAGGAGTGAAAACCCAGAAAATATGATATAAAATTCGTTGAAACTAACCCCTATTTATAGAAGAACAACAGCCATGTCCATTCATGAAGAGTTATGGCGAATAGACACTTCTTTTGAAATTTAAATTTTAAACTCAACTGACACCATGTTGACATGGGATACTTGGGCATGTCGACATCCCAAAGGATTTTTTGGTGTTTTGATTTTCTTTGATAATAACTTTTATTTTATATTAAAACTATTTTAAACTTTTATAAATATACTTGACTATTGTTAAAATTCATAAGTAAATATAGAGAATAATATATATAGAATTTAACTATAATTTTATATTTAAATCTAAGTATAAATATTTAAAAGTTAAATATATTATATTAACAGATATTTTAAAACTGGGAGTAATTTGACTTTGAAATTTAAGATAAGTTTGAGGCTAAAATTATTAGAGGGTTTTGATGTTTTTAAAAGGAAAGTTTTGAAATCATTTTGAAAAAAGGATATAATTTTGAAAAATCATTTTGAATAAAAAGTTAGCGGATACAAAACAATGTTCCACTAGATTTTTCATAGGTTCCATCCTACTTATGGTTCCATCCCTTTAACAAGCTTGAAGTGGATTCCATTCCACGAATAAATTGGATTTTAAGATGCCAGTGCTTTTCTATGAGTTTTAACAAAATTCCTAATAAAAATACTTAACCTTGAAATTTTGAACTCTTGATAATCTTGATACTCATGAGTCTTCTATCTCGATATCTTGAATCTCTATACTGTGCAGTCTTCATTCTTGGTACTTGCATGGTTAAATTCTGCATATACATACATATCTAAACTTATAATATTAGTATTTATATTTTATAATCTATTCTAAGGTTGTTGTCATCAAAACCATCATCTCACAGACTAACATCCCTTTTTGATTTTGTCTTTGAATATCTTACTTCCTTGCAAACGTTTTTTTAATTTGTAAAGCTTTCATTATTTGACTTTTGATTTGCAATGAATGAGTCAAGGATAGTATAAAGAATAAAGATCTAGTGATGATTTAATGTATAATTTTATTAATATTGACTAGTTATCGGTGAATTTAAGGGTTGATTTAGAATTTATAAATTTAATACCCATGCTTATGAATATATACATTTAGGTTAAATGACATAAACCAACGATACTCATATTTATCAATACATTCACTGTACTACCAATTGACAATATTGCGATATTCATTTGAACAATGAGATAAAAAACATTTCTTGTCACATTTTCTCTATATATAAGTTGCTTAGCCACTTTTCAACAACAGTTGTTAATAGTTATCCTATGCAGTTGAAATTTACACTACCATGAATCCTAAATTCATGATCTGTTAACCCTTCAAAATGCATCTTAATCTAATAGAAAGATTGAATCCACTTAATCAAATTATGGTTGTCAATGAGTAGTTGAAAAATCCAAAATCCGCCCGCATTCGTTTTCAAAAATACGAAAAATATCTGATATCCTTCGATATCTGAAAATCAGATACATATATTTGATATTTGAAAACCTTTTCAGATACGCATATGAATATGCAGTATCCGTATTAGAAAAATATCTGTCTGCTATGGAATAAAATATCCATTTTTATTTTCAAATAATACATAATTGTTAAACTTCAAAAAATTATAAACCAAATTAACTATTCACAAAGTCACTGATTATTTTCATTCTTTGGATTTTTAGTATCAACATCCCATGGTCTGTATTTATTTCATCTACCCTTGTTTACGCTAAACCCTATCTACGTAACCATACCACAAAATTTCGACAGCCGCCTCATTTCAATTTTCAATGGCATACCCAAATTCAAAAAAAAAAAAAATATCATCTTCTCCATCTACCATCGACTTTGACTTTATCTTTACTTCAAACCGTCGACTTTGATTTGACGGCTAGTGTCGATCTTCAAGTCATCGATTTTCAGTTTATGATTAGTGTCGAACTTACGATCTTCAAACCCCCGACTTTAAGCCATCTACATCTACATCTACTTCGATAGTGGTATGATTTTACAGCTATTTTGTTTAGTTATTTAGTACTAATTTTTTGATTTTACAATGGTATGATTTTTATTATCGAACATTTATTTGCTGATTTTATAGTGGTATGATTTCTATTATCAAACATTTATATTATTAAACAGTGGTACTGATTTTACAGTGGTATGATTTTTGTTATCGAATGTTTATATTTATTTACTATGTTATTGTAGATACCTTAAAATGGAAAACACATCTTCAAGTTGTAGTAGCAAACCTATTCCATGTGCTTCCAATGCTAGTGACAACATTGATTTGTCAAAACTCATTGTGCAAGAAACCCAAAATTCAGTGCAACAAAATCAAGAACCTTTAATAAATTTGGATAAACCAACACCTCAAAATGCAAAAGCTTTGAAATCTGAAGTTTGGAAAGATTTTTATAGAGGTATTATTAGAAGGTGATATTAAGGCAACTTGTAAACATTGCTCTAGAGTATTTAATGGAACTAACATATTAGGAACAACTCATTTGAAAAACCATGTAAAAAATTATCCAAGAAATCCTAATTGTAAGAAAATATCTAGAAAACACTCCTGACTATCAAAAGTTGTAACGACCCAGAATTTTTGATAATTAAAATTTGAATATTTAATTAATTTTAAATATTAATAAGTGAATTTATAAGTCGAATAAATTTTATTTCGAATAATTGGATTTAATTGGATAATTAAATCGATAATTTAATATGTTAAATTATGGAAATAAGTGAAAATTGAGTTAAATATGATTGAAAATGATTTGTAAAATTTTATTTTATCATGTTGAAGTTAGAAAGATGTTTTAGAACTTTTAAAATCGAATTAAGAGTTTATTTGTGAAAATTGAATATTTTAATATTTAATCGACTAGTGAAAATAGCCAATTTTTGAACAGTCTCAGAATTGAACGAAATTAGTTCCATTGGATCCGTAATAGTTAGTTATTACCGGATTTCAATTTTCGTAGCAATCGGAGTTACCGTTTGATCGTGGCAGCTCGAAACGCATCGAATTATTTTTAATATTAATTTGGCGAGTTAAAATAGCCATTTTTCAAAAATCTCGGATTTCGACGAAACCAGTTTCATCGGATCCGTAATGTGATATTATTGTATGGTTTCAAATTTCGTGTCAATTGGATTTACCGTTTGTCCGGTACAAATTAAAACGCCTAGAAAATCGTTTAAATCGGTTTAATTTAAATTGAACGTTTATTGCCATATCTCGCACAGATGTCCGAATTAGCTTCCGAAACCTGTTCCATTGTGTCCGGAACGCGGGGTAAACCCTAGAAACGCTAGTTACGGCGCGTGAATCGGAGTTCGGAATTTCCGGAATGAATAGTGTTCGAAATTTCCTATAAATAGACCATCTCCATTCACAAATAAAATAAAATAAAAATAAAACTAAACCCTAATATGCAGCCGCCGCCTCTATAGAAACCCACGGCCAGAAATCTCCCACGTTCTTCCCCTTCGATCTCCTCATCCATCCACTTTCATCGAAAACTTCCAACTAGAAACTTATAGTGGACACCAAGATCCATCTATCCAACGGTCAAGATCGTCATCGGAGTATCATGGTCGCCAGAATCTGGCCGTGAAGTGCACACGTTCGCACGCAAATTTGGAGGGATAGGGGAGGCCGAGTTCACCCTAGTCGCAGCCGAGTGTAGAGCATAGTGAGGCGCTTCAGATGGAGTATCCTGATCGAGTTCTAATTGAGCGAGGAGGTGGCGATTTTAAACCCTAGTTTATGCTATGGGTTCGGCCGTGTTTGTTCCTGCGTGCGTGCGTACGTGAGGGAAGAGGAAGGAGAAGGGGGAGGGGTATGCACGGTCCTGATGCTAGCAAGTGGATCCAACGGTCTATGTTAGAGTAGGTTTAAAAAAAATAAAAGTTTAATTGTAAATTTATAAGTTATAAATCGTGTAACTTCATAAATTCATAACTTTTTCATACGAGGTCGAAAACACGCGAAACCAGTTGCGTTGGAATTGTATGGACGAGCACTACGCGATGAAATTGGATTGGAGTCGTTTGGAGTTAGTGAGAATTTTGGGTTAAATTAAACGTCCGTTTAATTTTATTCGAAATAAATCGCTAAAACGAAATTGAAATCAAGTTGAGAACTTCTCACTCAATCGAATCAGTTTCTTTTTATATTTTAAATAGTTATATTTAAAATATTTGAATGCATGTTTGAATGATGATTGTTATCTATTGATTGTTAAAATAGACATTATGCGCCGTTAGTAAGCGGATGTTATTTATTAAAAACATATACCAC
Organism: Allium cepa; assembly: GCA_030765085.1. Lineage (NCBI taxonomy): Eukaryota > Viridiplantae > Streptophyta > Magnoliopsida > Asparagales > Amaryllidaceae > Allium > Allium cepa. Next base: position 842,664,577 of record CM060928.1, read on the forward strand.
GAATATTTCATAAACAGTGAAATTGGTATTATATATAATAGCAATATATATATATATATATTGGCATATGTATATATTGCAGTTATTGATTTCCCGCATTTGTATAGCGGATGAGACCCTATTGCGCCGTCTATTAAGCGGATAATTTTTAAATCCCATATACCGCGATAATTCCGTACTGGAGCGGAATTGGTATTGTGCTAATGTTTGTGGATGCAGGAAAACAGGTTGGAGGGATCCAACTGGATTCCTCAACAGTATTTATTTGATTTCAGATATTTTGATATTTGATAGACTATCATATCGATATATGATGTCGTTGTTTGTCGTGATTGACTATTTGGTGTGTAGCATCACTAGCCCAAGTTTTGGAACTTTAAAATGATTTTTAAAGTGATTTTGGAAAATATACTATATGTTTGGAATTGATCCATTTTAAATAAATAAACGATATAATTTTTAATGTTATAAAAATTAAGATTTTTGAGAAATATAGTTAAAGGTTGATTTTTGAAAATATGAGGCTAATGATTTTAAAAAAATAGTTAAATTGGGATTTTTGAATTTATTATGAAAAGTTGAAATATAGGATTTATAAAATTTGACTATTTTATAAATCAAAATGGTGAAATTATAAAGGACTTTGAAGACGTTTTAAAATATTAATATAAATTGACTTATATAAAAGATTTATAAATTGTTAACTTATAAATTAAAATATTAAAATTATAAAACGAGTTTTTATAAGTGTTAGAATGAATTGTGAATGAATTTCATAAATGAATGAAATTCATAGAATTATAAACGGGGAAGTTATAAATGGAATTTTATAAGCAGTAGGTTTATAAAATTTGAAAAGTTACTTGAAGAATGGATTTTTGATAAATAAATGAATCTTATAAGTTATAAGATTTATAAATTGGGATGTTTAAAAGAACGATTCTTGTAAACAAATAAATTATAAGTGTTTAACTTATAATATGAATCTTTAGTATATCATTGAGATATGAATTGAGATAGGTTAATAAAGGAATTTATAAAGGAAGTAGTTATAAAACAAATAGAAATAGAATTTATAAACGTTGTTTTATAAATTCGCAAACGACTTATTTTGATAAGTAAATTGTTTTAACTTATTTATGGAGTTATATTCACGTTTTTGACTATGAATAATCCTTTAAAATGAAATGTATAGAAATGATGAAATTTGTTAACATAGTATATTCACGTTTTTGAATAGTGAATAATATGTTAAAGAAATTGTTTTGAATGTGATGTTTTAAATAGAATTAAAACAAGTTAACGATGTTTTAATTGTGTTGAGATTCAAAACCATAGATTTCAACATTTATTGTCGAAATAGATGTTTTCGAGAGTTAGAAGGAAATGGTGGACTATAACACTGTTGTTATAGTAAATGATTTCCGAAAGGAAATGTTTTGTATAGTATTGGGATTTATATATCTATTTTAATTTCGAATCCCTATACTAGTGATTTTGGGTTGTCGTAACGATGTTTCACGCAACATTCGTTTTGGCCCAAATAAATACGTTTAAGTGAATGATTTTCTTAAAGAATGAAATATATACTTAATTTCGATTGAAGTATATTGAATATTTTCCAAGTGTTGAAAATAAATAAAATTTGTGAATTACTTATGAATAAATAAGTATGGAAATGTTTTTCCAATGTGAAATGAAACGTTTAGAGAATTTATCTTTTTGAAGATAAATTGAAAATGAATAAATGAAATCGTATATGCATAGATATTTTAGAATATAAATTCACTATGGAATTTATAAAAGAAAGTGGAATCTATTTAAAAATAAATATTGATTTATTTTTGAAGTGTGAAAACTATATATCTAGTAAAGATATCTTTGGGAAATAAATAATTTGGAAAATTATTTGGAATCTGGTGATGTTGTGCATATCCATTGATAGTTCAATAACCGACTATCAATATTTACCTTTGAAAGGTATTTGTTGTGATTTGCTTGGATTTGAATGCACACTTATTTTTAAATTATTGCGCTCGTTATTCGGATTACCCATTCCGAATAGTGATACGACGTAATGGATAGCATTGAAGATTGGTGTTGAAGACCCGGTATTTGCGAGAGCGATAGGATGACCTGTCGATTGACTCTGCACCGAGTTGCTCCGGTATAGAGTTCTCCATATGTGATGGTGAATCCGATCAGGATTGTGGATATCCGGATTGCAAGGACTTCTTTGTAAGTGCCTTCGGTTCTGTTCGAGCCCGGAACAGACTTGTATGGATTGTATGTCTGACGTTACAAATTGAGATATAAAGCAGATTTCTTTCAAATATATTTCTGTTGGTGGCAGAGAATTTATTCTCTTAGCTTAACACCCTTCTCTGAGACATATGAGCTCAGAGGTTATGTAGTTGAAGGTTATCAGCGATATATTCCCAATTTGGTAATGTGACATGCTGAGTGTTGCTGTGAAATGATCATTTATTTGATCGTCTATCTTGGTGATCATTTCTATGATCATTTGTTGACCCAAAGCATGGCTTTTGTATAAAGTATGTTTTTGTGGACGTGACTTCGTCGAGCCTCACACCCCGGAATGGTCAAAGCAGGAAAGATGCAGCAAGGTTATGTGGGGTAGCGCCCTTTAGGATATGTGCATTTCCTTCTGGAAAAGGGTGGTATCATGGTATGGAGCCCAGATACTTACTCATGTTGAAAACACTTTATGATTGTGTGAATTGATTGCGAGCGCTCGGTGAAAGGTCCCAAAGGACCGGGGGATGGCATATTCGGTCAGTTGTTACTCAGTTAGGGGTAACCCGGCCTTGTGTTGGTAGAGATCCGGTTTGGTTTTCGGGGATGTCCATCCAGGGGCATTCTCATGTGGCAATGGGAAGTTCCTTGGCCTGATCATTCGTTGGAAATCCAAAGAAACAATACGAGACTTGTACGGTTTTAGTTGTATAACCTGCTATGGAATGTGGCGGTAACCTGCTATTGAACATAGTTAGCTATAGTAGGCACAGTTCGGAATGTCTATGCTGGCTAAGATTTATATTCTACTTTCGAAATGAATTTTTTCTACACTATGCACTAATAATAATATCAAATGTTTCTTTTTAAATACGTATCAAGCATCTTTGACTATCATAAGGAGAAATCTCCTCCGATTCTGCGTTTGCATTGTGTGTGTGTGCGGGAGGCCTTATGGTAGTCTCATTTTTAAAAGCATTGCGAATTGACTTTAAAAATATTCATCTATTTTGTTTTTTCAAAGATCATAAACTGTTTTGAGTTCTCACACCAGTCACATGACTGACTCGGAGTTTATTGTTTTCCTTTCTAAACTCTGGGTGCCCACCAATTTCCACACGGGCAGTCAAGAGTTAAGGTTTATCAGGATATTCTGGAGTTGCTGGAGGCAAGCTGGATGGCATGGCGTAATTACTAGTATATAGTATTTCTTTTTCCGTTGCATTGTTTGATGTTGTTGTTGTTGTACACTCTGATGATATGATGTAATGTAATGTAATGTATAAAATGTAATAAATGATATAGTTCTTTGTTTAAAGATTATTCATTTATCTATTATATGTTGTTCCGCTGCGAATTGTGAGATTCTGATATTGTTGTGTTGTGTTCTGTTCCGTTCTATTTTCTATTTTCTACCTTATCTATTTTCTATCTTTTCTGTCTTTTTCTTCTTTTTCTTTTTCTTAAAACCCTAAGTGTTCGGTTTTCCGTCGTTTGATTGCTCGGCAGTCGATAAAGTGAGTATCGATGTTGAATTTTCGAAAGTCGAAGAATCGGGTCCTTACAAAAGTTCTCCAAACAAACAGTTAAATTATCGAGTTGGAGGTTTGATCATAACAGAATTCGTATGTGTTTTGCACATGTGGTCGCTAAACACGATTATCCATTTAAATAACCGAACATGTTTATTTTCTGGAATATGTTAAGAGTATAAATCCAACGGTTATGTTCCTTTCTAGAAATACTGTTCGATGTGATGCTTTGAAACTTTATACTAATATGAGAGGTGAATCATGTAAAGAAACGCCTTTTTGACCCCGAATGTCGACATTAATACATCCACGGTATTCACGTGCTGAACACCCAAGTGTCGTAAAGACAGAACATTAGCGTAAAATAAAAGAAAAGGAGTAAAGAATAAGAAAGAAGAGAACACAATATCAGAATCTCACAATGGAACGATAGCATATAATATCAAAAAATGATACTTTTACACGGGAAAACAATATAGATACAATAATTAGAGTAAACTAACCCATCATTAACTTGGACAGTTATAACAACCTGTCCTCACAATTGTTGATATAAACACAAACAAAGAAATGCAGCAAAAACAAAATCTACGGTAGGTAATCATCCAAGTCCTCTCTCCAAGAGCTCCAATAATCATTAATGAAATATAGAAATATACATGGGGCTGACCTAAGCATTATAAGAAGAATAGCACCCAAATTTGTCTGGTAAACCAGCGTGAGAAAACTCAAGTAATTTGGATTGTTTATTGTTTATAAAACTTTAAAAATAAAAATATCTCATAAGACCACACCACGAATAAAAATGGACGGGTTTCTACCTTACAATAATCAAAACATTTATATGCAAAATCCTGTGATATTATAATAATATCTAAGGTGTTTAATATAAATATAACATAGCTGAAATGGTTATATTGATTACATTTGACATCATATCCAGGTATACAAACAAACCGCTGAGGGACGTTTGTATAATGGATTTTCCATGGAAACCTCCCCAGTATACTAGTAAGCCATACCGAGACCGATCACTATGACAAGGGTCAGAAAATACCTTTTGAGTGTCATATATCTCTAGATAAAATACACCATAGGGTAAACACAACTAGCCCTTTTGAATATGCAAGTATATGATTTTTGTTTGATGATAATATATATATATATATATATATATATTCATTTAGATGTATTTGTTATTATACTATTTTATTTTCACATAATTAAATAAATATTTGCTAAATAAATAAATAATGCAGAATTTAAATTCAAAGAGATATTTTATTTAAAAAATATTTATTACAATTTTGAATAGTACAAATTTGAGCTCTTACTGTATACGCAAAATTTCAATTGCAACACTTTTCAATTTACATAACTTTCCTCACTACATATCACTCGTTCACTCGTATTTTATCTTTGACTCTACTCCGGCCTGAATCCAGCATCTCAGTTATTTGCAAAAAATAAATACTGATGTAGTAAAATTGAAAAAGAAATATTTGCGCAGTGTAAAATAAAATGTGTATTTTGGAAATGTTATTTGCCTCAGTTATTTATGTTGTTCGTGATTATATTCGTTTTTGAATTCATCATATACGAACAGCTTGTGACATGCACAGTGTATCATTGTACATTTCACAAGGCCGTGCACACCGATATACACTTGATAAAACTGTAGGGACAGGTGAGCACAAGGTCAAATCCAATCAAAAGCTAGGTTCAACTCAAGTGCAATCCAAATAAAGTCACGATGTGAGCATAAGGTCAAACCTCAAAGCTAGGTTCAACTCAGGTGTAATACAAATACATCACAAAATTGTCGAGTACAAGAATTCAAAAACCAACATAAAACAAGCCTCGACCAAAAGTACAATATACAAGCAAGGCTACGGTTTCAAGGACAAATGCACATAATTACAAAACTGCAAAATGTTTTTCAACAAAAGAATGTACTTGTCAAACAAAACAAAAAAATGAAGCATATAGATGAACTAGATCAAAATCAGGGCAGTGAAATAGTGGTAAACAGCACATAAAGGAGGCAAACAAGTAAAGATATCAAGTGAAGGCCACACTAGCTCAACTATATACAAGTTCATTTTCACTGGTTCAAAACATATGCAACATGAAAAAAAGTTCAGTGGCATGGCACAAAGTCATACAACACAATCTCCACCAAAAAAAAAATCATTTCATGCTCCAAACTAGATTCAGGTGAAAACAAAATGTAAAGTGACATGCACAGGTGAAGATATCAAATGCACCAATACAACAAAACATATGCATATGTGAAAACATGAAGGCTACAACTTCAAGCAAACTACATATATGCAATAGAGTGGATTGCAGGACTACCCAAAGGAGCAATTGAAGCATAACATTAATCTAAAGCTACCACCGGACCAGACTTAAGAATTCAGACATTAAAAATATACAGTGGTGCATGAAGGAAGTTTCAAGATTAAATCTAGGTATCACCAACACTGACCACGTATTAAACATGGAATGCAACTAAGGTGAACACGCCACATATATACATACATTTATGTATGTACATAAGTGGAGATGAACATCGACTCATCAGTTTAGAAGCAACAACAAAGTGGTAAACCGGAGAATACAACCAGACTCCACAAAGTTACATGGAACCAGAACACAATGCATCAGAGTAATGAAATGTCCAGACTAGACTTCAAGATGACAAAAAACGAATAGAAGTGCAAAGCACAATGGAACCAGATTCAGAAGTATATACCATACAGTGATATGTATGAAACAAGCGCAGACTGCAATGTTGTGACTTTATGAAGCTTCAAATAAAACCAGATCAATGAGCAAGGCAAAGTGAAGACAACAAAGTACAACCTGGCAACATATGCAAAGTAGCTCGAAGCAACAACTCAGTTCAAACATATATGGTCAGACACAAGAACAAGGAAACAAATGTATTTAGACCTAAAGTAATCCGACAGACCATCAAACACAGTGCAGGTTCAACTCAATCTACATTCAGGCATGAAAGAAAATCTCATCAATATCAAACCAAATTGAAAAAACACACATATACACACATACGTATGTATGTACATATATGATGAGAAACATTCAAGTTAAACCAAATACCAGAGCTAGTATATCGTACTGCAACAAGACCACAATAACAACGTAACCAGACATCATCATCATCAATGGATAAAAATGCAGAACCAAGTGTACCAAGTGCCTCAATACAGTTAACTAATGAAGAAATAACTTCAACCAGAACTAGTTCTAAACCAAAGTCTAGTTCAAATGTACATATTCAAGTAAGTGAGTCAGTGCAACATGATTCACAATATATACGCACACATAAATGGAGTAATGCAACAAGCAAGTCAGAAAATCAAGGCAGGTCTGAGTAGCAGTTTCGAACAAAGACAGAGGTGTTTTAAATATCATCAAACTTAAATGCCGAAGTCAATTTTTTTATCTCACAGTAGATAATATGATAAACAAAAATTAACCAAAGTCAGTGAACTCAAAAATTAAGAAGCCGATGTCAATAGAGAAAAGAACGGAACCAAATCCAGAGAAATTGCAAACCGTGATAATCAAGCAACAAAAATATACGAATTGAAAAAGTCATAAAACATCACAAGCATCTAAGAAAAATCGAATGGCCGAGCTAAAGTAAATGAAGAATTCAAACAATATTATACGAGCGATAATTAATGAAAGTGATCCCTATAAAACCTAAGTCAACATCGTCATTCAGGTGCATCCGAGTTCAAGCGAATCAGAGAGCTAATCACTGAAGTATATCAAAAAAACAACTTGAATCTAGGTCGAGCATAATCAAAGTAGAAAAGGAATTTCATGTACAAATTTTAAACCAAGTATACGCGCTCAAAAATTTGAAGCAGCCGTGAACAAATTAATCAATCGAAGAAAGCATTCGAAATATCATTCAACCAACAACTGAAGTTGGTGTGCTCAATTTCTCAGAAACCCTAATTGAACGAAGAGGAATGAACGAAGGATGCAGCCATTTTTCAATGCAAGAGTCACAGGCCGAAGATATAAATAAGAGAAAATGGGGAATGATTTTTATCTCTTAAATCTTTTGGACCGATTTTTATTTGCGCTTGGGTTTTAACTATTGTATAAGGCTTTTAATTTTTAATTTTGGTTTTTATTGTTTTAGTTATTTTTATTTTGTATTTCTCTTTTAAACTTTTGTAAAGTCTAGTCGTGCGACTAGGGGACAAACTACCGTGGTGTAGTTCGAGAATTCGCAACTCAGTGGCTAAGTTGTGGCAGAGTTTTAAGCGTAGAGTTAGGTTAGTCGATAGCGGGTGTCGTGAGTTTACGTGTGTAAGCATCTGACTACTTAATTTCTAGTAGAAACCTTCGGTGTAGCACGTAGGTAGGGTTTTGCCGAAGCTGGGTAAATCTGTGATGTTCTATTTCTCCTTTTAATATTCTGCTATTATCTATGCTGTTATTATTCTGCTATATCTATGTTGCAATTATTTTATATATTTCCACATTAAATTTTTATAATTATTAGCATCACCCTATTCACCCCCTTTTAGGGTGAAATCGGTTCTACAAGTGGTATAAGAGCTTGGAACAAAAGCCAATTTTTGTTTTAAAAATTTGATTTTTTTTCAAAAACAAATTTTGTTTTTAAATTTTTAAATGGCCTCCTTTAATAATTCTTTTGCCGAGGGTCAGTCCATAGTTAGACCACCAGTGTTCAATGGTGAATATGCTTACCGGAAAAATAGAATGATTTTTTTCTTAAAACCATTGATGCTTGGAATATAGTTGAGACAGGATATAGGAAACCGATTACAGTGGTAGATAATCAGGAAATAGATAAACCAATGGATCAATGGACATATCTTGAAAATAGAGTACAGAATGCTAAAGCTATGAATTCTATTATTTGTTTATTGGATCAAATCGAATTTAATCGTATCCCACATTGTCTAACTGTAACGACCCTAGATTTTAATTTATTTTAAATTTATAATTAAATGAATTTTTGAATAAAAATTTATAAAATTAATTATAAATAGTGATGTGAGTTTCCCCGAGTTCAAATATATTCTATATAAATCATTTAAATTTTTAAATATTATGTATATATGTATATATGTGAATATATATATATATATATGTATATTTGGGTATATATGAACAAAGTAAAAAAAAGTATTAGCAATAAATGTTTCAAATAAATTTATGGTTAGAAATAAATGTTAAAGTTAATTAGAATTCAATACATAAGTAAAATAAACTACAAGTATAAATATAAATTTTAATATAAGTTTTGAATTCAATCGAATCGAGATTTATAAATAAAATACAAATACATTCAAGTATAAAGTAAATACATTGGCAACAATTCTAACAATAATTATAATAGCTTTATATCTATGTAAATGAAGTATAAAAGCATAACTAAACAAAAGGTTAGTTGTTCTTTTTAAATATAGTTGATAAATAAGGAATTTATTAATATAGAGATAAATTCTTTTTATTTTATTTCAATGAGGAGTTATTTTTTTAAAAACAATATTAATAAGATATCTTTACAAATGGGTTTTTAATATGAATAGAAATTGTTTATATGTATGTACTTTGGGAAACTATGATTGTAAATATAAAACAAATCTTATAAAAATGTACATAAGTTTGAAATAATTTTAAGTAAATTAAGTATTTAATAATATAAGTTTAAAAATAAAGGAAAGGTAAGATTTTAAATTTTTGTTTAAGTATAAAAGTGTGTTTATACTTGAGTTAAATGTTGAGGCTGAGAAGGGAAAATAAGACACATAAAAATAGGATAAGTATGTAACAATACAAACAAATAAAAAAAAAATGTATACATGAAAGCTTCATAAAGAAAACAGTGCAAACATATTTATATCTATAAACAAGACATATGATAGTCAATGCTACTACCTCTAGAACACTATAACATTTCATAATATCAGCCGAGAAAAGGGAATGCAAGTAATGTAGCCATGCATGTTGTACAAAACAATAATATATATCCCTGTACAAAGCAATATGTACTTGCCATATCCTCTAGTTCACCAAAGCAATGTTATCAGACATGCCTATTGTATAAAATAATAGCTTACCTATCATCTTCTTTTCTTTATACATATCAGTGCTGAGTAGAACCAGAGAAAAACATTATTTCATATTGAAAACAACTTCTTAAACTTAAACAACATCTGGAATCAAGCTAGGCAGGGATTCAATTCAAGGATCAAGTTCAAACAGCAACTATACAAACTCAAACATCATTTAATCAATAAACAAAAAAAAGTAAGAAGGTCTTCAGTAAGCATTTTCTCAATGCCTGGTTCAAAAACAAGTTCTGTTTTTGTTAGTTCTTTCTGGAAAATCAAGTGAGTAACTCAAATTAAAAAAAAAAAAGCTCAAGTATATTTACATATGATTGATAAGTTATGCCTGAAATAAATATGAATATGTGTTTATACACTGTTGGATGTTTATGAAATGATGCCTGCATGTTGTAGCCTGTAATACACCTCTGTACTTAAATTTTCAAGTTCATGTTTGCTTCAAAAAAAAAAAAAATCATTTTCTCTTGATCTAAGCATAAGTTGGATACAGGAATCAAATAAAACTTGGTTGTTTTATTATAAGCTTTAGTTTAAGATTGTATTTAAGCTAAAGCAATTTAGTATTTGCTCTGGGAATAAAAAGTTAAACAGGAAACTCAAGTTTCTGTAAAAATTCAAACACTTTACTTTACGAATTCAGTTATGAAAATGAAATCCCTATACTTTAACATGAATTTTAAAGTTACAATCATATTTTTTAGAATTGGGATCATAGAGTAATTCGGGTTTGTTTGAAAATCTTAGTTTTGAGTATTTCCGGTGATCTCGAGATTGAGGGAGGTCGGGGCTCTTGGAGATGGTAGAGGGATGACCGGAGATAGAGGGAAAAATGGTGGAAGCGACGACAGGTCCCGATGGTGGCGAGGGGAGGTTGATGAAGTTCGGTGACCTAGTTTTTGCTGGGTCGAATGGAGTGACCGCCACGGCGCGTGTGGTCGACCGAGTGCAACCGGGCGTGGGTGGTTGATAGAGGGGAGATAAACGAGTTCGTGGCCGGAGTTTAGTGGCGAATGATGGTCGGTTGTCGGAGAACTTAGCGTTGCCAGGTATGGATGGGGAGGAAGACGCATTTTCCAGGTTTGAGTTGTACAACTCAAAATTCGATTTTGCGCGCGTGAGGAAATTTGGATGGTCGTTGTCAGATCGGGGGATGGTAGTTGTCAGATCGGGGGATGGTAGTCGACTTGCTGATGACGTCGGCGATAGTCAGAGTTGGCCGTGGCGTGTGTGCACGTGTACGTGCAGGTTTGTGGAATTGGGTGAATTTTGAGAGAGGGAAGAAGATAGGATTAGGGGGAAAAAGGGGTTGCGTGAAGACAGGGGAGAGACTCGGGAAGTACACGTGCGTTTCGAATTTTAGCTCGAAGCAAGTTGCTTCTGGGCTCGGGTCAAGTTCATATTCCAGGCTTCAAACCTGAAACTGTTTTGGTTTGAAAATTTTTAAAACCCAAATTTAATTTTAAACCAAGATTTTTAAAGCTAAGTTCAAATTGAAAAGTTAATATAATTCAAGTTGAATGTAGAGTTTAGTTTGAACCTAAATAAGTTTTATATTTAAATTGTTTTAATAACTTAAAAGCAATTCAAAATATATTAAAGAAATTTCAAATAGAGTTAAAATTTTAAATGAAAAATTTAAGCAAGTTGAAACTAAAAGTATAAATTTAAATTTAAAACTGAATTAAAGATAATTTGAATCCTAATTCTAAAATCAAAGAAGTTTTAATATTTAAATTGTTTAAAATTGCTTTGTGATGATAATTAAAACATTAGTTAGAAAATGTTTTAAATTTGAATTAGTAAATATAAAATGATATGCACTCATTAAATTAGTTCAAGTGAATAATTGATTAATTTATTCAAGAAATTAAGATTTGAGTTAAATTAATTAAGGTAAATAAATTTGTAAATATGATTCATTGATTTAATAAAGAGTTGTCTTTTAAAACAAATGATTAAGGTTATTTAATCAAGTAATTAAGATTTATTAAGTTACAGTTTAGAACTTAATTAATTAAATAATCAGTGATTAAATATATGATTTTAAAGGTTAATTAAATGATAATTAACAATAATTAAATTGAGTTTAATTACTTAAGAATAGTAATTAAATAATTATGAATAGTTAATGAGAATCATTTACTTGAAATTTATTTGATAATAAATGTGAAAAGAATTATTCATAGAAATTTAATCTGTTTTAAATTTATCAGATGATTAAATTGATCCTACTTAGGGATGTTTGGATTTTATTGGATGTTGAATTGTTGATATCCCTGATATATGATGCTTTATGATTATCCTGATTTGTGTTGTGATCTGTGATATAGTTTATTATTTGTGATATATATATCTGCGAATATGTGTATGAAAGATAAGCGTTATGGTTATATCGCTTATCGAATATATTGTTGTATTTGAATCTGTAATGATTGAAATGATGTTGCACTAATGTGTTAAACCCCTGGACCACACCATACACACACAAATATGGATTTCACGAGGAAATCGATTAAGTCGCAGATTTTTGAAATAGTTAATTTGAATTTTTAAATTCAAATGTTTTGGAAATGGAATCGGAATAAATGTGAAAAACCTTTGGAATGGAATTTCAAAATAAAATTTATTATTTTTAAAATTACTTGATTAAGTTTTGGAATTTAAATAATTTGATTTAAATTTAAATTCAATACTTGAAATTGAATTCTATGATTTGAAATTAGGGATTAAAAATGTTATATTGGTTATATAGGGATTAAACCACTTTTAAGTATTGTTTTTGGGAATTTGAATTTAACCCAAGGATTTCAACTCGTATAAATGAATCAGATTTCCAAAATGAAAACTGTTGTTTTCAAATGATAAACACTTTTAGATAAGAATTGAGATTCCAGTTAATTAAGGGAATTTCAAGATTGAATAGAGAAATGATTTTCCTAAGTTATGAATGAATTCTTTTTGAAAGCTATGAATTAAATCTGTTTATTTTTAACAGATTTAAATTGATGATTTGTTTAAATCAAATTGAAATGAAATTGTTTTGAAGGCTATAAGTTAAATCTTTGATTTAAAGGTTTAACGAGTTAAATCAAATTGAAATGAAAAATTGATTTGGAAAATATGTGAATGAATCTTTTGTTTAAAAGATTTAAATGTGAAAATTGTTTAAACCGTTAAAGGTTGTGAAAATGAATCTTTTTGTTTAAAGATTGAAAATGGTAATTTATTTAAACCATTTGAAGAAAAGTTTTGGGAAATAAGTTGTGACTTAATTGAAATCCCAATATCCATATGTTTTTGAACTATTTCGCTCACTATTCGGTTTAGCCGGGAAAGGACCTTTGTGTCGTATAACCCATTCCGAATATGTGATACGTCGTTATGGATAGCATTTGAAGACCGGTGATGAAGACCGGGTATTTGTGAAAGCGATAGGATGACCTATCGATTGTTTCTGCACCGAGTCGCGCCGGTATAGAAACTCCCTAAGTGATGGGAAAATCCAATCGGGATTGTGAATATCCGGGTTGCAAGGACTTCTTTGTAAGTGCCTTCGGTTCTGTTCGAACCCAGAACAGACTTGTATGGATTGTATGTCTGACATTACAAATTGAGATATAAAGCCGATTTCTTTCAAATATATTTCTGTTGGTGGCGAAGAATTTATTCTTTTAGCTTAACACCCTTCTCTGAGACGTACGAGCTCAGAGGTTATATAGTTGAAGTTATCAGCGATATATTCCCAATTTGGTAATGTGACATGCTGAGTGATGCTGAAATGATCATTGTGTTGATTATTGTGATAGGATCGTTTATTTGATCGTCTATCTTAGTGATCATCGTGTTGATCATTTGTTGACCCAAAGCATGGCTTTTGTATAAAGTATGTTTTTGTGGACGTGACTTCGTCGAGCCTCACACCCCGGAAATGGTCAAAACAGGAAAGATGCAACAAGGTTATGAGGGGTAGCACCCTTTAGGGTATGTACATTTCCTTCTGGATAGAGGTGGTATCATGGTATGGAGCCCAGATATTTAACCTATGTGGTTACTACGAATTTATTACTTTGTGGTTGTTGGTTTTCGGGATCCCGTGAGAAAGGTCGTTTACGATCGGGGAATGGCGTGCTCGTGTCAGTAGTTACCCAGTTAGGGGTAACCCGGCCTTGTGTTGGCAGAGTTCCGGTTTGGTTCTCGGGGATGTCTTTCCAGAGGCATTCTCATGTGGCATTGAGAAGTTCCTTGGCCTGACCATTTGTTGGAAATCCAAAGAAACAATACGAAACTTGTATGGTATTAGTTGTAGAACCTATCATTCACTTATGGTGTCGCAACACTGTTTGGATGGTAGCTATAGTAGGCATACGATAATGGTCGTATGTTGGCTAAGATTTATATTCTACTTTCGAAATGAATTTCTTTTACACTATGCACTAGTAATAATATCAAATGTTATTTTAAATGCGTATCAAGCATCTTTGACTATCATAAGGAGAAATCTCCTCCGATTCTGCGTTTGCATTGTGTGTGTGTGCGGGAGGCCTTATAGTAGTCTCATTTCTAAAAAAAAGCATTGCGAATTGACTTTGAAAATCTTTTGTTGAATGTTTTTAATAGATAAACTGTTTTGTTGCTCACACCAGTCCCACGACTGATCCGGAGTTTATTGTTTCCTTCCTAAACTTTGGGTGCTCATTATTTTCTACACGAGCAGTCTAGAGTTGGGTTTTACAGGTAGTTAGATATAGTGGATTATCTGGAGTTGGTTCAGTCTTTGGATCACACCAGTCTTGCTGAGCTTGGTGATATGTTATTGGGAGTTCGAGCTACTGCTGGATTGATTCTTGGAAATGGAGTTACAATTCCGATTTGGAGTTCTTCGTTGAAGACTATCTTAGAGTTATTTGTTCCGCTGTTAAATGTTATCTATTTTCTTTCCGCTGCTATTTTATTGTATCATATCTCTGATGTATATTGATATCTATTGGATCATCTGTTGTATAAGATATTGTATCAAAGCTGTATATCAATGTATTATTCTTTTATTCCGCTGTGTTGTTTACTTAATGATTGTTATAAGCTCCGGCGAATCGGATTTGAACGGTCGAATCTATGACATTCGAGTACGATTTGAAGTATGGATGTCGATTTTTGAGCGGGCAAAATCCGAGTCGTTACATTTGGTATCAGAGCTAAGGTGAAACTTTAGCTCAGGAGTGTAACACGTTAAGTAGCTCATTAGAGATAGGGTGAAGTAAATCCTAGAATGAGTAATCCTTAAGATATCCGTTTGAATGCCTCAGTAAATTCTCTTACTATCCACTGATAGTAAGTATGAGTGCAAGAAGAGAACGAGATAGAGGACAGGGGAATACGACTATAAATGGTCGATACTCTGTAACAATAGTGGAAACAACTTTCTTACCAATTTCTTTGATTCGTTTCTAAATTCTTTTGAATTGCTTCGTGACAGCTCCAGAGAAAGAAGTTTCGGTGTAATGGCAGCCCTACGAATCATTGTGGGAAAATCTTTACTTCGTATCTTCATCTGTTTCTTATCAGTTTTGGAGTTAAACCTTAATGAATACGAATTTGAAATTTGAGATTGCAAATTTTGAATAAAATTGAAATTTTAAATTGAGTTAAATTGATTAGTAGAATATGAAGAATAAATTGAATTGTATCGATAAAACGACATCGTTCAAAACCGAATTTGAAATTCTATTATAATTTCTTGTATCTATTGTTGATATTCTGATTTGATGAGCCAAATCCAGAATCGATATCCAGTTTGATCTGAAAAGATATTTCTCTATCTTTCATCTATCTTTGTTGTTTTCATGCCTGCGAATTTCGAGGACGAAATTCTTTTAAAGGGGAAATTTGTAACGACCCTAGATTTTAATTTATTTTAAATTGATAATTAAATGAATTTTTGAATAAAAATTTATAAAATTAATTATAAATAGTGATGTGAGTTTCCCCGAGTTCAAATATATTCTATATAAATCATTTAAATTTTTAAATATTATGTATATATGTATATATGTGAATATATATATATATATATGTATATTTGGGTATATATGAACAAAGTAAAAAAAAAGTATTAGCAATAAATGTTTCAAATAAATTTATGGTTAGAAATAAATGTTAAAGTTAATTAGAATTCAATACATAAGTAAAATAAACTACAAGTATAAATATAAATTTTAATATAAGTTTTGAATTCAATCGAATCGAGATTTATAAATAAAATACAAATACATTCAAGTATAAAGTAAATACATTGGCAACAATTCTAACAATAATTATAATAGCTTTATATCTATGTAAATGAAGTATAAAAGCATAACTAAACAAAAGGTTAGTTGTTCTTTTTAAATATAGTTGATAAATAAGGAATTTATTAATATAGAGATAAATTCTTTTTATTTTATTTCAATGAGGAGTTATTTTTTTAAAAACAATATTAATAAGATATCTTTACAAATGGGTTTTTTATATGAATAGAAATTGTTTATATGTATGTACTTTGGGAAACTATGATTGTAAATATAAAACAAATCTTATAAAAATGTACATAAGTTTGAAATAATTTTAAGTAAATTAAGTATTTAATAATATAAGTTTAAAAATAAAGGAAAGGTAAGATTTTAAATTTTTGTTTAAGTATAAAAGTGTGTTTATACTTGAGTTAAATGTTGAGGCTGAGAAGGGAAAATAAGACACAGCAAAATAGGATAAGTATGTAACAATACAAACAAATAAAAAAAAAATGTATACATGAAAGCTTCATAAAGAAAACAGTGCAAACATATTTATATCTATAAACAAGACATATGATAGTCAATGCTACTACCTCTAGAACACTATAACATTTCATAATATCAGCCGAGAAAAGGGAATGCAAGTAATGTAGCCATGCATGTTGTACAAAACAATAATATATATCCCTGTACAAAGCAATATGTACTTGCCATATCCTCTAGTTCACCAAAGCAATGTTATCAGACATGCCTATTGTATAAAATAATAGCTTACCTATCATCTTCTTTTCTTTATACATATCAGTGCTGTAGAACCAGAGAAAAACATTATTTCATATTGAAAACAACTTCTTAAACTTAAACAACATCTGGAATCAAGCTAGGCAGGGATTCAATTCAAGGATCAAGTTCAAACAGCAACTATACAAACTCAAACATCATTTAATCAATAAACAAAAAAAAGTAAGAAGGTCTTCAGTAAGCATTTTCTCAAAGCCTGGTTCAAAAACAAGTTCTGTTTTTGTTAGTTCTTTCTGGAAAATCAAGTGAGTAACTCAAATTAAAAAAAAAAAAGCTCAAGTATATTTACATATGATTGATAAGTTATGCCTGAAATAAATATGAATATGTGTTTATACACTGTTGGATGTTTATGAAATGATGCCTGCATGTTGTAGCCTGTAATACACCTCTGTACTTAAATTTTCAAGTTCATGTTTGCTTCAAAAAAAAAAAAAAATCATTTTCTCTTGATCTAAGCATAAGTTGGATACAGGAATCAAATAAAACTTGGTTGTTTTATTATAAGCTTTAGTTTAAGATTGTATTTAAGCTAAAGCAATTTAGTATTTGCTCTGGGAATAAAAAGTTAAACAGGAAACTCAAGTTTCTGTAAAAATTCAAACACTTTACTTTACGAATTCAGTTATGAAAATGAAATCCCTATACTTTAACATGAATTTTAAAGTTACAATCATATTTTTTAGAATTGGGATCATAGAGTAATTCGGGTTTGTTTGAAAATCTTAGTTTTGAGTATTTCCGGTGATCTCGAGATTGAGGGAGGTCGGGGCTCTTGGATATGGTAGAGGGATGACCGGAGATAGAGGGAAAAATGGTGGAAGCGACGACAGGTCCCGATGGTGGCGAGGGGAGGTTGATGAAGTTCGGTGACCTAGTTTTTGCTGGGTCGAATGGAGTGACCGCCACGGCGCGTGTGGTCGACCGAGTGCAACCGGGCGTGGGTGGTTGATAGAGGGGAGATAAACGAGTTCGTGGCCGGAGTTTAGTGGCGAATGATGGTCGGTGGTCGGAGAACTTAGCGTTGCCAGGTATGGATGGGGAGGAAGACGCATTTTCCAGGTTTGAGTTGTACAACTCAAAATTCGATTTTGCGCGCGTTAGGAAATTTGGATGGTCGTTGTCAGATCGGGGGATGGTAGTCGACTTGCTGATGACGTCGGCGATGGTCAGAGTTGGCCGTGGCGTGTGTGCACGTGTACGTGCAGGTTTGTGGAACTGGGTGAATTTTGAGAGAGGGAAGAAGATAGGATTAGGGGGAAAAAGGGGTTGCGTGAAGACAGGGGAGAGACTCGGGAAGTACACGTGCGTTTCGAATTTTAGCTCGAAGCAAGTTGCTTCTGGGCTCGGGTCAAGTTCATATTCCAGGCTTCAAACCTGAAACTGTTTTGGTTTGAAAATTTTTAAAACCCAAATTTAATTTTAAACCAAGATTTTTAAAGCTAAGTTCAAATTGAAAAGTTAATATAATTCAAGTTGAATGTAGAGTTTAGTTTGAACCTAAATAAGTTTTATATTTAAATTGTTTTAATAACTTAAAAGCAATTCAAAATATATTAAAGAAATTTGAAATGGAGTTAAAATTTTAAATGAAAAATTTAAGCAAGTTGAAACTAAAAGTTTAAATTTAAATTTAAAACTGAATTAAAGATAATTTGAATCCTAATTCTGAAATCAAAGAAGTTTTAATATTTAAATTGTTTAAAATTGCTTTGTGATGATAATTAAAACATTAGTTAGAAAATGTTTTAAATTTGAATTAGTAAATATAAAATGATATGCACTCATTAAATTAGTTCAAGTGAATAATTGATTAATTTATTCAAGAAATTAAGATTTGAGTTAAATTAATTAAGGTAAATAAATTTGTAAATATGATTCATTGATTTAATAAAGAGTTGTCTTTTAAAACAAATGATTAAGGTTATTTAATCAAGTAATTAAGATTTATTAAGTTACAGTTTAGAACTTAATTAATTAAATAATCAGTGATTAAATATATGATTTTAAAGGTTAATTAAATGATAATTAACAATAATTAAATTGAGTTTAATTACTTAAGAATAGTAATTAAATAATTATGAATAGTTAATGAGAATCATTTACTTGAAATTTATTTGATAATAAATGTGAAAAGAATTATTCATAGAAATTTAATCTGTTTTAAATTTATCAGATGATTAAATTGATCCTACTTAGGGATGTTTGGATTTTATTGGATGTTGAATTGTTGATATCCCTGATATATGATGCTTTATGATTATCCTGATTTGTGTTGTGATCTGTGATATAGTTTATTATTTGTGATATATATATCTGCGAATATGTGTATGAAAGATAAGCGTTATGGTTATATCGCTTATCGAATATATTGTTGTATTTGAATCTGTAATGATTGAAATGATGTTGCACTAATGTGTTAAACCCCTGGACCACACCATACACACACAAATATGGATTTCACGAGGAAATCGATTAAGTCGCAGATTTTTGAAATAGTTAATTTGAATTTTTAAATTCAAATGTTTTGGAAATGGAATCGGAATAAATGTGAAAAACCTTTGGAATGGAATTTCAAAATAAAATTTATTATTTTTAAAATTACTTGATTAAGTTTTGGAATTTAAATAATTTGATTTAAATTTAAATTCAATACTTGAAATTGAATTCTATGATTTGAAATTAGGGATTAAAAATGTTATATTGGTTATATAGGGATTAAACCACTTTTAAGTATTGTTTTTGGGAATTTGAATTTAACCCAAGGATTTCAACTCGTATAAATGAATCAGATTTCCAAAATGAAAACTGTTGTTTTCAAATGATAAACACTTTTAGATAAGAATTGAGATTCCAGTTAATTAAGGGAATTTCAAGATTGAATAGAGAAATGATTTTCCTAAGTTATGAATGAATTCTTTTTGAAAGCTATGAATTAAATCTGTTTATTTTTAACAGATTTAAATTGATGATTTGTTTAAATCAAATTGAAATGAAATTGTTTTGAAGGCTATAAGTTAAATCTTTGATTTAAAGGTTTAACGAGTTAAATCAAATTGAAATGAAAAATTGATTTGGAAAATATGTGAATGAATCTTTTGTTTAAAAGATTTAAATGTGAAAATTGTTTAAACCGTTAAAGGTTGTGAAAATGAATCTTTTTGTTTAAAGATTGAAAATGGTAATTTATTTAAACCATTTGAAGAAAAGTTTTGGGAAATAAGTTGTGACTTAATTGAAATCCCAATATCCATATGTTTTTGAACTATTTCGCTCACTATTCGGTTTAGCCGGGAAAGGACCTTTGTGTCGTATAACCCATTCCGAATATGTGATACGTCGTTATGGATAGCATTTGAAGACCGGTGATGAAGACCGGGTATTTGTGAAAGCGATAGGATGACCTATCGATTGTTTCTGCACCGAGTCGCGCCGGTATAGAAACTCCCTAAGTGATGGGAAAATCCAATCGGGATTGTGAATATCCGGGTTGCAAGGACTTCTTTGTAAGTGCCTTCGGTTCTGTTCGAACCCAGAACAGACTTGTATGGATTGTATGTCTGACATTACAAATTGAGATATAAAGCCGATTTCTTTCAAATATATTTCTGTTGGTGGCGAAGAATTTATTCTTTTAGCTTAACACCCTTCTCTGAGACGTACGAACTCAAAGGTTATATAGTTGAAGTTATCAGCGATATATTCCCAATTTGGTAATGCGACATGCTGAGTGATGCTGAAATGATCATTGTGTTGATTATTGTGGTAGGATCGTTTATTTGATCGTCTATCTTAGTGATCATCATGTTGATCATTTGTTGACCCAAAGCATGGCTTTTGTATAAAGTATGTTTTTGTGGACGTGACTTCGTCGAGCCTCACACCCCGGAAATGGTCAAAACAGGAAAGATGCAGCAAGGTTATGAGGGGTAGCACCCTTTAGGGTATGTACATTTCCTTCTGGATAGAGGTGGTATCATGGTATGGAGCCCAGATATTTAACCTATGTGGTTACTACGAATTTATTACTTTGTGGTTGTTGGTTTTCGGGATCCCGTGAGAAAGGTCGTTTACGATCGGGGAATGGCGTGCTCGTGTCAGTAGTTACCCAGTTAGGGGTAACCCGGCCTTGTGTTGGCAGAGTTCCGGTTTGGTTCTCGGGGATGTCTTTCCAGAGGCATTCTCATGTGGCATTGGGAAGTTCCTTGGCCTGACCATTTGTTGGAAATCCAAAGAAACAATACGAAACTTGTACGGTATTAGTTGTAGAACCTATCATTCACTTATGGTGTCGCAACACTGTTTGGATGGTAGCTATAGTAGGCATACGATAATGGTCGTATGTTGGCTAAGATTTATATTCTACTTTCGAAATGAATTTCTTCTACACTATGCACTAGTAATAATATCAAATGTTATTTTAAATGCGTATCAAGCATCTTTGACTATCATAAGGAGAAATCTCCTCCGATTCTGCGTTTGCATTGTGTGTGTGCGGGAGGCCTTATAGTAGTCTCATTTCTAAAAAAAAGCATTGCGAATTGACTTTGAAAATCTTTTGTTGAATGTTTTTAATAGATAAACTGTTTTGTTGCTCACACCAGTCCCACGACTGATCCGGAGTTTATTGTTTCCTTCCTAAACTCTGGTTGCTCATTATTGTCTACACGAGCAGTCTAGAGTTGGGTTTTACAGATAGTTAGATATAGTGGATTATCTGGAGTTGGTTCAGTCTTTGGATCACACCAGTCTTGCTGAGCTTGGTGATATGTTATTGGGAGTTCGAGCTACTGCTGGATTGATTCTTGGAAATGGAGTTACAATTCCGATTTGGAGTTCTTCGTTGAAGACTATCTTAGAGTTATTTGTTCCGCTGTTAAATGTTATCTATTTTCTTTCCGCTGCTATTTTATTGTATCATATCTCTGATGTATATTGATATCTATTGGATCATCTGTTGTATCAGATATTATATCAAAGCTGTATATCAATGTATTATTCTTTTATTCCGCTGTGTTGTTTACTTAATGATTGTTATAAGCTCCGGCGAATCGGATTTGAACGGTCGAATCTATGACATTCGAGTACGATTTGAAGTATGGATGTCGATTTTTGAGCGGGCAAAATCCGAGTCGTTATACTAACTGCGCAGGAAATCTGGCACACACTTAAAGTGATTCACGAAGAAACATCTCAAGTCAAGGAATCTCGCCTTGCCATGCTTAGCAGCGCATACGAGAACTTCACAATGGCCAAGGATGAAAATGTCAAAGAGATGTATGAACGACTTTCCAATATTGTATACAAATCAAAAGTACTCAAAAATTATATACATAATTGGAAATAGTTCAAAAAATCCTCAGAGTCCTTCCATGAAGTTTTGAAGCAAAAGTTACAGCCATTTAAGAATCAAAAGATTTGAACAAATCAAAGTTGAAGAATTTATCGAAAATCTCACCACTTCTGAGCTAGAAATGAAACTCAAGGAAGAACGAGAAGGAGATGATACACGAAAGAAATCAATAGCTCTTAAAGGAACAACGGAAAGTGACGACGACGATGACGGAGCAGCTGAGCTGGCGCTACTAATAAAGAGATGTAAAAAGTGGAACCGAAAATACAAAAATCCAGCTCTAAATCAACAATTGAAAAGTAGGATAGTCAAAGCACTAGACAACTCAGAACAATATGAGATCATTTCTCACAAGTGCAACAAACCCGGTCATATCAAGCCCAGTTGTCCTTAGAATCGACTCAGCCATGGAAAGAAACAGAAAAAGAGAAGTTTTGCAGCCACTTGGGATAAAACCGATGAAGATGATAAAAGCACTGGCAGTGAGAGCGAAAAAGCAAATCTGTGCCTTCGAGGTTATATAACTGACAATGATGATGACGAGCTAAGCGAGGTATCAAAACTTACTCACTTAGAACTACTTATATATTTTCACGAAATAAATGGCTGTTTCAAAAGACTTAGGGAGAAATATGCTACAATTGAATCGTAAAGAGATACTTTGATAGATTTAAATAAACAGCTTGATCAATTGGTTAAAAAATATCAAAACAAGTGCCTTAAGTGTGAAAAGTGTCCAACATTCGAAGAAGAAATTAAAAAAATCAGAAATTAAAATACAATTACTTGAAAATGAAATTCTGGTTTTGAAAGAAAGTGAAAATACTAGGAGAGAAAATTCTATTAAAAAGTGCACTCAACTATTGAATGAAATGAATCTCTCAAAACACAAGTCCAACAATTGCCTACAATTTTATAAAAAATTTCCAAAGTAGAAAGATCGTTAAATATGCTATTAAGGAAACAAACTATTAATACAAATAGACAAGAACTTGGATACAATCAACCTGAACTTGTTAGAAGCAAAATTAATCAAGTCAAATATGAGTGCACAATTTGTAGAAAAATTGAATACAATCAAAACAATTGTTGGTATAGACCCAAAAATGTAAAAACCATACCAATTTAGGTTCCAAAAGGAACAAATATAAAATCCCTTAAAGTTAAACAAATCTGGATGACAAAAGGAACAAATATAAATGGTATTGGGTATACACAAACATATTTGTCAAAACCTTTTGCCACTATCAACCATGGACCTATAAAAACAAATAGGTCACAAAAATCTTTTCTCGTGTAGGTGTGGTGGCAGGCTAAGGAACAACAACAGTGTTACCTGAATTCTGGCTGTTTAGGCACACAACGGGAGACAAATCAAAGTTCCTTAGCCTAGTATAAACGTGGTAGAATCATAATGGGCAACAGTGAAAAATTATCGTAAAGGTAAAATAGGTAATGGTACATCTATCTTAAACGATATATTAAATGTGATACTCTACACCATAATTTGAATTAAATCAGCCAGTTATGTAATGTGGAAATGAATGTTGATTTTGATTCTGACTTATTCAGAATTGTTGGCAGATTATTTTTTTATGTCAAGAACACTATAAGTATCTCTCGAGTCTATGAAATAATTCATATAGATTTGTTTGGACTAATGATATTGCAAGTTTAGATGATAGGAAATATTGTCTTGAATTGATTTTTGATTACTCCAGATACATGTAGATATATTTGCTTATCTTATTGCTTCTGGATCTAACACTATGTTCACTGTTGGTAAATTTGCACGATTTCAATTCAAATTCAAAAGAATTTCATTTAAAACTGTTAAAAATGATTTTAAGGTATTTTGTTACACACTTCACGGTCTGGTCTATGACATCCAACTAATGATAATCTTGAGTCAAAGGGAAATTCGGATGCAGATTACACTGTAATCTAGTTGATGGAAAAATTACTAGTAGAACGAGTTTTATGTATAGACATTCATTAATTGCATCACATTTTCAAAGAAAATACCTGCATATTCTTCATTCCAACTGATTGTCAAATTAGCAGACATTTATCTTATAAAACCCCTATAAAAAAAATAGTTTTTTGTTGACCTTGTTTCATATTGGTCATTTTAGAAAATTTGATCTCATAACTACTTTTGGATTTGATTTTAAATAACTACATTAACTAATCTGGCTCCCTACTAATTATCGAAAAGATAAATAGTGATTAAAAAAAGTGATTTGTGTTGATATTAATCATATATTATAACTTGGGATAGTATATCTAGTAATTTTTTAAAAAACTTTAAACATGATTTATAATAACTTTTGTTGGGTAAAAATTCCATGACCATCTCTATCGCTATCACATTTCTAACGACCATCACTCGTCAAAATCCAATATAGTATGTCAATATGTGGTATTTTAAATGGAAAGTCATTCGTTTTTCATTTTATCATAATTTTAGCAATAAAAATATCCAAAGTATTCACTCTCATTTAAAAGTCCTCATAGTTATGCATGAGTGAATTACTTGGAATTTTTTTGATTATGTGCTTTCATGCTCGTTTAAAAGTCCTCACGGTTATGTATGTATGGAACACATATCAAAATTGCTTATTAAATAGATATGTTGGTTCCAATCCCATTTAAAAGTCCTCACGGTTATGCATGGTTAGAAGATGCTTGAAATACGTTTTTTATAAAAATTTGGAATACTACTAATCTCTTTTAAAAGTCCTAACTGTTATGCATGGTTAGTAGATATTCAAATTCCTAATATAAACATACCACAAATAGATGCAGCTATATGGTTCTACATCAACCCTATCATTCTAAAGTGGAATATGCGCCTAACAGAGTATTTATTGGTTTTGTTTGCTCGATTGGGTATTAATGTTGTATTAATGTCTATCACTTTATCTCTATTTTTCTAACACTATTACTCTTTTGTTGATAACAAAAGAGGAAGAGAGAAGTTAAGATTTTGGCAAATAAAGGTCAAATATTTTATTTTGCATTTTCTATTTGCACCTAGGTTCATTTGCATATTTTTATTTATTTTCATGCATATATGAAGGGGGAGCTTTGTTGTAAAGAGAGAGCATTCAAATAGGGGGAGCAAATTGAATGATCATATACATTTAATATATTCAAAATTTTAAATATATGTTTGTTATCATCAATAGGGAGAGATTGTTGAATATGCAAGTATATGATTTTTGTTTGATGATAATAAACATATATATATATATATATATTCATTTAAATGTATTTGTTATTGTACTATTTTATTTTCACATAATTAAATAAATATTTGCTGAATAAAATAAATAACATAGAATTTAAATTCAAACAGATATTTTATTTGAACAAATATTTATTACAATTTTGAACATTACAAATTTGAGCTCTAACTATATACATAAGATTTCAATTACAATACATTTTAGTTTACATAACTTTCCTCACTACATATCAGTTATTCACTCGTATTTTATCTTCGACTCTGCTCCAGCCTGAATCCAGCATCTTCATTATCTGCAAAATAAAAAGCAACACAGTAAAATTGAAAAAGAAACATTTGTGCAATGTAAAATAAAATGTGTATTTCAAAAATGTTATTTGCCTCAGTTATTTGGGTTGTTCTTCATCATATTCATTTTTGAATTCATTATACACGGACTGCTTATGACATTCACAATGTATCACTGTACATGCCACAAATGCCGTGCACACCGATATACACTTGATAAAACTATAGGGACAGGTGAGCACAAGGTCAAACCCAATCAAAAGCTAGGTACAACTCAAGTGCAATACAAATAAAATCATGATACAATCACAAGCTCAAACCCGAGCCGAAGCTAGGTTCAACTCAGGTGTAATACAAATACATCACAAAATTGTCGAGTACAAGAATTCGAAAACCAACATAAAACAAGCCTCGTCCAAAAGTTCAATATGCAAGCAAGGCTATGATTTCAAGGACAAATGCACATCATCACAAAACTGCAAACTATTTTTAAACACAAGAATAATCTTGTCAACAGTAGATAAACCAGATCAAAATCAGGGTAGTGCAATAGTGGTAAACATCACATAAAGGAGGAAAACAAGTAAAGATATCAAGTAAAGGCCATACAAGCTCAAGTGTATACAAGTTTATTTGCACCGGTTCAAAACATATGCAACATGAAAATAAAGTTCAATGGCATGGCACAAAGGCACACAACATAGTCTCCACCAAAAAAACAAATTATTTCAAGCTCCAAGTAGATTCAAGTGAAAACAAATGTAAAGTGACATGCACATGTGAAGATATCAAGTGCACCGGTTTAACAAAACATATACATATGTGAAAACATGAAGGCTACAACTTCAAGCAAACTACATGTATGCAACAGTGGATTGCAGGACTACCAAGGAGCACTTGAAGCATAACATGAATGCAAAGCTACCACTAGACCAGACTTAAGAGTTCAGACATTACAAATATACAGTGGAGCGTGAAAGCGGTTTCAAGATTAAATCAAGGTATCACCAACACTGACCACATATAAAACATGGAATGCAACTGAGGTGAACATACACACATATATACATACATTTATGTATGTATACAAGTGGAGATGAACATCAACTCATCAGTTTAGAAGCAACAACAAAGTGGTAAAATAGAGAATACAACCAGATTCCACAAAGTAACATGGAACCCAACCACAATGCATCAGAGTAATGAAATGTCCAGACAAGACTTCAAGATGACAAAGAACGGATTTCATGTGTAAAGCACAATGGAACCAGATTCAAAAGTACATACCAGAAAGTGATATGTATGAAACAAGTGCGGAATGCACAGTTGTGACTTCGTGAAGCTTCAAACGAAATCAGATCAATGAGCAAGGCAAAATATGGACAACAAGTACAGACCTGGCGACATATGCAAACTAGCTCGAAGCAACAACTAAGTTCAAACACATATGGTCAGACACAAGAACAAGGAAACAAATGTATTCAGACCTAAAGTAACTGGACAGACCATCAAACACAGTGCAGGTTCAACTCAACCTACAATCAAACATGAAAGAAAATCTCGTCAATATCAAAACAAATTGCAACAACACACACACACACACACACACACACACATATATATATATACATACATGATGACACACATTCGAGTTAAAAAAATACCAGAGCTAGCATATCATAGTGCAACAAGACCGCAATAATAATGTGACCAGACATCATCATCATCAATGGATCAAAATGCAGACCCAAGTGTACCAGGTGCCTCAATACAGTGAATTAATGAAGCAACGACTTCAACCAGAACTAGTACTAAACCAAAGTCCAGTTCAAATGTACATATTCAAGTAAATGAGTCAGTGCAGCATGAGTCACAATATATACGCACACATACATGAAGACATGCAACAAGCAAATTAGAAAATCAAGGCAGGTCTGAGTAACAGTTTCGAACTAAGATAGAGGTGTTTTAAATATCATCAAACTTAAATGCCGAAGTCAATTTTTTTATCTCACAGTAGATAATATGATAAACACGAATTAACCCAGTCAATGATCTGGAAAATTAAGAAGCCGATGTCAACAGATAAAAGAACAGAATCAAATCCACAAAAATTAAAAACTGTGATAATCAAGCAACAAAAATATACAAATTGAAATAGTCTAAAAGCATCACAAGCATCCAAGCAAAATCGAATGGCCGAGCTAAAGTAACTGAAGAATTCAAACAATATTATACGAACGATATTTAGGGAAATTGATCCCTATAAAAACCCAAGTCATCATTGGCATTCAAATGCATTAGAGTTCAAACAAATCAGAGAGCTAATCATTGAAGTAAATCAAACAAATAACTCAAAACTAGGTCGAGCACAATCAAAGTCGAAAAGGAATATCATAAACCAAGTATACTCGCTCGAAAATTTGAAGCGGTCGTGAACAAATTAATCGGTCGAAGAAAGCATTCGAAGTATCATTCGATCAACAACTGAAGTCGGCGTGCTCTCAGAAGCCCTAATTTTGAATGAAGAGGAACGAATGAAAGAAGCAGCCATTTTTCAATGCAAGAGTCACGGGCCAAAGAAATAAACAAGGGAAAAAAGGGAACAGTTTTTATCACTTAAATCTTTTGGGCCGGCTTTTATTTGAGACTGGGTTTAACTATTATATAAGGCTTTTAGTTTTTAAATAAGGATTTTATTGTTTTAGTTATTTTTATTTTGTATTTCTCTTTTAAACTTTTGCAAAGTCTAGTCGTGTGACTAGGGAACAAACTACGGTGGTGTAGTTCGAGAATTCGCAACTCAGTGGCTGAGTAATGACAGGGTTTTAAGCGTAGAGTTAGGTTAGTCGATAGCGGGCGTTGTGAGTTTACGTGTACAAGCGTCTGACTACTTAATTTCTAGTAGAAACCTTAGACGTAGCACGTAGGTAAGGTTTTGCCGAAGCTGGATAAATCTGTGTTGTTCCATTTCTGCTTTTAATATTCTTCTATTATCTATGCTGCTATATCTGTGTTGCAATTATTTTATATATTTGCGCATTAAATTTTTATAATTATTAGTATCACCCTATTCACCCCCCTCTACGGTGAAATCGATCCTGCAAGCCCATCATGCCCTAAAACCGAGTATCATCAACTCCCCATGCGTAACATATTGATAAGCATACTCTAGATAATGGAGTTGATGCACCCCCTATTTGGGTTAGCTGAACCCGAGATCATGTATCTTACTCTGTCATTAGTCATTTTCCGATGTCAAGGCTACATTCGACATCGTCACATGAGTTTTCAACAAAAATCGATTAAATAACAAATCCCACATAGATTACATCATCTCAACAGATTTTGGAACTACACATGGTTTCCATCATTCACTTCCAAAATGTAGAACCCAAATAATAGTTTCAAAGTGGTATCCGGTAAGTAAAACACCTACCGATCCCATACTCTACAAAACCAATCAATGAATTTTCGGTTAACTCAATTTTGGTTCTTTTAGAAGTAATCTGAAGCTAAAGGTATTTCATACCAATCCTCCTCCTCGGGGGTTCTTACTGGTATAAACTCGTGAAGCATTCCATATACTTTCTAAGTTAAGTTTAGTCAAGATCGGTAATTGACTAATCGACTATCGAATCTTGAATGCTTGCTTATGGGAATCAAGGTTTCACACTTTACATGTTTTCGACCTTTCTGCTTAATTATTCCTCGACCTAGAAGAATTCCCATAGGTTAGATATTGCTCCTTCCCTACCTAAACATTAGTCTTGACTCTCACAAATACAGATGCTTACTCGTTCGACTTTTAGTGTTAAGCATATTTGTACTAACATCCCAAAACAATCAAAATACGGTTATTGCATAGCTGTTACTTATCATCTAAGTATAATCAAGTCACAAAAATGACTTTTAATCCCTTTATAATGAATTTATCCTTTATTAATTAAAACCCATTTTATTAGTAAAACATCTTTTTTTAATAAAACTTCTTTTATAAATCAAGACTTCCTTTCTTAATTAATACTCTTTTATTAATTAAACTTCCTTTATATACTGTTATAAAAATATTGGATTTCGCTTTATAAAAGATACATACTTGTCTTTGTAAATTTAAATATTCATTTTTCTTTTTGATAGAGTTAAGGGTATGCTATAAGGGCAAGCATGTAACTTTTTACATATATCTAACTCGTTGAACAATACTGTTCACAATAAAGGTGTTTTTTTCATATACCTGATATAATGTGGTTATATTAATTAATTGGTTTAATTAAAAGTATATTTAATAGAAAATCATAAATGGTATATTTTGTGATAGTAGTTACAAAGTGTCGTAAACGTGAGTAATTTATCACAATAAAACAAGTATACCATTTTTAATGTTCCAAGTCAAGATGCATCGAGACTTGGTATAAGTATATCCGTTGGGACAAGAGTATGTATGCTCTCCAAATGTTAGGCAGTGTATTACTCATGACTGCTGGAGGCTCCTAGGGATTATGTAATGATAATTATTGGATGACTATAGAACGACTCACTCAACAGTTTTCAGTTGGTTAATATAGCTAAGGTCAAATAGAAAATATCGATGTGACTGATTTACACAGTTCTCTCGACTTGAGAATACTGTTTATCTTCAATATGAAAGCTTTACTTTGATTATAATCAAACCATGGCATGATGTTCCATCAAGTGACTATAATTGGGTTGAGTGGATGTATTGGAAGTGAAGCACCATTCAAGAGACGATTCGTCTCCTCAGTTATATGGGGTTAGTATCATGGTCAACTAAAGTCAACTCAAAGTCAGAGTCTTTGGGCAGAGCATTTTGGTTAATAATAATAATTATTATTAAACCAGGGACTTTGTATTTGGATTATAAAGTTGAATGTGGATGACATTGGAATTTTGACCATTACCAAATTCCATAAATCCAAAGTGATATAGTTTTGACGAAGAGAATTAGCGTACATAATTTTCACTATTAAGTGCTGCTTATAATAAATAAAATTGGATTTTACCTAAAAGACGTGTAAGCGATAAATTCGGACAAAATGTCACACCATCTGCTAAGTACGTGTGGACTTTAATATTCGAATAGTTCGATATTAATTGCTGACTAAATTTACATCTTTGAGTTGCACAACCGCAATGATGAATGTTTCAAAACCAAATGATTTAAATAAGTGATAACGGTTATAAATTAATCAATATTTATGAAATATTAATTATTAATTTTTGTTTATTTATTTATTTGATTTGTTCGAATCCACTAGTATTTAATAAAATACGTACATAAAAGTTATGTATGTACGTATCGATATATATATTGATAAAGTATTTAAATTGGATTTAAATAGATTAATTATTAAATGGGTTTGGGAATGTCTTGTGGCCCATATAACTTTATTCATGGAAGGCATAAGAAAAGGAGTTTTAAAATCCAATTGTTGGATCTAGAAAATGATGGGAGAAGGTTAAGGAAGGATTCCTCTATAAATATGTTATCTTCCGTTCACTGGCCTCCCTTAATCACTCTCCTTCTAAACCCTAGCCCCCATCTTTATTTTTCTACCTTCTTGGCCGAAATTTCATGGCTTCTAAGCCATAAAAATTCCCAAAACAAAATCAAAACAAATCAAATAAAATTAATTCAAAAGTGGTGCTTTAGATCGTTACAATTTTTAGAGGTGATCCAATCAGATCTAGAAGCGTTCATCATTCAAGTATGAATCATAGGCAACATCAAACAAGGTAAATTTTATTAGTTATTTATGTATTCCGTGATATCATAGATCTAGTAGTTAACTCATTTTGAAAATTTTATATATGCATTTGTTGTCACTTATAAGCATACAATTATAGATCTTAAAGAAGTATAACTTGTTATCATTAAAATTGGTTTCATTTGAAATTGATTACTTCTATTCATGATCTTATCTATTAGTTTCTATTGATTTTGTTCTAAATGCAGATATTGTAATTAACTTGTTATTCTAATTAACTTTATTTTATTTAATTGTTAACAATAGTTTACATTGATTCCAATTTTGTTTTCTACTTTAAGATTCATACATATACATTAATGCATATGTGTATATATATGTTTGTGTCACCCCAATGGAGTTTGGGCAGGAGCAAAAATGGTATCAAAGCCCAATAACCTATGCGGTCTAAATTAGTCATGTTAGGGTTAATTGATTAAGCTTACACACTTAGTACGATGTCTAGAAAGGTGATGTCCAGGATTGGAATTGGGTAATCATGTACCCTGTCCTACCTGCTTACCTGCCTGGCCTGAAAGGTGATATTTGTTATGATATTTTAAAGTGTTAAGATAACATTAGTATACATGTATGTAACATAAAGTTTGAAATTGATATAATTTAATTAAAATTGTTTAATTAAATAAACTAACTAAAGGTTAATTAATAAAATAAAAAATACGCATATATAAGATATATGTATTATGCCATAAAGGTTGTAGTATACATTAAAAAGGTTATAATTGATATGTCCAAATATATAAGTTGTATTGAAATACTAATCTAAAATTAATTAAAGTGTTAATTAATTAAAATTAATTAAATAAGATTTAGTTAACAAAATATCGTACATAAGACTATCATATAAGTAATATTATGACGACTCAGAATTTTAAACATTTGAAATTGAAATATTTAATTGATTTTAAATATTTGAATGTTGGTTTAACTTGAATTTTAAATATCAGAATGAATTTGGAAATTAAAGTTATTGAATTTAATTATAGAAATTTGGGAAAATTTTTGAATCTTCGGTTTTATGCTTATTAAAAATATTTTCAAGGTTTACAAAATTTATATTGATAATACTGAAGATAATGAAAGCTTCAGAATTGAATTTGGAAATGATTTGTTCTGTTTTGGAATTATATCGTTTAAATCGGTATTTAAAAATAACCTTTCGAGGCACGGTCTCGGATTTCAACGAAACCAGTTTTATTGGATCCGAAATATTGTATTATTATCGGATTTCAATTTTCACAGTATTTGGAATAATCTTGTGGCCGTACGATAAGAAAATGCGCTGAAATAAAATAAAAAATTTAACTAGATAACTGGTTCAAAAGGCTATCTTCTCCATACGATCGAATTTGGGCTCAGAACCTTTTCCGTTGCGTTCGGAATAGGGGTATAACCTTCCAAACGCCTAGCGGAACGCCTCGATAGGAAGTTGAGATTTTATGTTGCGAATTCAAGATGAATTAAATTTGAATTTAAATTCAATATATATATATATATATATATATATATAATTCTTTACAACACTACTGCAAGCACAAATACGTGGAGAAATTTCAGAACACGTGTTTGTTAATTTAATACGCATTGCCTTTCTTTTAAAATAAATAAAATAATAATAATAATAAAAACATGCGAACGAAACTCTCACTCCCCTACGCTGCTTCATTTTCAAAATCGAACATCCCTTTCTTTCTCTGTGGAAATGAAATCAACTTCAAAATAAAAAGATGGCGAAATAGTAAATCAATCGAACTCAAGTCTGTTCAAGTTTGCTCGTTCAAGTGGAGGCAGTCAATCAATTTTGGGTTCGCTTGGATTTCGAGCACATTAGGAAAGGGGAGCCGCGGCATCGCCTGATGGCACCACTCGATTAGATCAAGCCAATGCTAGTTTTGTGGAAGAGGCGGAGCTTCGGAGCTCGATTTGAAGAGGACTTATTGCTGTTGAGGCAGGCTGGGTCGTGTGCATGGGAGGTCGTGGAGGTGCAATGATGCTCGGTGAACTCGAGACGATTGCACGAGTGTAGATCGGCGGCATGTCGAATCAAGGAGGGAATGGCTGCGTGCTTCAGATCGAGATGGGGTAGAGTTCGCGTACGCGAACAAGCGCAAACGGAAAACTCGATTCAATAGTAAGGTATAATCTTATTTTTATATTAAAATAAATATGTATAGAAAAGAAAAATATATATAACTCTGTATTTGATTTTACAGTAAGAAAATACTGTCTGTTTACGATAGTTTAAAAGAAAATTTATAAGAAGAAATGA
Organism: Allium cepa; assembly: GCA_030765085.1. Taxonomy (NCBI): domain Eukaryota; kingdom Viridiplantae; phylum Streptophyta; class Magnoliopsida; order Asparagales; family Amaryllidaceae; genus Allium; species Allium cepa. The sequence goes on from CM060928.1 coordinate 842,698,536, forward strand.
TATGTATAAACAAGATTTGGAAAATAGGTTTTTTAGAAGGAAAATTAGTTTAAAATTTTATTATTTTCTCAAAATAAAATCATTAGTTAAAATGAAAATTTAGTAGCTTAAAATCAAATTATTAAACGGTAATTGATTGTTCGATCAATTCAAAATGTTAACGAACCTTATAATTGTTTATACAAGGTTCAAAAATTGTGAAATCAAACTGCAATGAAAAGGGGTTGCATGCATAGGCAAAGGTGAAATCTTCTCACTCAAATTATTATAATTGAAAATTTCAGTTATTGATTGATTGTTGTATTATGATAGTATATATATATATATATATATATATATGGAGTGATTGATTTCCCGCATTATATAGCGGATGAGACCATATGCGCCGCATAATAACGGATGATATTATATAATCCCATATACAGCGATATTTCACCTTAAAGTGGAATTGGTATTTAAATTGTTGTGCTAACATCTGTGGATGCAGGGAAACAGGTTGGAGGGATTGGATTTGCTACATTACAGCATGATAGGGGATTCTCGCTTCGTGTTTGGTGGCGAACCGGAAACTCTTACCCCTACATGTCCCTGAGAGGTAGTATAAGGCCTTGGGTTGGTTGAAAGTCAAGAGGCAGGCCGTAAAAGCAAATTCGAGGCACCACTTTATGGCACGGTGGGTCTAGGGTGGTTGAAAAGCCTACCGGTCGCCATTGGCTCAGCCCGTTACAAAGTGGTATCAGAGCAACTAGTTAAGCGACAACCTTGGCTCTGTTGGGAATTACTCATTAGAGATAGAGTCAGTAGTACTCTAGAATGAGTTTGGGTGTAATAATAGATAAGAGCGCGTATTTGTTAGTGAATATAAAATTATTTTATGTTGTGTTGATTGGTTTGTTGAGTGATATATAGATTCTGGTCAATACGAGTAATTAATGTTATTGATAGGGATCTCTAAACACTTGTATAGAACAATTCGAGACAGTACTGTTTTAAAATAAGGTAAATGAAATAAGTTTACCCAAACTATTTTTGTATATAAAAGGAAATAATTTTTCGTAAATTATTATAGTATATGATTGCATGGTTGTTAGGAAGTGATAATATTAAATTATTATCATTAAAAAAATTGAATAAGAAATTGAAATCATAACTAAAAGTTAAGAAAGTAAATTCATATTACATTATTAAATTGTAAGTGTGAATTACAAATGTAATTTAAATTTGAAATAGAATTCCAGAGAAATATTTGAAAGAATTTGAAATTTGGAAAAAGATTAAATTCCCTTGGAGTTTGGAAATGGTTTTCAAAGGTTTTGGAAAAAATGTTATAAAGGGATAAAAGCACTAAACTCTTTTTGGTCGCTGGAAAATAATTCCGATGATGATCGCGACATCATCGGTGTTCATTTTTGAGTTTTCAGGAGAGGAATTGCTGCTTGTTTAGATGGAAATTGTTTTCAAAAGTTGGGTTTGATTTGGAAATGCAAAAGGTTTTGGATATAACTGATTTCAAAATAATTTTGAAATACTTAAGTAATTATTTAGACTCTGGAATCCTATTTAAAATAATTATGGAACAAAATTTATTAAGGTGGAAAATAAATTTGTGAAGGAATAAATGAATTTACATTTGCAAGTAAATGAAATCGAAAATTAAATGTTGGAATTCATCTTGAATTTGTAAGAAAATGGAACTTGAACTAAATACTCGAATTCAATTTAAATTCGGTAAAGTAAAGTAAAATTGTAAAATTAGTTCGAAGTAGATTAAAGATAATAATGTTTGGAAATAAAAATGGGTTGAGACAAATGAATTGGAATTTGAAATAATTAGTAAAGGGAACTGATTTAAACAATTATATGAATCAGTTATGAATAGTTGATAAAAATTCAATATTCAGAGTTTGAATTTTGTAAACTGAATTCAAATAGAATTGAAATTATAAATAGAATTCAAATGGAATTGAGAATGCAAAGTTGAATGGAAATGAATATATAACTTCAGTGGTGAAGCAAAAATAAGTATAAGAAGTAGATATATTGAAAATTTTCTAAAGAAATGTATAAAATGATTTTTAATGTTGAAATTGGGTATTATTGTTAAGTAGGATATACAAGTGTTATAAAGGAAAATGGAATTGGATTTTTGATTATGCAGATAAATTTGAATTGCTCGAAAAAGGTATGTATTTAAATTTCTATATGAAATTTAATGATTTTCTTGTCTAGCCACTTGGCTTTTCGTTTTCCTTTTCAAATCTGAGGGTCGTTGTGGCATTTTGTAGTCGTTCCGAGCTAGCCGCGCAAAGGAGACGTTGACGAAATTTTTCGAAAATTTAGGGAGTTTGAAAATTTTTGAGAAAATTTGGATAGTTTAAAAAAATTAATTTAATTTTAAATTTGAATTGTTAAGAAAACAACATTGTTTGGAATTTGTGGTTAAGGTTGGAAAGTTAGTTGAAGAGATAATGGGTCTTTAATAAAAAGATTTATTTTGGCAAGTTGATAAAACTGTTTGGATTGGCAAAATGATAAATGGGTTAAGAATCATTCTTCTTAACTAGTAATTTCGGGACGAAATTCTTTAAAGGGGGAAGAATGTAACGAATCAGAATTTTGAACATTTGAAATTGAAATATTTAATTGATTTTAAATATTTGAGTGTTAGTTTAACTTGAATTTCAAATATCAGAATGAATTTGGCAATTAAAGTTATTGAATTTAATTATAGAAATTTGGGTAAAATTTTGAATCTTCAGTTTTATGCTTGTTAAAATATTTTCAAGGTTTAGAAAATTTATATTGATAATACTGAAGACAATGGAAGCTTCAGAATTGAATTTGGAAATGATTTGTTCAGTTTTGGAATTATATCGTTTAAATCGATATTTAAAAATAACCTTCAAGGCACGGTCTTGGATTTCAACGAAACCAGCTCCATTGGATCCGAAATATTGTATTATTATTGGATTTCAGTTTTCGTAGTATTTGAAATAATTGTTTAGCCGTATGATAAGCAAGCGCTCTGAATTAAAATCAAAAATTTAATTAAATAGCTGGGCCAAAAAGTTGTCTTCTCCATATGATCGAATTTGGGCTAGGAGCCTTTTCCGTTGCGTTCGGAATAGGGGTATAACCTTATAAATGCCTAGCGACATTCCTCGATAGGAAGTTGAGATTTTATGTTGCGAATTCAAGTCGAAATAAATTCGAATTTAAATTCAATATATATATATAATATAATTCTTTGCAACACAGTTGCAATCACAAACATGTGGAGGAATTTCAGTACACGTGTTCGTTAATTTAACACGCGTTGCCTTTCTTTTTTTAAAAATAAAATAAATGAAAACAATAAAAATGTACAAACGAAACTCTCTTTCCCCTTCTCTGCTTCATTTTCAAAACCGAACATCCCTTTCTTTCTCTGTGGAAATGAAATCAACTTCAAAATAAAAAAATGGCGGAATAGTAAATCAATCGAACTCAAGTCTGTTCGAGTTGGCTCGTTCAAGTGGAGGTAGTCGATCAATTTTGGGTTCGCATGGAGTTCGAGCGCGTTGGAAAAAGGGGGCCGCGGCGTCACCTGAAGGCGCGACTCGATTAGGTCAAGTCCGATGCTAGTTTCGTGGAAGAGGCAGAGCTTCAGAGCTTGATTTGAAGAGGACTTAGGGATGTTGAGGTAGGCTGGGTCATGTGCAGGGGAGGTTGCGGAGGAGCAATGATGCTCGATGAACTCGAGCCGATTGCGCGAGTGTAGATTGGCGGCATGTCGAATCAAGGAGGGAATGGCTGCATGCTTCAGATCGAGATGGGATAGAGGTCGTGTACGCGAACAAGCGCGAATGAAAAACTTGATTCAACAGTAAGGTATAATCTTATTTTTATATTAAAATAAATATGTATAGAAAAGTAAAATATACATAACTCTGTATTTGATTTTACAGTAAGAAAATACTGTATGTTTACAGTAGTTTAAAAGAAAATTTATAAGTAGAAATGATATATATAGACAAGATTTAGAAAATAGATTTTTTTTAAAAGGAAAATTAGTTTAAGATTTTATTATTTGCTTAAAATAAAATCATTAGTTAAAATAAAATTTTAGTAGCTTAAAATCAAATTATTAAATGGTAGTTGATTATCCGATCAATTCAAAATGTTAATAAACCTTATAATTGCTTATACAAGGTTCAAAAATCCTGAAATCAAACTGGAATGAAAGGGGGTTACATGCATAAGCAAAGATGAGATCTTCTCACTCAAATTATAATAATTGAAAATTTTAGTTATTGATTGATTGTTGGATTGTGATAGTGTGTGTGTGTGTGTCTATATATATATATATATATATATATATATATATATATATATATATTTGGAGTGATTGATTTCCCGCATTATATAGAGGATGAGACTCTATGCGTCGCATAATAACGGATGATACTGTATAATCCCATGCATCGTGATATTCCACCTCGAAGTGGAATTGGTATTTAAATTGTTGTGCTAACATCTGTGGATGTAGGGAAACAGATTGGAGGGATCCAACTAGATTCCTCACGTTGTTGAATTTATTTGTATATGTTGTGATTTGATAATCTGTGAATGATTATGTTGGTGTGAATGATTACATTGGTAGTTGAAATTTATTGAAGGCTATAGTTTAGCCGAATATATTTTTGGTATCGTAGGATACCAGAAATATAAAAATTGCATTTTTTTGGAAATTAAAGTAGAAACTTTTAAGTAAATTAATTTTAGAAAATTAAACGAATTTAAAAGAAGGGATTTAAAAAGGGTAAAGGTTGATTTTTAAAATCCTATCGAATTAATTCCAAAATATGGGGAAAAGTATTTTTTATAAATGGATTTCGAGTAATATTGTTTAAAAATTAGAGAATTTATTTAAAATTTATATTTTATATAGTTTAAAAGAAATAAAGGAATTTGTTTTAAAGATAGTCAATTTGCAATTTGATTTGGTGTTGAAATAAATTTTAGAAACCAATTTGGAATTTGATTTTGTGTTGAAATAAATTTTAGAAATCGATTTGGGAATTTGTTTTGGTGTTTGAAATAAATTTGGAGAATAAATTTGGAATTTGAGTTGGTGTTTTGAAAATAAATTTGAAAATCAATTTGGAATTTGATTTGGTGTTTGAAAGTGAATATTTGGAAATCGATTTGAAAATCATATATCAGTGGATATTTGGAAATCTAAATTCCTAATGAGAATTTATAAAGGAAAAGGAAATTTGTTTTAAAAATAAATATCGGTTTATTCTCCAAAGTGTGGAAAGAAATTTAGAAATTTGGAATGTAAATTAAAATAAATCGAGAAGGATTTATTAATTAATTTTAATTGACCATTTTGAAATGGAAAGTGTATTTTCCTTGGAAAGCTGAGTATGTTTTTAAAGTAGCTTTCAAATATAGATTAAAAGTTCTAAAGTTAGTTTTAAAAAAAAGGATGTTTGTGGAGAAATTATTTTCTTAAGTTATTTTTAAATCTTTAAAGTAAAGCTTTATTTAACTAATTATAGAAGTGATTATTAAAGGATTTAATTGATATTGATTAAAAAATGGTTATTTAAATAGTTGTACTTATCTAATAATTTTATTTTAAAAATTATTTTGGGCTTAAGATTTATATGAGAGATAGGAATAAAATTTCATAACTATTGTTTTAAAATATTTTTTTTTACAAATAGTGGTTATTTTAAATGTTTCCAAGTGTAATTTTTGGTAAGTAATTTAAAATTATTTCGAAGTATTTGAACTCGGTAAATTTTTCGGTGGGAATAAATAAATATTTGAAAATTTATTCCGCGTAAGGTAAGTGATTTGAAATTTGTTTTCAAATGGTTGAAGTGTGAAAATATATCTTTCGAAGATATTTGAAAATAAATAATTGAGGGAAAATTATTTAAAATCTGGTGATTGTTGTGAATATTGATTGATAGTTAAATAACCGACTATCAATATTGGCCTTTAAATGACATTTGAATTTCGATGCGACCGGAGGTCGGATTCCAAATGGATATCCGAAAACCACATTGAATCTTTGTGATGGATCTTTGGTTTAAAAGATCAATGTGGAAATTGTTGTGGTTTACTTGAAATCTAAATGTAACACTTATTTTTAAATATAAACGCTCGTCATTTAGATTAGTCGGGATAGGAATTTGTATCATAAAACCCATTCCGAATAATGATACGACGAAATGGGATTGCATTTGAAGATGGTGTTGAAGACCGGGTATTTTCGAAAACGAAAGGATTACCAGTCGAATGTCTCTACACTGAGTTGCACCGGTATATGGATTTTATCACCTTTTGTGATGGGGAGTCCGGACATGATTAGTGAATATCCGAATTTTCAAGGGCTTCTTTGAAGTGCCTTTGGTTCCGTTCGAACCCGAAACGGACATGTATGGATGTATATCTGACGTTACACTTTGAGATGTAAAGCTGGTTTCTAACAAATACATTTCCATTGGTGGCGGAGAATTTATTCTCTTAGCTTAACACCCTTCTCTAGGACGTACGAGTTCAGAGGTTATGTAATTATAATTACTAACGATATATTCCCAATATGGTAATGTGGCATTCTAAGTGTTGCTAATCATTTGTTGACCGAAGCATGGCTTTTGTGAAAAGCGTAGCTTTGTGGACGAGACTTCGTCGGACCTCACAACTTGAAAATGGTTGAAACAGGAAGGATGCGACAAGGTTATTGGGGGTAGCGCCCCTTAAGGTATGTCCATTTCCTTCTGGAAAATGGTGGTATCATGGTATGTAGCCAAAATATTTAACCTATGTAGTTGCTGCAAATTTATTACTTTGTGGTTGTTGGTGTTGAGGATCCTTGGATAAAGGTCGGAAACGACTGGGGGATGACATACTCGTGTAGTAGTTACCTAGTTACAGAGATAACCCGGCCTTGTGTTGGAAGAAATCCAGTTAGGTTCTCGAGGCGTTCCCCAGAGGCGTACCCATGTGGCATAGGAAGTTCCTTAGCTAGACCATTTGTTGGAAATCCATAGAAACAATACGAGCCCTTGACAATTGCAATTGTATAACCTGCTCCTAAGGAGATAGCTATAGCTTGCATAATATAATGGTACCGATGCTGGCTAAGATTTATATTATGCTTTCGAAATGTTTTCCACACTATGCACTAATATAATAATATCAAAGAAATTTTTCATATCAAGCATGTTTGACTATCAAAGGAGGAATCTCCTCCAATTGTGCGCTTGCATTGTGTGTGTGCAGGGAGGCCTTATGGTAGTTTCATTTTCCAAAGCATAGCGGATTTCCTTTTATTTTCATTATGCAAATAACTGCTTAAGATCTTACACCAGTCCCATGACTGACTTGGAGTTTGTTGTTCACTTTCTAAACTCTGGGTGCCCAAAATTTCCACATGGGCAGCCTAGAGTTAGGTTATCAGTTGTTCTGGAGCGTAGTCAAGAAGTTGCTGCAGAGATCAGAAAGCAAGCTGGATGGCGAGGCATATCACTAGTATACGATATTCTTTTCCGCTTTTTTGTTGTTGTAACACTCTGATGATGAAAGTATAAACTAATATAACTCTTTGTTTAAAAGATATTCATTTATCTATTATATATTGTTCCGCTGTGAAATGTGAGATTCTGTTTGTCATTTATGTTTCTTCTTGTGACGACCCGGAATTTTTAAGCATTTAAAATTAGAATATTTAAATTAATTGTAAATATTTGAAAGTAATTTTATACTTGAATTTCAAATATCACCATTTATTTGATAATTAAATTATTAATTTAAATAATTTGAAGTTGAGCTAAATGTTGAACCTGAAGTTTTAAGCCTGTTGAAAATAATTTAAAGGCTTGTAAAATTTATATTTGAAACACTGAGGATAATAGAATGGTTAAAATTGAATCTAACAGTGATTTGTTCAGTTTTGAAAATATAACGTTTAAATTGAATTTAAAAATAGCCTTCCGAGGCACAGTCTCGGATTTCGACGAAACCTGTTCCATTAGATCCGTAATATTGTATTATTGTCGGATTTCAATTTTCGTAGCATTTGAAGTTGTTGTGTGAGCATACGATAAGCCAACGCGCTGAAATTTACATCGAAATTTAATATTATACTGGGTCCAAAAAGCTATCTTCTCCATGCAATTGAATTAGGACTCGAAACCTTTTCCATTGCGTTCCGGACGTGGGTATAAAATTATAAACGCCTAGCGGCACGTCATGATAGGAGGTCGAGATTTTGAACCACGATTTTGAGACAATTTAAATTTAAACTTTGAATATAATTTATATACATATATACCAATCACCCTCAGCCGAAATTCTTTCCCATCAGCTGCTTTTTCTTTTTCCCATCAACCTGATTCCTTTCTCCATCAAACTTCATGCCTTCTCAGTAGCAAACAATGGCAGGCTCGCGCGGCAAATTTTTACGCAAAGCATCTTTCTCTTCGTTTATATCACGCGACCATTCTCCTTTCTCTTTCATCGTTCAAATTTCAAACCCAAAAGCCGAAAAAGAAAAAGAAACTGAGACTTCCTTTTATCTTTGAACTGTAATCAAATTCTTTTAACCTAATTCGATTTCGTCTCAGAATCGAATCCTTTGAATTAAAAAGCCGCCATAGCAGTAAGTTCTAAACCTTCATATCAATTGAAAAAATAAGAGTGAGGGGGAAAGTCGACATCGCGATTCAAAGCCACGATACAGGTGGCGATCGTTGTTCGATCGAGAGGGGGGCGTGGTTGCTGGAGATAGTGATGCGATCTAGGGTGGTTTAGGGCAAGGGATCGGAGCTGGGTACGGTCGAGGTTCAACATTTTGCATCGCCGCTCGTATGGGTTTTAGAGCAAGGAGGCGCGGCAGCATAGCGTGGTTAGGCACGAAGTGGCAAGAGTGAAGAAGGCGTTGTGCTCGGAGGTAGTCAAGTGACGAACTTCGTCAGTATATGGAGTAGTGTGGAGTAGTCGGGGCAGTGGCCGATGTGGGTCGCCGTGGCGATTTCGAATGGAGCAGTGAGCGGAGCTGTCGACTTTGTTTCCAGTCGAATTAAGGTATAATTCTTTTCTCAATTTAAATAAATGTATATGTGTGTTCGTACAGAAAAAAAAATCAATTTATTTTCTTCAAATTTATAGATTTATATTTGTGTATGTATATATACAATAAAATAAATTGCTGTTGTTATTTTCAGAAAACCAGAAATTTTTAGAGTTTGGGGAAAAGGGAATTTTAAAAGTGTTGTAAAGTTATAAAGATGAGATTTTTAAAATATACAGAGAAAGAAAGTTTAAATTCAGATTTTATTGTACAAAGATATATACATTAAAGAAAATTTTCTAAGGAAAATTAGTTAAATTAAAATTATTACATGGAAATTGATTATTAAGATAATTCAGAATATTAATAAATCGTAAATTGTTTATTCAAGGTCAAATATCGAAAAACCAAGGCAACATTGAAGTGGATTGCAAACAACAAAATAAAAGGTGAGTTAATCTCACTCAGCTGAATTTTGATTTAAATTTAAGTGGTCAAATTTAAATAATTGGTTGAATGGTTGAATTGATTTGATATACTATATTATAGTATATATTACATCTTGGAATGATTGATTTCCCGCATTTTTATAGCGGATGAGACCTTATGCGCCGCATAATAGCGGATAATATTATATTTAATCCCATATACCACGATATTCCACCTCGAAGTGGAATTGGTATTGTGCTAACATCTGTGGATGCAGGGAAATAGGTTGGAGGGATCCAACTGGATTCCTCACCGTTTAATTAAATTATTTAATATTCTCTGATGTGATTATGTGTTATTCTATGATAAGTTATATTGGAATATTGAATGGTATGGTTTGATTGAATATATTTGGGTATAATGAGATACCAAAAATATATAAATTGGATATTGGAAGAAAATAAAAGAAGTAAATTTGTAAGCAAAATAATTATGGAAAATTGAATGAATTAAGAATGAATTGAAAAGAATGAAAGTGATATTTAGATACAAATAAATTAAATAATTCCGAGTATGGGAAAAGGAAGTTTTAATAAATAGAAGTAAATGAATTGTAATTTTTAAATGATATCGAATTAAAGGAATAAAGAATTATTTTAAAATTCAAAGTAAAATTTACTTAAAGGGATAAGGAAGTAATTTGGGAAATCTAAAATGGTATTTTCAGTTAAAAGTATGTTAAATCATAATTAAGAAATAAATATGAAATTAATGGATATTGGAATAAATGGAGCAAATTGGAAATCAATTTGGAAGATTGATTTAATTGTGTAAAACTGAGATTTATTAAAGGAGAAATGGGACATGGGAATTTGTAAACGGAGTTTATCAAAGTGAAGAAATTTATCAGTGGATATTTGGAAAATAAATTCAAGGTGGAAATTTATTAAAGAAATGGGAAAATTTGTTTAAAAATAAATGGTGATTTATTTTTAAAAGGATGTGAAGAGAAGTATATTTCCCTGGATAAGCCAAGTACGATTTCAAAGTAAATTTTAAAATATAAGTTAAAAGCTTTAATGTTGTATTAAAAAGCATGTTTTAGAAAATTTATTATTTCTAATATTTTAAATTCTAAAATAAATATTTTTCAAATCTATTATCGTAATAATTATTTAAAGTTGACTAGTATTCTGTTTAAAAAGTGAAAACCTAGTTTTAACTTTTATAAAATAACCTTATTTTGAATATTTATATAGTATGTATTTTTATTAAATTATTGAAATAGTTTTAAATAAATGTTTTAAAGTATATTTCAAAGTAAAGCATTTTAAATTATTTTTCAAAATCTAAAGTTTTGTGCTGGTGATTTCAGTGGAAATAGAAAATACTTGGAATTTATTCTGAGAAAGGAAAATAGATTAAAGCTGTTTTCAAAAGGCTTTGAAAGTGAAATTATATCTTGTAAGGATATTTTGAGTTAAATAAATAAAGTGAGAAATTATCTATTGGTTAATGGGTGTTTGTGAATATTAATTGATAGTTAAATCACCGACTATCAATATTGGCCAAATACGTTGATCGTTTCGAAGAGACGGGGTCGAGATTTATTTCTCGAAAACCACTTCGATTCGGTTTGTACGTTTTGTGGAAACGATTTTGGATTCGTAGATGGAGCAGTGAAGTGCAAGGGCTAGTCGCTACTAATCCTGAGGTTATTTCCAAAATGGATGTAGTAGGAATTGTGCCTTCGGTTCCGTTCGAACCCGGAACGGACTTGTATGGATGAATGCTTGCGAAACATCGTCAGGTGGACGATGGGCATTCTAAGGGATATTGTTCTAAAAAGGTAACTCTTAGCCTTAAGTCTCATCAAATGGGAATGACTGTAAATCAGGGGTTATGCAGCAAGGCTAGGTGGGTAGCACCCAAGCAGGGTGAGGTCATTCCAGTCTAGATGTCCCTTTTTATTTCGGTTTAGTGGGCGGTTGCTGATCCCAACCGCGGGGTGATCTCACTCGGAATTATCCAGTAAGGGGTAGTCTCGGTCTTGTGTTGTAGGGGAGCGGGCGTACTCCTCGGTACGGTGATCTAGGCCCCGTACTGTGACAGGTGGTACCCCAGTGCCTAGTCATTAGTTGGAAATCCATTCTCCCTGCGAGCCTTGTACGAGTTTTGTTTGTATTACCCACTCTGTGGCTAGTAGCTGGAATTTGATAATGTAACAATTTCAGCTATTTTATAAGTAATTGTATATAGACACTATTATAATATCAGAGGATTTCTATAGAAAAATTGTTTTAGCTATCGTAAGGTAAAAACCCGACATGTTTATTTGTGACGTGGTCTTACGAGATGCTTTTGTTTTCAAAGGATTTTTGAAACTTTAATGAGCAATTGAGTGTGATTTTCTCACTCTGGTATTCCAGACTGACTCGGGTGTTATTTAACTGTAATGCTCGGGTCAGATCGAGTATTATGGGATCCGGGAGATGCCGTGGAGCAGGAGACGAGCTGGATGTTGATACGTACTCTCGTACTTGTTTTTTTTATATTCCGCTGTGTTGAGATGTTGTGTATCCAGTTGTATGTTGTTGATATTGAGTTATGATTGATGTACTCTGATGATGTAATATATAAACCAAGATATTTGATTTTTGTGTAAAGATCATTTATTATCTATTATATTTTATTTCGCTGCGATGGTTAGATTCTGATGTTATTTTCTATTCTCTTCTTCTACCTCTTCTTATTTAATCCCAAATGGTTCATATTTCTGTGCAACTTGAGTGGATTTAGATAGAATAGTATTGACTCAAGGGGTATGGATTTGCGGGCTATTACATGTAGTATCAGAGCATAGGTTGGTGATAACCTTGGCTCTGGTGGGAATTACTCATTAAATAGTGTCAATAGTACTCTAGACTGAGTTGAGCGTATTAATAGATATGAGCGCGTATTTGTTAGTGAATATAAAATGGTTTTTTATCGTGTTGATTGGTTTATTGAGTAGTTTATGGATTCTGGTCAATATGAGTAATTAACGTTATTGATAGGGGTCTCTACACACTTGAATAGAACAATTCGACACAGTATTGTTTTAAAGTAGGGTAAATGAAATAATTTTACCCAAATTATTTTTTTGTATATGAAAGAAATAATTTTCAGAAATTATTATAGAATTTGGATGCTTGGTTGTTGAGGAATGATAATGTTAAATTATTAACACTATTGTGTAGAAAATTGAATAAGTAATTGAAAATTTATAATCAAGTTGAGGAATAAATTTATATGACAAAATGGAATTTGAAATATAGATTATAAATGTAATTTATAAATTGAAATAAACTTCATATACAAATGAGATTTGTAAATGTAAATTGTAAAGGTGATTATAATTTTGAAATAGAATTCCAAAGAAACATTTGGAATTAAAATGGGATAAGCTTCCAGAGAATGTTTGAATATAGATTTAAAAGAAATTGCAATTTGGAATTATTGGGAGGAATTTAAATTCCTTTGGTTTTGAAAACGGTTTCCAAAGGGTTTGGAGGAATAATAGTATTATTTTGGAAATATTTTGAGTTGTATTTGAAATCTTGTGAGATTTGGAAATTAAAAATATTTGTAATGTTTTTAAAAGATAAAAGCACTAAATTCTTTCGGACGTTGGAAAATAATTCCGATGATGATCGCGACATCATCGGTGTTCATTTTCGAGTTTCCAAGAGAAGAATTGCTACCTGGATGTTTTAGGTTGATGTTGTTTGCAAAGCTGGGTTTGGTTTTGAAATTGAAATGGATTTTGGATGTAGTTGCTTTCAAAATTGATTTTGAAATTTTGAGTAATTGTTTAAACTCTGAAATCTTAAATAAGCATGTTCATGGCATATAATAAGTTTTATAACTTGTAAATTTGGAATTTGTTGAAATAAAATTCAACTTGAAAGAGTTAAATTAAAGGGAGTAGGAAACAAAATAAGTTAGAAAACCAATTCAATGTATTGAATTAAAAAGAAATGTGAATGGAATTGATTATAAATGGATAAAGGAATGGGGATTAATAAGTTTGTGACTCATAAAATTTAGAAATGGAATAAATAAACCAAAATAAATTTGTTTTATAATTTGGAAATGAATAAAATCCAAAACTTAAAATTATAAAATAAATAGGTTGAATTCCAGTAAAATAGATAAAGAGATTTTGAGATAAAAAATCAAATATTGATTAAATGTAAGTTGAATATCAATTTGATGTGGCAAATATTTGGTTTGTAAATGAAATGGAATGAGTATTTGATGTAATTAATATGGAATGTTCCTAGATTAATAAATGGATTTAAATAAATATGGATATGAATATGGAATATGAAATAGATTGAACGGAATCAATTAGAATGAAACAGTATAAAGAAGAAAAAAATTTGAATTGGTATCAATTTTAAGTTGTTATAAAATAGAATGGATATTCTATTAAGTAAACATCATTGAATTAACATAAAAATGATTTGTATTGCAAATAAAATCCAATATGAATATAACAAGTTAAATATGTGCATGGATATTATTTTGATAAATTGAGAATGTGAATTAGCAATTTGAATTGGATAGAATTTGATGAGAATCGAATATAATGGAAATGAACTTAACGTGTGAAATTTGAATAAATTAAAGTAAAACAACTTAAGATTGTAGTTAATAGAAGCTTGGCTCCAAAAGCCATTAAATAAAAGTTTGGGTTGAATTAATGGTATATAGGCATGGAAGATTGTCGAGCTTTAATAAAAAGGGTTTTGAATGAAAATTTGGCGAGCATGAAATAAAATGCAAGTGGATGAGTGGTGGATAAATTAAAATGGAATGGGATTAAGTGTAAATTGAATTGGAATCGATTTAAAAAAAAAATTAAAAAAAATTATAAGCTTAGGTGACTATTTATTTGTATGAGAAAAAATAAATTCGATGAAGTGATAAAAGTGAAATAGATTGATTTTAAAATCGATTAAATTTGATATAAGTTGTTTCGATTAAAAATGGATTGTATGCGAACAAGTGAGTATAAGTCTCTTAAATAAGATAAAATGGTTTGAAAATTTGTTGAAAATAATTGAATTTGTGATTGAAACCTTATAAATTCACTTATGAAAAGTGGTTAGTGTATATTGTTAAATTATATATGTGTTTTGCTATTGAAATGAAGTGAATTGTTAATAAACTGTGAATATTTGTCACTTACCTGTTTAAATTGAGTAAGTACAGGTTTTTGGAAGCCGCTTTGCTGGTTTTGACTGCGCTAATTGCTAAAATATATAACAGCTTTGCTTAAAAACGCTAAACAAGGTACGCCTACACAATACAAATAGAAATATGAACTGTTTTTTTGTTTTCCGGCCGGGTGGGCCGATGTATATATATTTGTGCATCCTGCGATATCGCAGAAGTCCCCCCGTACAAGAGAGACTCTGCCAAAAAATTTTGAAAATTTTGGGAGGTAGAAAATTTTTGGAAATTTTCCCTAACAACAAATGATTTAAATTTGTTAAGCAAATAAAATTGAAACTAGATATTGAATCTAATTCAGATGTGAATGCAAGGTGAAGTAGAATCGAAGGAAACTAAAGAAGTGAAGTTTGCGAATAAATTGTTAATTGAAGTTTAAATAAATTAGTAAGTGCAACTAATTCAATATTTAAAATGGAAGCCAAATTGAAATCAAATGGAATGGTAAAGACAAAAAAAAAGATTAGAAATGAATGTGAACTTCAATAGTAAAGTGAAAATAAATGTAAGAAGTATGTAACTTAAGAAATGAATAATGAATTCTTAAGTAAACTGGGTATTGAAAGTATGTTAAGTGAATAATTTAATGAAGGTGGAAGTTGATGGTGGTGAATGGGAGGATTGTGGGGAAAATGAATAACAATCAAATTTAATGTGAATATAAAGAAATTGATATAATCGAAAATCATTTTGGCTAATTACGTAAGGTGTACGTGTATCATTTATTCGCATAGCTAAATGATCCAGAATTCGAGCACAGAATTTCGAGATAGTTATATCGATCCGAGTTAGGATTTTTCACTCGATTTCCAACGGCGAACCTGGATATGGAATTTTGATTGATTCTGGAAATTCTCTATCATAGTTTATGGATATGCAAGGAGAATGACGGTTTCTGATCAAGAAACCAGATCTGAGTCCGCACTAGGAAGTCAGGTGGACGGTACTAGTTCGGAAGTTAAAGAGTGAGCGATCGAGTTTGGTTTTGCGTACGGATGATATATGTGCATCGTACGAGCTTAGGTGAAACCAATATTGAAAATTTGTACATGAATGTATAAAATGGTTTTGAAGCTGTAATTGGATGTTATTTCTTAGTAAGATATACAGGTGTAGCAATGGATAAATTGGGATTTATAATTGCAGGAGATAAAAATTTAATGGCCCGACAAAAAGGTATGTATTTAACATTTCTATATGGAATTTGATTGGATTTTTGGATCTAGCCAGTTGGCTTTTTATTTTCTTTTTGGATTTGGGACGCCGTAGAGCCATTTTGTAGTAGTACCGAGCTAGCCGTGCAAAGGAGACGCTGGCAAAAATATTCGAAAATTTAGAGAGTTAGAAAATTTTTGAGAAAATTTTGATAATTTAAATTTGGATTGAATTTAAATTTGAATGATTGAGTAAGTAATATTGTTTGAAACTATGGAGTTAGGGAAGTTAGTAAGTATGGTAATGTGTCTTTATAAATGATAATTAGTAGGACGTTGAATTGCTTGGTTTTAGGGATAAATAAACGGGTATTGTACCATTCTTCCTAACTAGTAATTTCGGGGACGAAATTCTTTTAAGGGGGGAGGAATGTGACGACCCGGAATTTTTAAGCATTTAAAATTGGAATATTTAAATTAATTGTAAATATTTGATAGTAATTTTATACTTGAATTTCAAATATCGCCATTTATTTGATAATTAAATTAATAATTTAAATAATTTGAAGTTGAGCTAAATGTTGAACCTGAAGTTTTAGGCCTGTCGAAAATAATTTGAAGTCTTGTAAAATTTATATTTGAAACACCGAGGATAATAGAATGGTTAAAATTGAATCTAACAGTGATTTGTTCAGTTTTGAAAATATAATGTTTAAATTGAATTTAAAAATAGCCTTCCGAGGCACACTCTCGGATTTTGACGAAACCTGTTCCATTGGATCCGTAATTTTGTATTATTGTCGGATTTCAATTTTCGTAGCATTTGGAGTTGTTGTGTGAGCATACGATAAGTAAACGCGCTGAAATTTACATCGAAATTTAATATTATACTGGGTCCAAAAAGCTATCTTCTCCATACGATTGAATTAGGACTCGAAACCTTTTCCATTGCGTTTCGGACGTGGGTATAACATTATAAACGCCTAGCGGCACGTCACGATAAGAGGTCGAAATTTTGAACCACGATTTTGAGACAATTTAAATTTAAACTTTGAATATAATTTGTATGCATATATACCAATCACCCTCAGCCGAAATTCTTTCCCGTCAGCTGCTTTTTCTTTTCCCATCAACCTGATTCCTTTCTCCATCAAACTTCATGCCTTCTCAGTAGCAAACAATGGCAGGCTCGCGCGGCAAATTTTTACGCAAAGCATCTTTCTCTTCGTTTATATCACGCGACCATTCTCCTTTCTCTTTCATCGTTCAAATTTCAAACCCAAAAGCCGAAAAAGAAAAAGAAACCGTGACTTCCTTTTATCTTTGAACTGTAATCAAATTCTTTTAACCTAATTCAATTTCGTCTCGGAATCGAATCCTTTGAATTAAAAAGCCGCCATAGGAGTAAGTTCTAAACCTTCATATCAATTGAAAAAAAAAGAGTGAGGGGGAAAGCCGACATCGCGATTCAAAGCCGCGATACTGGTGGCGATTGTTGTTCGATCGAGAGGGGGCGTGGTTGCTGGAGATAGTGATGCGATCTAGGGTGGTTTAGGGCAAGGGATTGGAGCTGGGTACGGTCGAGGTTCAAAATTTTGCATCGCCGCTCGTATGGGTTTTAGAGCAAGGAGGCGCGGCGGCATAGCGTGGTCAGGCACAAAGTGGCAAGAGCGAAGAAGGCGCTGTGCTCGGAGGTAGTCAAGTGACGAACTTCGTCAGTATATGGAGTAGCATGGAGTAGTCGGGGCAGTGGCCGATGTAACAACCCGCATATTTATGGAGTTTGTATTTAAATATTTTATTTAAATATTAACTCGTTAATCAGATTTTGGTCCGAAAAGCTACTTTTTGCAAATGGTCAAATTAGGACTCGAGACCACTTCCATTGAGTTCGAAATGTCGTTTACAACTTTTTTTAAGTATAAACATCGATAGGTTTGGAGTTAGTGAAATTTCACTAACTTTTCCGCTTTGGGCTTTGGGTTAGTTTAGCCTATTAAGCCCAAGTTCCAACCCTCTTCTCCTCACTCTTCATAAATTTCCTAACTAATCAAGCTTTGGCATTAATGGTGGAGGGAATGGGAAATTAAAATTCCAAAACTCAAATTCAATTGCAATCCATCTTTCTACTCCAAATTCAAGAAGAAGACATTGGATTCAAGCTTCTTGTGCTTAGATAGAAGAAGGATTGATTCTTGCTTGCTTAAAACTTCATTTTCATTGATATTTGGTGCAAAGGTGAGATTTTTATCTCACAATTCTAGCCTATAACTATATTGGACTGTTGGGAATGATTCCCTATCATTTTTGCATGCATGTTAGCATTTGGTTTGGATTGGATTGGCGAAAAACTCCAATTTTTAGCGTTTTGTTGAATTTTCTGCACTTGAGTCGTTCTGGCCATTTTTTAGGTCGTTCGGAGTTAAGTCGTTCATCCATAGGTCGTGAGTCGTTCACGAGTTAACCCTAGGTCGTTCTGGCCATTTTTAGCTCGTTCGGAGTTAAGTCGTTCATCCATTGGTCGTGAGTCGTTTATGAGTTAACCCTTAAGTCGTGCAGCCCTTCAGTCACGCAACCCTTAAGTCGGTTACGAGTTATCCCGATAGGTCGTTAGACCCTTGACTCGTTAGGTCGTATGACCCTTGAGTCGTTGGGTCGTTGGACCCTTGAGTCGTTGGGTCGTTGGACCCTTGAGTCGTTAGGTCGTTAGATCCTTGAGTCGTTAGGTCGTATGACCCTTGAGTCGTTAGGTCGTATGACCCTTGAGTCGTTAGGTCGTTAGACCCTTGAGTCGTTAGGTCGTATGACCCTTGAGTCGTTAGGTCGTATGACCCTTGAGTCGTTAGGTCGTTAGACCCTTGAGTCGTTGGGTCGTTGGACCCTTGAGTCGTTGGGTCATTAGACCCTTGAGTCATTGGGTCGTTGGACCCTTGAGTCGTTAGGTCGTTAGATCCTTGACTCGTTAGGTCGTATGACCCTTGAGTCGTTAGGTCGTATGACCCTTGAGTCGTTAGGTCGAACCCCGTAAGCGGTGGCGTTGCCCCCGCACCCCCACCTTGGGGGGTTGCCACCCCCCCGGACCCTCCCTCCGTAGGGGATCTTATCTGAAAAACATTGAGCTGATTTCCTTGGATTTTATTCACATCTCCATATGCGATTTTTGTGACTGATTGTTTCTACAATTGCTTCTGTGTTTTGTCACTTTATAATATAAAGGTTTCAATACTAGTAGTAAATATCAAAACTCTTTTAACAAACAATTTCAACTCTATTTTTAATAACAAAGCTCTTTTCTTAAACCGTTTTCCAATCTATTAGTATATACAAACCTTTACCTCACTCGGATGAGAAATCTGATTAAACGACTTAGTAAAGCAAGTGGTATGAAACGCTTGCGTTCACTTCGTCGGTTAATTCTTGGACTTGTTCGATTGAACCTCTTGTGACAATTTTATTAGTGAAGATTTACAGTTTGTTCGTAAATATTTAAGTTAAGCAAGTGGTTATGGGACATGAAGCTAAACTTCTATATTTACTAGCTTAGTTAATTGACACTTCTCGTTGATCATGACGATCATTCTGATGATTTAGACTAGCAACTGTGCGATGTCTCTTGTTGCGAGGTTAGACTAGACACCACTTGTGTGATTCCACTCACACATACCTTTTTGCTTTTTGGTTAGTCTGGACCTTAATCTGTGTGATTCCCTTCACACATGTGGGGTAGCTCCCCTTGGTCTTCGGACCGTCATGTGATAGGCCTCTTTCTCTTTTCTATGATTTCTGGACTTCTTGCATTGATTTCTAGAATTTATGTCATTGACTTGTTATGAGTACAAGTTTGGGGTATGATGCCCTTTCCGAATCTTTGAGAAGATTCTTGTGATATTGATTATCTCTTATTGATTGATCTTCTATTGATCATTATTTACATACTTATAGTGGTATGTCGTTATGGATGTTTATGTTTATGCCATATCTTTTATGTTATATCATGTCATCTGATATTTATAGCTAGACTGACCCGTTTATTATTTTCTTAAATAATACTCGGGTCAGACCGAGATGTTACAGGTGCTTCTGCTTGACTTCTTCCCAGGGATTCATCACTCTGACTTTTGGCTAACTGTTTAGATTAGCAGTTTTTGTTGTATACACTTGAGATATAGACTCATAGTTGTATTCTTTTGTATAGCACGTGTTGCTATTCTTTTGTATTATCGTGAATCTTACTGACCACTACTCTGATGTACACTTTCATGTGTTAGTTATATATTCATATCTTCTTCCGCATTTGTGATATGGATATCTGTGACTGATTTGTGATATGATTATTTCTATGTTTGTTTCCGAAGATTATTTATAGCCACCGTGTGATAAGCAATTACATGGATGGTCGCTCCTCAACAGCCTTATTCTCCGTGCTAGTTGACAGCACTACTCCGGAGTGTTCTTGGCTAGCGTGGGTATAGAGGTGGGGCGTCACAGCCGATGTGGGTCGTCGTGGCGATTTCGAATGGAGCAGTGAGCGGAGCTGTCGACTTTGTTTCCAGTCGAGTTAAGGTATAATTCTTTTCTCAATTTAAATAAATGTATATGTGTGTTCGTACAGAAAAAAATCAATTTATTTTCTTCAAATTTATAGATTTATATTTGTATATGTATATATACAGTAAAATAAATTGCCGTTGTTATTTTCAGAAAACAAGAAATTTTTAGAGTTTGGGGAAAAGGGAATTTTAAAAGTGTTGTAAAGTTATAAAGATTAGATTTTTAAAATATACAGAGAAAGAAAGTTTAAATTCAGATTTTATTGTACAAAGATATATACATTAAAGAAAATTTTCTAAGGAAAATTAGTTAAATTAAAATTATTACATGGAAATTGATTATTAAGATAATTTAGAATATTAATAAATCGTAAATTGTTTATTCAAGGTCAAATATCGGAAAACCAAGGCAACATTGAAGTGGATTGCAAACAACAAAATAAAAGGTGAGTTAATCTCACTCAGCTGAATTTTGATTTAAATTTAAATGGACAAATTTAAATAATTGGTTGAATGGTTGAATTGATTTGATATGCTATATTATGGTATATATTACATCTTGGAATGATTGATTTCCCGCATTTTTATAGCGGATGAGACCTTATGCGCCGCATAATAGCGGATAATATTATATTTAATCCCATATACCGCGATATTCCACCTCGAAGTGGAATTGATATTGTGCTAACATCTGTGGATGCAGGGAAACAGGTTGGAGGGATCCAACTGGATTCCTCAACGTTTATTTAAATTATTTAATATTCTCTGATGTGATTATGTGTTATTCTATGATAAATTATATTGGAATATTGAATGCTATGGTTTGACTGAATATATTTGGGTATAATGAGATACCAAAAATATATAAATTGGATATTGGAAGAAAATAAAAGAAGTAAATTTGTAAGCAAAATGATTATGGAAAATTGAATGAATTAAGAATGAATTGAAAAGAATGAAAGTGATATTTAGATACAAATAAATTAAATAATTCCGAGTATGGGAAAAGGAAGTTTTAATAAATAGAAGTAAATGAATTGTAAGTTTTAAATGATATCAAATTAAAGAAATAAAGAATTATTTTAAAATTCAAAGTTAAATTTACTTAAAGGGATAAGGAAGTAATTTGGGAAATCTAAAATGGTATTTTCAGTTAAAAGTATGTTAAATCATAATTAAGAAATAAATATGAAATTAATGGATATTGGAATAAATGGAGGAAATTGGAAATCAATTTGGAAGATTGATTTAATTGTGTAAAACTGAGATTTATTAAAGGAGAAATGGGACTTGGGAATTTATAAATGGAGTTTATCAAAGTGAAGAAATTTATCAGTGGATATTTGGAAAATAAATTCAAGGTGGAAATTTATTAAAGAAATAGGAAAATTTGTTTAAAAATAAATGGTGATTTATTTTTAAAAGGATGTGAAGAGAAGTATATTTCCCTGGATAGCCAAGTACGATTTCAAAGTAAATTTTACAATATAAGTTAAAAGCTTTAATGTTGTTTTAAAAAGCATGTTTTAGAAAATTTATTATTTCTAATATTTTAAATTCTAAAATAAATATTTTACAAATCTATTATCGTAATAATTATTTAAAGTTGACTAGTATTTTGTTTAAAAAGTGAAAACCTAGTTCTAACTTTTATAAAATAACCTTATTTTTAATATTTATATAGTATGTATTTTTATTAAATTATTGAAATAGTTTTAAATAAATGTTTTAAAGTATATTTCAAAGTAAAGCATTTTAAATTATTTTTAAAATCTAAAGTTTTGTGTTGGGTGATTTCAGTGGAAATAGAAAATACTTGGAATTTATTTTGAGAAAGGAAAATAGATTAAAGCTGTTTTCAAAATGGTTTGAAAGTGAAATTATATCTTGTAGGGATATTTTGAGATAAATAAATAATGCGAGAAATTATCTATTGGTTGATGGGTGTTTGTGAATATTAATTGATAGTTAAATCACCCACTGTAACGACCCAGAAATTTTAGTAATTTAAATTTGAATATTTAATTAATTTTAAATAATTAATAAGTGAATTTATATGTCGAATAAATTTTATTTCGAATAATTGGATTTAATTGGATAATTAAATCGATAATTTAATATGTTGAATTATGGAAATAATTGAAAATTGAGTTAAATATGATTGAAAATGATTTGTAAAATTTTATTTTATCATATTGAAGTTAGAATGATATTTTAGAACTTTTAAAATCGATTTAAAAGTTAATTTGTGAAAATTGAATATTTTAATATTTAATCGACTAGTGAAAATAGTCAATTTTTGAACAGTCTCAGAATTGAACGAAACCAATTCCATTGGATCCGTAATAGTTAGTTATTACCGGATTTCAATTTTCGTGTCAATCGGAGTTATCGTTTGATCGACGCATCGAATTGTTTTTAATTTTAATTTGGCGAGTTAAAATAGCATTTTTTCAAAATGTCTCGAATTTCGATGAAACTAATTTCATCGGATCCGTAGTGTGATATTATTGTAAGGTTTCAAATTTCAAGTCAATTGGATTTACCGTTTGTCCGATACAAATTAAAACGCCTAGAAAATCGTTTAAATCGGTTTAATTTAAATTGAATGTTTATTGCCATAACTCGCACAGATGTCCGAATTAGCTTTCAAAACCTGTTCCATTATGTCCGGAATGCGGGGTAAACCCTAGGAACGTCGGTTTCGGCGCGTGAATCGGAGTTCGGAATTTCCGGATTGAATAGTGTTTGAGAAAATCCTATAAATAGACCACCATCACAAATAAAATAATAATAATAATATCTAAACCCTAATAACTGCACAGCCGCCACCCTCTTCTTCCAATGGCCGAAAGTTGATAACCTTCTCCTCCAATTTTCTCTCAATCCATCAAGTATTAGCAAAATGTGTCAACTAAAAAATTGTAGAGGGTGGTGAGTACGTGATATCCAACGGTTATGATCGTCAATGACATGACGAATTGGCGGCAAATCGAGGTGGAAGGGGGCCGGTTGCGCACGCGTTTTCTGATGATAGGGGGGCCGAGCTCCATGAAATTCTGACCGAAGGTGGAGCTCATCGGGGGCTACAGGTTGGCACTAGTTGATCGGCTTGGAAGTGATTGTGTTAGGTCGCGTGATTAGGGTTTGAATGTGATGTTGGGTTCGGCCTGTAGGTTGCGTACGTGAATGAGGAGAAGGAGATGCAACGTGCGGCTGAGATCCAGGTTGGGGGGAATGCACGGTGGATGATGGATATAGGTTTAAAATTAAATAATTGTTGTAAATTGTTTTTATAAAATTCGTGTAAGTTCATAAATGCATAACTTTTTCATACGAGGTCGAAAACGCGCGAAACCAGTTGCGTTGGAATCGTATGGACGAGCACTACGCGATGGAATTGGATTGGAGTCGTTTGGAGTTAGTGAGAATTTCCGGTAAAATTAAACGTCCGTTTAATTTTATTCGAAATAAATCGCTAAAACGGAATTAAAATCAAGGTGAGAACTTCTCACTCAATCGAATCAGTTTCGATTTTATTTTAAATAGTTAGATTTAAAATATTTGAATGCATGTTTGAATGATGATTGTTATCTATCGTTTTCTTTTCCGCTGCTATTTTATTGTATCATATCTCTGATGTATATTGATATCTATTGGATCATCTATTGTATCAGATATTGTATCAAAGCCGTATATCAATGTATTATTCTTTTATTCCGCTGTGTTATTTACTTAATGTTGTTATAAGCTCCGGCGAATCGGATTTGAACGGTCGAATCTATGGCATTCGAATACGATATGAAGTATGGATGTCGATTTTCGAGCGGGCAAAATTCGAGTCGTTACATTTGGTATCAGAGCATATGGTTAAGCGACAACCATGGTTCTGTTGGGTATTACTCATTAGAGATAGAGTCAGTAGTACTCTAGAATGAGTTTGAGTGTAATAATAGCTATGAGAGCGTATTTGTTAGTGAATATATAAAATTATTTTATATTGTGATGATTGGTTTATTGAGTGGCATATGAACTTTCGTCAGCGAGGTCCGCAAAACTATGCCGAAGGGGTTTCTAAACACTTGAATAGAACAATTCGACACAATATTGTTTTTAAATTGGGCAAGTGAAATAATTTTACCTTGATTATATTTTATATATAAAGAAATAATTTTTCAGAATTATTAAAGGAATGTATATAAGTTGATTGTTTAGTTGTTTGAATAATCTAGATTAAAAGAATAATTGTATAAGCAAAAGAATTATAAGAATTGAATTATAATTAAAGTGATTTACAATTGTGAAATAAACTTATATATATATATATATATGAGAAGTGAAACTATATGAATATATTTATGAATATGAGTTGTAAATGAAAATGAATTGGAAATTGAATTGATTAAATGGATTGAATGTTAATCAATTTAATGTGAATAAAGTTGATATGGAATAATGAATATAAGTGTTAATTCATTAAAATTAATGTTATTGGAAGTTGAAAGATTGAATGGAAATCAATTTAATTAAACCAATTGAAAGAAAAGGTGTTAAACCAAATTGAATGAATATAAGCAAAGGAATTTGGTTGTAATTAATATACATTGGGTGATATATGATTGTTAGTTGATTGTATATAATTCATTAAGTGTTAATGAAATTGAGTTAATGAAATTGGAAGCTAAAGTAATTGAAATTCAATTGGAAGTTAAGTGAATCTTAAATAGAATTGAATTTGATTTGGAAGTGAACCAACTTGAATATGAATTAGTGAACATAAACTAATTGAAAATGAATGTTAGTAAAAACGTCCACTGTTAATGAATCAAATGTGATTAAACTGAAAACCAATTCATGGAATATTAATGAGAATATAAATGAATATTTATTGGTTATGAATGATAGTTGGTTGATGGTTGAATATATTGCTTTTACTGCATTTGCTATGTTGGTATATATAGTTATTATGTTACTATATGTTGTATATTGATACTATTGTCTATATACATGATTCTCATATTGTTTGTTGAGTGATTAGTAGGAGCGGATCGCGTTTGCTTCGCATTTGGAGCTCGCTTTCGCGCTATATTAGCCGTATATGCTCGTTAATAAAATTATAAGGTACATATCTCGGATTAAATACCGTACTTTTATACTTTTTTCCCTGCGGGATGCCTCATTACTTGATGAGATGTATATTTGTGATATATATACTGTCATTTTTTTTCAGATCGAGCCGCGCAAAGGAGACTATGGCGAATTTTTTCGAAAATTTAAGGCGTTAGAATTTTTTTTGAGAAAATTGGAAAATTTTGAAAACTTTAACTTTGATTTTGGAGTTGAAAGTTAAACAATAGTAATTGTTTTTGAAAAGATAACTAAGTATGATTTGAAAACTTAGTAAAGTTATTGTAAGAAGTTTAAATTTGTTTTGGGAAAATTAATAGATTCTGTAACTTTTCTTACTTGATAATTTCGAGGACGAAATTCTTTTAAGCGGGGAAGATTGTAACGACCCAGAAATTTTAGTAATTTAAATTTGAATATTTAATTAATTTTAAATAATTAATAAGTGAATTTATAAGTCGAATAAATTTTATTTCGAATAATTGGATTTAATTGGATAATTAAATCGATAATTTAATATGTTGAATTATGGAAATAATTGAAAATTGAGTTAAATATGATTGAAAATGATTTGTAAAATTTTATTTTATCATATTGAAGTTAGAATGATATTTTAGAACTTTTAAAATCGATTTAAAAGTTAATTTGTGAAAATTGAATATTTTAATATTTAATCGACTAGTGAAAATAGTCAATTTTTGAACAGTCTCAGAATTGAACGAAACCAGTTCCATTGGATCCGTAATAGTTAGTTATTACCGGATTTCAAGTTTCGTGTCAATTGGAGTTATCGTTTGATCGTGGCAGCTCGAAACGCATCGAATTGTTTTTAATTTTAATTTGGCGAGTTAAAATAGCCATTTTTCAGAAGGTCTCGGATTTCGACGAAACCAGTTTCATCGGATCCGTAGTGTGATATTATTGTAAGGTTTCAAATTTCAAGTCAATTGGATTTACCGTTTGTCCGATACAAATTAAAACGCCTAGAAAATCATTTAAATCAGTTTAATTTAAATTGAACGTTTATTGCCATAACTCGCACAGATGTCCGAATTAGCTTTCGAAACCTGTTCCATTGTGTCCGGAACACGGGGTAAACCCTAGGAACGTCAGTTTCGGCGCGTGAATCGGAGTTCGGAATTTCCGGATTGAATAGTGTTTGAGAAAATCCTATAAATAGACCACCATCACAAATAAAAAAAAAAAATCTAAACCCTAATAACTGCACAGCCGCCACCCTCTTCTTCCAATGGCCGAAAGTTGATAACCTTCTCCTCCAATTTTCTCTCAATCCATCAAGTATTAGCAAAAAGTGTCAACTAAAAAATTGTAGAGGGTGGTGAGTACGTGATATCCAACGGTTATGATCGTCAATGACATGACGAATTGGCGGCAAATCGAGGTGGAAGGGGGCCGGTTGCGCACGCATTTTCTGATGATAGGGGGGGCCGAGCTCCATGAAATTCTGACCGAAGGTGGAGCTCATCGGGGGCTACAGGTTGGCACTAGTTGATCGGCTTGGAAGTGATTGTGTTAGGTCGCGTGATTAGGGTTTGAATGTGATGTTGGGTTCGGCCTGTAGGTTGCGTACGTGAATGAGGAGAAGGAGATGCAACGTGCGGCTGAGATCCAGGTTGGGGGGAATGCACGGTGGATGATGGATATAGGTTTAAAATTAAATAATTGTTGTAAATTGTTTTTATAAAATTCGTGTAAGTTCATAAATGCATAACTTTTTCATACGAGGTCGAAAACGCGCGAAACCAGTTGCGTTGGAATCGTATGGACGAGCACTACGCGATGGAATTGGATTGGAGTCGTTTGGAGTTAGTGAGAATTTCCGGTAAAATTAAACGTCCGTTTAATTTTATTCGAAATAAATCGCTAAAACGGAATTAAAATCAAGGTGAGAACTTCTCACTCAATCGAATCAGTTTCGATTTTATTTTAAATAGTTAGATTTAAAATATTTGAATGCATGTTTGAATGATGATTGTTATCTATCGTTTTCTTTTCCGCTGCTATTTTATTGTATCATATCTCTGATGTATATTGATATCTATTGGATCATCTGTTGTATCAGATATTGTATCAAAGCTGTATGTCAATGTATTATTCTTTTATTCCGCTGTGTTATTTACTTAATGTTGTTATAAGCTCCGGCGAATCGGATTTGAACGGTCGAATCTATGGCATTCGAATACGATATGAAGTATGGATGTCGATTTTCGAGCGGGCAAAATTCGAGTCGTTACACCCACTATCAATATTGGCCAAATACGTTGATCGTTTCGAAGAGACCGGGGTCGAGATTTATTTCTCGAAAACCACTTCGATCTGGTTTGTACGTTTTGTGGAAACGATTTTGGATTCGAAGATGGAGCAGTGAAGTGCAAGGGCTAGTCGCTACTAATCCTGAGGATATTTCCAAAATGTATGTAGTAGGAATAGTGCCTTCGGTTCCGTTCGAACCCGGAACGGACTTGTATGGATGAATGCTTGCAAAACATCGTCAGGTGGATGATGGGCACTCTAAGGGTATTGTTCTAAAAAGGTAACGCTTAGCCTCAAGCCTCATCAAATGGGAATGACTGAAAATCAGGGGTTATGCAGCAAGGCTAGGTAGGTAGCACCCAAGCAGGGTGAGGTCATTCCAGTCTAGATGTTCCTTTTTATTTCGGCTTAGTGGGTGGTTGCTGATCCCAACCGCGGGGTGATCTCACTCGAGATTATCCAGTAAGGGGTAGTCCCGGTCTTGTGTTGCAGGGAAGTGGGCGTACTCCTCGGTACAGTGATCTAGGCCCCGTACTGTGACAGGTGGTACCCCAGTGCCTAGTCATTAGTTGGAAATCCATTCTCCCTACGAGCCTTGTACAAGTTTTGTTTGTATTACCCACTCTGTGGCTAGTAGCTGGAATTTAATAATGTAACAATTTCAGCTATTTTATAAGTAATTGTATATAGACACTATTATAATATCAGAGGATTTCTATAAAAAATTATTTTAGCTATCATAAGGTAAAAACCCGACATGTTTATTTGTGACGTGGTCTTACGAGATGCTTTTGTTTTCAAAGGATTTTTGAAACTTTAATAAGCAATTGAGTGTGATTTTCTCACTCTGGTATTCCAGACTGACTCGGGTGTTATTTAACTGTAATGCTCCGGTCAGACCGGGTATTATAGGATACAGGAGATGCCGTGGAGCAGGAGACGAGCTGGATGAGGATACGTACTCTCGTACTTGTTTTTTTTATATTCCGCTATGTTGAGATGTTGTGTATCCAGTTGTATGTTATTGATATTGAGTTATGATTGATGTACTCTGATGATGTAATATATAAACCAAGATATTTGATTTTTGTGTAAAGATCATTTATTATCTATTATATTTTATTTCGCTGCGATGGTTAGATTCTGATGTTATTCTCTATTCTCTTCTTCTACCTCTTCTTATTTAATCCCAAATGGTTCATATTTCTGTGCAACTTGAGTGGATTTAGATAGAATAGTATTGACTCAAGGGGTACGGATTTGCGCGCTATTACACTTCTACTATCTTCTTCTTCTTTAACCCCGACTGTTCGATTTTCCGGCATTCAATTATGTGGGATTTGATACAGTGGACGTATTGATGTCGACTTTCGGGCGTCGAAAAATCGGGTCGTTACGAATATGAAATATAAAAGTTATATAGCAATAAAACTTATATGATATGAATGTATAAACTAAAGATGGAATACTAAAGAAACCCAAATAGACTTAAGGAATAAACATATACATAGGTATATGTACGTATACTGTGATTTCTGATACATCCAACACTTGAATCACGAGGGTATTTTATAAGAAATACATTTTCCATACATCGATATCACTCGGTATAATATATTGAAGGTTATGAATCTTCAATATGACATTGTCCTCTACCATATATATATGTTAATAAATTACTTGCATCTGCCTTAGTTATTGAGCAAATTTAAGCTGGGGATGTTATATGTAGTATTATTAATATATTGAACAAATGAGATAAGATAACTATATGTATTTGTTGAGTAAACTCAAGGTACAAATGGGATCATATTGTACCTTAGTAAACCTTAGTGCAAGATCGAGTATTCAATCTAATTGATTACAAATGGGATCATATTGTGTTAATGTAACCCAAGACCAAAAATTACAAGATAGATATAAGAATTCGATCGCTGAAATGTCATTTTGATCGATTTACGTAAAGTGCATCATATTTGATGTCCGTAAATGTTAAGGATAATTGAATGCTATTTTGTAAAGAGTCTGTTATGATATTGTAGTATGGTTTTCTTTTGAATTGTTTGACCATTTGAAAGGAAAACGAATGTATAAGATTAGATGTAATTTAAGGTACAATCGGGATGAAGAGAATGAATAGTCACTTCTGCTTCATAGAGAAACATGGGAAATGAGAATTGTAATAATAATTGATACTTAATATTGGAATAAGAAATATGATTTCTATTCCGAAATGTATTTTCATAGAGAATTTTTTTTCTATGAGATTTTTTCTTTGAGCTTAAGATATTTGATCAACGAAATATCTAATGTAAATAGTTGTAGTGTATGAAATAAACAAATTGTATTAAGTGAATGATGGTCTTTTGAATTTAGTACACTATTATAGTAATGGTGGAAATAGTGGGAGCATGACATATAGCCTTGTTAACTACATCATAGTACGAAAATTATTTCCGTAAAACTTACCATACATTATTTATGAAATAATGATTATTTTTCGGCGTCGAATGAAAAAATAGACATATTCATAACGTGGTAATTTTTTTATAACAAAAGTGATGCATTGGAAAATACAAAAGCATCTAATATTATTTATGGTTGTTTTGGAATTATAGACCAAACCGTAGTTTTGAGAAATAATTTTATTGTATGATTTTGAATCATTTGATACTTTTTAATTATATCTCAAACAATGAAGTGCTATGCACCCATTTAGTGGGAGCATCATAAGAGTTGATGAACTCTTCGGATTGATACGTATAGACGTATGCAATTGTAATTCTATAAATACAAAAATAGTTCCATGTACTTCGTCTTATTCACCAATGAGTTATCGTCGACTTGACATGTGTATTTGATACGCATGGTAAACTTATAGAACATAAAACAAAAGTAAATAAAATAACATACAATAGAAATGATTTGATCCATTCGAATGAGTCAGTATATTGGAAAATGTTCCGAACGTACCTCAAACGAATAAAGATTCAATCTCAAAATTACTCCTCCATGTGATACATAATGATGCATCGATATTGAGTAATTGAACTTTGTTGGACAATTTACGATTAATTGTGAGTGAAGTTGAGCTAGTTTCTTTCTATAAGATAATGTACTTAAGGGTAGTACACAAGGTTAATATTATTTCGCCTGAACAACAATTTATAAATTTTCACAAGATAAGGGTTTATAATAAACTCAAACATATCCTAGGCCAAGGAATTGGCAGATTGTGCAAGTCGAAAGATTGTACATAATAATTGTTCATGAGGGATCTTGTATGAGTATCCCAAAAAGGATTTTGAAAAGTGTCATTGGATGACATATTTATGTTTTGAACATAATTTTGGTAAACTAAAACCAAATCAGTTTTATAAATAAAGAAATTCATAAAATGTTTATGACTACCTATTCTATTACACCGAGAAACAATTGTTGTTTCAAGATATACCAACTTCACTATGAAGAAATTTCTCCCAGGAATTATTGATAGTAAAATGGAATTAGATACGATCCATGGATAGAATTGATTGTACAAGATGAACTAAAATTAACTAACATAAATGAACACATAGCGTTAGAATGTCTAGTAAGTATTCTCGCACATAGAAGAGAAACTATGAGTTTCTTATTAATGGTGAAAATATATAATCCTAGATTGTTTAATTAAACCATAGGGAGTGTTGACTCTACATGGTATGAAGCACAAATCCGAAAGAATTCCAAGTACTCTATCAATGTATAGATTTTGGCAGTTGTAACTGAAGGCATATGATCCATCGACCTCGACTGTGTCTTTATGAGTAAGACTAATGCAGTTGGAATGAAA
Source organism: Allium cepa (assembly GCA_030765085.1). Classification (NCBI taxonomy): domain Eukaryota; kingdom Viridiplantae; phylum Streptophyta; class Magnoliopsida; order Asparagales; family Amaryllidaceae; genus Allium; species Allium cepa. The sequence goes on from CM060928.1 coordinate 842,730,252, forward strand.
TGAGCAATGTAGATAAGGATAATATCGCAAATTTAAATTGTTGAAATTAGCGTAATAGATTCGATATTCAACATGTTCAAGTCAATTCAGATTTACTCATAAAATTATCCCTTGATAAGTCCTAGTGTTTTGGTACATATATATTGAAACTGAAAATTCTAAATCATGATTTAAAGTAAGCTGTTTACACATATTAACCAAAAATGTATCAAAGTCAGTGGGAGCAATATTGAGTTTGTGAGTCTTTGGATATGATCTAAGAAATGATACAAAAGTATTATTTTATAAGCATCAAGATTGAAAAAAGTATGTTGATAGAAATATCAAATAGTTTGACTTTCAATCAAAGTGTAGAGGAAGCATGTGTTCATAAGAACGAATGTTAAAAGGTACATTGATATTTCTAAACTATAATTAAACAACACGTGGTTTATTTTAACGATGTACTTGTGTCAAAATCAGCCTTAATTGTTTTAATAATCAACATTGGATTAATAAACGATGACTTTTATAGCAAGTGCAAAAGAAATCGAGAATATCCCAAATCAAAATGCAAAGACACCTTATTAAAATTATTAATACGGAACATGTGAGATTAGTTTCTTATACATTGGCAATAGGAATTATCATACATGTTATGTTATCTATGATAAATTGATTTTTTTATGTATTTGATACATGAAGCAAATATCAAATCCAAATTGATATCACTAATGATTTGTTTGAAGTGTTCTTGTGTATTTATGAAATACTAGAAATTGTTTACAGAAATGAAAACTCCTTATCAGGAGTGCTCGAACTCAAACTTCATAAGTGACATTGAATATAGCATGTCAATAATAAATTCAAGTTAAGAATCTTAAAGTTGGAAATGTTCCAGATGAAAGACTGTGGCTGATTCAATTAAAAGGCTAAGTACATCCCCTTGAATATTGCCACAATATAAATTATGTATACAACAATATAAGTGCACAAATTTATAACTGAGCCGATTCCAAATGCTGAGAATGTAAAATGTCATGATATGGTTCGTAATGAAACTTAGAGCCCACTAGAGGTCGAGAGACAAACTCCGAATTATTCCACATGATAAAGCAGTATACCACCATCGGAGAGAGTTGATTAACAGAGTAGATAATTGAAACATAATAGCATGCCCATTCAATAAGGGACTGGCCCAACTAGTTTTGAGAAACCGATTGGAGCAGTTGGAATAAGATTCCATAATTGACCCCAAGTGCAAGTGGGAGATTGATAGAGTTAGGGGTATACCCTAGGGGTAAATATGCAATTTGTTACGTATTTCTAAATCGTTGAACAATGTAGTTATACTAATTCGTTCAAAATAAAGGTGTTTCTTTCTATTATATACTTGATATAATATGTTTGTATTAATTAATTTGTTTAATTAAAAGTATATTTAATAGAAAATCCATAAATGGTATATTTTGTGATAGTAGTTACAAAGTGTTGTAACCATGAGTAATTCATCACAAAAAACAAATATACCATTTTAAATGTTCCTAGTCAAGATGCATCGAAAATGGGTATTGGTGTATCCGTTGAGACTAGAGTATGTAATCCTCTTCAAATGTTAGATAGTGTATTACTCATGACTGCTGGGGGCTCCTAGGGGTTACTTATAGATAGTTATCAGATAATTATGGAGCGACTCACTCGATAGTTTTCTATTGGTTAATATGAATAAGCTCAAACAAAAGATATTGATGTGACTGATTAACACAGTTCTCTCGACTTGAGAATATTGTGGATCTTCAATATAAAAGCTTCGCTTTAATCATAGTCAAATCATGGCATGACGTTCCATCGAGTGACCATATTGGGTTGAGTGGAAGTATTGGAAGTGAAGCAATATTCAAGAGAGGATTTGTCTCCTCATTATATCGGGTTAGTATCACAGTCAACTCAAGTCAACTCAAAGTCAAAGTCTCTGGCCAGAGCATTTTGGTTAATAATAATTGTTATTTTTAAACCAATGACTTTGTGTTTAGACTATAAAGTTGAATGTGGATGTAACGACCCGGGATTTTTGACATCTCGAGTTATGAATATTAATTTATAATATTCAATATATTGTATTTTAATATACAATATTCCATTAATCAATGATTAATAATTGTATACAATTTTCCAAAAACCAGTATGATTTGAATTTTCAGATCTAAATTAAGATACAAATTGATTAAATGGAATTTCTTATATATGTATATTTTGTTTTAAAGGTAAAATATGTATTTTTTGTTTTAGATAAAATATGTGTACTTTGTTATAGAAACTACATATTTTGTTTTAAAGATAAAATATAGTAGAGAATTAAATTAATTAGAAAAAATCATACGCATATATTTTTACATATAAGGATAATAAAATTTATATGTGTCTATATATAATTTGGATAGAAATTCATAATAAGTTAAAAGGATATTTCTGATTTTAGGCATATGAACAATATTGTTTATATTAAATAAAAGAGCTTTAAGTTGAAAGTGTAACGATAACGATTTTCGACTCACGAAAGTCGAACATCAATACGTCCACTGTATCAACTGCCGAGCAATCGAAGGTCGGAAAACCGTACCCTTGGGGTTTAAGAAGAGGTAGAAGATAGAAGAAGAAAGAAAGAAAAAGCAGCAGAAAAAATATCAGAATCTCACAATCGCAGCGGAACAACATATAATAGATAAATGAATAATCTTTAAAACAAAGAACTATATCCGTCATTACATTACATCATATTACATTAACTTATCAGAGTATACAACAACAAACAGTGGAAAAGAAATACTATATACTTGTTGATACGCCATGCCATCCAGCTTTCTCCTGATCTCCACAGCAACTCCTGAATTCCAGAATGACATGATAACCTTACTCTAGACTGCCCGTGTATAAATTGGTGGGCACCCAGAGTTTAGGAAGGAAACAATAAACTCCAGATCAGTCATGAGACTGGTGTGAGAAGTTAAAACAATTTATCTTTAAAAATAAACAAGGAATTATTTTAAATTAGATTCGCAATGCTTTTTAGAAAATGTAACTACCATAAGGCCTCCCGCACACACACACACACACAATGCAAATGCACAATCGGAGGAGATTTCTCCTTATGATAGTTAAACATGCTTGATACACAAATTTTATTTGATATTATTACTATAAGTGCAAAGTGTAGGAAAACATTTCTAAAGTACGATACAAATCTTAGCCAACATACGACCATTATCGTACGCCTACTATAGCTACCATGTTCAATAGCAGGTTACAGCCACAATCCATGGCAGGTTATATAACTAAAACCGTACAAGGTTCGTATTATTTCTTTGGATTTTCCAACAAATGGTCAGGCCAAGTAACTTCCCATTGCCACATGGGTATGCCTCTGGAAAGATGCCCCGAGAACCTAACCGGATCTCTGCGAACACAAGGCCGGGTTACCCCTAGCTGGGTAACAACTGACACGAATATGCCATCCCCCGGTCGTAACCGGCCTAAATCCTGGGATTCACCAACAACCACAAAATAATAAGTTTGCAGCAACAACATAGGTTAAGATTCTGGGCTCCATACCATGATACCACATCTATCCAGAAGGAATGACATACACTAAGGGGCGCTATCCCCTAATAACCTTGCCGCATCTTTCCTGTTTTAACCATTTCCGGGGTGTGAGGTCTGACGAAGTCTCATCCATAAAGCTACGCTTTATACAAAAGCTGTGCTTTGATCAACAAATGATCAGCAACACTCAGCATGCCACGTTACCAAATTCGGAATATATCGCTAGTAACCTTCAACTACATAACCTCTGAGCTCGTACGTCTCAGAGAAGGGTGTTAAGCTAAAAGAATAAATTCTCCATCACCAACAGAAATATATTTGATAGAAACCAGCTTTACATCTCAAACTGTAACGTCAGACACACATCCATACAAGTCCATTCCGGGATCGAACAGAACCGAAGGCACTTCCAAAGAAGTCCTTGCGATCCGGATATTCACTAATCATGTCCGGACTTCCCATCACAAAGGGTGATAAAATCTCTATATCGGAGATCAGCCAATGCAGAGTCATTCGATAGTAATCCTTCCGTTTTCGAAAATATCCGGTCTTCAACACCGGTCTTCAAATGCTATCCATTATGACATATCGCTATTCGGAATGGAATTTATGACCCAAAGGTCCTCTCCCTGCTAAACCGAGTAACGAGCGCTTATTTAAAAAATAAAAATAAGTGTAGCATTCAAATTCAAGCAAATCAGAATAAATACCCATTTAAAGGTAAATATTGATAGTTGGTTATTTAACCATCAAAGCAAACCAACAAATATTCAGCACCATCACAATCACTAGGCCCTTTTTTATTAATCTTCCATAAATTAAATAACTTGTCAAATATTCACTTCAATTTATTTTTAAAAGATAAAATCTCTAAACATTTCACGTCATATTGGAAAACATTTCCATACTTATTTAATAATAAGTAGTTCACAAATCTATTTATTTTCAATACTTAGAAAATATTCAATATACTTAAAACACGATTAAGTATATATTTTATTCTTTAAGGAAAACATTCTCTTAAACACATCTATCTGAGTCCAAACGAATGTTGCGTAAAACATCGTTATGACAACCCAAAATCACTAGTATAGGGATTCCAAATTAAGATAGATATATAAATCCCAATACTATACAAAACATTTCCTTTCGAAAATCATCTACTATAACAATAATGTTATAGTCCACCATTTTCTTATATTTCTCGAAAACGTCTATTTCAACAATGAATGTTGAAATCTATGGGTTCGATACTTAATACATTTTAAAACACCTTTAAATCGTTTTAATTCTATTTAAAATATCACTTCCCAAAACATTTCTTTAATATATTATTCACTGTCCAAAATCGTGAATATACTTCGTTAACCAAATTCAACGTTTCTACACATTTTATTTTTAAAGGATAATCCACTGTCCAAAATCGTGGATAATCTCCTTTAATAATATAAAATAATTGACTTATCAAAATAAGTCAATTTTCGGATTTATAAAACAACGTTTATAAATTCACATCTATATAATTTTATAAAAACTTCAACTAATAAAATCCCTCAATTTACAAATTCTATTTAATCTCATTTAAATACCAAAATCCGATTTATAAGTTAATTACTTATAAATAATTTTTTTTACAAAATCTATTCGTTTTATAACTTCCCAATTCATAAATCTATAAATTTCATTCACTTATGAAATCCATTTATACTTCATTTTAACACTTATAAAAACTCGTTTTATAATTCCAATATTTTTAATTTATAAATATCAATTTTATAAATCTTTTATATAAACCGTTTATAATAATTTCAAAAATCTCAATTTAAACTATTTTATAAAATTCATTAACTCCATATTTCAAAAATCAATTTTCAACTATATTTCTCAAAAATCATAATTTTTATAACATTAAAATTAAAACATTTATTTATTTAAAATGAATCAATTCCAAAATTCAGTAAAACGTATACTTTCAAAAATCACTTGAAAATTCTTTTAAATTAAAATCGTTATTGTAACATTTTTAAAACTCCAAAAATAGGCCCAATGCTGCAACACCACCAAAACATCAACCACGACATCCAAACATCACATATCAATATGATAACAGAATATATCGCAAATATCTGTAAATAAATCAATACTGTTGAGGAATCTAGTTGGATCCCTCCAACCTGTTTCCCTGCATCCACAGATGTTAGCACAATACCAATCCCATTTCAAGACGGAATATCGCGGTACATGGGTTCATATAAAATATTATTCGCTATTATGCGGTGCAATAGGGTCTCATCCGCTATATAATGTGAGAAAATCAACTCCAAGTACATATATAATACCAATTCCACTTCGAGGTGGAATATCGCGGTATATGTGTTTAATAAATAACATCCGCTTAATATACGGCGTATAGGGTCTATTTCAAAACAACAGATAATAATTTATCATTCTATCACACAATGAAGCAATTTTAAATCTAACTATTTAAAATATAAATCGAAACAGATTCGATTGAGTGAGAAGTTCTCACCTTGTTTCCAATAACATTTGTAGCGTTTTATTTCGAATAAAATTAAACGCGCATTTAATTTTACCCAAAAATTTCACTAGCTCCAATCAACTCCAATCCAGCTCCATCACGTAGTATTCGACAATACGAATCCAATGCAAGTCGTTTCGTCCAAAACGGACCTCGTATGAAAAAGTTATAGCTTTTTAAAGTTTGAAGAATTAAATATAAATCAATTTACAACTTAATTAATTATTTTAAACCTAATATCGATCTGGGCCGCATGTTACCCTTTAGCAAATCATGGTCGTGTACTCCATCTTCCCCAACACAGGTTATACGCATGCATATAAATCCACGGCCGCCCCTTTTCCTTCAATTTTCGCGGCCACCACGTCGATATTTACGACGATCAAAGACTTCCAAACAAAAGCCCATCTCATGCTCTACCTTCGGCCAGAGACCGGCCATGCTCGGCCCCCTCCCTGCGTTGGAAAACGTGCGAGACTTCCATGCGTTCAAACTTGATTTGCCGTCGATCCATAGCTCCATTTACGATCTTGACCGTTGGATAGAGAGACATTGATGCTCCCTACAACTTTGTAGTTGAATGTTTTTCGTAATTGTTGATGGATTTTAAGAAATTAAGGTAGGAAAGAGATGAAATTTCAGCCATTAATATTATAACTGGCGGCTGAAGCTTTTAGGTTAGGGTTTGTGTAAATAAGAAAATCTTGTGGCCTTTCATACAAAATTACGCGACACTATTCACCCGAAATTTTTCCGAACTCCAAACGAAGCGTGCCGCCTAGCGTTTATAATGTTTTACCCCCATTCCGAACATAATGGGATATATATCGGGAGCCAATTCAATCGAATTTGGAAGATAAGTTTTCGAATCGAATTATTTAAATTTAAAATTCACTCAAACCGATTTCAGTGCGTTTTAGCTTGCCCCGGACAAACCGTAAATCCGATTGACATGAAATTTGGAACCATATAATAATATAACATTACGGATCCGATGAAACTAGTTTCGTCGAAATCCGAGACTGTTTGAAAAATGTCTATTTTTACTCGTCAATTAAATATTAAAATATTCAATTTCTGCAAATTAACTTTTAACTCAAATTTAAAAGTTCTATAACATCATTCTACTCCAATATGATTTAATACAACTTTACAAATAAATTTTTAATCACATTAAACCCAATTTTCAATTATTTCTGTAATTTCAAATCTTAAATTATCGATTTAATTATCCAATTAATCTACATATTCAAAATTAAATCTACTCGACTTACAAATTTTGCTTGTTAATATTTAAAATCAATTAAATGTACGAATTTCATATGAAAGAAATTCTGGGTCGTTACAAACTTCCCCCTTAAAAGAATTTCGTCCTCGAAATTACCAAGTAAGAAAAAATTACAGAACCCATTAACTTTTCAAACATCCATTCAAATTTGATTTCTTAACTTTTCCAAAATCCATAGTTAAACTCCTTATAAAAACTTTACTAAGTTTTCAAACCATACTTAGTTATCTTTTCAAAACCAACTATATCGTTTAACTTTTCACTCCAAAATCAAAGTTATAGTTTTCAAAAATTTTCCAATTTTCTCAAAAATATTCTAACGCCTTAAATTTTCAAAAAATTTCGCCAGCGTCTCCTTTGCACGGCTCGATCTGAAAAAATGCAATATATATATCACAAATATACATCTCATCAAAGTAATGAGGCATCCCGTAGGGAAAAAAGTGTAAAAGTACGATATGTAATCCGAGATATGTACCTTATATATTATTAGCGAGCATATACGGCTAATATAGCGTGAAAGCGAGCTCCAAATGCGAAGCAAGCGCAATCCACACCTACTAAACACTCAACAAATCACGAGAAACATGTATATATGAAAGGAATATCAATATACAACATATATCACTACAACAACTACATATGCCAATATAGCAAATGCAACAAAAGGCAACAAATGCAACCACCAAACAATTATCATCCAACAACTTATCCAACAAATCCCTATCAAATCTGTAACGATCCGGAATTTTCGATCCCGAAAATTCCAGATAGTTAGAAAAAGAAGAAGAAGAGATAGAAGAAGAACAGAAAAGAAACACACAAATCTCACATTCGCAGCGGATAAAATATAGTATCAATAATAATAGTTATACCAAAGAAAACTGTATCTATCAATATACATCGATATATCAGAGTTACAACAATTTTTATACAACATTGGATTGATACAATTTAACATGTCTCAAATATATACAATATTATCGTGGAACTCTCCATACGTCCCTGCCATCCTGCTCGCCTCCTGAACTCCAGAACGTCCTTACCTGAAAATCTGTAATACTCGGTCTGACTCGAGCATTACATCAAAGTAACACCCGGGTCAGGCTGGAAACCAGCGTGAGTAAACCCATCTAACTTGGAATACAAAAGCATACAATTTACATTAACCCGGGGTAACTTATATCAATCTATACTTCACAAGTTATTATACATCAATCATTTCATGCATCAATTTCTAAGTACCAAGACCTTAGATTAAATGGTTCAATTTTATTAAATCATTTCATTTCAGTATATTGATTTCAGATATAAATTTTTAATGAATCTAAGTGGTTTCAGATATTTACTAATACCCGATTCCGGTCTCTTCGAACCCAATGTCCTTTTAACCCAAGTTATTTAAGCGAGATACAATTCAACTTTAAACACAGGGTCACAATAATTCACCATCAATAGATGACCACATCATCACAATTTAAATTAAACATATCATAAACCAAAACATCCAAGTCACACAAAATTACTTATCTCAACTTAAAATCTCAAACCATTCAAGGAAATCAATATCATCAATCCATACATAAGTAATGATTTATTAATCATCATTTATAGTTAAATTAATTACTTTCTTCACAATAAATCGTTCTTTCTTATTCATTAAATCAATTAATTAATCATCCTTTAATTAATCATCCTTGATTAATTATCTTTAATTTCAATAAGTAATTAACTCTTCATTAATTACACAAAGGAATTATCCTTAACCTTTTTACAGTAATCAATCCTCCATTAATCACCCTTAATCAATCTTAAACAGTAATTAACTAATCTTAATTAATCATCTCCTTAATTAATTAATAAATTACACCAAGTAATTTAACCCTGAATTACTTCTCCTAAGTAATTAACCTTTAATTATTTCTCAATAAGTAATTTCTTTTATATTAATCTCACCATCCAGTAATTTATCCATCAATGACTTTATCCAGTAATTTACAACATTTAATAATCAGTTATCTTTTCAAATAACTTAAAGACAATTAGTTCAAATAACTTAAGGATGAATGACTCGAACAGCTCCAGGATTTAATTACCAATTCTCGGCTTCCTCTTCCTTTTTTTATCTTTCCTCCTTAGTTACACAGTAATACAATTCCAAAACACGAGCATATACCCGAGTCAGTCCCCCCTTTACCCGAGCACCACTCCGAGTTATTCACAAAACCCAACTTCTCTGACACACGAGACATCGCCGTGCACATGAACGGCCGTTTGCCACTACTCCGGCGTACCTCCCCACCTCCGGCAAGTCGCAGGTCGACTCAACAATCGATTTAAAACATCAATTCGCCCCATCCACCTCAAAACGAAAACGAGCCATTCGAACAACAACATCCAAAACTCGGTCAACAAAAACCATCGGCCGACGACAACGCCTCCACCTGAAATTCTGCCGCCTCGGCTACAACTGCGCCTCATACTCTAGAACCTATCCCCCACATGCGGTTCAACTCGACGCATCATCGACGTCAAGCTTGCCTCAATTCCGACCCAGGCTTTAAACAGAACCCAACCCTAAAACCTCACCGACAGCACACCTCGTCCATTATAAAAATATAAGCATATTTTTACATTAATCCACCACACTCCAGCCTCCTTCGTGCCGAAATTCAAGCACCCAGACGACGCCGTTCAACGGCAATTGGCAAAAATCCCAAATTTGAGAAGAATTCAAATTCTCGGCAAGTACTAAATGAAAATTTACTAAATTTGTTTTAAAAATCATGATTCATCAACACAAATCAGACCTTATAACTTAAAGTTGAATTTGTTGATATTGATTTTTTTTAACAAAGCTTGATTTGATTATTTTTTCTGTAAACTTAATATGTACAGTATATTTGTTAATTACAAATACTTAAAAAATTTTTTTTTAAAAAATAACACTTTATCATTATTCTTTTCTTTCAGAAATAAAGATCTAACATTGATTAGTCAGAGAGATAGTAATTATTAGTGATAATTTTTTTTCTATTACTATCATCAGAGCATTTTCACAAACATACAGAGCAGAGTTGAACACAACTTGCATATCAAGATATACACAAACATATAAACCTGTATTCAGTTTTAAACAAGCATACATACCTAAATCTAACATGCAATACGAGATTTACCTTAAACACTACCCATACAATAAATTTAAACTAATTTATAGGTTAAATCTACTCACCTGTTTTGATGATGAACAAAGAACAGGCTCTGAACAAAATGAAGTCTGCACCTAATTTGATCTTACTCAATTTTTGAATAAAGCTTGAATCCTTGCTAGTTTAAATCTGAAGTTGTTGCCAGATATAATCGGATTGAACTTGCATGCATTGATTTCTACAGTTTGAATTCGAATCCTCATGTTTTCCCTTTGCTTCCAGTTTGAGATTTTGGATAGTTTTGACTGAATTTATTTTTGCATTGATTATTGAATTGAATCTGAAACTTTGTTGTTGAAGAAGTTGAATTTGTATAATAGTTTGTCTTGCTAGATTCTATATATATTTTTTATTTTAGGTGAAGAAAACTAAAGAAAGTCTTGGCTGAAGAAAATATTCAGACCCCCTTTTTTTCTAGACATTAATTAAAAATAATATTTTCTTTTTGAGCAAAGATTTGCCACTTGTACTTTTCTAAGCTAACACTTGTTAACCTTATTTTGCTATAGAGCTTGCATATGTTAACTTGTGTGCTAACATATTTACACTTGTTTGTTTCTTTATGTTCAATTTCTATTTAGTTAATATTTACCTTAATTAATATTTAGCAAATCTTATAAGAGAAAATAATGTAAAACAAATTTGACTTTATTTCCACGAAAATCTTAAGGTTGCCACTTATAGTTTTATAATAAAATCAAATTAACATTATTATTTACATGTTTATTTCTTAAGTAAGATGATTTACATTTGTTACTTTACTTGTTTTTAGCATGAAAATAGTTATTATATAATATATCCTTTATATTACTTATACTATATATATATGTATGTATGTATGTGTTATAAATTTATATTTCTACTTTTTTTTATTTGTATTTATATATAACCCTTAAGAATAATAAATTTGAAAGTAATTTATGTATAAAGAAGTAATCACATTCTCATATATGTATTCAAATCTAACTTTATTTCAAGATATTTATCTTTTGAATTTTCAATCTCAAATTCAAATTAAATTTTAAATTGACAACATATATATATTTAAATAAACACACAAAAATTTAGTAGATAATCATTATAACTCAAAAATCTATTTTCCTTTATATTTAAAGCAACACATTATTATTTTATTTGAAAATAATAATTTTTACAAATTTTTAAATAAATACAAATCCAACTTGTATATAATAATTCTGTTAAAATCTATGTATATATATACAACATAATTAAAAATATAAATATTTATTTGATCAGATTCATTTGTTCAATCTATAAATTTATTATTTCTATTGATTAATCCAACTATATTATTATTTATAATGCCCAGAAATCCGGGCTATTACATTCCTCCCCCTTATTATCTTTTCGTCCTCGAAAAGAAGCGAAGGCAGAATTTATTAAATATTTTAAAACCAGTTAAAATATTCTTTGATCATTTTAAAACACTTTTTAAAATCTGTATAATATTTCCAAAATAGTTTTTATTAAAATACTATTATAACTCGATGTTTCACCCAGTCCATCCTTGTTCTCATAGAAACTCGGTCATACGTTGATCAGGCGTACGACTGAAAATCTATAAGTACTTAGCAGACCCATTTTCAACACCAAGTGAAAATACTTGGAAAATAGTTTTACTAAAAATATAGAAAACATTTTTGAAAATAGAGGAATATCTTTGGTGAGAATGCTATGGAAATCATCACCCCCATCCATGGTCGCAGCTAACCCGATGGTTACGTTGTCGTCCCGACAAAATCCATAGATTAACTGTAGGCCTCCCGCCCCTCGATTACACCATGGAACCCGCTACAGATCGCAGCTACAACTGGAGTTACGTAGCTATCACAACAAAAACCCATATAACTGTAGGCATCAGCGCCCTCGAATTTCGCTGCCAAAAGAATGAAACTTCTCCACTCCACTTGACCATAGATCGCAGTCTACTGATGTTGCGTTGCCTTTCCGACAAAATCAAGTGTAGACCGTTGACACTCATCCTCCACACGATTTTCGCTATGGTCCCCACAGTAGATCGCAGTGACATCGAGTTACACTGTCGTCACAGCATAACCCAAATGCCCCTGTAACCATCAGCGCCCTCGACTTTCGCTACCCAATAATCCTCAGGAACTAGTTTGTCCAGACTCCTCACAGGATCAACTTTAGAACCCCCCTTGAGGCTCAAGGCAGCACCACCTAATGGTACTCCTGAGAAGTCCATTCCAAGGGAGCGCCTTTTTTCCCAGAGCCATCATCAAAACATTTTATACTATACATAAATAGTATCTTTAAATCATACACCTAGTATGATCTCATACAAAGCTCCTTTACACAAAATCGATTATCCCAAAATCGATAATTCTCAAACTAGGCTTTCCAAATTCAATATTGATTTTACCTAAAAATCAAAATCCTTTCCAAATCCATAGGTTCCCAAAACTTTTTTCCAAAATCCTCATATGATCCTTTACATATATATATATACACAGAAATATATAACTTTTAAAATTTTGGATCATTTCAATCTTGTATAAAACTCCTTTATACTTCAAACACTTCCAAAAACCATTTTCTTCCCGCAAAAGATTCATCAAGGGGAGTTTTATCTTATATAACAAAGATATATAACTTTGTTTATTCAAAATCAAATATTCAAATTTGATTACTCTTTTTAATATCATTTTCATTCCAATCCGTACGATGTACACATATCATTCGTACGCCATACCGATCTGATCGCTTACTCGATCACACAATTTCACTTCCGGACTAGTATCGTCCACCCGACTTCCTAGTGCGAACACAGATCTGGTTTCTTGATCAGAAATCGTCATTCTCCTTGCATAGTCATAACTATGATAGAGAACATCCAGAACCAATCAACAATCCATATCCAGGTTCGCCGTCGAAAATTGAGTGAAAAATTCCACTCGGATCGATATAACTTATCTCAAAATTCCACGCTCGAATCTGGGTCAAATCACTATGCGAATAGAATAACGTACGTATACCCTACGTTTTTATCTTTATTGGTTATTAGCCAAATCAATTTCTCTTTCTATTCACATTCGCTTTAATTTTCATTTACTTATTAACAATCGCTTAAGTCAATTTGGATTATCACCTCTATTCTTATCTCGATTGGGTATTTAACCAATAACTGTTTAGACTCTGTCCAATTTATTCAGAAAATTGCTTGAAAATTTAAAAATAGATAAGTAGTCGGAAAATAATTACTAGTTTGTAAAATAGCTGTAAAATAGTTCAGTAATTGTGAAATAATTGGAAAATAGTTAAATAGTCATAGAAATTTCAAATAATTGCAAAATAGCTATAAAATAGTAATTAGTAGTTGAAAATAGTAATTAGTTTATAGAATAGTTAGAAAATTGTTAAACAGTTTCAAAAATAATTGTAAAACAAGTATAAGATAATTTGGCTTTTAAAAAAAAAGGTTATATATAATGAATAGCTTGGAAAAATAGGTTTATATTAAAGCAATTTACATTAAAAATAGTCCAGAGTCAAAACTGTTCACTTCCCAATCTTCATTCTTAATCAATTCAATTTAAATTTCCTCTTCCATTTAAATTGACCCAATTCAATTTTAAATAATTCCAATTTCCAATGGACTTGATTTATTTCATATTCAAGTTGAATTAATTCTCTATTCCTTTTCAAATAATCAAATTCTATTTAATTTTAAACATATTCAACTTTAATTACAATCCCAAGTTATTCCAATTACTTTGGACTAATATCCACTCAATTGAACCCACTTCAATTGCAATCCATCTCAACTCCAGTTTGAATTAATTCCAATTTCAAATTCCATTTCCAAATCAAGATGAATTATTCTTGATTTCCTCCCAAATTTAATTCAAATTCCATCTGAATTTAAAACTATTCAATTTTAATTACGATTCCCAATTGTTCAAATCAATCTAATCAAATTTTCCATTTGAATCTTATACTCATACATCTTCAATCACAATTTCAATCAATTCAAATCAAATTCAATTTGAACTAATTTCAAATTCCAAATTTAAACCATCTCGAATTATATAAATTTGAGTTAATACTTCAAATGTTGATTTAATTCCTTTAAATCAATTTACCTTTTTATCCCCACAATGGATTACCATATTCCATTTCTCATTTGTTTAAACTAATCCAATTCACATTTTAAAGATTATTAATAACAATAGGATGATATCACCCAATTCATTTTAAAACATCCATCAATTTCCAATTCTAGATCTCAAACCCATTTTGAGATCACACAAACTCCCAATTCAAAATTAACCATTTAACTTTCCAAGTTAAATTCCAATTTTATCTTGAAATTTCCAAATCAGATTGTTCATTCAACTTATTTAGCTTCCTCCGAGTTAAATTTAATCAATCCCATTTAACCTTACTCAAATTTGAATTCTTCATTTCAAATTTTCAAAATATTTTTCCCACTTATAAGTTCAAAAATTATCACTTTGGGTATCATATCTTATTCCAAATTAAAACTCAATATTTAGAGTTTATTTCAAACCACCTTTGATATTATGTATATCCACATATATACATATTAATTTCTTTTACATACCAAGTTATACTTTAAAATTTCAAACCACCTTTGGTTTTAATTCAAAACAAATTTAAATTTTCAAACAACTCTTGTTTGAAATAGGACCATTTCATTCAAATGCATTAAATAATATTATTTAAATTAATTACGTCATTAATTAATCACATTCCGTAATTAACTTATTTCTTAATTATCTTCATTAAGTAATTGTCCCTTAAATTACTTACCTCTAGTTACTTCATTAAGTAACTCCTTATTTATTTATCATTTCCAATTATTATCCATTAACTAATCTCATTAAATAGAGTTCAATTAATTACATAAATTAATTGATTATCCTGAAACCTTTCCCAATTTCAAGGTTTAATTCCAGTTTGAATCCATTTCAAACTTGTCTTTAATTTAATTTCAATTTGGTTGTAATCTATTACTTCTTAATTTAATTCTTACTATTACTTTTAATTTAATTAATATTACAACCAATTTCCTTTAATATAATAGATAATCTTTTTTTTATATAAGATTCATTTACCTTTGAAATCATTTAAAAACATTTATATGAGAAAATAACAAGTACGCTCTCTCATATTTATATACTCAACTCATCCTAGGGCACCACTTACCCTATCCTTAATGAGTAAATCCCAACAGAGCCAAGGTTCTCGCTTAACCTTCAGCTCTGATACCAAATGTAACGACCCAGAATTTTCGATCCCGAAAATTCCAGATAGTTAGAGAAAGAAGAAGAAGAGAAAGAAGAAGAACAGAAAAGAAACACACAAATCTCACATTCGCAGCGGATAAAATATAATATCAATAATAATAGTTATACCAAAGAAAACTGTATCTATCAATATACATCGATATATCAGAGTTACAACATTTTTATACAACATTGGATTGATACAATTTAACATGTCTCAAATATATACAATATTATAGTGGAACTCTCCATACGTCCCTGCCATCCAGCTCGCCTCCTGAACTCCAGAACATCCTTACCTGAAAATCTGTAATACTCGGTCTGACCCGAGCATTACATCAAAGTAACACCCGGGTCAGGCTGGAAACCAGCGTGAGTAAACCCATCTAACTAGGAATACAAAAGCATACAATTTACATTAACCTGGGGTAACTTATATCAATCTATACTTCACAAGTTATTATACATCAATCATTTCATGCATCAATTTCTAAGTACCAAGACCTTAGATTAAATGGTTCAATTTTCTTAAATCATTTCATTTCAGTATATTGATTTCAGATATAAATTTTTAATGATTCGAAGTGGTTTCGGATATTTACTAATACCCGATCCCGGTCTCTTCGAACCCAATGTCCTTTTAACCCAAGTTATTTAAGTGAGATACAACTCAACTTTAAACACAGGGTCACACTAATTCACCATCAATAGATGACCACATCATCACAATTTAAATTAAACATATCATAAACCAAAACATCCAAGTCACACAAAATTACTTATCTCAACTTAAAATCTCAAACCATTCAAGGAAATCAATATCATCAATCCATACATAAGTAATGATTTATTAATCATCATTTATAGTTAAATTAATTACTTTCTTCACAATAAATCTTTCTTTCTTATTCATTAAATCAATTAATTAATCATCCTTTAATTAATCATCCTTGATTAATTATCTTTAATTTCAATGAGTAATTAACTCTTCATTAATTACACAAAGGAATTATCCTTAACCTTTCTACAGTAATCAATCCTCCATTAATCACCCTTAATCAATCTTAAACAGTAATTAACTAATCTTAATTAATCATCTCCTTAATTAATTAATAAATTACACCAAGTAATTTAACCCTGAATTACTTCTCCTAAGTAATTAACCTTTAATTATTTCTCAATAAGTAATTTCTTTTATATTAATCTCACCATCCAGTAATTTATCCATCAATGACTTTATTAAGTAATTACTTATCAATCTTGTTAAGTAATCATTCTCAATCAATTATCCAAATTCTTTGATTAATTCTACCAAGTAATTAATTCTTGATTACTTCTACCAAGAAATTATTCTTTAATTACTTCTCATAATTTAAGTAATTATACTTAATCAACCATTAAGATTATCTTTAATTAATCAACGAATTATTTGACTTAAATTAATCACAGTCACTTGGTTATTTACCATCGAGTAATTCTCAATTACCCTTTAATCATCCAAATTAATTAATCTTTAATTATCAGCTAATTAATCCTTAATTACCATTTGATTAATCTCCAATCACCTAGTTAATTAATCATTAATTACAAACTTAAATACTTAATTAGTTTATCATTAATCATTAATTAATTGTTAAATTAATTAATTGCCAATTTTAATTTCTTATCTTTAATTATTTAATTGACAATTTCCAAATTCAAACTAATTAACCTCTTAATTAACTAATTAATTAATAATTCTCAATTATTAATTAATTAATTACTCTATCAAATCTTAATTACTTTTAAAATGAATATCCTTTCTACACATATTACTCTCTTAATTTAGTTTTAAAACTCCTTACGGATTTACTTAATTAAAATTCAAAAGAAACCAAATTTCCTCAACTTTAATTTACAACATTTAATAATCAGTTATCTCTTCAAATAACTTAAAGACAATTAGTTCAAATAACTTAAGGATGAATGACTCGAACAGCTCCAGGATTTAATTACCAATTCTCGGCTTCCTCTTCCTTTTTTTATCTTTCCTCCTTAGTTACACAGTAATACAATTCCAAAACATGAGCATATACCCGAGTCAGTCCCCCCTTTACCCGAGCATCACTCCGAGTTACTCACAAAACCCAACTTCTCTGACACACGAGACATCGCCGTGCACATGCACGGTCGTTTGCCACTACTCCGGCGTACCTCCCCACCTCCGGCAAGTCGCAAGTCGACTCAAAATCGATTTAAAACATCGATTCGCCCCCATCCACCTCAAAATGAAAACGAGCCATTCGAACAACAGCATCCAAAACTCGGTCAACAAAAACCATCGGCCGACGACAACGCCTCCACCTGAAATTCTGCCACCTCGGCTACAACTGCGCCTCATACTCTAGAACCTATCCCCCACATGCGGTTCAACTCGACGCATCATCGACGTCAAGCTTGCCTCAATTCCGACCCAGGCTTTAAACAGAACCCAACCCTAAAACCTCACCGACAGCACACCTCGTCCATTATAAAAATATAAGCATATTTTTACATTATTCCACCACACTCCAGCCTCCTTCGTGCCGAAATTCAAGCACCCAGACGACGCCGTTCAACGACAATTGGCAAAAATCCCAAATTTGAGAAGAATTCAAATTCTCGGAAAATACTAAATGAAAATTTACTAAATTTGTTTTAAAAATCATGATTCATCAACACAAATCAGACCTTATAATTTAAAGTTGAATTTGTTGATATTGATTTTTTTAACAAAGCTTGATTTGATTATTTTTTTACTGTAAACTTAATATGTACAGTATATTTGTTAATTACAAATACTTAAAATTATTTTTTTTAAAAAATCAATAATACATTATCATTATTCTTTTCTTTCAGAAATCAAGATCTAACATTGATTAGTCAGGGAGATAGTAATTATTAGTGATAAATTTTTTTTCTATCACTATCATCAGAGCATTTTCACAAACATACAGAGCAGAGTTGAACACAACTTGCATACCAAGATATACACAAACATATAAACCTGTATTCAGTTTTAAACAAGCATGCATACCTAAATCTAACATGCAATACGAGATTCACCTCAAACACTACCCATACAATAAATTTAAACTGATTTATGGGTTAAATCTACTCACATGTTTTGATGATGAACAAAGAACAAGCTCTGAACAAAATGAAGTCTGCACCTAATTTGATCTTACTCAATTTTTGAATAAAGCTTGAATCCTTGCTAGTTTAAATCTGAAGTTGCTAGATATAATCAGATTGAACTTGCATGCATTGATTTCTACAGTTTGAATTCGAATCCTCATGTTTTCCCTTTGCTTCCAGTTTGAGATTTTGGATAGTTTTGACTGAATTTATTTTTGCATTGATTACTGAATTGAATCTGAAACTTTGTTGTTGAAGAAGTTGAATTTGTATAATAGTTTGTCTTGCTAGATTCTGTTTTGTTTTTTTTAGGTGAAGAAAACTAAAGAAAGTCTTGGCTGAAGAAAATATTCAGACCCCTTTTTTTTAGACATTAATTAAAAATAATATTTTCTTTTTGAGCAAAGATTTGCCACTTGTACTTTTCTAAGCCAACACTTGTTAACCTATTTTCTATAGAGCTTGCATATGTTAACTTGTGTGTTAACATATTTACACTTGTTTGTTTCTTTATGTTCAATTTCTATTTAGTTAATATTCACCTTAATTAATATTTAGCAAATCTTATAAGAGAAAATAATGTAAAACAAATTTGACTTTATTTCCACGAAAATCTTAAGGTTGCCACTTGTAGTTTTATAATAAAATCAAATTAACATTATTATTTACATGTTTATTTCTTAAGTAAGATGATTTACATTTGTTACTTTACTTGTTTTTAGCATGAAAATAGTTATTATATAATATATCCTTTATATTATTTATACTATATATATATGTATGTGTTATAAATTTATATTTTTTATTTGTATTTATATATAACCCTTAAGAATAATAAATTTGAAACTAATTTATGTATAAAGAAGTAATCACATTCTCATATATGTATTCAAATCTAACTTTATTTCAAGATATTTATCTTTTGAATTTTCAATCTCAAATTCAAATTAAATTTTAAATTGACACATATATATATTTAAATAAACACACACAAATTTAGTAGATAATCATTATAACTCAAAAATCTATTTTCCTTTATATTTAAAGCAACATATTATTATTTTATTTGAAAATAATTATTTTTACAAATTTTTAAATAAATACAAATCCAACTTGTATATAATAATTCTGTTAAAATCTATGTATATATATACAACATAATTAAAAATATAAATATTTATTTGATCAGATTCATTTGTTCAATCTATAAATTTATTATTTCTATTGATTAATCCAACTATATTATTATTTATAATGCCCAAAAATCCGGGCTATTACAAAATCAATATACATTCACTTCTCATTAATATTCAATGAATTGGTTTTTCATTTAATCACATTTGATTCATTAATATTGGACTTTACTAACATTCATTTTCATATTCAATTTCAATTAGTTTATATTCACTAATTTATATTCAAGTTAGTTCACTTCCACATTCAAATCAAATTTCATAGCTTCCAATTTTATCAATTCAACTTCATATGAATTTCTATATAATCAACTAACAACAATCTAACAATCAATGTATATTCAATACAACCAAATTCAATCAATTTGATTCAACACATTTAATTAGCTTTAATGAATTAACACTTACATCTATTATTTCATATCAATTCATTTACATTCAATTGATTTACATTCAATTCATTCATTAATTCAATTGCTAATTCATTTAACAAATAAGGTTGAATTTCATTTATATAACTCATGTTCATATTCATCACTTCACTTTATTAGTTTACTTCGATACCAAAATCAACTTCATTCAACATTACTTAAGTTATATTCCATTTCAAACATCATTTATTTAACTTAAATTTCCACTTATAAATCCAATTCAGATTCCAATTCTAAAGTAAATTCTATTTAACTTTACCAAAGTAAAATCTTCATTATTTCATATTATAAGTTCAAAACACATTTCACTTATATTCAACAATTACAACTTGGATTTAATTTCAAATTTATCACAACTAAACTTCAATTTTCAATTTACTATGGTAGCAAATCCATCACACAGAAACTCGAAAGTAATACTGATGATGCTGCAGTCATCACTATTATTATTTCCCAGTAACCGTAGTGAATTCAGTGTTTAATATTCTTTCAAAAAAAAATTCTTTCACTTTATAACTCACATTTATAAGTCTTTTTCTTATAGAATTTCACTTATTATATATATAAGATTATTTCACAATTGTAAATCATATTAATTATAATTCCATACTTTATAATTCATTTGCTTATACAATTTATTCTTTAAATTAACTTATATATATTCTTACATTTTTAACAACCAAACAAACAATTTATGTACACTTTTATAATTTTGAAAGATTATTTCTTTATATATGAAATATAATCATGGTAAAATTATTCATTTACCCAACTTAAAACAATATCGTGTCGAATTGTTCTGTACGGGTGTTTAGAGATCCCTATCGATAGAGTTGTACGGACTATACCGACCAGAATCCATATACCACTCAACAAACCAATCACCACAATATAAAATAATTTTATATTCACTAACAAATACACGCTCATATATATTAATACACTCAAACTCATTCTAGAGTACTACTGACTCTATCTCTAATGAGTAATTCCCAACGGAGCCAAGGTTGTCGCTTAACCATATGCTCTGATACCAAATTGTAACGATAAGGATTTTCGACTCACGAAAGTCGAACATCAAGACGTCCACTGTATCAACTGTCGAGCAATCGAAGGCCGGAAAACCGTACCCTTAGGGTTTAAGAAGAGCTAGAAAATAGAAGAAGAAAGAAAGAAAAAGCAACAGAAACAATATCAGAATCTCACAATCGCAGCGGAACAACATATAATAGATAAATGAATAATCTTTAAAACAAAGAACTATATCCGTTATTACATTACATCACATTACATTACATTATTAGAGTTTATAATAACAAACAGCGGAAAAGAAATACTATATACTAGTTGATGCGCCATGCCATCCAGGTTGCTCCTGATCTCCACAGTAATTCCTGAATTCCAGAATGACCTGATAACCTCACTCTAGACTGCCCGTGTAGAAATTGGTGGGCACCTAGAGTTTAGGAAGAAAACAATAAACTACAGGTCAGTCATGGGACTGGTGTAAGAACTTAAAACAGTTTATCTTTAAAAATAAACAAGGAATTATTCTAAATTAGATTCGCAATGCTTTTTAGAAAATGTAACTACCATAAGGCCTCCCGCACACACACAATGCGAACGCAGGATCGGAGGAGATTTCTCCTTATGATAGTCAAACATGCTTGATACGAAAATTTTCTTTGATATTATTACTATAAGTGCAAAGTGTAGGAAAACATTCGAAAGTATGATATAAAACTTAGCCAACATACAACCATTACCGCATGCCTACTATAGCTACCATGTTCAATAGCAGGTTACCGCCACATTCCATGGCAGGTTATACAACTAAAACCGTACAAGGTTCGTATTGTTTCTTTGGATTTTCCAACAAATGGTCAGGCCAAGGAACTTCCTATTGCCACATGGGTACGCCTCTGGAAAGACGCCCCGAGAACCTAACCGGATCTCTGCCAACACAAGGCCGGGTTACCCCTAGCTGGGTAACAACTGACACGAATATGCCATCCCCGGGTCGTAACCGACTTAAATCCCGGGATTCACCAACAACCACAAAATAATAAGTTTGCAGCAACAACATAGGTTAAGTATCTGGGATCCATACCATGATACCACCTCTATTCAGAAGGAATGACATACACTAAGGGGGCGCTATCCCTTAATAACCTTGCCGCATCTTTCCTGTTTTGAGCATTTCCGAGGTGTGAGGTCCGACGAAGTCTCATCCACAAAGCTACGCTTTATACAAAAGCTGTACTTTGATCAACAAATGATCAGCAACACTCAGCATGCCACGTTACCAAATTGGGAATATATCACTAGTAACCATCAACTACATAACCTCTGAGATCGTACGTCTCAAAGAAGGGTGTTAAGCTAAAAGAATAAATTCTCCGCCACCAATAGAAATATATTTGATAGAAACCAGCTTTACATCTCAAATTGTAACGTCAGACACACATTTATACAAGTCTGTTCCGGGATCGAATAGAACCGAAGGCACTTCCAAAGAAGTCCTTGCGATCTGGATATTCACTAATCACGTCCGGACTTCCCATTACAAAGGGTGATAAAATCTCTATATCGAAGATCAGCCGATGTAGAGTCATTCGACGGTAATCCTTCCGTTTTCGAAAATATCCAGTCTTCAACACCTGTCCTCAAATGCTATCCATTACGACATATCGCTATTCGGAATGGGATTTATGACCCAAAGGTCCTCTCCCGGCTAAACAGAGTAACGAGCGCTTATTTTAAAAAATAATGAGTGTAGCATTCAAATTCAAGCAAATCAAAATAAATACCCATTTAAAGGTAAATATTGATAGTTGGTTATTTAACTATCAAAGCAAACCAACAAATATTCAGCACCATCATAATCACTAGGCCCATTTTTATTAATCTTCCATAAATTAAATAACTTGCCAAATGTTCACTTCAATTTATCTTTAAAAGATAAATCTCTAAACATTTCACTTCATATTGGAAAACATTTCCATACTTATTTAATAATAAGTAATTCACAAATCTATTTATTTTCAATACTTAGAAAATATTCAATATACTTAAAACACGATTAAGTATATTTTATTCTTTAAGGAAAACATTCTCTTAAACACATCTATCTGAGTCGAAACGAATGTTGCGTCAAACATCGTTACGACAACCCAAAATCACCAGTATAGGGTATTCGAAATTAAGATAGATATACAAATCCCAATACTATATAAAACATTTCCTTTCGAAAATCATCTACTATAACAATAGTGTTATAGTCCACCATTTTCTTATATTTCTCGAAAACGTCTATTTCAACAATGAATGTTGAAATCTATGGGTTCGATACTTAATACATTTTAAAACACCTTTAAATCATTTTAATTCTATTTAAAATATCACTTCCCAAAACATTTCTTTAATATATTATTCACTGTCCAAAATCGTGAATATACTTCGTTAACCAAATTCAACGTTTCTACACATTTTATTTTTAAAGTATTATCCACAGTCCAAAATCATGGGTAATCTCCTTTAATAATCTAAAATAATTGACTTATCAAAATAAGTCGATATCGGATTTATAAAACAGCGTTTATAAATTCACGTCTATATAATTTTATAAAAACTTCAACTTATAAAATCCCTTAATTTACAAATTCTATTTAAATCTCATTTAAATGCCAAAATCCGATCTATAAGTTAATTACTTATAAATATTTTTTTTTACAAAATCTATTCATTTTATAACTTCTTAATTTATAAATCTATAAATTTCATTCACTTATGAAATCCATTTATACTTCATTTTAACACTTATAAAAACTTGTTTTATAATTCCAATATTTTTAATCTATAAATGTCAATTTTATAAATCTTTTATATAAACCGTTTATAATAATTTCAAAAATCTCAATTTAAACTATTTTATAAAATTCATTAACTCCATATTTCAAAAATCAATTTTCAACTATATTTCTCAAAAATCATAATTTTTATAACATTAAAATTATAACGTTTATTTATTTAAAATGAATTAATTCCAAAATTCAATAAAACGTATACTTTCAAAAATCACTTGAAAATCCTTTTAAATTAAAAATTGTTATTTTAACATTTTTAAAACTCCAAAAGTAGGCCCAATGCTGCAACAGCACCAAAACATCAACCACGACATCCAAACATCATATATCAATATGATAACAAAAAGCAAATATCTGTAAGTAAATCAATACTGTTGAGGAATCCAGTTGGATCCCTCCAACCTGTTTCCCTGCATCCACAGATGTTAGCACAATACCAATCCCGTTTCAAGACAGAATATCGTGGTACATGGGTTCATATAAAATATTATCCGCTATTATGCGGCGCAATAGGGTCTTATCCGCTATATAATGCGGAAAAATCAACTCTAAGTACATATATAATACCAATTCCACTTCGAGGTGGAATATCGCGGTATATGTGTTTAATAAATAACATCCGCTTAATATACCATGTATATGGTCTATTTCAAAACAATAGATAATAATTTATCATTCTATCACACAATCAAGCAATTTTAAATCTAACTATTTAAAATTTAAATCGAAACAGATTCGATTGAGCGAGAAGTTCTCACCTTGTTTCCAATAACAGTTGTAGCGTTTTATTTTGAATAAAATTAAATGCGTGTTTAATTTTACCTAAAAATTTCACTAGCTCCAATCAACTTCAATCCATCTCCATCGCGTAGTATTCGACAATACGAATCCAACGCAAGTCGTTTAGTCTAAAACAGACCTCGTATGAAAAAGTTATAGCTTTTTAAAGTTTGAAGGATTAAATATAAATCAATTTACAACTTCATTAATTATTTTTAAACCTAATATCGATCTGGGCCGCACATTACCTTTTAGCAAATCATGGCCGTGTACTCCATCTTCCCCAACACAAGTTATACGCATGCATATAAACCCACAGCCGCCCCTTTTCCTACAATTTTCGCGGCCACCACGTCGATATTTACGACGATCAGAGACTTCCAAACGAAAGCCCATCTCATGCTCCACCTTAGGCCAGAGACCGGCCATGCCCGGCCCCCTCCCTGCGTTGGAAAACGTGCGTTACTTCCATGTGTTCAAACTTGATTTGTCGTCGATCTATAGCTCCATTTACGATCTTGACCGTTGGATAGAGAGATCTTGATGCTCTCTACAACTTTGTAGTTGAATGTTTTTCGTAATTGTTGATGGATTTGAAGAAAATGAGGGAGGAAAGAGATGAAATTTCGGCCATTAATATTATAACTGGCGGCTGAAGCTTTTAGGTTAGGGTTTGTGAAAATAAGAAAATCTTGTGGCCTTTTATAGAAAATTACGCGACACTATTCACCCAAAATTTTTCCGAACTCCAAACGAAGCGTGCCGCCTGGCATTTATAATGTTTTACTCTCATTCCGAACGCAATGGAATATATATCGGGAGCCAATTCGATCAAATTTGGAAGATAAGTTTTTGAATCGAATTATTTAAATTTAAAATTCACTCAAACCGATTTCAGTGCGTTTTAGCTTGCCCCGGACAAACCGTAAATCCGATTGACACGAAATTTGGAACCATATAATAATACAACATTACGGATCCGATGAAACTAGTTTCGTCGAAATCCAAGACAGTTTGAAAAATGACAATTTTTACTCGTCAATTAAATATTAAAATATTCAATTCTGCAAATTAACTTTTAATTCAATTTTAAAAGTTCTATAACATCATTCTAACTCCAATATGATTTAATACAACTTTACAAATAAATTTTTAATCACATTAAACCCAATTTTCAATTATTTCTGTAATTTCAAATATTAAATTATCGATTTAATTATTCAATTAATCTAGATATTCAAAATAAAATTTATTCGACTTACAAATTTTGCTTGTTAATATTTAAAATCAATTAAATATACGAATTTCATATGACAGAAGTTCTGGGTCGTTACAGAAAGTTTCTAAAATAATATATTTATATATACCATGAATAAGAAAAGTTGTATATATGTAAAGATAAGATTAAAAGGAAAATATATAATATTTACAAATGGAAAAATGTTAAAATTAAATGATGTGTATAATAATCACAATAGGAGATAAACTATATCATAAATATCTAATGAACTTGGTTTATTTGGAAATAGTATGTTTTTCTATTATCATTGAAAGATGTATATATGGACACATATAAACATGAAGGCTTAGAAGTTGTTTTTAAAACTACTTTGTAATCCTTCTTTTATAATACATGTATGTGAAGTCATGTTGACCAAAAAGTGTTTAAAAAGTGTTATTTTATATCCTTAAATTTTTATTAAAAAGTTTCATTTTTTAAAATTGTACAAAATTATAAAATGCAACGTTTATTTTATTAAGGCAATAACAACAATAGGCTATCCAACATCATAAGAATGTATGCATATGTATATAGGATCTTTAACACAGTATGTTATTTTATTTCATTTCGTTTAAAGTAATATATATATATATATATATATAAAGGTATATCCAAGAAGTGTTAGTTTAATCTAGTTTCTTATTTTTTTTTAAAATATATAAGAGACAAATGCAAACACTAACATATATATAGGCTGCCTATCTTCATAAGTGTACTCACATATACTTTAAAGTATTTTATAGTTTATATATAAATGAAAGACTCCAAAATCATTTACTGTTAAGTGAAAAACAAAAACAGTCAACAAAACAGTTTTTAATAATGTAAAAAAAGGTAATCAGCGACAATTTTTAATCAGAAATCATATTAAACACTTGGCTGTAAAACTACTGATAAATATTGTAATAATTATCTTTTCTTTTCAAATTTCTTTCACCATTAAAGTAACCATCTTCTCAGCCACCAAAGATCATCTCAGTCTATCTTTTGATGTTGCAAACTTGTGTATATATATAGGTCTCAAATCAGTGTTGTTGTTTTAGAAATTAGAACCTGTAACTTAAGAAAATATACCTCTGTTCAAATTGCAAGCAACAGGAAACAATTTAAAAAAAAAAGAGAAAAGAAAAGCAATAACTTTGTACTAGTCTGGAAATTTAAGAAGCATTCTCTGTTTACATTCAAGCAAGGATTCAAAAGCATGTTTTCAGATTTAAAGATTTCAAATTCAACTTCAAAAATTTTTGGAATCAAAATGTTTAAGGTGAGAAACATTTATTTTAAATTTGAAAATTAATTAATCTCTACTCTGTTGACAGTGAACATTTTATGCATCCTCACTTCAAAAATCTGGATCTCTTAATCTAGTTCGAATATGATGATGTTGTAAACTAGGAATTTGTTTATTTTCTAGTATAGTTTAGGTTAAAAATAGTTTGGGAATAAATTTTGCTGTGTAGTTTATTATTCATAAGTTTTTACAGTAAGTATCATACTTTATTGAAAATTCAATATTTTTAGATCAAGGATTCATGCACGCAATTAGAATTCTTGTGTAGAATTATGAATTTTAGAAGTAAAATTATAATTTTTAGTGATCTATATCTCGAGAAACAAATAGATGAGCGAATTTTGTTCTAAAATTAATTTCTGTCGACTTCTTCGCCGTGGGGTGGTGCGGCCTGGTCTTGAGGGAGCAGGTGGATCGAGGGGAGGTTTCGACCGTGGCGGAGTCTTGGTTTTGGTCTTGGATTGGGAGAACGAGTGGATTATAGGGTTTTGGGAGGGCTCTGGGAGGCCAGTGAACGCGATGATTTTGGAAGGCGAGTATGGTACCAAAGCTCGTGGGGTTTGGCAGGGTGGTAGCTTGTCGAAAGAGCTTTTGATCGATGGGGAAGATGTGGTGTTCGATGGTGAGCGGCAAGAGCAGTTCGATGATCGAAGGAGGTATGCGTTTCCTTGGGATCGTGTTGAAGAGTCAACTTTCGACCGAAAGGGATTCTGGCCTCGGTGAAGTGGCATTTGGATCTAGGGATGATGTTTGACTGGGTGGTGGTGTCACGACGGAAGATGATCGGTGGTGTGGGTGTGTACGTGCATGTGTGTCACCATGCACGAGTGATCCAGGTGAGGTTGTTTTCGTGTTTGATGATGCGTGCGATCGACGATGGTCTCGGGTTATCCCCGAGGTGATGCTCGAATCGATCGAGCTCAGTTTTGTTTCCTTTTGTGTCGATCATTTGGGTTGTGTTCATGGAATTGGAATTGGAAGCAGAGAGGGTTGGTGAGGGAAGAAGGTAGGAAGGCCTTCAGTTTGTTTTCTTTGCTTTAGGTTTGGGCTTCGGCCCGTTGGTCTTGTTTGTTTTAAAAATAGGATTAAATAAAAAGGGTTTCGGGTTTGTTCTTTAGTTATTTTGGTTTGGGCTCCAGCCCATTTGTCTGGATTTATTTTATAAAAATGGATTTAAATAAATAAAGAAAATTGTTATATTATAAAGTAAATCCATAACAAATTACACTCCTAAAGCATGTAATAAACAAGCAATCAAAGTTTATGCGTTGAATCAATCCTCTTTTATATTAAAATGTTATTTAAGTTTTAATGTAGACAAAGAATTAAAAAAAATTGTTCAACTTAAGACTATTTAGTTAAGATTATTTAAATAAGTTATTTTATAAAAAGTAGTCAAGTTTTTTTTAAATAATTTTATTATTAATACTTGAGTTTTATTTTAATAATTTGAGTAAAATTAAGTAGATAATTAAGGAAAAGTAAATGTCCATACCTTTGAATTAATTCAAGTTCTTAAGCGATTCTATATTTATAATAATTATTTAATTTCACATATGATAAAGTGTTATTAGGTTCGTATCGATGGATGTTATGTCGTCGTAGGATTTGTTGTGAAGTTAAATAAGTAAAATTTTATAAGCTTATTTAGATAGAATTAATTACCGTTTAGAAATGAATACCATTGTATAATTTTATACGACCTATCTGTTAAGATGTGCCCAAATAAAATAAATATGTTCATTGTAGATTATTCAAACTACTTGACACCTGATCAGTGGAATCAAACGCCATTCCGCTAACTATTAAATTTATTACTATGGATGGTATAAGCCGTCGTTCTGATATTTTCTTTATAATTGTTGTAAATATTTACTAGCAACGGTAAATCTTTGATCTGCTTATCCATGCATACATCTGTTATTTTCCTGTTAGTTATATTCGAGTATATAATGTGAATCGATATATAGAAGCTGACTGATTTTGAATATCTGTATTGACTGTAAATTGTAGCTGATAAGTGCCGTTGAGACCGATAAGCCTTATTCTGTTTGAGTTGATTTTGAAACCAGTTTTGTTTTAAAAATGAATATTACTTTTAATGATGTTTAAAAAAGAATTGATAGATGTTTTGGAAATGACAAAAGGAAGTTAATTTATTTTTGGAAATCTTTATAAGGTATAATTTTTATAAGTATGTATTGTTTAAACTATTTCAAGCACAAAACTATTTTGTAATAATCATTTAAAAGTTAATTTTTATTAGTGTAATTAGTACTTAAATTTTTTTTTCTTCAACATAATCTGTTTAATATAAATGTTGTTTTAAATAATATATTATAGTAACTTTTATAAAAGAGTATTTTATTTTAAACTTGAGAAATTTATTTGGAAATTTTATAAGTACGATTTGGAAAGAAATTGTTTATATATATATATATATTTACCCAGTAAAATAAGCTTTCTTAATCTGTTGGGATTTTAAATGTGAACAAGGCTTAATTGTGCAACGGGAAATAACTTGGTTGAATTGATTGATTATTTTGATAGTTAAATAACCGACTATCAAATCTGGACAAAAACTTAACTTTGAAAATATCTCGAGGAAACTCGGGAATTATATGGTACGGTTTGTCGTTCGAGGTGCCATACCGTACGTATAAACTCATTAGTTCTATAGGACGAATTATAAGGAGACTCGTTCACTAACGGTTAGGGGGTGAACTCCGATATTATATTTCTTCTGTGTATTTCCTAAAGAACCGGGGTTGAGTTTACCGGGAAATAGCGAACGTTGTTTCGAAGAGACCAGGATTAGATTTGTAATCCGAAAATCAATTTGATCCAACGGGTACATTTTTGTGATGAAGACTAGAGCTTGGAGTCGAAGATGGAGCAGTGAAATGCAAGGGCAAATCGCTTCAAATCATGGGGGTGATTCCAAATGGATGTAGTAGGAAAAGTGCCTTCAGTTCCGTTCGAACCCAGAACGTACTTGTATGGATGAATGCTTTCAGAACATCATTATGAGGACGGTGAGCATTTAAGTGAAATGTTCTAAAAAGGCAACGCTAGGCCTCGAACTTCATCAACCAGGAATGATTGAAAATCAAGGGATATGCAGCTAGGCTAAGTGGGTAGCACCCTATAAGGGTAAGGTCATCCCTGTCTAGAGGTCCCTTTTTATTCGGCTGTGTGGGCGGTTGCTGATCTGAACCGCGGAGCGATCTTATTCACACTATCCAGTAAGGGGTAGCTTTGGTCTCGTGTTGCAGAGGAACGGAGGGGTCCTCGGTATACTGATCTAGACCAAGTACCGTGATAGGTGGTACTGCAGTGCCTAGTCATTCGTTGGAAATTCATTCTCCCTACGTGCCCTTTACGATTTTGATTGTAGAACCCAGTTTGTGGCTAGTATTGCTGGAATTTAATAATGTAACAATTTCGGCTATTTGAATAAGTATTTGTATCTATATACTATTATAATATCATAGGATTTTATAAGAAATGTTTTGGTTATCCTTAGGTAAAAACCCAACATGTTTATTTGTAGCGTGGTCTACGAGATACCTTTGATTTCAAAGGATTTTTAATCTTTAGTTAATCAAGTTGAGTGTGTTTCACATGCTGGTTTACCAAACTGACCCGGGTATGGTGTTTTTCCTATATGCTCGGGTCAGACCAAGCATATTTCTAGGTTTAGCTGGAAGACTGGAAGCTTCAGAAGAGGAGCTGGAATCAGGAGACGTATTCACGTAGATGCTCATATTCTATTGTAATTGGTTGTGTTGTCAACAAGTTGTAAGGGCAGGTTGTTATAAACTGTCCAAGCTGTATAAATGTAACTCTGATTAAAGTCTGCATAAGTTATAAAGTAATAGTTTTGCTTTCATGTAAAGACTTGTTTATATTATATATATCATTCGTTCCGTTGTGAGATTCTGAATTGTTCTCTTTTTCTTCTATCTTCTTTCTGTCTTCTACCTTCTTTCTTTCTTTCACAATCTGTCCTCCCATGCGATTTGTCTGACAAGTGTGGTTAAAATCAGTTTAAATCGGTACGGGAAAATGGGTTGTGATATTATGGTATCAGAGCCAAGTTGATTGAATACCTAGGTTTAGATGGGTTGCACGTTAGGAATAGAGTCTGTAGCAACCCCTTTGAGTCTTAGTGTGTGTGTGTGTGTATATACACAAGAGCGTGTATTTGTTAGTTATATAAAAAAATGGTTTTATATATTGTGTTAATTGATCGGTTGGGTGGCATATGGATTCTGTTCGATACAAGTGGCTACCATTATTGATAGGGATCTCTAAACACTTGAACGAGGCCAACGTACACAATATTGTTTTTAAGGGGTAGATGAAACAATTTTACCTAGATATATTTTCTATAAAAAGGAATGATTTTTAAATATATGGTATTTAAAATGATTGGTTGTGATGATAATAATTTATCATCTAGGTTTTGAGTGGTCTCAACCGTTAACCTTGAGTATTTTCATTGGTTGCCCTTTTTGACTTGAGTATACCCTTAGAGATCTGGACCCTTTAGGATTTGAATTCTGGGAATAAGGGGATTTTTACTGAGTTTTATTTGCAAGAGGAATTTGGAAAACTTTTAAAGTAATATTTTGGGAAAAAAATTTCCACCATTAAAGATAATTTTATAATAATGGATTTCTAAAAGGATGTTTGAGGATTTAAACCTTATAACAATTTACTTTGTTGTGTGTGTATATATAGATCTGCAAATTAAAGAAATAAATTGTTTATAAACTTACCGTGTACATATATATATATATAATCTCTATCTTGTAATCACTTTTTCAAATATATACTTAAACTATTTTTGGAAAGATGATTTTATAAATTTCGGATAATAGAAATTTAAAGGGGGATATATTTTGAAGTGTGAATCTTGATGTACTCTTTAGTCTATAGATGTCTAAACCTTAGGATCTCACCTTTGGGTTCTGGTATTGATTGTAGAGAACATATAGCATCAGTCATGGTGGACCACTAACTAGGTCTAGGAGGGGTGGTGACTTAGACCGGGTCAGGAGAATTCGGGCGGATCTTAACGAGCCATCCTTATATGAAGAAGAGCTAGAGGAGCTGGTAGAGCCTGTTGATCAACCTCAGCCTCAGCCTCAAGAAGAAGACCCCATGGAGGAATTCGATAGTAAAGAAGAGTTTGAAGTCGAAGGTGAATATGATGAGTTTGATGACGAGGAAGAGTTCGAAGTAGAGGAAGGGGATCTTGAATCAGAAAATGACAATGCAGTCATTTGGGAGATAGGTGAAGTTGTTGAGGAGCCAGTTGTTGGTGTAGATTTCCTTCAGAGGGAGCATAGTCCAGAGATTGTTTGGGTTCCAGACAGTGATGTGGAGTCTAGGGAATTGTCGGGACCCGATGGGGAGGACTCAGGTAGTAAGAGTCCATAGTTAGTGTTGGATTGCTTCTCTAGGTAGTGTATGCCTTTTTGTATGTGTCTATGACCCTTGGACGTCATGGCTGTTAGGTGTTAAATGTTTGGTGGGGCAATATATATATTTGTGTATGGGTATGCTTGTATGGATGATGATACCACTTTTAGGAATATTTTGGCCGATACTAGATGAAATGTATATTTTGATATACAAGTATGAAATCCATGTATTTACTGGTGTAGTCTGGATTGTTATTGATCAATTCTAATTTGTGTGGATAGTTTTGCTAACTTAGCTATGGGATTTCGAGGACAAAAATCTTTTAAGGAGGAAGGAGTGTAACGACTCGGGATTTTTGACATCCCGAGTTGTGAATATTAATTTATAATATTCAATAATATTGTATTTTAATATACAATATTCCCATTAATCAATGATTAATAATTGTATACAATTTTTCGAAAACCAGTATGATTTGAATTTACAGATCTAAATTAATATTCAGATTGATTAAATGGAATTTCTTATATATGTATATTTTGTTTTAAAGTTAAAATATGTATGTTTTATTTCATATAAAATATGTGTATTTTGTTTTAGAAACAAAATATGTATATTTTGTTTTAAAGATAAAACATAATAGAGGATTAAATTAATTAGAAAAAATCATATGCATATATTTTACATATAAGGATAATTAAATTTATATGTGTGTATATATATAATTTGGATAGAAATACATAATAAAGTTAAAAGGATATTTTTGATTTCAGGCATTTGAACAATATTGTTTGTATTAAATAAAAGAGCTCTTGTGACGACTACGGATTTTTGTCCGCTCGAAAATCGACATCCATACTTCATATCGTATTCGAATGCCATAGATTCGACCGTTCAAATCCGATTCGCCGGAGCTTATAACAACATTAAGTAAATAACACAGCGGAATAAAAGAATAATACATTGATATACAGCTTTGATACAATATCTGATACAACAGATGATCCAATAGATATCAATATACATCAGAGATATGATACAATAAAATAGCAGCGGAAAAGAAAAATAGATAACATCTAGCAGCGGAACAATATGACTCTAAGATAGTCTTCAAAAGAGAACTCCGAGAACTGCAACTCCATCTCCAAGAATCAATCTAGCAATAGCTCGAACTCCCAATGACGATGCACAAAGATAAGCAAGTGCGGTGTGATCCAAAGACTGAACTAGCTCCATATAACCCACTAATCTGACTATCTGAAAAACCCAACTCTAGACTGCTCGTGTAGAAAATAATGAGCACCCAGAGTTTAGGAAAGAAACAATAAACTCCGGATCAGTCGTGGGACTAGTGTGAGCAACAAAAACAGTTTATCTTTTAAAACATTCAACAAAAGATTTTCAAAGTCAATTCGCAATGCTTTTTAAAAATGAGACTACCATAAGACCTCCCGCCACACACACAATGCAAACGCAGACTTGGAGGAGATTTCTTCTTATGTTAGTCAAAGATGCTTGATACGCATTAAAAATAAACATTTTATATTATTACTAGTGCATAGTGTAGGATAAATCGTTTCGAAAGTAGAATATAAATCTTAGCCAACATAGGTACCATTATATTATGCCTGCTATAGCTACCTCCTGAGGAAGCAGGTTCTACAACTAATACCGTACAAGATCGTATTGTTTCTTTGGATTTCCAACGAATGATCAGGCCAAGGAACTTCCCATTGCCACATGATAATTCCTCTGGATGGACATCCCCGAGAACCAAACCGGATCTCTACCAACACAAGGCCGGGTTACCCCTAACTGAGTAACAACTGACCGAATATGCCATCCCCCGGTCCTTTGGGACCTTTCAACCGAGCGCTCGTAATCAATTCACACAACCATAAAGTGTTTTCAACATGAGTAAGTATCTGGGCTCCATACCATGATACCACCCTTTTCCAGAAGGAAATGCACATATCCTAAAGGGCGCTATCCCTCATAACCTTGCTGCATCTTTCCTGTTTTGAACATTCCGGGGTGTGAGGCTCGACGAAGTCACGTCCACAAAAACATACTTTATACAAAAGCCATGCTTTGGGTCAACAAATGATCATAGAAATGATCACCAGGATAGACGATCAAACAAATGATCCTATCACAAAAAATCAACACAATGATCATTTCACAGCAACACTCAGCATGTCACATTACCAAATTGGGAATATATCGCTGATAACCATCAACTATATAACCTCTGAGCTCGTACGTCTCAGAGAAGGATGTTACGCTAAAAGAATAAATTCTCCGCCACCAACAGAAATATATTTGAAAGAAATCGGCTTTATATCTCAATTTGTAATGTCAGACATACAATCCATACAAGTCTGTTCCGGGATCGAACAGAACCGAAGGCACTTTCAAAGAAGTCCTTGCAATCCGGATATTCACAATCCCGATCGGATTTCCCATCACTTAGGGAGTTTCTATACCGGCGCGACTCGGTGCAGAAACAATCGATAGGTCATCCTATCGCTTTCGCAAATACCCGGTCTTCATCACCGGTCTTCAAATGCTATCCATAACGACGTATCACATATTCAGAATGGGTTATACGACACAAAGGTCCTTTCCCGGTTAAACCGAATAGTGAGCGAAAATATTTTTAAAACATATGGATATGGGATTTCAATTAAGTCACAACTTATTACCCAAAACTTTTCTTCAAATGGCTTAACAAATTACCATTTTAAATTTTTAAACAAAAAGATTCATTTTCACAACCTTTAACGGTTTTAAACAATTTTCACATTTTAATCTTTTAAATAAAAGATTCATTCACAGATTTTCCAAATCAATTTTCATTTCAATTTGATTAACTCGTTAAATCTTTAAATCAAAGATTTAACTTATAGCCTTCACAACAATTTCATTTCAATTTGATTTAAACAAATCATCAATTTAAATCTGTTAAAAATAAACAGATTTAATTCATAGCTTTCAAAAAGAATTCATTCATAACTTAGGAAAATCATTTCTCTATTCAATCTTGAAATTCCCTTAATTAAATAGGAATTTCATTTCTTATCTGAAAGCTTTTATCTTTTGAAAACAAATAGTTTCATCTCAGAAAATCTGATTCTTTTATACAAGTTGAAATCCTTGGGTTAAATTCAAATTCCCAAACCCATACCTTTAAAAATGGTTTAAATTCATACAAACATGTTTATAATATCTTTAACTATAATTTCCAATCATCGAATTCAATTCCAAATATCGAATTCAAATTCAAATTGAATTATTTAAATTGGAGATTTTACCGAGTTATTCAAAATAGCTTTTATCTGTGAAAACCTTTTTCAAAAGCTTTACCGTTTAACCCAAATCCATTTTCAATCTTAATTTGAAATTAAAACTTTAATTTCAAAAACATTAAATTTAAATTATCTGTGACTTAACCGATTTCCTCGTGAAATCCATATTTGTGTGTGTATGGTGTAGTCCAGGGGTTATACACAGTAGTGCAACATCATACAATTATCACAGATCAGAATACAGGAATATAATTGATAAGCGATATAAACTATAACGCTTATCTGTTATATACAGATCACAATATATAGATGTATCATAAGTAAATGAATAAATCACACACAGCTCAATCCATAGAACAAAATGGCACAGATCAAATAGGACAATCAATTCAATGCATCTTACACAATACAATCATTCATAAGTAAAGTCAAACGTTCAATAAACATTTATAAGCAGGATTTATTTAAATTTATTTAATCCTAATTAATTCACTTTATTTCCAATTAAATGAATTACTTATGGATTTATTTATCAAACAGATTAATAAGTAAAGTTACTCTTAATTCATCACATTAATTTGATTATCCTTTAAATAAATTAATTACTTATATAATTTAATTATTCTCGAATGAATTATCAAATCAATTTATCACGTTATCCTTAAATTTATTATTTGCTTAATCACCTGATTTAATCAATTTCAATCATTAATTAATTATTCTTAATTAAGTAATTATCTTAAATAATCGATTATCTTTAATTAATTGTCATCAATAAATTACAAAACATTTAATGAATTATCTTTTAATAAATAAATCTTTAAACCCTAATTAATTAATTTAAACCTTTAATTTAATAAATCCAAATCATTATTTAATTAAATAAATAAATTATCCATTTTAATTAACTTAATAATTAACGAATTTCAAACCATTAAATTCTAATTAACTTTAAATAACTTAGTTATCATTATATACATCTAACATTTTACCTTTATAATTAACTTACTTAGTTGAATCATTTAATTTGAGTTTAACTAACTTAAGCATTTAACTTAACAAATTTAAGTTAAACAAATCATATATTTTCCTTAAAAAAACATTTATCATAAAGAGTTTAAACTAGATTCAATTTAAATTTAAACTTGCTTTTATATAAAACTTTTAAAACTGTTTAAAATTTTACTTAGTTTAAAATTAAAAACCTGGTATTACAACAACCCGAGACCAAAACGTAATATACTTCGAGCCGACTTCAGGGAAACGCGAGAACCACTTCGGGTCGACCCCGCAAAATCTCGAGTAATCATACGAGAAACTTCGTCTTCCCCAAAGCTCATTCTTTCTTCTACTCGTATCCTTCTTCTTTCTATTTCTTTTGAAAAGTTTTAAGTATAAACTGTAAATTTTATCACCACTTCTCAAACTCGAGTAAACACCGAAGTAACCTATGAAATTTTTCGAGCTCCTGTACTTCTTCCTCTTCGACCCTTCAATCTGATACACGCAAAAGCACGTGCACGTGCACATGGACGCGGCGGCGCTCCGGTCATCGCTGCGCCTCCGAGCATGTCGACGATCATCTCCAAATCGAGCTCCAACCACTCAAACGCCACCATTTTCACTCGAGCTCGAAACAAGGAAGGGGAACGAACCTGTAAACGAAAATACTCAAACCTAGAACACGCTCCTCACTATCCCTTAAACCTGGCAACGGCTCGTACTCGACGCCTCCACCACCGGAGCTCGCATAACTCCGGCAAGCACTTCGACAACCACCACACTTTCCCCTCCCGAAACCCCAAGCAACTCGGTCAACTGATGGGGACGAACGAATCGATTTCATGATTTTGCCTAAAACTAGGGTTAAAAATTT
Source organism: Allium cepa (assembly GCA_030765085.1). Classification (NCBI taxonomy): domain Eukaryota; kingdom Viridiplantae; phylum Streptophyta; class Magnoliopsida; order Asparagales; family Amaryllidaceae; genus Allium; species Allium cepa. The sequence goes on from CM060928.1 coordinate 842,768,777, forward strand.
CAAACTCTAACCACTGTCGCCACCGAGGCTATGGCCACCTATGACCATTTTTCCAGTCACCCCCATAGGCTCCTCCACCACCTCACACAACCCCGACCAACTCGAATCACTCAATCAAGAGAAAATGATTTAAAAGAAGATTTTGTTCTACTGTAAACTGCTCATGATACACACAACTAAAAATCACTATATTTGTTTTAAAAATCTTATCTTGCGCTGTAAATTTAAGCTATATGATTGAATCCATGATTTAAGATATTCGAAATTTTCAGAGACTTAAGTTTTTACTGTAAAAACGTGTTCTTTCACTCCACATACCTTTATTCTTTACACAACCATTTTTAGATGATAAATCATACTATAACAAACAAAATTTGTTTTGATCCCGAGTTCAATCAGTGAGTAGATTGGGAAGAAAAGATCTTTGAATCAAAAAAAAAAAAATAGCTTATGAACTCAACAGAGACAATTAGAACAGCAGTCTGATTGCAATAGATAACTTAAGTTTAAATGATAAGTTGTTACTCACATACTCATTTCCACATATTTATACGCAATTGATTTCAAATATTTAAGGTTTAAAAGTGAGAGTTACTCACCTATATGCACAAAGCAGAGAAACCAAGGAAGAAAAGAGACACTGAAGCCTGGAATTGATTAAAAGCTAAGTTTTGATCCTGATTTGTATTGAGTTGAATCCCTGCTCAGCTTGATTATTAAATCTGAGATTATTAGATCCTGTTTGCTTTGCTTACATGCTGAATTCCCAGGCCTTGGATTTACATTTGCAACTCAATTTTGCTTCAAGGTTTTAAATGCTTTGGTTTTGTTTAAAGCTTCTAGGTTTAAAAATATTTCTTTTTTCTTTTTTCTAAGTGGTATGCTTCAGAGTTTTGAACTATGATGAAGAAGATATATAAAAGAATGAATTTGCTGCTTGTAAGATTATGTTGGTACAACACAACAGAGACATTTCCTTCTTGCCTTACATACTACTCTACAGGCTTTACCCCTATTTCTACTTGTTTATTTTTATGTTTGTACATAGATATTTTTGGTTCAGAGATTTTTATTTTGTTTAGTGGCTGATGTATATTATATTAATGGCAGCTATGCTTACATTATGGGCTGAGATGTATTATATTGTGTACTAAGGTAAGGGCATTAATTGCTTAGTGCTCTATTCCTCAGTCTACATACATTGCTTCATTTGCTTGTGCATCTTCTTTTTTTTATTATTGTGGCTGCAGCTTTGTTACTTATAACTATTTCCTCTATCTCGGCTGTACAATATGGAGATAGTATATAAAAGAAAAAGCATGTTCAGGGTGTTGTATTTTTTTTTTGCTTTTCTTTGTTTCTCTTTCTTGTTTTGGTTTCACACTAGTATACATTTTTTTGCTGTCTTCATATTTGCATATTTTATTTTTCTTTCTTTTGTCTATTTCTTGTTTATTTTCAGTTTACACACTTATCATTGCTTGTTCAAATCTTTACAAGCTGCATACTATTCTTTTTAGTTTAGTTTTATACTTATTGTTTTTGTTTTATATATCAATGTTCTTATTTTTATTCATAGCTTAAGTATGAATTATTTTACTTTACAAAATAAGTGAACTTCTATTTTTATTTTACTCTTATTACTTTTGTAGCCTACTCCATTTGTATTATCTTGTATTGATTTATTAATATGAGATTAAGATATATATATATATATATATTTACTTTATATTGTTATATCTTATATTTTATTTACTTCTTATTTATTGTCTTGTATTTATTATATATATATATTAATCATCAAAAATAAATTAACAATTCACTTATTTATTCATTTCGTACTTGTGTCAATGTATATACTTTAATATTTATTTTTCAAACCACTAATAAGATTTAAATTCAAGTAATTTAACACATTTTTATTTGAGATCGGGGAAACTCGCATCAATCCATCTATACATTTCACAATTTTAATTCAAAAATTCGATAAATTATCAATTTATTAAATTAAAATCTAGGGTCGTTACAGCTCTAAGTTGAAAGTTTCTAATATATATATACACATACATACATACCATGAATAAGAAAAGTTGTATATATGTAAAGATAAGATTAAAAGGAAAATTTATAACATTTACAAATGGAAAAATGTTAAATGATGTGTATAATAATCACAATAGGAGATTAACTATATATATACAAAAATATCAAATGAAGGAAATAATATATTTCTCTATTATCATTAAAAGATGTATATATGGACACATATATACATAAAGGCTTAGAAGTTGTTTTTAAAACTACTTTGTAATCCTTCTATTATAATACATGTATGTAAAGTCATGTTGACCAAAAAGTGTTTAAAATGTGTTATTTTATATCCTTAAAATTTTATTAATAAGTTTCATTTTTTAAAATAGTGTAAAAGTATAAAATGCAACATTTATTTTATTAAGGCAATAACAACAATAGGCTATCCAACATCATAAGAATGTATGCATATGTATATAGGGTCTTTAACATAGAATGTTATTTTATTTCATTTCATTTAATGTAATATGTGTGTGTGTGTATATATATATATATAAAGGTATATCCAAGAAGTGTTATTTTAATCTAGTTTCTTATTTTTGTTTTAAAATGTATAAGAGACAAATGCAAACACTAACATATATATAGGCCGACCATCTTCATAAGTGTACTCACATATACTTTAAGGTATTTTATAGTTTATATATAAGTGAAAGACTTCAAAATCATTTACTGTTAAGTGAAAAACAAAAACAGTCAACAAAACAGTTTTTAATAATGTAAAAAAGGGTAATAAGTGACAATTTTTAATCAGAAAACATATTAAACACTTGGCAGTAAAACTACTGATAAATATTGTAATAATTATCTTTTCTTTTCAAATTTCTTTCACCATTAAAGTAACCATATTCTCAACCACCAAAGATCATCTCAGTCTATCTTTTGATGTTGCAAGCTTGTGTATATATATAGGTCTTAGATCAGTATTATTGTTTTAGAAATTAAAACCTGTAACTTAAGAAAATATACCTCTGTTCAAATTGCAAGCAACAGGAAACAATTAATTAAAAAAGAGAAAAGGAAAGCAATAACTCTGTACTAGTCTGGAAATTTAAGAAACATTCTCTATTTACATTCAAGCAAGGATTCAAAAGCAAGTTTTCAGATTCAAAGATTTCAAATTCAACTTCAAAAACTTCTAGAATCAAAATGTTTAAGTGAGAAACGTTTATTTTAAATTTGAAAATGAATTGATTTCTGCTCTATTGACAGCGAACATTTTATGCATCCTCATTTCAAAAATCTAAATCTCTTAATCTAGTTCGAATATGATGATGTTGTAAACTAGGAATTTGTTTATTTTCTGGTATAGTTTAGGTTAAAAATAGTTTGGGAATGAATTTTGCTGTGTAGTTTATTATTCATAAATTTTTATAGTAAGTATCATACTTTATTGAAAATTCGATATTTTTAGATCAAGGATTCATGCATGCAATTAGAATTCTTGTGTAGAATTATGAATTTTAGAAGTAAAATTATAATTTTTAGTGATCTATATCCTGAGAAATAGATAGACGACCGGATTTCGTTCTAAAATTAATTTATGTCGACTTCTGTAACGACCCGTAAATTTTAACGGTTTTAGTAACGTATTAATTGAAATTTTATGGGATTTTTAAATGATAAAATTTTGAAATGTAAATTTGATATTTGAAATGCATCCAGTTAAACATAGCGACCGGTAAATTTTCGTCCGAAAATATGAAAGTTTATTTCGCGCGTAAATTTACTTCAATTTAATTAGTTAAAAAACGATGAAAATAAAACGTTTTCAAAACCAAAATATTTTTACATAGAAAAATTCTAAATCATCTTTTGAGAAAGTTGTCAGTTTGTCGTTTTTCCAAATTCGGACATCTTTGGCTCCGTCGATCTTATTTTTCTACGTTTTTCATGCATTTTCCGCTATTATAAAATTCGAATTTTTATAAATTTAATCGTACCACTAATATTTATATACCGTTTTGGTCGTCTCGTTGTACCGATCTCTATGGTATATTTATTTCTATATTTTGAGGCCCGATGTATAGTACGATCCGTGAAACGTCGACCGTAATCGGTTCCGCTTTCATGCCTTTTGGCTTCCCAACTTTCAAATCTACCCCTTATAACAAACAACCTCTTAAAAATAAATATCCTTGTATCCAACGCCTGACTTTCTCTATTTCCAACTTTGAAATTTAATGTGCTAATTCATTTCTAGTTAATAGTGTCTATTCAAAAATTGTTGTTTCGGCTCAGGAACATTTACCTGTAGGTTCACCCTATTCCTTTCTTTGCTTTACCACATACATGTTTTCTAAAAAGAAAGAAATGTTACATGCATCATGTTTCTTTCCCACCGCTTCACATCAAACCACCGCCCTTTGCTCTGCCGCTTGGAGCCACGGCCACAACCGCTCCAACTCATCACCGTTTCACCGCCATCAACCCCGCGGCCACCCTCTTCTTCCCACCTCCACTGTTGTACCCTGGCCTCACCCCTCTTGCTCCGCCCAGACATGTAGCCGACCTGCCCCTCTCCACCAACAGTCGTTAATGGCCTCACCTCTTCCCAATACCCAAGCCAACTCCACTTTCCTTGGCCGCAAGCTTCCTCCCATCGCCGAGCTCCTGCCACCAGCATGCCTAACATAGCTTTGTCGATCTATTTTCCAGACCCGCTTCCCTCCCACGACTTGAAGCAGCCACCCGAGAGCTAGCTACAACCGCCATCCTCCGCAACGTCGAGCTCCCCTACAAGCTTTCTCCCATCGATCGCAACAGAAAAGCACCACTCGAGCCTCCTTTTGAAGTACTATATGTATGTTTTATATATATTGTATTATATTCTATTATGGTATATTATATTATAAGTTATAGCCTATTGTAAGTATATATTATTTTAAACAAGCTACGTGATAGAGTCATATAATTTACATGATAAAGAGCTACATTATAAAGTTGTGCACCTTTTCATGCCTTACCACTATCATGTATCCTATAATTTATACATACATAAATATAGTTCACAAAGTGGTATGATACGTTAATACATAAAGTTTAGTACAGGTTCTGTTGTTAATATGTGTTTCAATTTTGAAGTATACATAAAGATATCTGATTTTAACATGTGTTAATATATATATACTGTTTATAGTATTTTCAATTTATGTAAATATTCTTAGCTGTTGTATAAAAAAAAAATCAGTTTGTATATATAGTCAGTTGCATAATTTTATACAAGATGTTGTTTTCTTTTTAATATAAATATAATCTGTTAGTTATGTACGCATGTATATACATTTAAAAGTTATTATTAACAGCTACAGTATAGATTAGCTTTGACAAAGATTTATAAATTAAATTTTTTATAATACTGTTTTATAATTTGCAAGTTTATTATCGAACAGCTGGTTGTTGTAAAATATGATATAATGAGTCAGTTTGATAATATAAAAAAAAATTATGCTTACATTATTGTATATATAAGTTCATAAGTTTTGTCTCGTCCGATTTAAATTTATTCGTTTATAGTTTTAAGACTTTTGTTTTAAGTGTATTGTGTGAGTAACCTGGTTGGAGCATTTGCATTTGTTTTAAATATATTAATTATGCAAGCACATATGTGATATAGTGAACATGGCTTTGTTTTCTTGGTTGTAGTTTATAATAAAGGTGATATTTGTTTATTTTTATTTTTTCTGAACAGCAGTTAGACTTCATGTTCACGATATCATATCTCACTCATGTTTTATCGGAATGGATTGATTCTATTTTTAAAAAAGAGTCGAAGTTACCTAGTTTATGCATGTCGAATTTCAGCAAAATCCGACATCGTTTGATTAGTGGTCGATGATCTAGAAGTTTGACCCAGGCAGATGTTCTTTTGTACTTAAAATTATTTTACACTGCTGCAAACACGACATGAGTTCATGTTTGACGCATCGTATCTCCTCCGTCTTACGTCGGAATCAAGTGATTCTTTGCAGTTTTGAAATACAAGTTTTGATCTTTATTCATACCAAATTTCAGACCATTTCGATCTCGGTAGCACATAGAATTATATTGTTAAACTTTGACGTAGGACATGTTTTGTAATTGTTGCTATGTTGAATGTTTTGATTTGATTTCTGCAATTCCTATTTAACAGTTTTGCTCGTCGATTCGTGCCAATCCTACTTCGCTCTGAGAATCATGCTTGGATTTGTAACTCCATTTCAGTGTCCGTATCAGTGTGCGTATCCGTGCCATCTCCTATTTTCTCTAGCCTCGAAAGGTGAGCAATCACTCACGATTAATGTTCTTTTATTTATTAGATTTGATTTCAATTGAAACGAAAATTGGAATATGCTGCTGTTATTTATTGCACTGTTATTTATGTATCAGTTCACCTATGACATCTGACACCATTATCTGTTAATTATTTATGCAATGATAATACAGTTTGGTTGATAATTGATTGATTGATTGTTGTTCGTATTGGATGTAAATTGTAATGCATTAAGTGATAAATATTATGTAATTGAATTTGACGTAGAATAGTTTAAAATTGTGAATCGACATATGTGTTGAATTTGATTAGTAAATTTGAATAATATGACCCCTTTTAATTGTTAACTTAATTGACACGTAGAATTTGATAAATTCTACTTTGAACCTTTGAACGTATATTTGATTAATTGTTGTATTGTAAACTTGAAATTGAATTTGAACGATAAGTGAAAAATCGTAAAGTAATAATCTTTAATCTACATGAAATGATAATGTAGATTCTAGAAATAATTATATTAATTCGCATAAATAACAATGTGAATTAATACGATTATTTCGGGATTATTTGAATTGATTTTTGGGTTGTTATTGATTGTTATTATTACTTGTTTATTTACTTTGACACCATCCCTGTTATCACACTGCAAGTTCCCTTTGCTATGCTTTGATTTTTGTATTGATTTGGAATCGGGTTGAAATGATAAATACCCAAATGAACTTGACTTAGGATAGAAAAGTAAATAATCCGATTGGTCAATAATTTGATTTAAAAATAAAATAAGGATTTTATTCGAACAAAGAATGAGTTTTGAATTGAAATGGGAATTTGAATTTTTGAAAGGAAAATGTAAAGATTGAAATCTGAAACAAATATTAACGTAGTTATTGATGAAAGAACGTCGTTTGAAATTTAATTATTTAATAATTAAATTTGGAATTATAAATAAATAATTTGGAAATAGTAATAATTAAGTTCTGAAAATATTAAGTTTGAAATCATTTAATAATTAAATTTGAAATTATAATTAAGTTTGGAATTATAATTAAGTTTGAAATTATTAATTTGAATTTATAATTAAGTTGAAATGATTGATAATTAAGTTTGAATTCATTATTAAGTGGATATGATTTAGTAATTAAGTTTGAATTTATAATCAAGTTTGTAATTATTAAGTTGTGAAATTATTAATAATTAAGATTGAAATTATTTAACAATTGAATGAGATTTAATTATTCGATAATTGAGTAAAAATTGAAAAAATTTGAATTCTTTGATAAGAGAAATTTAACTTTTGAATATGTGGATTTGAACTTCGTTAATAAATGAAATTGAGTTTCTTTATTTATTAATTAAGCTTTGGAAAATTTAAGTAAGCTAATAAGTGAAATTGAAACTTCTCGATTATGTGAAATTTAGTTTCTCATTTAATTGAGTATGAAATTTGTAACGAAGTCAATAAATAAGTGAAAATTGAATTTCTTTAACAAGAAATAAAATGTGATTTATTGAAATGAATGAGATTTATTGAAATTAACGTAAGACTTATAATTTAAAGAACTTGATTTATGAATCTAATTTAATTCAATTTGAAGTTTTGAGATAATGGAATTGAACGTAAGTAATTGATTTAAATGAATTGGAATTTAAATAGAAGTTGTTTTGAAGGATAAATTTACTTAGCGAATATTGAATGAAATCGATAAATGAATTGAAATTGATTTGAATGTTAAATTAAATTAATTTAAATGATTTCGGTATGAAACTTATATACGAACTTGAATCAATACTTGAATTGTTTAAATAAAAGTTGCAATCGAATTATAAGATTTTGAAATGGTTATTTGGAAGTTTTGAAACGTAAACTTTGGAAATTGATTTAGAAAGACAAACGAAATATTGATTTTCGAATTGAAATTGATTTGTTTTTGAAATTTATTAAATGACCAATCGGTGTAATAATTACGAAAGTTATTAAAGAGACCGGAATCGGTTACGGGTATACTCTCTATCTAAACCGAAAACCACTTTAATAACTATACGCGAAGTGGTGATCCAGAATGAAGTGGTGGAATGATGTACGTGATGACTGAAGAAAGAGAACGATAATGGATAGCCTTGACACTTGTGTCAAATTGGAAATGACTAAAATCAGGAGCCGTGCCGGGCCAAATGGGGTTAGCCACCTCGAGCGGATACACTTCTTCGTAACTACTACTCATTACTTGTGATTGATTGGTGCACCCTCGGAATTTCAGGAGTGTTGTTTCGCGGTGTTGCGATCGTTGCGGCGATGCGTTCTCACCAGTCCGGATCAGGCGAATGGTAGTTTCACTACCTTGGGTATTGCCTCATGTGCCTTGTCATACTTGTATCCCTATATACGCGACCACTACGAATTTGTTTTGTGTTATACCTATGGAGTACTCCCTGATATCCCACCAGTTTACGGTGGAGTTTACAGTGCTGTATAGACTATGACATTTATAAAATGTGTTAAGGGGGATAATGGTAACGCCTTAACACTATTTTGATACTTTATATTACTGATAGACATTATCTATTTAGCGTACACTACTACATAGTAGATAGTTTAACGGATCCTTAGAGGATGGTGATTCCAACATCCTTTGAGTTACTTGTATTTCGATTGTTATTTCACTTGAGTTGGATTTATTGATATGAGAATATTAATCCTGACTCGAGTGTTTTGTGTTTTGCTTTACGCTCGAGTCAGACTGAGTGTTCCAGTATTCAAGGCTCACCTTTGGAGTTGGAGTTTTGCTTGAAGATCCAGCCATCTATTCTTCTTTCAGTATTCGATGATTCCAGTGATATATTCTGATTTGTACTTGATGTATCGTATTACTCTTCTGTTGTAAACTCTGATGTATCTTATATATTTATATAGTAGCTTCATGAACTACTATCTCTTTTACTTCCGCTGCATATTATTACTCTGTGTCTGTGATTCTGTGATTATTTATTTACTGTATATCTCAGTTTTGCCAAATTTAAATTAACAATTCGGTATTTTGAATTATTCAAGTCCGACATGTACGGATGCGAATAGTCCAAAATAGTGGGTCGTTACAACTTCGTCGTGGGGTGGTGCTGCCTGGCCTGGAGGAAGCAGGTGGACCTAGGGGAGGTGTCGACCATGGAGAAATCTTGGTTTTGGGCTTGGATTGGGAGAACGAGTGGATTATAGGGTTTTAGGAAGGCTTCGGGAGGCCGGTGAACGCGATGATTTTGGAAGGCGAGTATGGAACCGGAGCTCGTGGGGTTTGGCAAGGTGGTAGCATGCCGAAAGGGCTTTTCATCGGTGGGGAAGATGCGGTGTACGTTGGTGAGCGGCGAGAGCAGTTCAATGATCCGAGGAGCTATATGTTTCCTTGGGCTCGTGTTGAAGAGTCGATTTTCGACCGAAGGAGATTCTGGCCTCGGTGAAGTGGCATTTGGATCTAGGGATAATGTGTGATTGGGTGGTGGTGTCATGGCGGCGAGATGATCGGTGGTGTGGGTGTGTACGTGCACGTGTGTCACCATGCATGAGTGATCCAGGCGAGGTTGTTTTCGTGTTTGATGATGCGTGCGATCGGCGATTGTCTCGGGTTATCCTCGAGGTGATGCTCGAATCGATCAAGCTCGGTTTTGTTTATTTTTATGTCGATCATTTGGGTTATGTTCTTGGAATTGGAACTGAAAGCAGAGAGGGTTGGTGAGGGAAGAAGGTAGGAAGGCCTTTGGTTTATTTTCTTTGCTTTGGGTTTGAGCTTCGGCTCGTTGGTCTTGTTTGTTTTAAAAATTGGATTAAATAAAAAGGGTTTCGGGTTTATTCTTTAGTTATTTTCATTTGGGCTCCAGCCCATTTGTCTAGGTTTATTTAAAAAAACTGGATTTAAATAAATAAAGAAAATAGTTATATTGTAAAGTAAATCTGTAACAAATCACACTCCCAAAGCATGTAATAAACAAGTGATCAAAGTTTAAGCGTTGAATCAATCCTCTTTTATATTAAAATGTTATTTAAGTTTTAATATAGAAAAATAATTTTAAAAAAAATTGTTTAATTTTAAGACTATTTAATTAAGGTTATTTAAATAAGTTATTTTATAATAAAGTAGTCAAGTTTTTTAAATAATTTTATTATTAATAATTGAGTTTTATTTTAATAATTTGAGTAAAATTAAGTGGATAATTAAGGAAAAGTAAATGTCCATACCTTTAAATTAATTCAAGTTCTTAAGTGATTCTATATTCATAATAATTATTTAGTTTCACATATAATAAAGTGTTACTAAGTGGATGGTTCGTATCGATGGATGTTACGCCGTCGTACGATCTGTCATAAAGTTAAATAAGTTAAATTTTATAAGCTCATACAGGCATAATTAATTACCGTTTGGAAATGAATACCATTGTATAATTTTACACGACCTATCTGTTAAGATATTCCCAAACAAAATAAATATGATCATTATAGATTATTCAAACTGCTTGACACCTGATAAGTGGAATCAAACACCATTCCGCTAACTATTTAATTTATTACTGTGTATGGTATAAGCCATCATTCTGATATTTTCTGTATAATTGTTGTAAATATTTACTAGAAATGATAAATCTTTGATCTACTTATCCATGCATACATCTGTTATTTTCCTGTTAGTTATATTTGAGTAGATAATGCGAGTCGATCTATGGAAGCTGATTGATTTTGAATATCTGTATTGACTGTAAATTGTAGCTTGATAAGTGTCGTTGAGACCGATAAGCCTTATTCTATTTGAGTTGATTTTGAACCTAGTTTTGTTTTAAAAATGAATATTGTTTTTAATGATGTTTTAAAAAAGAATTGATAAATATTTTGGAAATGACAAAAGGAAGTTAATTGATTTTTGGAAATCTTTATAAGGTATAATTTTTTAAGTATGTATTGTTTAAACTATTTCAAGTTCAAAACTATTTTGTAATAATCATTTAAAAGTTAATTTTTATTAGAGTAATTAGTATTTAAGTATATTTTTCTTCAATATACTGTTTAATATAAATGTTGTTTTAAGTAATATATTATAGTAATTTTTGTAAAAGAGTATTTTATTTTAAATTTGAGAAATTTATTTGGAAATTTTATAAGTACAATTTGGAAAGAAATTGTTTTATATATATATATATATATATATATATATATATACCGAGTAAAATAAGCTTTCTTAATCTGTTTGGATTTTAAATGTGAACAAGGCTTAATTATACAATGGGAAATAACTTGGTTGAATTGATTGATTATTTTGATAGTTAAATAACCGTCTATCAAATCTGGACAAAAACATAACTTTGGAAATATCTAGAGGAAACTCGAGAATTATATGGTACGGTTACCATTCTAGGTGCTATACCGTACGTATAAACTCAATAGTTCTCTAGGACGAATTATAAGGAGACTTGTTCACTAACGGTTAGGAGGTGAACTCCGATCTTATATTTCTTCTGTGTATTTCCTAAAGAACCGAGGTTGAGTTTACTAGGAAATAGCGAACATTGTTACGAAGAGACCGAGATTGGATTTGTAATACGAAAATCACTTCGATCCAACGAGTACGTTTTCGTGATGAAGACAAGAGCTTGGAGTCGAAGATAGAACAGTGAAGTGCAAGGGCTAATCGCTACTAACCTTGGGGGTGATTCCAAAATGGATGTAGTAAGAATAGTGCTTTCGGTTCCGTTCGAACCTGGAACGGACTTGTATGGATGAATGCTTTCAGAACATCGTTAGGAGGACGGTGCTAAGTGTAATGTTTTAAAAAGGTAACGCTGAGCCTCCAACCTCATTAACCAGGAATGACTGAAAATCAGGGGATATGCGGCAAGGCTAAGTGGGCAGCACCCTATTAGGGTAAGGTCATCCCTGTCTAGAGGTCCATTTTTACTCGGCTATGTGGGCGGCTGCTGATCCCAACTGCGGAGTGATCTTATTCGGACTATCCAGTAAGAGGTAGCTCTGGTCTTGTGTTGCAGAGGAACGGAGGGGTCCTCGGTATACTGATCTAGACCAAGTACCGTGATAGGTGGTACCCCGATGCCTAGTCATTCATTGTAAATCCATTATCCCCTTTACGGTTTTGATTGTAGAACCCACTTTGTGGCTAGTATGCTGGAATTTAATAATGTAACAATTTCGGCTATTTGAATAAGTATTTGTACTTATACATTATATAATATCAAAGGATTTTATAAGAAATGTTTTGGTTATCGTTAGGTAAAAACCCAACATGTTTATTTGTAGCTTGGTCTTACGAGATACCTTTGATTTCAAAGGATTTTTAAAATTTAATTAATCAAGTTGAGTGTGTTTCTCATGCTGGTTTACCAAACTGACCCGGGCGTGGTGTTTTTCCTATATGCTCGGGTCAGACCAAGCATATTTCCAGGTTAGCTGGAAGACTGGAAGCTTTAGGAGAGGAGCTGGAATCAGGAGACGTATTCACGTAGATGCTTATATTCTATTGTAATTGGTTGTGTTGTCAACAAGTTGTAAGGGCAGGTTGTTATAAACTGTCGGAGCTATATAAATGTAACTCTGATTAAAGTCTGTATAAGTTATTAAAGTAATAGTTTTGGTTTCATGTATAGACTTGTTTTGTAATATCCCGCCTTTTCGCACGATTTAAACAGACACCCATGCCAATTCAGACCATACATAAGGGCGGATTGTTATGGGGTAAATAAGAAAACAGAGAAGAAAGAAACTAAACAGAATCTCACAGCGGAAGGATAAAATATAATAATCAAAATATACAGTTCATGAAGCTGTTTTACAAAACCTTTAATTTTATCTATACAATACATATCAGAGTGCACATACCATATAACAATGCAGCGGAACATTATGAGTGAAGTGCAATAATATAAATAATAATAATAATAATACGGATCTTCGTCTTCGTCCTCCGGAGCTAAATCTTCAAATCCTGAAACGCACGGACTGACTCGAGCGAATTGAAAGGACAAAACACTCGAGTCAGAACTAAAAGATCTTATGTGAGTTAAATTAACAGAAATAAAGATGAGTACAGTAACTCGAGAGATGCTCGGGATTTACATCTCCTAAGGATCCGTTAAACTATTTACTATGTAGTATATTGCGCTATTATAATAGTGTCTAATTGTAAAATAAACTTACCTTTTTCTTAGCATTAAGGGGTTACCCATATAACCCTTAACACGTAATAATCCCAGTAGTCCATCCAATATCATAGTCCCTCCCGATCGGGAAGCCACCAGAGGATACCACACGGGCTACAGGAGAAATCCAAGCTCGTTCAAGGCGCGATAGGGTAGGTGACACGGCACAACTAGGCAATGCCATGGTAGATATACCAATTGCTATCCGGGCTGGTGGAAACGCGTAGCCGCAGCTACCGCCCACCTCGAACAATCTCCCCCAAAAATCAAAGTAAAAGTGGCCACTGAAACAATCCAAAGTCAAAGTATAATATCGAAGAGGAGTGTCCGATCAGAGGAATGACCTCATTGGCCCGAGAATCGCTCCTGTTTTAGCCACCTTATGCCAACTCACGGGAGTCGGGTTCACGTATTTACCTTGCAGGAAACGCCTCCACCAACCTACTTCATTCTGGAATCTCCACCGCGCACACGGTTGTTAAAGTGGTTTTCGGAGTTGGCAGAGAGTATGACAATTTCCGATCCCGGTCTCTTCAACAACCAAACGTTATTATAACACCGCGGTCATTTAAAATAATTATACTTTAAAACCAGAATAAAATATCCATTTTAAACCCATATAAATACGATATCATTTATATTTTTAAAACCCCAAATCCATACGATATCATTTAGATCCAAAATCATATAATGTCATTTTATTTTCCAATATATTCTTTTCCAAAATCATAGGGTTTTCAAAGTAAAATATTTAGAAATCAAAACTCTTGAATATAATATTTTCAAATCATACTACCTTGAAAATCATAACTTCGAAACAAATTTCCATCTCTTAAATGGTTAAATATTAAATTACTTTATAAAACACAGTAGCTTCTTAGATTTCACAAATCAATTTTCAAATATCGGTTTAAACTTCCAAATACCATTTCAATTCTTATATTTCAAAGCTCTAAATATTTACCATTTCAAAACAAACTCATTTGACAATCCCATATATATTAAATTCAATTACTTATTATTTAGACTTGAAATATTTACTTAATGAATTCAATATAATTTAAGAAAAACCTTTGACTTCACATAACTGGAAAATCTTTCAATTTATTATATATTCATTTAAATCAACCTGATATTCATTTAGGTCACTCTACACAAAATCAAGTTATAAAATCATATCCTTTAAAAATTCTAACTTTTTATTTAATTCCAATTTAACTTAATATTCATCTTCCAACCTTATTCTCATTTAATTCAATGAAACTCCAGAAATTAAATTTTAAATAAATGTTTAATCGTATTTGATCTTAAAATCAAACTTTATTTTAAACTTCAAATCAAATTTATACAAAGCTTAAAAACCGGAAATTACTATATATATAATAACCTTTATCAATAACTAAATCAATATCCCATAAACCATATATATATAACTTTACAAAACCATAGAAAATCATTTCAAAATATTTTTATATATATATACCGCGGTGCCTGTATAAAATTTTCTACCCTATGGTCAAGTGATACAGATGTTTATCATTTCAATCCGCAATTTAAAATAAAAATGCGGTTGTATATCATTTCAAACCGCAATCCCGAATGAAAAGAAATGCATGATAACTTGCAGATTATATAAGATAGAACACATCATCCATTCACCCAATATAAATCATCAACCAATTTAATTCAATCATCATCAATTTATTTCAATCATCGTCAATTTAAACAACATCAATATATAGCATATGCAATATAACAGGAAATAAATGACAGTCATTAACTAACAGTTTATATTCAAAATAAATTTAATAACTGTTTAACTAGCAATTTTATGCAAGTAAATAAATTTTAACTGTCAAATTTATATGCAATTATAAAATTAATTAACAGTCAATTAAATAAATGCGATTTAACAGAGATAACGAATAAAACATGCCAAACAGTCATAAATAAATTTCTACTCATATCTAAAATCAATTTAACAAACATAAGACAACTTAGAAGTTGTGAGTGGGTTAAAACACTCACCTTTTGAATTTAAATCGAATTTAAATCCGATTTAAACCCAAAAATTCGACAGACTCCAAATCTGTCCAAACCATCGTCAAAAGATCTGGAATTTAATTACGATCCTAACAAAAAAATTTCGTGCGAAACGGAGTTCGTAAGAGAAAGTTATACGCATTAATGGTGATTGAAATTTCAAAAAAGAAAAAAATATATATCACATCATATATTTTATTTAACTTGCAATGGAATTTTTAGTATTGCGTACCTTTTTGCTTAGCCAGATTTGGACCTACAACTACTTTCTCATTTTGTTTTGTTTCCTTGCTATGTTAATATTTTTTTTATAGAAAGTTTTGAAGAGAAGATTATATAAATCTGGATTTGAAGAAAAAGACATGGAAAGAAGAGAAGGTTTAAAAGAGAAAAAAAAAATTAAAGAAGAAGAACAAAAAAAAAGAAAAGGAAACTTTGAAAAAGAAGAAGATTTGAACAATAAGAAGAAGAAAGAGGAAAAAAAACTTTGGAAAAAAAAGAGAGAAAGGAGATTTGAAGAAACATGAAAAAAGGAAGGAGGAAAGTGAAGAGTGACAAAAAAATGAAGCTATAGAAGATGAAATTTTACAAATGAAATGAAGCTACAAGAATGAGGAATGAAACTAGTGAAAAGCTAATAGAGCTAAATATAAACAAAGTAGGAATTGAAATAAAGTAAAAATATGAACAACCCAATAAAAATGGTAGATATTAAAAGAGGTGAAAGAAAGAATTAAAAATATGAAAAGTATGTAACGTTCATGAAATGAAAAGGCTTTAGACCATGTAAATGGAAATGAGAAATGAAACAAATGAGGAAACAATGAAAAAAAATATGTGACAATTATTAATTAGAAAAGGAATGAATGGACCAACTCTACTCTATAAACTAACTTTTAGAATTCAAATTTCAAAACATTTGTTCACCCAATTAATTTTTTTTTAAACCCCAAACATACCAAATTTGACATTCATTAAAGATTTAATTACCACAACATAACTAAATTTAAAAAGACCAATTTACATAACGGGGACAGCGGATACATAAATAAAATATGAACCATGATTTAAAAATTCAAATTTAAAAATAACATTTTTCTCGACACGTAATTATGAACTCAATTATTTAATTTATTTTAAATTTCAAGGTTAGTAATAAAATCACTTCCGTGCAACCTATGCCTTCTATTTAACTACCGTAAAATATTGTTTTAGAAATTCAATTTTCTCTTTTTACAACGTTATATTTATATTCAGAATGGAAACGTTCACTTTATTTCCTAAACATTTTTTTATTTTCCTTAAAATGCTTATTCGTTACTTGCAATTCATAAATGTAAACATTCTTATATTCTAAAATGATCAACTTATACAATATTAAATCCATTCTTATATTTCCAAATAATGTACATTCATAATGAAAACATTCTTACATTAATTTTATTAATTGCACTTTGTTTCTTTTCCTTTTTCAATTGAAAGATTTTAATAAATTTATTTCCAATTAATTTTAATCTTCCACTTCAAAACAGACCCTAATTGATGAAATCAATTAAATAAATACGTGAACATTGTAATCATTATTTATAGTCAAGCAAAAATGATTATAGAATTACAGTTTCCAACAAGCATTAAATTACATACTAAATAAATCTTTTTCTCTATCAATCAATATTCATCTAACTCATCATTAAAACTGACATTTTGTATTCCAATTCCTGTTATTAAATTATATTCTAATACGCGTTAGAACCTTCCAGTTCATTGCTTCATTGTAGTTTTGTTGTTTTTTAGAATTTTATTTATGGTCCAAACTTATGATCTAATAACATAGTTGACATTTGTTCTACATTTCATTACGTTAATATACCCCAATTTCCATCCTTTATTTGCATTAACTACTATATTTCCATTTTATTGAACTTTGGTCAATTTCACACATTAATTATAATTAAAGTCTCAATTAATTAATTTACCTTGGTTTCATTCTCTTATTAAATCAATTATTACCTTATATGCATAGCCAACATTGTTATATCTTCCCTTACATCAATATTTTACCATTTCATCTTACCATTCATTTACGTAACCTTTTATTTCATTGATTATAATAAATTCACTTATTAAAATTTCCAGTTCCAATAAATTTGAGTAAACTGATTTCCATTAATTGCAATAAACCCAAATTATCATATTTTGAAACCAAATAAATAAATAAAGCTTGATTCCCGTTTAAATATTCAACTCCTTTGATTGCAATTAACCTTTTGTCATAAATTAAATTCCGATATATTAATAAACTTTATTTCCATTCTTCTTTATACATAAATCATCATATTATGAAGACACTTACGTTATCCCCCATTTATTACTTTAATTTATTTAACGTAATACCTAATTTACATCTATTGCAATGTTTTTCAAATCTAATTGAATGAACTAAGTATATAACTAACAACAATTGTTGTAAAACTCTTAATCCCACATTTATAAGTATTTCCTTATCCGTTATATTTATTAATTAAATAAATTCCATTTTTAAGTCCGTTTAAATTTATAACTAAGTACCCATTTACTTTTTCCCAATAAATTTGAATTCCATTCATTTACCATACAATCACTTTCCCATTCACACCTTATTATCAACCCACAAATATTGCAATTCATTATCTTATATTGATTTTATACAATTACCATTAACTTTACATTCAATTTCTATTCAATGCATATTTATTCATCAATCAATTCAATATTTACTTTTCTTTCCTTCTATTTGATAAATAACCTAGTATACATTTACATACATTCATTTCATTCCATTCATTTATGGGTATTGCATTAAAATTTAATTTACTAGCTAATACCAACATTATTACCATTCATTACAATTAGATTCCAAATTTTTTTTTGTTCATATATATTAACCAAATCCTTACATTTGTTTTTCCTTCATATTTAAAATCAAATCAAAATATCTAAATGATTAAATTGAATTGGAATTTCATCCAAGTCATAAATTATTAACTTGCATTAACATGATTGCTTAATTTATTCCAATTACCTTTACACTCTTTTATTGCATTAAATCAATTTAATATTTCATTAATTTCTCATATTAAATTTTTATATCCAGGTAAGAATACTTTTTCTACTTAATTCATTTGGATTTTATTCCAATTTCTATAAATAGGTCTTAAGTCACCATTTACATAATTTAATTCAGCGTTTGTTTCAATATTTGCTTATAATTTAAAGTTTCTACTAAATTAAACTACAAAACTTATAAATTTTAACCAATTTTAATCCACTAAATTTATGGGTCGTTACATGTTTATATTATATGTATCATTTGTTCCGCTGTGAGATTCTGAATTGTTCTCCTTTCTTCTATCTTCTTTCTATCTTCTACCTTCTTTCTTTCTTTCATAATCCATCCTCCCGTGCGATTTGGCTGACAAGTGTGGTTAAAATCAGTTTAAATCGATACGGAAAAATGGGTAGTGACATTGTGGTTTGAGAGCCAGGTTGAGTGAATACCTAGGTTTGCATGGGTTGCGCATTAGGAATAGAGTCTATAGCAACCTGTTTGAGTCTTAGTATATATATATATATATATATATATATATGTATGTACACACACACGAGAGAGCATATTTGTTAGTTATATAAAAAAATGGTTTTATATATTGTGTTAATTGATCGGTTGAGTGGCATATGAATTTTGGTCAATACAAGTAGATAACATTATTGATAGGGATCTCTAAACACTTGAACCAGGCCAACGGACACAATATTTTTTTTAAGGGGTAGATGAAATAATTTTACCTAGATATATTTTCTATTAAAAGGAATGATTTTTAAATATATGGTATTTAAAATGATTGGTTGTGATAATAATAATTTATCATCTAGGTTTTGAGTGGTCTCAGCCGTTAACTTTGAGTATTTTCATTGGTTGCCCTTTTTGACTTGAGTATACCCTTAGAGATCTGGACCCTTTAGGATTTGAATTTTGGGAATAAGGGGATT
Organism: Allium cepa; assembly: GCA_030765085.1. Taxonomy (NCBI): domain Eukaryota; kingdom Viridiplantae; phylum Streptophyta; class Magnoliopsida; order Asparagales; family Amaryllidaceae; genus Allium; species Allium cepa. The sequence goes on from CM060928.1 coordinate 842,788,380, forward strand.
TTTTCTGAGTTTTATTTACAAGAGGAATTTGGAAAACTTTTAAACTAATATTTTGGGAAATTTTTTTCCACCATTAAAGATAATTTTATAATAATGGATTTCTAAAAAGGATGTTTGAGGATTTAAACCTTACAACAATTTACTTTGTTGTATATATATATATATATAGATCTATAAATTAAAGAAATAAATTGTTTATAAACTTACTGTATATATATGTATTTTTATCTACCTTGTAATCACTTTTGAAATATATACTTAAACTATTTTTGGAAAGATGATTTTATAAATTTTGGATAATAGAAATTTAAAGGGGGATATATTTTAAAATGTGAACCTTGATGTACTCTTTAGTCTATAGATGTCTAAACCTTAGGATCTCACCTTTGGGTTTTGGTATTGATTGTTGAGAACCTGTAGCATCAGTCGTGGTGGAGCATTGGCTAGGTCTAGGAGGGATGGTGACTTAGACTGGGTCAGGAGAATTCGAGCGGATCTTAACGAGCCGTCCTTATATGAAGAAGAGCTAGAGGAGCCGGTAGAGCCTGTTGAGCAACCTCAGCCTTACCCTCAAGAAGAAGGACCCGTGGAGGAATTCGAAAGTAAAGAAGAGTTTGAAGTCGAAGGTGAAGATGATGAGTTTGATGACGAGGAAGTGTTCGAAGTAGAGGAGGAGGATCTCGAATCAGAAAATGACAATGCCGTCATTTGGGAGATAGGTGAAGTTGTTGAGGAGCCAGTTGTTGGTGTAGATTTCCTTGAGAGAGAGCATAGTCCAGAGATTGTTTGGAATCTGGACAGTGATGTGGAGTCCAGGGAATTATCGGGACCCGAAGGGGAGGACTCAGGTAGTAAGAGTCCATAGTTAGTGTTGGATTGCTTCTCTAGGTAGTGTATGCCTTTATGTATGTGTCTATGACCCTTGGACGTCATGGCTGTTAGGTGTTAAATGTTTGGCAGGGTGTTAATCGACGGAATTTCTATCGGATTAGAAAACCGTCGAAAAATTTAGAAATAAAAATAACCGCAAGCGCACGGCGTACCCTTGAAGTACGTGGCGAATACGGGTCGATCCGCAGGGAGTCGTTAGAGTTTTAAAAATCTATTCAATCAAATTAGACCAAATGTAGGTGAAATTGTTGACTAGAACTAAAATGAAGCTAAACTAGAATTAAAATGTGATTAGTAAACTATTGAACTAGAGAACAATTTAGAGGCAAATCCACTCTCATATTTTTGTAAAAATCAACAACAAACAATTTATGATCTCTAACTTTGATTTAAGTGAAATATTGTTGTATTTATAATAAGCATGGTTTGTTTATGTTATTAATTAACATAACTCAAACCATCAAACTATATTGCAACGAATACCCACTTATAATTCTCATGAAAATGAAGCAAAAGAAAAAGCTATTTTAAGCATGATCTATTTACTATTGTAATATAGATCATCAAATTTCATTTTTACTTTAATTTCACAATCAAAAATGGATTAGCAAATGATGATGCAACTTGTGTTTATGTTGAATAAGAATAGCTCATTTGCATAAGCAATATAAGCTATCAAACTCACTTGTATAAACTTGCATCAAAATCCACTTCATGAAGCATAAACCAAATGAGATCATAAATCATAAAATGTTGAAATCACTTAAAGTTAGAGAGCTTCATCACCCCTAATTTGAAGGGGTTTAACTACTCATTTGTGGCATTAAAGCAACACAAGTAAGTTTCAACATTAAAAAGAAAAGAAAATAGAAAATAAGCAAAGAAAGCAAAAGAGATTAGCTACTAACTACTTGCATAAATGTAAATCTATGCTATGAACATAAGGAGAAAGAGAGCATATAAATAAACATTAACAATAAAACAAAGAAGAGCATGTAGAAAAGAGAGAAGAAAGAGGCTTGGAAGCCATTATTATTTCATAGAACATTGAGCTTACACTTTGATTTCTTAATTTCCTAAGTAAAATGAAAGAGTGGATGATAGTTTCATATACATAAGAGGGCTATATATACATGCATAAAACCCTAATTCTATTTTTAGGGGGCTACCTAAAATGCCCTTTAGGAAGTGTGGCCATCAAGTAACCATTAACCACTAATTAATCCATCATTTTCTGCGCATGAAGCTTTATCCTCCACTTAGTTGTCTTTTAGCTCATAATTGTACATTTAGGTAAGTGGGTGGGGTCCTCCATGATCTTAAACTTGAATTATTTCCTCTTCATTCCTTTGTATTTGATTTGTGCATGCATGTATCTTCGTATAAGCCTCTTCCTTATGCATCCAAATTCCTACAAAAATTATCAAAAAATGTCCAAGTAAAAATTCTTAAATTGACTCATGCACAAAAATGACCATTTTGCCCCTGAATGAAGATGAAAATATGATGGTTTGAAAATAATCGAATTTTGGTTTTAAACATGTTAAAATGCCCAAATATGATGTTTATTTAAATAGAAGGAGATGAAATATGGATGTAAATATATGCACATTTACGTGCACATCATAGGGCGATATATATATATATATATATATATATATAGGTATGCTTATATGGATGATGATACAACTTGTAGGAATATTTTGGTTGATACTAGATGAAATGTATATTTTGATATACAAGTATGAAATCTATGTATTTACTGGTGCAGTTTGGATTGTTATTGATCAATTCTAATTTGTGTGTATAGTTTTGCTAACTTAGCTATGGAATTTCGAGGACGAAATTCTTTAAGGGAGGAGGAATGTAACGACCCTGGATTTTTGACATCCCGAGTTGTGAATATTAATTTATAATATTCAATAATATTGTATTTTAATATACAATGTCGTCATTTGGGAGATAGGTGAAGTTGTTGAGGAGCCAGTTGTTGGTGTAGATTTCCTTGAGAGAGAGCATAGTCCAGAGATTGTTTGGGTTCTGGACAGTGATGTGGAGTCCAGGGAACTGTCGGGACCCGTAGTGGAGGACTCAGGTAGTAAGAGTCCATAGTTAGTGTTGGATTGCTTCTCTAGGTAGTGTATGCCTTTTTGTATGTGTCTATGACCCTTGGACGTCATGGCTGTTAGGTGTTAAATGTTTGGTAGGGCAATATATATATATATACATATGGGTTTGCTTATATGGATGATGATACAACTTGTAGGAATATTTTGGTTGATACTAGATGAAATGTATATTTTGATATACAAGTATGAAATCTATGTATTTACTGGTGTTGTTTGGATTGTTATTGATCAATTCTAATTTGTGTGGATAGTTTTGCTAACTTAGCTATGGAATTTCGAGGACGAAATTCTTTTAAGGGGGGAGGAATGTAACGACCCAGGATTTTTGACATCCCGAGTTGTGAATATTAATTTATAATATTCAATAATATTGTATTTTAATATACAATGCCGTCATTTGGGAGATAGGTGAAGTTGTTGAGGAGCCAGTTGTTGGTGTAGATTTCCTTGAGAGAGAGCATAGTCCAAAGATTGTTTGGGTTCTGGACAGTGATGTGGAGTCCAGGGAATTGTTGGGACCCGAAGGGGAGGACTCAGGTAGTAAGAGTCCATAGTTATTGTTGGATTGCTTCTCTAGGTAGTGTATGCCTTATTGTATGTGTCTATGACCCTTGGACGTCATGGCTGTTAGGTGTTAAATGTTTGGTAGGGCAATATATATATATATATATATGGGTATGCTTGTATGGATGATGATACAACTTGTAGGAATATTTAGGTTGATACTAGATGATGTGTATATTTTGATATACAAGTATGAAATCTATGTATTTACTGGTGTAGTTTGGATTGCTATTGATCAATTCTAATTTGTGTGGATAGTTTTGCTAACTTAGCTATGGAATTTTAAGGACGAAATTCTTTTAAGGGGGAAGGAATGTAACGACCCGAGATTTTTGACATCCCGAGTTGTGAATATTAATTTATAATATTCAATAATATTGTATTTTAATATACAAGATTCCCATTAATCAATGATTAATAATTGTATACAATTTCCAAAAACCAGTATGATTTGAATTTATAGATCTAAATTAATATACATATTGATTAAATGGAATTTCTTATACATGTATATTTTGTTTTAAAGGTAAAATATGTATGTTTTGTTTAAGATAAAATATGTGTATTTTGTTTTAGAAACACAATATGTATATTTTGTTTTAAAGATAAAATATGATAGAGAATTAAATTAATTGGAAAAAAAATCATATGCATATATTTTTTCATATAAGGATAATAAAATTTATATATATATAAAATATGGATAGAAATTCATAATAAAGCTAAAAGGATATTTTTGATTTTAAGCATATGAACAATATTGTTTATATTAAATAAAAGATCTTTAAGTTGAAAGTTTCTAAAATAATTATATATATATATATATATATATATATATATATACGAATAAGAAAAGTTGTATATATGTAAAGGTAAGATTAAAAGGAAAATTTATAATATTTACAAATGGAAAAATGTTATAAATTAAATGATTGTATAATAATCACAATAGGAGATAAACTATATATATACATAAATATCAAATGAACTTGGTTTATTTGGAAATAGTATATTTCTCTATTATCATTAAAAGATGTATATATGGACACACATATACATGAAGGCTTAGAAGTTGTTTTAAAAACTACTTTGTAATCCTTCTTTTATAATACATGTATGTGAAGTCATGTCGACCAAAAATTGTTGTTTTATACCCTTAAATTTTTATTAATAAGTTTCATTTTTTAAAATTGTGTAAAAGTATAAAATGCAACATTTATTTTATTAAGGCAATAACAACTATAGGCTATCCAACGTCATAAGAATGTATACATATGTATATAAGGTGTTTAACATAGAATGTTATTTTATTTCATTTTGTTTGAAGTAATATATATATATATATATATATATATATATATATATATATATAAAGGTATATCCAAGAAGTGTTATTTTAATCTAGTTTCTTATTTTTGTTTTAAAATGTATAAGAGACAAATGCAAACACTAACATATATATAGGCTGCCTACCTTCATAAGTGTACTTACATATACTTTAAAGTATATTATAGTTTATATATAAATGAAAGACTTCAAAATCCTTTACTGTTAAGTGAAAAACAAAAAACATCCAACAAAACAGTTTTTAATAATGTAAAAAAAGGGTAATAAGTGACAATTTTTAATCAGAAAACATATTAAACACTTGGCAGTAAAACTACTAATAAATATTGTAATAATTATCTTTTCTTTTCAAATTTCTTTCACCATTAAAGTAACCATCTTCTCAGCCAACAAAGATCATCTCAGTCCATCTTTTGATGTTGCAAGCTTGTGTATATATATAGGTCTTAGATCTGTGTTGTTGTTTTAGAAATTAAAACCTGTAACTTAAGAAAACATACCTCTATTCAAATTGCAAGCAACATGAAACAATTTTAAAAAAAGAGAAAAGAAAAGCCATAACTCTGTACTAGTCTGGAAATTTAAGAAGCATTCTCTGTTTACATTCAAGTAAGTATTCAAAAGCAAGTTTATAGATTTATAGATTTCAAATTCAACTTCAAAAACTTCTGGAATGAAAATGTTTAAGGTGAGAAACATTTATTTTAAATTTGAAAATGACTTGATCTCTACTTTGTTGACAGTGAACATTTTATGCATCCCCACTTCAAAAATCTAGTTCTCTTAATCTAGTTCGAATCTGATGATATTGTAAACTAGGAATATGTTTATTTTCTAGCATAGTTTTGGTTGAAAATAGTTTGGAAATGAATTTTTCTATGTAGTTTATTATTCATAAGTTTTTACAGTAAGTATCGTACATTATTAAAAAATTTATATTTTTAAATCATGGATTCATGCATGAAATAAGAATTCTTGTGTAGAATTATGAATTTTAGAAGAAAAATTATAATTTTTAGTAATCTATATCTCGAGAAATAGATAGATGACAGGATTTCGTTCTAAAATTAATTTTTGTTGACTTCGCCGCCATGGGGTGGTGCGGCCTGGTCTGGAGGGAGCAGGGGGACCTAGGGGAGGTGTCGACCATGGTGGAACATTGGTTTTGGGCTTGGATTGGGAGAACGAGTGGATTATAGGGTTTTGGGAAGGCTCTGGGAGGCCGGAAAACACGATGATTTTGGAAGGCGAGTATGGAACCCGAGCTCGCGGGGTTTGGTAGGGTGGTAGCGTGTTGAAAGAGCTTTCGATTGGTAAGGAAGATGTGGTGTTCGATGGTGAGCGGCGAGAGCAGTTCGATGATCGGAGGAGGTACGTGTTTCCTTAGGCTCGTGTTGAAGAGTCGATTTTCGACCGAAGGGGATTCTGGCCTCGGCGAAGTGGCATTTGGATCTAGGGATGATGTGTGACTGGGTGGTGGCGTCATAGCGGTGAGATGATCAGTGATGTGGGTGTGTACGTGCACGTGTGTCACCATGCACGAGTGATCAAGGCGAAGTTGTTTTCGTGTTTGATGATGCGTGCGATCGGCGATAGTCTCGGGTTATCCTCGAGGTGATGCTCGAATCGATCGAGCTCGGTTTTGTGTCGATCATTTGGGTTGTGTTCCTAGAATCGAAACTGGAAGCAGAGAGGATTGGTGATGGAAGAAGGTAGGAAGGCTTCGGTTTGTTTTCTTTGCTTTGGGTTTGGGTTTCGACCTGTTGGTCTTGTTTGTTTTAAAATAGGATTAAATAAAAAGGGTTTCGGGTTTGTTCTTTAGTTATTTTGGTTTGTGCCCCAGCTCGTTTGTCTGGATTTATTTTAAAAACTGGATTTAAATAAATAAAGAAAATAGTTATAATGTAAAGCAAATTCGTAACAAATTACACTCCTAAAGCATGTAATAAACAAGTGATCAAAGTTTATGTGTTGAATCAATCCTCTCTTACATTATTTATGTTTTAATATAGACAAAGGATTTTAAAAACAATAAATTTGTTTTACTTTAAGACTATTTAATTAAGGTTATTTAAATAAGCTATTTTATAATAAAGTAGTCATTTTTTCTTAAAATAATTTTATTATTAATACTTGAATTTTATTTTAATATTTTGAGTAAAATTAAGTAGATAATTAATGGAAAGTAAATGTCTATACCTTTGAATTAATTCAAGTTCTTAAGTGATTCTATACTTATAATAATTATTTAATTTCACATATAATAAATTTTTATTAATCGGATGGTTCGTATCGATGGATGTTATGCCATTATACGATCTGTTGTGAAGTTAAATTAGTAAAATTTTATAAGCTTATTCAGACAGAATTAATTACCATTTGGAAATGAATACCGAATTTTATACGACCTATGTGTTAAGATGTTCCCAAACAAAATAAATGTGTTCATTGTAGATTATTCAAACTGCTTGACACCTGATCAGCGGAATCAAACACCATTCTGCTAACTATTTAATATATTACTATAGATGTATAAGCCATAATTCTGATATTTACTGTATAATTGTTGTAAATATTTACTTGCAATGATAAATCTTTGATCTGCTTATCCATGCATACATCTGTTATTTTCCTGTTAGTTATATTCGAGTTTATAATGTGAATCGATTTATAGAAGCTGATTGATTTTGAATATCTGTATTAACTATGAATTGTAGCTTGATAAGTACCGTTGAGACCGATAAGCCTTATTCTGTTTGAGTTGATTTTGAATCTCGTTTTGTTTTAAAAATGAATATTATTTTTAATGATGTTTTTAAAAATGAATTGATAAATATTTTGGAAATAACAAAGGGAAGTTAAAATATTTTTGGAAATCTTTATAAGGTATAATTTTTATAAGTATGTATTGTTTAAACTATTTCAAGTACAAAAATATTTGGTAACAATCATTTAAAAGTTAATTTTTACTAGAGTAATTAGTATTTAAGTATATTTTTCTTCAATATAAATCTGTTTAATATAAATGTTGTTTTAAATAATATATTATAGTAACCTTTATAAAAGAGTATTTTATTTTAAACTTAAGAAATTTATTTGGAAATTTTATAAGTAGATTTGGAGAGAAATTGTCTATATATATATATTTACCCAGTAAAATAAACTTTCTTAATCTATTCGGATTTTGAATGTGAGCAAGGCTAAATAGTGCAATGTGAAATAACTTGGTTGAATTGATTGATTATTTTGATAGTTAAATAACCGACTATCAAATCTGGACAAATGCTTAACTTTGAAAATGTTTAGAGGAAACTCGGGAATTATATGGTACGGTTACCGTTCTAGGTGCTATACTGTACGTATAAACTTGTTTGTTCTCCAGGAAGAATTATAAGAAGACCCGTTCACTAATGGTTAGGATGTGAACTTCAATCTTATATTTCGTCCGTGTATTTCCTAAAGAAACGGGGTTGAGTTTACCGGGAAATAGCGAACGTTGTTTCGAAGAGACCGGGATCTGATTTGTAATTCGAAAATCACTTCGATCTATATGTTTTCGTGATGAAGACTAGAGCTTGGAGTCAAAATGGAGCAGTGAAGTGCAAGGGCTAATCACTACTAATCCTGAGGGTGATTCCAAAATGGATGCAGTAGGAATAGTGCCTTCGGTTCCGTTCGAACCTGAATTAGACTTGTATGGATGAATGCTTTCAAAACATCGTCAAGAGGACGGTGAGCATTCTAAGTGAAATGTTCTAGAAAGGTAACGCTGAGCCTCGAACCTCATCAAACGGGAATGACTGAAAATCAGGGGATATGCAGCAAGGCTAAGTGGGTAGCACCCAATTAGGGTAAGGTCATCCCTGTCTAGAGGTACCTTTTTATTCGGCTATGTGGGCGGTTGCTGATCCCAACCGTGGGGTGAACTTATTCGGACTATCCAGTAAGGGGTAGCTCCGGTTTGTGTTGCAGAGAACTGGAGGGGTCCTCGATATACTGATCTAGACTAGGTACCGTGATAGGTGGTACCCCAGTGCCTAGTCATTCGTTGGAAATCCATTCTCCCTACATGCCCTTTCCGATTTTGATTGTGTAACCCACTTTGTGGTAGTATTGCTGGAATTTAATAATGTAACAATTTCGGCTATTTGAATAAGTATTTGTATTTAGACACTATTATAATATCAGAGGATTTTATAAGAAATGTTTTGGTTATCGTTCGGTAAAAACCCGACATGTTTATTTGTGACGTGGTGTAACAACCCGCATATCTTACGATTCAAATATTTAAATATTTTATTTAAATATATCATTGTTAGTCGGATTTTAGTCCGAAAACCTACTTTTAGCAAACTGTCGAATTGGGATTCGAGACCCCTTCCATTGAGTTCATAGTGCCGTTTGCAACCTTTTTGAGTATAAGCTTTGATATGTTTGGAGTAAGTTGATTTTTGCCAATTTTTCACTTAGGGCTTTGGGTTGGGTTCAGCCCACTAGCCAGCTAAATACCCCAAACTGAAACCCCTTCTTCATTCACTCCCTCTTCCTCTACTTTTCAGTTCTAAAGAGATTAATGGTGAGCGGAAGAGGAAATTAAAACTCCAAGCCCTAGTCTTCATTAGCAAATCCAACTTCTAGCTCCAAATTCAAGAGAACCCATTGGTAAGCCTTCTCTTCATCTTCTCCAACTCCTTCTCTCTTGAATTTCAGAAATTCCTAAACCTAATTTGGGAAATGTTTCTCTTTTAAGCTTAGATTCAAGCTTCTTGTGTTGAGATTGAAGTGTGGTTGATCTTCCCTTGTCTTCAAGCTTCTCATTCATTGTTTTAGGTTCAAAGGTGAGATTTTTTATCTCACATCTTAGTCTATAACTATCTTCGATTGTTAGGTATGAATTCCTAACACTTATTCTTGTGTAATTGCTTTTGGTTTGGATTGATTTGGTAAATATTCCAATTTTTAGTGTTTTGAGTTTAATTCTTTAAAATCCTTACTTTGATGTTTTGATCATGTTTTTGGTGATGAATCGAAGTGCTTATATGGCGGGGTAGTCGATGGCGTAAATCCTTAGTGCCGTTGCTCAACCGATTGCAATTCGGAAGAGATTGGCATTCATTAGATAGGCATGGGAGTGCTGGCAACAGGGTCCGACCGACCGAGCTCTGTAGCCGGCCGACCGACCTGCTACCCGAGCACTTCCTGCCTCTGTTTTGGTAGTGCAGGTTACAGGCTCCGGTCGACCGAGCTCAGGGTCCGGTCGACCGACCTGCTACCCGAGCACTTCCATCTTTGGTTTGGTCAACCGACTCAGGGAGTCCGGTTGACCGACCTGCTCCTATTTGCCAATTTTGCCTATATTGTCTATTTTGTTGAATTTTCAAATTTAATCGATTCGTGTTATTTCCATTTTGTTGTTATCATTTATTATCGACTCTGATGACATTTTCTTTAGGAATTTTTGAAATATCCATTTTGATGGATTTGATATCGATTTCTTTGGATTTTATTCACGTCTTCGAATGTGAATTTCGGTGATTGATTATTTTACAATCATTTTTATGATTTGTCACTTTAAAAATATAAAGGTTTCTATACTAGTAGTAAATATCAAAACTCTTTCATCAAAACGATTTCAACACTATTTCAATACAAAGCTCATTTATTAAAACCGTTTTCCAATCTATTAGCATATACAAACCTTTTCCTCACTCTTATGAGAAATCTAATTAAACGGCTTAGTAAAACGAGTGGTACGAAACGCTTGCGTTTACTTCGTTGGTTAATTCTTGGACTTGTTCGATTGAATCTCTTGTGACAATTTTCTAATGGAGATCTACAATTTGTTCGTAAATATTTAAGTTAAGCTAGTGGTTATGGGACATGCAGCTAAGCTCATATATTTACTAGCTTAGTGTAATTGACACTTCTTGATGATCGATGACGATCATTTTTTTGATTATGACTAGCAATATGCTATGTTCCTTTGTCCACGTAGGGGACAGTACCTCATTTTATTGAGTTTTGTCTCATTTTCATTATAGGCTAACGACCTATTTATATTTGGAGTTTTGACTCAATTCTTGTGGGCTAGCGACCCATATTCTTTTATAGAGTTCGCTTCATTGGACGTACCGTTGTACTATGTCGATGTTCTGATCTATTCGAGTTTCAGGTTCCTCGGGCGTTCCGATATTGTACTACGTCGTTGGACCGACTCTATGTTTAGCGACGATGGGATAGCATCCCGTTTGTGATACACGTGTTGGTGAGTTTTCATGCTCCCGTTTTGTGATAGGCCTCCCCCTTTTTGTGATTTTTGGATTTCTATTGATGATTTCTAGAATTTGTGTTTCACAAATTTTACGATTGGCATTTATATGTTGTCAATATTTGTGGCTTGGTGAATGAAATAAGGAGTATGACATTCCTTTTGATCTTTGAGTAGATTCTTGTGATATTGATTAATCTCTTGTTGATTTTCAATTGCATACTTATCACAGTATGGCTTTATAGTTATCATATGTTATGTCATATCTCTTATTCTATATCATTTTATCTGATATTTATAGTTAGACTGATCCGTTTATTATTCTCTTATTAAATAATACTCGGGTCAGACTGAGATGTTATAGGTGCTTCTGCTTGACTTCTCCCCAGGGATTCATTACTCTGACTTTTGGCTAACTACTTAGATTAGTAGTTTTTGTTGTATACATTTGAGATATAGACTCTATGATGTATACTTATTCTTTTGTATAGCACATGTTGCTATTCTTTTGGGTTATTGTGGATCTTTCTGACCACTACTCCGATGAACACTTTTATGTGTTATATATATATTCATATCTATTTCCGCCTTTGTGATATGGATGTCTGTGACTGATTTGTGTTATGTCTATTTCTATATTTATTTCCGAAGAATATATATAGCCACTGTGTAGTAGCTTTGAGTTTGTATCGATGTGTCGGATTTCCTCCTGTAACTAATTGTACTATCTGACATATAGGTGCTCGCACAAAGCAATTACACGGATGGTCGCTCCTCAACAGCCTTATTCTTCATGCTAGTTGACGGCGGTACACCGTAGTGTCCTTGGCTAGTGTGGGTATAGAGGTGGAGCGTCACAGCTTGGTATCAGAGCCAAACTTCGGAACAATGTAGAATAATTTAACAAGGATCATCGTCCTAAGTCGCTCTTAGGAGTCGTGCCTTAGGATTTAATTCGAGTCTTCGTACCGTTTCATCCTATTTTCTTTATGATTCCTTGTTTTATCTATCAAGATTGCTTGATATTCATTTGGTGAATAACCTTTTTCTTCTTCTTTCTTTCTAAAGAAAGAGAAATGGTTAGACCTGGCCATCCCATCGCCGGTCAATCTAGTGCTACTCCCCAGGATGGAGTTTTTATGTCTGCCCAGCAGCTTCTTGATTTAGGAAAGAATGCTCAAGCGGTTGGTTCTAATTCGGAACCAACTCATCCTAAGTCTGGATTTGCACGCTTGTGCAACGATTATACCAACTTAGGTGGGAAGCCATTCAAAGGTTCTAAAACTATTATCGAAGTCCAGGCTTGGTTAAGAACATGCGATCAAATCTTTTCTCGCATGAACCTCATTGATCTTCACCGAGTTCAGGTGGCTTCTAGTATGCTCCAAGAAAGAGCATTGGACTGGTACGAGCTTCTGATTTCTGAAATTATTGAAGCAGATCTCACTTGGGAGAAATTCCGAGAACGCTTCGAATTTAAATTTGTGTCAGAAACTGAGAAGGTGACTTTGGCTCGCCGTTTTATTGACCTTATTCAAGGTGAATCTTCTGTGACAGAATATGTCGCATCTTTTGAATCTCTTTCCAAGTACGGGGTTGAATACATTAATACCCCCTTGAAGAAAAATCAGAGATTTGTGTATGGCTTGAACAAGAATCTCAAGAAGCCATTACTTCTTAAATTAGAAGTTTCTTTTGATCAACTGATTGATATCGCTCTTCGTCTTGAAGAGGTGGATAGGGAAAGCGATGTTGAAGTTGTGGGTGCCAAACCAAACTTCAATAACAACAAGAAAAGGCCTATTAAATTCAAAGGCCCTAATCCCAACAAGAAAGGAAAACAAGCAACTCTTGTAGCAAAGACTCCTACCCCTAGTAGTGGGCAGTGCTATAACTGTGGTTCTAAAGACCATTATGCCAATAGATGTCCGAAACCTCTCTTTTGTCGCTATTGCAAAAGTTCAGGTCATCTTTTATCTTCATGCTCCAAACTTCAAGGCAAGAAGGAGGGAGAGTTAAACGTTTCCCAAGCCCCTGGCAACACATCTCGTGGTCAAGGTATATTTCATTCTATCCTTGATGGTATTATTATATTTCATGATCAATCTATTAGAGTTCTCTTTGATATGGGTGCATCCCATTCTTTTATATCAAAGGAACTTGTTGATACCTTTTCTTTAAGTGTTGTTGCTTTAATGACTTCTTTGAGAATTGCGAATCCGGTTGGTGGATCCGCAACGATTAGTTTTCTATGTAAAGATGTCGAGATTATTTTGGGCGATTTTTCTTTCCATACCGATTTGCATGTCATGCGTTACTTAGGCTTTGGAATGATTTTGGGAACAGATTGGCTTAACCTTTATGAAGCTCATATCCTATGCCCTAAGCGGACTATTCATCTTCGACATCCTCAATCTGTTAAGCAGATTTCTATTATTCTCAAAGATTCGGATTCCACTTTATCTGCATCTTTATATTCTTTAGATCCTCGTGATGATGATAATGATGATGAGGAAGACGTCATTTCTCTTATTCACGTTGTTCGTGAATTTTCCGACATATTTGAGCCCGTTTTAGGATTACCACCTAAGCGAGCAATTGAGTTCAGAATTAATCTTACCCATGGAGCTCAACCTATTACTCGTCCTCCTTATAGTTTGTCCAATAAAGAAAATGAGGAGATGCGCATACAATTATCCGATTTGGAAACGAAGCAATTTATTCGCTCTAGTTCCTCGCCTTGGGGAGCTTCGGCTATTTTTGTGAAGAAATACGATGGCACACCTAGGCTTTGCGTTGACTACCGCAAGCTTAATGAGCTTACTATCAAAAACAAATATCCTTTACCTCGGATTGATGATCTATTCAATCAACTTAGTGGTGCTGGAGTCTTTTCACAATTGGACTTGGCAACCGGTTTTCATCAGCTTCGTATTGCAGAGGATAACATTTCTTTGACATCGTTCCGTACTCGATATGGATCTTATGAATACCTTGTTATGCCATTTGGGTTAACGAACGCTCCGGCTTATTTCTTTGACCTTATGAATCGAGTTTTCAAAGATTTTCTCGATCGATTTGTTCTCATCTTTATTGATGATATTCTTGTGTATTCTAAAACCGAGGAGGAGCATGAAATGCATCTTCGGATTGTGTTGGAAATTCTTAGGAGTAATCAATTAAAAGCAAAATTTTCTAAATGCCACTTTTGGTAATCTCGTGTGAAGTTTCTCGGTCATATTATTTCCGAATCTGGAATTTCCGTAGATCCTTCAAAGATTGAAGCGATTCAAGATTGGAAGAGACCGGAGAGTGTGACGGAAATCCGTAGCTTCCTTGGATTGGCGGGTTATTACCATCGTTTTATCAAGGACTTTTCAAAAATTTCCGTGCCTCTCACTAGCTTAACTAAGAAGGGTGTTAAATACATTTGGTCGGACAAATGTGAAACTTCTTTTCAGAAATTAAAAGAACTCCTTTCCGATGCTCCTATTCTTGTTATTCCCGAAGGGAATCAAGATTTTATTGTTTATACTGATGTTAGTCGTGTTGGTTTGGGTGTCGTTCTTACGCAAAAAGAACGTGTTATTTCTTATGCTTCTAGGCAATTGAAGCATGCTGAGACTAGATATGCCACTAATGATTTAGAGCTCACAGCTATTGTTTTCGCCCTTTGCATTTGGCGTCATTATCTTTTGGGAGAAAAATTTATTCTTTATACCGACCATAAATCTTTGAAGTATCTATTTTCTCAAAAGAACTAAATTTGCATCAACAACGTTGGCTCGAATTCCTTGCATCTTATGATCTTGATATTCTTTATACTCCCAGAAAGGGAAATCGAGTTGCCGATGCACTTAGTCGCAAGCAACAAGCGGATGTTTCCATGATTATATCTGAATGAAATGATCTCGAGGTTTTATCCACTTATGAAATTCGAGACCGTGTTTCCGATTTATGTTCGTCTCTTGTTTTATGTAGTCTTGAGGCTCATCCTTCTCTTTTAGACCGCATTCTTGAAGCTCAAAAGCTGGATCCCGAATTGGATCTTCTTGGCCAAAATTTTAGGGATAAAAGCGATATTGAAAGTATGGAAGACTTTGATATTGATTCTCGTGGCGGCATTCGGAAATTTGGTAGACTTATCGTGCCAAATATTAGTGATCTTCGTAAAGATATTTTAGAAGATTCTCATCATTCTAATTTACCATTCATCCCGGTAGTAGTAAAATGTACGCGGATATGAAGCGACTTTATTATTGGGAGGGAATGAAATCTGATATTGCTAACTTTGTTAAGTGTTGCATGACCTTCCAACTTGTCAAAGACGAACATCAAAGGCCTGGTAGGTTATTGCAACCTTTAGAAATTCCAATTTGGAAGTGGGATCAAATTTCCATGGATTTTATAGACGGCCTTCCAAGTTCTCATTCGGGTCATGATAGCTTATGGGTGATAGTTGATAGACTCACAAAATCCGCCCATTTTATTCCCGTTCGGTTCAATCGAACCGTTCCTCTCTTGGCCAAACTTTTTATCAAAGAAATTGTTAAATTTCATGGAGTTCCTACTTCTATTATCAGTGATCATGATCCATTGTTTACTAGTAGATTTTGAAAGAGTCTTCAAAAAGCTTTGGGAACGAAGCTTAATTTTAGCACCGCTTATCATCCTCAGTCCGATGGACAAACCGAGAGTGTGAATCAAACTCTTGAAGATCTACTTTGTGCATGTGTTCTTGATTTTGATGGAAGTTGGGAAGATCATATTTCTCTTGTCGAGTTTTCCTATAATAATAGCTTCCAATCTAGTATTGGTATGGCTCCTTTTGAGGTACTCTATGGAAGGCCATGCCGTTCTCCTTCTTATTGGCTTGTGGCCGGTAAGAAGCTGGTTTTAGGTCCAGATTTTATTTGTGATTCCATAGAAAAGATTGACCTTATTCGTCATAGGATGAAAGAAGCCCAAAGTAGACAAAGATCCTATGCCGATAACCGGAAAAGGAAATTAGAATTTTCCGTGGAAGATCTTGTGTTTATTCGTGTTTCACCTATGAAGGGTGTTGTACGTTTCAGTCGATCGGGAAAACTAGCACCTCGATATATTGGTCCATTTCCCATCACCGAACGTATTGGTTCCGTGGCTTATCGTCTCTTATTACCGGCTCAGTTTTCTGCTATTCATGACGTGTTTCACGTTTCTCAATTACGGAAATGTCTTCGAGATTCTGATTCTATTCTTGAGCCCGGTGTTGCGGAAGAAATTGAAGTTTCACCTAATCTAACTTTTGAGCAACATCCTATTCGTATTATTGCTTCGGAAGTCAAATGACTTCGAAATAAAGATGTTCCGCTTGTTAAAGTTCAATGGTCCTCAAATCCTAAGGATTGTTCTTGGGAATCTAGAGAATTCATCAAGCGAACGCATCCAGACTTACTTTCTCACGCTCTTTGAGGTGAACTTCTGACTTCAAAATTCTTTTGTGTTAATATGGTTTTATGGTTGTTACTTTTTATTTCCGTCTTATATATTGCGAGGACGCAATTTCTTATAGGAGGGGAGTCTGTAACAACCCGCATATTTTACGATTCGAATATTTAAATATTTTATTTAAATATATCATTGTTAGTCGGATTTTAGTCCGAAAACCTACTTTTAGCAAACAGTCGAATTGGGACTCGAGACCCCTTCCATTGAGTTCAAAGTGCCATTTGCAACCTTTTTGAGTATAAGCTTCGATATGTTTGGAGTACTTTTGATTTTTGCCACTTTTTCACTTAGGGCTTTGGGTTGGGTTCAGCCCACTAGCCAGCTAAATACCCCAAACTGAAACCCCCTCTTCATTCACTCCCTCTTCCTCTACTTTTCAGTTCTAAAGAGATTAATGGTGAGTGGAAGAGGAAATTAAAACTCCAAGCCCTAGTCTTCATTAGCAAATCCAACTTCTAGCTCCAAATTCAAGAGAACCCATTGGTAAGCCTTCTCTTCATCTTCTCCAACTCCTTCTCTCTTGAATTTCAGAAATTCCTAAACCTAATTTGGGAAATGTTTCTCTTTTAAGCTTAGATTCAAGCTTCTTGTGTTGAGATTGAAGTGTGGTTGATCTTCCCTTGTCTTCAAGCTTTTCATTGTTTTGGGTTCAAAGGTGAGATTTTTTATCTCACATCTTAGTCTATAACTATCTTTGATTGTTAGGTATGAATTCCTAACACTTATTCCTTTATAATTGCTTTTGGTTTGGATTGATTTGGTGAATATTCCAATTTTTAGTGTTTTGGGTTCAATTCTTTAAAAATCCTAACTTTGATGTTTTGATCATGTTTTTGGTGATGAATCGAAGAGCTTATATGGCCGGGTGGTCGATGGCGTAAATCCTTAGTGCCTTTGCTCGACCGATTGCAATTCGGAAGGGATTGGCATTCATTAGATAGGCATGGGAGTGCTGGCAACAGGGTCCGGCCGACCGAGCTCTGTAGCCGGCCGACCGACCTGCTACCCAAGCACTTCCTGCCTCGGTTTTGGTAGTGCAGGTTACAGGCTCCGGTCGACCGAGCTCAGGGTCCAGTCGACTGACCTGCTACCCGAGCAATTCCATCTTTGGTTTGGTCAACCGACTCAGGGAGTCCGGTTGACCGACCTGCTCCTATTTGCCAATTTTTCCTATACTGTCTATTTTGTTGAATTTCCAACTTTAATTGATTCGTGTTTTTTCCCTTTTGTTGTTATCATTTATTATCGACTCTGATGACATTTTCTTTGGGAATTTTCGAAATATCCATTTTGATGGATTTGATATCGATTTCTTTGGATTTTATTCACGTCTTCGAATGTGAATTTCGGTGATTGATTGTTTTACAATCATTTTTATGGTTTGTCACTTTAAAAATATAAAGGTTTTTATACTAGTAGTAAATATCGAAACTCTTTCATCAAAACGATTTCAACACTATTTCAATACAAAGCTCATTTATTAAAACCTTTTTCCAATCTATTAGTATATACAAACCTTTTCCTCACTCGTATGAGAAATCTAATTAAACGGCTTAGTAAAACGAGTGGTATGAAACGCTTGCGTTTACTTCGTTGGTTAATTCTTGGACTTGTTCGATTGAATCTCTTATGAAAATTTTCTAGTGGAGATCTACAATTTGTTCGTAAATATTTAAGTTAAGCTAGTGGTTATGGGACATGCAGCTAATGTTATATATTTACTAGCTTAGTATAATTGACACTTCTTGATGATCGATGATGATCATTTTTGTGATTATGACTAGTAATATGCTATGTTCCTTTGTCCACATAGGGGACAGCACCTCGTTTTATTGAGTTTCGTCTCATTTTTATTATAGGTTAATGACCTATTTATACTCGGAGTTTCGACTCAATTCTTGTGGGCTAGCGACCCATATTCTTTTATGGAGTTCGGTTCATTGGACGTACCGTTGTACTACGTCGATGTTCCGGTCTATTCGTGTTTCAGGTTCCTCGGGCGTACCGATATTGTACTACGTCGTTGGACCGGCTCTATGGTTAGCGACGATGGGATAGCGTCCCGTTTTTGATACACGTGTTGGTGAGTTTTCATGCTCCCGTTTTGTGATAGGCCTCCCCCTTTTTGTGATTTATGGATTTTTATTGATGATTTCTAGAATTTGTGTTTCACCAATTTTATGATTGGCATTTATATGTTGTCAATATTTGTGGCTTGGTGAATGAAATAAGGAGTATGACATTCCTTTTGATCTTTGAGTAGATTCTTGTGATATTGATTAATCTCTTGTTGATTTTCAATTTCAAACTTATCACAGTATGGCTTTATAATTATCATATGTTATGTCATATCTCTTATTCTATATCATTTTATCTGATATTTATAGCTAGACTGATCCGTTTATTATTCTCTTATTAAATAATACTCGGGTCAGACCGAGATGTTACAGGTGCTTCTGCTTGACTTCTCCCCAGGGATTCATTACTCTGACTTTTGGCTAACTACTTAGATTAGTAGTTTTTGTTGTATACATTTGAGATATAGACTCTATGATGTATACTTATTCTTTTGTATAGCACATATTGCTATTCTTTTGGGTTATTGTGGATCTTTCTGACCACTACTCCGATGAACACTTTTATGTGTTATATATATATATTCATATCTATTTCCGCCTTTGTGATATGGATGTCTGTGACTGATTTGTGTTATGTCTATTTCTATATTTGTTTTCGAAGAATATATATAGCCACTGTGTAGTATCTTTGAGTTTGTATCGATGTGTCGGATTTCCTCCTGTAACCAATTGTACTATCTGACATATCGGTGCTCGCACAAAGCAATTACACGGATGGTCGCTCCTCAATAGCCTTATTCTCCGCGCTAGTTGACGGCAGTACACCGTAGTGTCCTTGGCTAGTGTGGGTATAGAGGTGGGGCGTCACATGTGGTCTTACGAGATACCTTTGATTTCAAAGGTTTTTTAAACTTTAATTAATCAAGTTGAGTGTGTTTCTCACGCTGGTTTACCAGATTGACCCGGGCGTGGTGTTTTTCCTCTATGCTCGGGTCAGACTGAGCATATTTCCATGTTTAGTTGGGAGACCGGAAGCTTTAGGAGAGGAGCTGGAATCAGGAGACGTATTCACGTAGATGCTTATATTCTATTATAGTTGGTTGTGTGGTCAACAAGTTGTAAGGGCAGGTTGTTATAAACTGTCCGAGCTGTATAAATGTAACTCTGATTAAAGTATGTATAAGTTATTAAAGTAACACTTTTGGTTTCGTGTAAAGACTAGTTTATATTATATATATCATTCGTTCCAATGCGAGATTCTAAATTGTTCTCTTTTTCTTCTATCTTCTTTCTATCTTCTACCTTCTTTCTTTCTTTCACTATCCGCCTTCCCGTGTGATTTGGCTGACAAGTGTGGTTAAAATCAGTTTAAATCGATATGGAAAAATGGATTGTGATAGTGGATGACAGTGGAATTTTGTCCATTACCAAATTCCATAAATCCAAAGTGATATAGTTTTGACGAATAGAATTGATGTAAATAATTGCCGCTATTAGGTACCACTTATAATAAGTAAAATTATATTTTACCTAAAAGATGTATAAGCGATAAATTTGGTTAAAATTTCACACCAGCTGCTAAGTGATGTATGAATATTAATATTCGAGTACTTCGATATTAATCGCTGACAGAATTTACATCTTTCAGTCGCACAATCGTAATGGTGAATGCTTCGAAAACCACATGATTTAATTAATTGATAACCCTTATAGATTAACTAAATTAATTAATATTTATGAAATATTAATTATTAAATTTTTGTTCATTTATATATTTGAGTTGTTTAAATCCATTAGTATTTAATAAAGTACGTACATAAAAGTTATGCACATACGCATCGATATATGATATTGATAAAATATTTTAAGTGGATTTAAATAGATTAATCACTAAATGGGTTTGAGAATATTTTGAGGCCCATATAGCCTTGTTCATAGGAGGCATAATAAAATGAGTCTTGAAATCCAATGGTTGGATCTAGAAAATGAAGGAAGGAGGTCAAGGAAGGATCCCTCTATAAATATGTTATCCTCTATTCACTGGCCTCTCTTAATCACTCTCCTTCTAAATCCTAGCCTCCATCTTCATTTTTCTGCCTTATTAACTGAAATTAGATGGTTTCTAAGCACAAAAATTCCCAAAACAAAATTAAAACAAATCAAATAAATTCAAAAGTGGTGCTTCAGATTGTTGCAATTTCTAGAGGTGATTCAATCGGATCTAAAAACATTTATCATTAAAGGTATGAATCATAGGCAACATCAAACAAGGAAAATTCTATTATTTATTTATTCCATGATATTACATATCTAGCAGTTAATTCATTTTGAAAATTTTATATATGCATTTGTTGTCCCTTATAAGCATACAATTATAGATCTTAAAGTAGAATAACTTGTTATCATTAGAATTGGTTTTCATTTGAAATTGATAACTTCTATTCCTGATCTTCTATGTTAATTTCTATTGATTTGATCTAAATATAGATCCGGCAATTAACTTGTTATTCTAATTAACGCTATTTTATTTAATTTTTATCAATAGTTTACATTAATTCCAAAATTTTTTTCTACTTTAAGATTCATACATATACATAAATGCGTGTATATATATATATATATGTATGTATGTATGTATGTATGTGACTTTTAAAACAATTTTGAAATATTTTATAAGGTTTTAAGAATTTTTTATATTAACATATACATATAAATTATATTTAGATTTGTTGATTAAGATCTATTATCAGGCCGTTTTACTAAATTAGATTACTGCATGTTTGGTGATAAATCTTAAATTGATTATAATTGATTTAGTTGAGTTGATTTATTAATTTTAAAGGATTCATTAACAATACATAAATAAATATTTTTAAATATATATATATATATATATATGTATGTATGTATGTATGTATACACGCACACACATACATATATGCATAGTGTATTTATGTATAAATAAACATGAATAAACATAATATTATCATTATACATAATATACTTTGGACGAATTTTTTATATAATATATATCTATGTTTGATTCTACATTAAATTATTAACATATACATATTGGTTACATTTGAATTTATTGATTAAAATCTATTTTCGAATTGATTTACTAAATCAGATCACTACATGTTTGGTAGTAAATCTTGAATGGTAGTTGACTTGGCTGTATTAATTTATTATATTTGGAGGATTCATTAAACAATACATATTTAAATCATATTTAAACATATACACACATACAATTAGTTAATAATACATACATACTTTTGTTGTTGATTGTTTATGTCCTTATATCATGATGCCAATTAATTATCATTTATATGCTGCATTAATTAGGTTTACTAAATGGAAAATTAAATCAATCATCCTTGTTACTCTTTATCTGTTTCCCATATTTCCTTTATGTGTTTAACTATCCATTTATTTCTAGCTATATGTCTAACATTGTCTTTAATTAATAACACCTATCATATGTTGTTTTCACAGAATTTACACTAATACACACACATACACACATTTATATGTTTATACTCACATTCATGCTACATATATATGTTACTAATTAGTGGCATTCATATAATCAATCAATTTAATTAAAGAGAGATAAATGAAAGGTTTCTCTTTCCATATAAATAATTTTCCCTTTATTAATTAAATAAGTTAAGAGAATGAAATGAAAAGTTTCCTTTCTTAAATAAATTTATGCCCGCTCATTAATTAAATAACTTAAGAGATAGGAAATGAAAAGTTTTTTTCTCTAAATAAATTTAATAAGTTACCTTGCACACAAATATGTACATAAGAGTATATTTAATATAGTCTAACTTACATACACATTAAATTAAATTTTAAACTTTATTTCTAAATCTAAATAAAATAAAGATTTTATTTAATAGAAAACTTATAATATTTCTAAGTATGTTTAGACTTCACAGGCCCATTAAAAATCCAAAATGCCTAAATTTTTTTGAAATTCACCCATTTCTTCTGCTGCGGGCTGACACAGTTCCTTTATTTTAATACTTAAAAAGTATTCCTATACTTATTCCAACAGTATAAGTGTATTCACAAATCATTTAACAAGTTTTAATTATTTGAAATATAATCAAATAGATGAAAACAATTAACACCAAAACATTTTATAATATACTCCTTTTCTTTTATAAGTTAAAAATATGTCATTTTCTATCTCTTTATAAAAGATTTCAATACTTGTTATTATCTTTAAAATTCCATCATTAAAGATTTATAATATTCCTTTCAAAATATAATTTAAGTGTTCAAAAACAAATGTTACTAAAACATTGTCTACTACAAACCCAAGACCATTCCATTTAATAATTATCTTTAAAACTCTCCTTTTAAAGGTTTAATTACGTTTAAGAGTTAAAGACATGTGTTGCCAAAAATGATCATCGTAACAAAGCCAAACATTTTATACTTCTAAAACATTCCTCTTTAAAACTCCCTTCTTAGAGATTTATTTATATTTAAGGGTTAAAGACAAGTGTTGTTCAAAACAACTGTCACAACAAACCCAAAACCATTTACATGTATTTTCTACTAAATATTCATTAGTAAATATCTAATTTCCCCAAGTGTAATTAATAATAAGGGCTAAAAACAAGTGTTGCAAAAACATAGTTTACTACAACCTAAAACTTTTTACCTATCCATTAATAACTTTAAACATTTATTTAAAGACCAAAGCATATCCATACTTATCAATTAAGGCAATACACTTTTAGTTGATTCCATAAAACAATTTATTTTAAATTAAGTGTTAAAATCCAAACTCCCTTTATTGTATTTATAATGTACATAATTTAATATTTAAAACTTGTATAAATAGAAATATCTTTAAAATACTTATTAGCGTGTTAAAATACTTTTAAAACTACTTAAAATATATGATAGTTATTATATAGAATAAAATAAAGAATTTTGAAATAAACAGAAAAAAAAGTAAACAAGTTTTATTTTTAAAAGCCACTTAATTTAAATCTCACACTTAATTGTTAAAAATATATTTAAACTTGAAACCAATTTTTAACACACTTTTATAAGTTAGAAAACAACCCCAAAAGGATTAGAGAAAAATATAAAATTTAAATATCATTTTTAAACAATTTATGGTTTCAAACAAAGAAGATAACATTTCTGCAAATACTATCAAAATAATTCGCAACAGCTCAAAAGTGTTTCAGAAGCAAAGACATCACTTAGAAGTGCTACCAAAAGTCTTGGGCTATCGTTTATGGTGAATTTGCTACAACTTTCCATCTTGATTTCGACATCTTATCCAAGGATTTTTAATACATTTCTTTTATATTAGTTAGTATACTTTGGGTACCTGAAACTATGAAGAAAAATCCCAAAGAATATCTTTTAATTATTTTAGAAAACTCCCAAAATAGGGCATTTTATCAAACTATACTTATAACGACTATTTTTCTATAATTTTTTACACTAAATTAATTTAGCTATCAAATGAATTAGGCTTCAAAACATTACCAATAATAATAATGTATTATTTAATCGATTAATTTTTATAGAAACCCCTAAGAAAGTTTCCACAAAAATGCACGTTACTTTAAAACACGGACTATTTTAAAAGTGTCACTATAGCGACCTTTTTACTTCAATATTTCTCATCTTTGTTTTACTTCTACTATAACTTTAGAAAACATATTCTATGCTTTTCAAAACACTTATAAAAGTGTAGATAGTTATTATTAAGATATATTATCAAATCACCATTTTGATAAGTTATAGTTTAAATTCAAAGTGCATTTATAACGACTATCACTATACGGACAATTCCATGTTCAATTCAATATTAAGTGTCATTCTATTTTATACACATATATGATTCCAAATTCAAACCATTTCACTGCTAAACATGTATCAACATATGTTCTAATAGTCATGATCATTTTAGACGTTTAAATGTGCTTAATTTAAACAACATAATTCAATTCTCTTTAAGGCAACTACTTTTACAAATCATATGCTTTTGGAAGTATATAATAAAAGGTTACTACTTTAAGTAGTTAGTGTCTATTATTATATAATAGCAAGCCTATTAACATGTGATTAACAAGAAATTATCAAGTGATATAACATGCAATTTAACATGCAAAATTATCAAGTTAATAACTTGATTCGAAGTGAGATTAACTCACTATTCTTTAACCCAAAACACTTACTACCAACATTTAATCATCCAAACAAACCCACTATCACTTCCTACTTCCACCCAGACTCACGTCCACAGCCTTCACCTCCTTCCTTCACATACGACCAAGCCGTCCTTCCCCTTCCCCCTCACATTAGCTCATGGCCCAGGGGAAGAAATCCCACTAATTCCATCATTTCCTCACTTTTTAGATGCTAAAGCATGTTCTAATGATGGTCTAAGAGCTTTGTGAATGTTTGGAAGGGAAAGAAGTTGATTTGCATAGACTTCTGGAAAGTTAGAAAGGAGAATACATGAAAAGAATGTAAGATTTGGAACTTTTGGTTTGTTAATAAATGAGTGTGTATGCATGTGTATTTATAATGTTAGGAAATGGATGTATAAGTGTGAATAAACCCCTTCTTAGCCATAAAGTTAAGCATGTAAGACAATGCTTTTACACAACCATACTTCCCTTAAATCAAGCCTTGATTTATGGGTACTTTTGTACTAAATGTTTTCACTTATTTTTACTAATTAGTACTGCAATTTACTTAATCTTTAGCTTGGGAAAAGATGCGTTTAATTCTTATCATATGTTTAACTATTCAAGTTGAAATGTATTTACACAACTTGTATTGAATAAAAAGTTGATTTTAACAAAACGTTTTCCAGTCACTTTTTTAGTATTTATCCAAAGTTTAGATTTTTGTAAGCACATTTCAAAAATAAGTTTTCTAACATTAGAAGTATTTGACAAGGCAATAAAATCATATTTAACCATATTGAATTTTGGACACAAATATTTAAATAATTCAGATTTTTAAATACAAAGTGTTTGAAATTTTGGGTCATTACATTCTCCCCCCTCTATAATATTTCATCCTTGAAATTTCGACGCAAGCACTCCATGAAAAAACTGTACATTAATACTAACCAGTATTATAATCAATAGCAACATAACTTATTGTTTTTCTAGGTCAAAACCTTCTCATCACAAAAGGATGATAAATAAACTATCTAGTGCAGCTGTCGCTCAATAACCTCAGGTTATTACTTAGTCGATTATTCATACTTCTTTAAATAATATGAAGAGTCTTTTCCCTAAATTTTCCACAAGCCAAACAAACATAGTATGTAATTATACTTAAGTCTGTATGATGTACATATATCAATTGTACGCAATATCGATCTGACCCCTTGTTCGACCATATAAATTTCCCTTCCGAACTAGTATATCACACTTGACTTCTTTAGTGCAGACCCCGATATGATTCCTTAATTAGACACCTCCATACTACTTTCATAACGATAAACTATGATAGAAAACTTAGGGATCTTATCAAGATTTCGCATCAAGTGTTCGCCGTCAATAATCTAGTGAAAAATCATTGTTCAGATCGATGTATACCACCTTAAAATTATGTACTCGAATCTGAATCAAAACAAAGTATAAAATGATCTACGTATAAGTTACATACTTAATCCAATTGACTTCTTAATTATACCAATTTATTTACAAAGTTAATTCTTACATAATACCAAAATTGTTTATGCCACATTTCTTAAAACATATATTCTTTACTTATATAAGATATCACTCAATTATATAATTATTTCAAAAAGCAACAATTTTATTTATAAAACATTTCATTATCTTAAGTTCATATTCATTTACCCAAATAGTATTCTCTTTTGCTACTCAGATTATTTATAAATCATTTCATAAAATGTTGGCTGAGTTTATAAACATTTTTTATAATAACTCAACTTTATTTGAAAACATTTCCAAAAACAAAATTTCATTTTAAACTATTTCAAGACTTAATTCCATATCCGTATAATACTTCGTTATTTATTAAGAGTATATATAAAACATTCTTTTACAATTTTGCTTCCTAAAATTTCGACAAAGTCCCAAAATAATTTTGGATCATATAATTAAACAAACCTTCTATACTTCTTTATCTAATGGGTTAGACAAGTAGCTAGATATAGTAGGACTCTGGTATCCAAACTCAAAACTGGAGTCTACTTTCCTTAGACAACCCTAAAGTAAAGATGTGTATTAGTTGGCCCAATAACATCGAAGATGCTCAACAATTATTAAACTTGTTTTAAGTTATCATCTTTTCAAATTAAGAGTTATAAAGTTTTACTTCTATATCTTCACAAAAATACTTACTGCAATTATATTAATTTGGAAATTTACGACTATCCAGAGTAGTCAAATTTTTTATTTTTTTCCAATAATTGAAAACTAATAACATACCATAACAAGATACACAACCAAACTACCTTAATGCAAAGTGTACATGCAACCATATATATCTATAGTGAAAACTTAAGAATTTAAACTCTGGATTTTATTTCAAGTTATTTGAAATAATAATATATACATATATCTTTTAGATATCAAATCATACCTTTTAGAATTAAAATAAAATCATTTTCTAAAACTAATTCCGAAAATATTTTCTTTAAAATCCCAAGAAAATATCCACAAGATCGATTAACAAAAAAATGATACAAGGAACTAGGTTCTACCAAATAGTACCATATGTCCCTTTTACTAAGAAAGGTAATACTTAGGAGAAGTGCTTACCAACCGAACACATCTACTGTCCATTTTTAGTCACTTTCGAGCCACTCGAACTAGCTAACATAAAATACTTTGTTTACCAAATCAACTTACTGATTCTGAGACTATCCTCAAACTCGAACAAATCTTTAAAAAAACATTAGTCCTTTTCAGATAATACTATTATTTTTCTTCAAAACTCTTGGAAAACATTTTCAAAAGCATTGGGGTTTAGTTTCTCAAATTCTAAAATTAAATCCTTTATAATTCATACTTATACTAACCATACTTATATAAGGTATATTTATATAAATCATATTTATATAAATCTAGTTTCTTATATGAAATCATTTCATAAGCGTTTATCTCTTTAAATAGTTTTTTTTATCAAAGTTAACCCCTTTTAATCCAACATTATCATCAAACACCTTAGTCAAATTGTGAAACTTAAATCACAACATGTTTGTTTTTAATATTTCTATAACTATTATCTACTGAGCCATGTTGTGAAAAGATAAATTACTAATAATTTAATATGCAATAGTTAATGCTAATAAACTGGCTGAACAAACTAATCAAACAATAAATGATAATAATGAGATATTATCATTTGCTAACAAACAAATACATTATAAATAACCATGTTACTTATTTGAAAATTATTCTTTTATATAAAATGTAATCCTAGGTAAAATTATTTCATTTACCAAATTTTGAAAACAATACTATGTCAGTTTGTTATGTTTAAGTATTTAAAAATCTCTATCGATACCATGGCGTCCTATGTTCCAACCAAATTCATAAACCACTCAACATATCAATTAACACAATACAAAGCATTGTTATAGAACTAACAAATATGCTGTCATATGTATAATAAACTCAAATTCATAATAAGGCATTCCATTACCCTATCTCTTAATGAGTTATACTTGACCAAAGCCAAGGTTTCCGCTTAACCTTTAGCTCTGATACCATACAGCAATAAAACATCGTTTCGACCCTCGAATGTCAACATTAATACATTCACGGTATTCACGAGCTGAACACCCAAGTGCAGGAAAGACAGAACATTAGGTAAAATAAAAGAAAACGAGAAAATAACAAGAAAGATAAGAACACAATATCAAAATCTCACAACGGAACGATAGCATATATTATCAAAAATGATACTTTTACACAAAAAAACTATATAAATATAATAATCAAAGCAAACTAACCTATCATCAACTTGGACAGTTATAACAATCCGTCCTCATAGTTGCAGATACAAAAAAAAATTAATGCAGCGGAAATAAAATCTACAGTAGATAATCATCCAATACCTCTCCCCAAGAGCTCTAATGAAATATGAAAATATAAATTGGGCTGACCCGAGCATTATAAGAAGAATAGTACCCAGATCAGTGTGGTAAACTGGCATGAGAAAACTCAAGTAATTTGAGTTATTTAATGTTTATAAAACCTTTAAAGATAAAGGTATCTTATAAGACCACACCGTGAATAAAAAAGGATGGGTTTTTACCTTACGATAACCAAAACTTTATATACAAAATCCTATGATATTGTAATAATGTCTAAGGTGTTTAGTATAAATATAACATAGCTGAAACAGTTACATTAATTACATTTGACATCATATTCAAGTGTGCAAACAAAATTGCTAAGGGACGTTCATATAAATGGATTTTCCATGGCAACCTCCCTAGTATATGCGTAAGCCATACTGAGACCGATCACCTATGACAAGGGTCATAAACTATCTTTCGAGCATCGTATATCTCTAGATAAAATATACCATAAGGTAAACACAACCAGCCCACGCCCTAACATGTGAACCGAGTATCATCAACTCCCCATGCGCAACATATCGATAAGCATACTCTAAATAATGGAGTTGGTACCCTCTATTTGGGTTAGCTGAACCCGGAATCATGTATCCTCTCTGTCTTTAGTCATTTTCCGACGTCGAGGCTACGTTCGGCATCTTCACACGAGTTTTTAACAAAATTCAATCATATAATGAATCCCACATGGATTCCATTATCTCACCAGATTTTGGAACTATACATGGTTTCCATCATTCACTTCTAAATCATAGAAACCATATAATAGTTTTGAAGTGGTATTCGGTAAGTAAAACACTTACCGATCCTGGACATTCAAAAACAATTGATGAATTTTCAATTAACTCAATTCCTGTTCTTTTAGAAGTAATCGAAAGCTAGAGGCATTTCGTACCGGTACACCTCCTAGGGGTTTTTATTGGTATAAATCCACGAAGCATTTTGTATACTTGCTAAGTTAAGTTTGGTCAAGATCAGTAGTTGACTAATTGACTGTCGAGTCTTGAACGCTTGCTTATGGGAATCTAGGTTCCACACTTTACACGTTTTCGACCTTTCTACTTAACTATTCCTCGACCTAGAAGAATGTCAATAGGTTAGAGCTCCATTGGTCCATCCCTACCTAAACATTAGTCTTGGCACTCACAAATGGAGAAGCTTACTCATTAGACTTTTAGTATTAAGTATATTATTGCCAACATCCCATAAACAATCGAAATACGATCATTACTTAGTTGTTACTCATCAATTAAGTATAATCAAGTCAAAAAAACAACTTTTAATCCCATTATGATTAATTTATCTTTTATTAATTAAGACCATTTTTATTAGTAAAACATCTTTTTATCTAATAAAACCTCTTTTATAAATCAAGACTTCCTTTCTTAATTAATACTCTTTATTAATTAAACTTCCTTTATATACTGGTATAAATATATTGAATTTTTCTTATATACTTTTCATTGTAAGTTTAACTATTCATTTATTCTTTTAATACTTTAAAAGTATTCCTATACTTATTCCAATGGTATAAATGTTTTCACAAATCGTTTAATAAGTTTTACTTATTTGAAATATAATCAAAGAGATTAAAACAATTAGTAGAAAAGCATTGTTATAATAAACTGCTTTTCTTTTATAAATTAAACATACATCATGTTATCTCGCTTTTTGGCAAAGCTGCGATACCAAAAGATCACTCGAAAACGGAAAACAGTTTGTCTCAGAGACCGATCATACTTCGTCTCGCTACGGATATCACTGAATTTTGTCCAAGTCCAGATTGAGCTACAATTGATAGGACACGGCAAGAATGGCCATAGGAGTCAGCATCTCAAGTTTCGAGTCAATCCGAGTTCATACGCTCGAGTTTTGATCGATTCAATATGAAGGGGAAGGCTTAGGTTTTGAACCCATCGTTGACCAACGGTTCGAAACCATCGCATTCGAATCCATAAGTTTCGAATCCATCGAACCACCTCGGGTTCGCCTCCATCACCTTCGAATCCATCGTGTTTGAATCCATCGTGTTCGAACCGATGGGCCTCGTATCCATGGATAAGTGACACAGCTCGTATCCATCACAAAAGCCATGCTTCGAACCCACCACAAAGCCTTGTTCGACTCCAAAAAAGGATCCTTGTTTGAGCCCATCATTGGACATTGCTTCGAACCCATCCATGATGTCAAGTTCGAACCCATCCTGTGTAGCCTCATTCGAATCCACTGGGTCAACCAACCATGATGACGTGTCTTCCATCGGTTCGAATTCGCCGAGATATATGGATACGAAGCGATCAACTCGGAGTGAAGACCGGATTGATTCGAAGTTTGCGCTCCACGTCACCACGAAGGCGCGTGCCATGATGGATTCGAAACCATCGGTTTGAAAGCATGGTTTTGAACCAAACAGCCATGCAATAAACGCCATTTCGAATCCATCATATTTCCCAATCTACTGATCCAAATGCCATGAAATTTTCACAGAAGCTTGCATACATGTTGAAGAATGTCCACGCCAAATTTCACCTCGATTGGATGAATTCTTGATCGGTTCGAATGGAGTTCGAACCGATGCCAAAGTGGGCCCAAACTTCCTGAGACCGTGCGTGTGGGCCCCCTCACGTGCCAGAAGTGGTCTCCCGAGTTTTCAGCGAAATATCAGCAGCCTACGCCTATAAATAGAGCCCCAAGGCCAACGAAAAAGGGACTTTCTGACTGGGGAGCGCCCAGACTCTGCCGGATCGAGATCTCCATCATCCTACATCATAATTTTACTATTGATTTTGAATTTACAGTTTCAATTTGCTGTTGATTGCTGCAACAACTTGTAATCATTGAAAGAAAAGCAATAAAACATCAAAACACTTCACAGTGGACGTAGGCAACACGCCGAACCACTATAAATCGATTGTCTACGCATTTTCTTTACTGTTGATTGGAGTTTTTGTTAGATAATATCTGTTTTGAATTTACATTCTTGACTATTATCTCTTCAACGACTCCCGAAGAGTGTTGTGCCCAATTTTGGTACAAACACTTTGGTGCTTTCACTGAGAGAACCCAGCTTTTCTCCTGCTCGTTGGATCTGTCATCGATACCGGATTGAATAAATCTAAGAGAGAGATCCAGATCATTGAATCCGACTTCCTTCCCTTCTATTCAGATTTGCATAAAGTCTAGGAAAGGAATTCAACTCTCAAGATGGTTAGCACAAGAACCACCTCAAACGCTGTCAATCAAGAAGAATAGGATAGACAGAATCCTGCCCCTCTACCTCCATCTAATCAAGATGCCGCCGGGAACTCAGAACCGTCGGGTCCGGTTACCCGACAAGAGTTGCAGTTGTTACTCCAAGAGCTGACCGAGAGTCGGCGACAACTAGAAGAACAGCTACGCGCTAACGCTGAGCTAATCAAGAAGTTGGATCGCCAGAAACGAAAGAGATCCACGAGAGATCGTGCTTCTCGCTCCTCCAGCGAAAGTTCTTCATTTCTGATTATCATAACCGGCCTCCACGACCCCGGTTAGATGGGAGTCGTATGCCACCCGTTGGAAACCAACCGACATTGACCGTTGGACAAATAAGAGTTAGTCCGTCAGCCAGTTTCCAAACCGGACCCTCCTCCCGAGGAGGTGCCGTTCCTCACCACGCCGCAGAATACCGCACCACTAGCGTTGTGGCTGAACCAGGGGTCGACGCTCAAGATCAGTCGGACCTGGACCGTCGTCATAGCGGTCGTACTCCTGAACCGTACGTCCCAGAGGACTATGAGCCAAGAAGGCGAGACTTGGACCGTCGATGATATCCGGTCCAAGCACAAAGTATGGAACGTGATCATACTCCGGCACAAATGCCGGATCTTTCAACTATGATACGTCAGATGATCCGTGAGAGTCAGGGATTCACAAACGACGATTGGGGAGTTTCCCGAAGTCACACTCCCTTTACAGACGATATCCTCGATGCTGAACCCCCACGGCGATTCCGAATGCCCACTCTATCCATGTACGAGGGAAACTCCGACCCCAACCAACATATTCTAAAGACGAATGGTCGATGACCGCTGCCAGAGCCGACGATACAGTGAAGTGTCATAGTTTCCCCATATCCTTGGGGGGCATTGCCACCATGTGGTTCACCGGATTGCCACCTCGAACCATCTCTTCCTTCGATCAGTTAGCCACAAAATTCGTTGAACAATTCTGCAAGCACGTCGCAAGGCCAAAGGATGTCAACACTCTATCTAGTGTCACACAAGCTCCCGAAGAGACGCTCAGGCACTACTTAGAGAGATTCCATACTGCATGCGCGGAGATTAGTAATCCAAACGATAACTCCATCCTTATGGCGCTGACTAAGGGGATCGACCCCGATTCCGAATTCGGCAATTGGCTAGTTGGAAAACCACCTGCGTCATTGGACCGTTTCCATGCCAAAGCAGCTCAATTCCTGAGACGGGAAGACGCGAAACAGTCTAGGAAGCAAACTGACGCAGGGCCAAATGCGGAAGGAACCCAAAGCAGTGTTGCAATAAAACAGTCCGGTGAGAGCTCCGGAAAAGTTCAGTTGAACATTAAAAATAAACAAACTCGGCGAAGAGAAAGCGTGAATCAAATTAAGAAACAAGATCAAATTCGTGGCCCGCAGCGCAAGAATCCAATGTTTGACAGTTACATTTCTCTAAATACATCGCTAGAGGACTTGTACTTACAAACTTGCGATACAATTCTATATCAAAAACCTACACCAAGACCGTCGTCAGAAAGGCAAATCCAATCTGGAAAGTTTTGCAGGTTCCATGAAAGCTACGTGCACAATACAAACGAGTGTCGCCACTTACAAGACCTCGTTGAGAAAATGATCAGAGAAAGGAAGCTGGAACAGTTTGTGCGGGCACCGCAGCCCAGAGAAGCGGGCCCATCCAATCCAAACAACGAACCCAATCGACCGAGACAGGAGGACTCGACTTGTCCCCGTGGAAGATTGGTGATAAACGCCATCAGTGGCGGACCTACTTATTCAGGAGCCTGGTACGACGAAAATCTTCGTCACTGTCACACATGACAGGCTCCTTCAGTCTATGAATGCTTTGTAGTTTCCTTTACATTATGAAATTTGAATTTGTAATAAGGCACTGACTTTGCCATATTTTCTTATTTCAGCAATAAAATGCTATCTCTTCAAGCTAAAGTTGTGATTCACTGAATACAACGTTCAACAATCACGACACACGAAGAGCTAAGTTCCATCAAACAATGGAATTAATTCAAATAGCGAGTGACTGCGATACGACCGGCCACTCACTAAGTGAAACCCCCGCTCGGGGGCAAGCCATCACATCAAAGGCTGAACTGGACCAACACGCGACAGTCCATTCAACAATTCGTTCCCAGAGCGTGAACGGACTCCAACTTCCCAGAGCGTGAATTGGAGTATAAACATTCAACAATTCGTTCCCAGAGCGTGAACGGACTCCAACTTCCCAGAGCGTGAATTGGAGTATAAACATTCAACAATTCGTTCCCAGAGCGCGAACGGACTCCAACTTCCCAGAGCGTGAATTGGAGTATAAACATTCAACAATTCGTTCCCAGAGCGTGAACGGACTCCAACTTCCCAGAGCGTGAATTGGAGTATAAACATTCAACAATTCGTTCCCAGAGCGCGAACGGACTCCAACTTCGCAGAGTGCGAATTGGAGTATAAACATTCAACAATTCGTTCCCAGAGCGCGAACGGACTCCAACTTCCCAGAGCGTGAATTGGAGTATAAACATTCAATAATTCGTTCCCAGAGCGTGAACGGACTCCAACTTCCCAGAGCGTGAATTGGAGTATAAACATTCAACAATTCGTTCCCAGAGCGCGAACGGACTCCAACTTCCCAGAGCGTGAATTGGAGTATAAACATTCAACAATTCGTTCCTAGAGCATGAACAGACTCCAACTTCCCAGAGCGTGAATTGGAGTATAAACATTCAACAATTCGTTCCCAGAGCGCGAACAGACTCCAACTTCCCAGAGCGTGAATTGGAGTATAAACATTCAACAATTCGTTCCCAGAGCGCGAACAGACTCCAACTTCCCAGAGCGTGAATTGGAGTATAAACATTCAACAATTCGTTCCCAGAGCGCGAACGGACTCCAACTTCCCAGAGCGTGAATTGGAGTATAAACATTCAACAATTCGTTCCCAGAGCGTGAACGGACTCCAACTTCCCAAAGCGTGAATTGGAGTATAAACATTCAACAATTCGTTCCCAGAGCGCGAACGGACTCCAACTTCCCAGAGCGTGAATTGGAGTATAAACATTCAACAATTCGTTCCCAGAGCGTGAACGGACTCCAACTTCCCAGAGCGTGAATTGGAGTATAAACATTCAACAATTCGTTCCCAGAGCGCGAACGGACTCCAACTTCCCAGAGCGCGAATTGGAGTATAAACATTCAACAATTCGTTCCCAGAGCGCGAACGGACTCCAACTTCCCAGAGCGTGAATTGGAGTATAAACATTCAACAATTCGTTCCCAGAGTGCGAACGGACTCCAACTTCCCAGAGTATGAATTGGAGTATAAACATAAGTTACGGGTTCCCGGAGCGCGAACCGAAGCATCCGTGCTAACTCCAAGTTCCCAAAGCATGAATTGGAGTATAAACATAAATTACAGGTTCCCGGAGCGCGAACCGAAGCATTCGTGCTAACTCCAAGTTTCCAAAGCATGAATTGGAGTATAAACACAAATTACAGGTTCTCGGAGCGCGAACCGAAGCATCCGCCCTAACTCCAGATTCCCAGAGCGTGAAGTGGATTGTAAACATCAATTCCCGGTTCCCGGAGCGCGAACCATACTACAAACGTCGATAACTCTCAAATTCCCATAGTGCGAATCAAGTTATCGATTACAAATTATCCTAAGTCCCCGGAATGTGGACATGTGCTCAAAGTTTGCAATAACGCACTCAACCACCAAAACACAAATGCTATTCCCCGAGACTAGGGGGCGAAAGAGTTAAGTGTTAATCGCTAATCAAAGTGATACAATGTCCGAAGTTCGATTATTCATCGGTTACAACTTGCGACCAAGATTCGTAGACTTGGCAAATAAAAACGAACTCTACTTGACGGTGAAAACACCACAAGTACACCGGACTGAAAACATAACGCTACAAACACTTAAGCACAAAAGAAATGAGAGTTGGAACAAAGAAACTAAATTTTATTTCAACTAACTGAAGACAAGAACTTACATGCAAATAAGTTCTTCCAAAAAAGAATGCCTACTAGCAGGGGCCGAACCTGCATCTATACACGACCTACTAACAAAAAACGAAAACAAGTTCCTATCTACCAAAATATCTGCTTGGGAGGCCGAATTACTCTTTCTTTCTTGGCTTCCTTATCAGCGGTTCGTCATCAGAATCGCTAGGAACGGAAATCCTTCGTTTGGATGACTTCCTCACTGGTGGTTGGTCTTCGGTCGGGGGCATAATAACTACGTCCTCCTCAGAACTTGAATCTAAATGAAGGCTCCCCGCCGGAGGAGTAGGAGGGACCGGACCCGCAACGGAAGATGGAATAGTGCCACCACCAACACTACCGCTTTGCCCCTCAGCTTCTAATTCAGCTTGAATCTCGGGCAGGATCTCTTCATCACGAATCGTCTGGGCTTGGCTGGGGGCATCCGCAGTCTGCATTGAAGAGCTGGAGGTCGGCGGAAGGTCACTAATGATAAATGGCAAGTCAGTGAAAGAGCCACCCTGTTGGCCAGGCAGCTCACTCACCATTTGTTCGTCAAGAGATAGGGACCTCCCCTGCGCCGCCTCGGTTGATACTGTAGTCACAATAGTAGTCTCGGTGGTGATGGCCTTATCCCCTTTGCTTGATTCCTGGGTCGCGGCAATCGAAGCAGCTCCAGTCACTAAACAAAGATAAGAAGAAGTTATTAGCAACTGCTTCAGAACAAACTCTCTATTGAGAAAACACTTGAGATAAATTCGGAATACCTTCCCCAGTTTGACTTGCGGACGACTGAGCGGCCTCAGAAGCATGCTCCCGAATGGGAGATAACCGCGGCTGTTCTGGGTCATAAGAAGGAACAGATTGTGTACCGACCACAGATACAGGTACTACCGAAGGTGGAGCGGTGGCTTCAGTGGCAGTAGCATGATGCTCGATACCTGACCCTTCTCCAACCTCCAGAGACCGACCACCGATCATCTCCTTTTCTTGAGCAATAATAGCGTCGTGGAGGACTTTCTTCTCATCATCAGTCAACAGCCGGTTTTCAAGTTCAAATCGGTCGACCGATTCATCCGGATGTGCTTCCTCCTCTTCCTCAACCAATCGATCCCAAGCATTGCGGAGGTGCACCGTGTAATCTTGGAGCCAGGCCAAATTTCGATCTCTCAACACGTTGGCATTGTAAGTGATAAGCAAATCTTCAATATCGGCCTCCAGCCTGGCCTCCGCTTGACGAACTTTCCCTTCAACCTCCATTTCAACCGCCTGGACCTTGGCTACTGCCGCATCCCGTTCAGTCCGGAGAATCACGGCTTGTTCACACGCCTCCTGGGCTGCATTGTTCGCATCATCCCTATCCTTGGCGATTTCGACGAATTTTGTCTTAAGCTCGTTCAACTCCTTTAGGGCTGCGTCCCTCTCGGCAGTAACCATGGTGTTTCGATGGCCCATGTCCTCTACCGTGGCATAGTGCTCATGTTTCATCCTGTCCATTGTTGCTTGGGCTTCATCGGCTTTTTTGATGGCCTCCATTTCGGATTTCCGAGAAGACTCAGCCTCAGTGTTCAGCACATCGATAATACGGCTCTTTTGGGCCAACTCAGCCTGCATTTTCTCAATGGTGGCCCCACGCTCAAAGGCAAGTGACGACGCCTTCTCGGCCGCCTTGTACCACGCCCTGTATTGGGCATAAAAATCGTGCACATAATCGTGTGCCGTCTGTTCGGCCTCCGGCGGGATTCTTTTCAAGTGAAGAGGGAAGATGTAGTTGTCGAAGCAAATATTTGGAAAGTCCTTCTTCGGTTGAGCAAGCCTGATTGCTCCTTCTCCCGAAATTTCAGTAGGAGGTTGCTCCGCAACTATTGGAGGCATTGCCTCAGATCTGGGATGGCGAGGTTCATGCCTAGAAGATTGAGAGGTCGACTGGTAGTGTGAGGAATCAGAAGGACGAGGAACATGGACAGGAGGCTGTATAGGAACTCTTGGAGGAGGGGTGCGTGATCGAGACCGATGTCTGTAATCCCTATCTCTCCATTCTTGGCTAGAGTACCCGGAGTACCTGCGATCATAACTCCTATCTCCTTCTCTCCGTTGTGAATCATAATATGAGAAAGATCTGCGAGCATGTCGTAGGCTCCCTAGCATCGAACCACGTCCAGTCATAATATCTGCAGAGCAAAATGAGAATAGAGTTAGTGGTTTCTCGAGATCGATGACCTAAGACTCGGGACTATGTAGTGTCATGAAATGTGTATGAATATGCATTTCCCCCGACCAACCAGAAGTGTCGACTGAGCTAGTAATAAAAGGCTCGCTCAATTCAAGAGTACGATGAAACTCCTCCAACCCGGCGTCATGCTGAAAAGACACAACATCCGGGATTGGAAGGTCGGTAAGCCCTTCGTAAAGACTTTCGGTTCGCGGAGGAGACATCTCGGAAATTCTAACTCCGGGGGAGGATCGGGCCGTGACAACCGACTTCCATCTCCCCTTCTTAGTTGACGTGACGACGGCTGCCTTGCCTTTTCTTTGCTCTTCAACATCCTGAGCCACGTCTGTAGGCTCCAACAACGGCTCGTCGTCAGTGTGAGTTCTTTCAGAATCAGCCTCCTCGGCTATAATAACTTTGGGCTTCTTGTGCTTGACTCGTTTCTTCAAAACGGCCTTTAATTCCCCCTCAAACAGTATGCTCTGCCCACGTTCAATCAATCCGTAAGTTCGGAGATTCATATCCGTCAAGAGCAGCTCAATATCCCTATCTCCACTCGGGACTTCTCGAAGCACTCGCACCATCTCCCTAAAGTGCTCGCCCTCAGGTCGCTGAATCGTCGCTGTAAAAAAGAGAAAAAACATAAGTTTCGCTTTGACAGCAATTGCCTTAGTATTTACTTGATAACTCAGCTACACTCACGTCTGACTAACCATCGCCGGGCAAACCCCGGAGGACACCTGACATAGAACCATTCCATCCTATAGTAGCTCAACCGGGTCCAGGACCCGGTAACCATTTGGCAGTTCCTCACCGCTTCCAGAAATGTGAAGGAAGGATAATCACCCCGAGTTTTGAAATTGAACAAGTATCTGATCTCAATCGGGAGTGGTGGTCGATGGAGATTTTCCATAAATGCAATGAACAAGCTATTGATCGACGCATATCCGTTCGGGTGCAGCTGAGATGGGGCGATCCTCAAAAACGACAATACTTCCCTTATATACTCGTTGAACGGAGGAAGTGTCCTGGCCGCACGCGCGTGGCGGTTGAATGCAGTATACCCTTCCGGTGGATTGTGCGGTCTATCATTCGGCCCTGGCAATAACACGTCATCCAGTGACAGGCCGTGCCTCAAGCATATTCTCCCTAACATGTCTTCAGAAATGTTCGATGGGATGGAATCCGACGGATTAGCAATGAAAGACGCATTAGGAAGTTCGTCCGGGGCCGGACCAATGATCTCAGGTTCAATATCTGGAACCTCTAGTCTCGGAGCACTTGTGCTTTGAACCTCCTGCTGTTGCGAACTTGATGGTTCCATAACTAGCTAACTCATGAGAAACCATCGTTAGACGACAAAGGACCCGTGCGTTCCCCAGTGTAAAGTGTATGAATGTATGTTGTGCTGTGCCATGCATTACTTGAGTGAATATCGCAGAGTTAAAGAAAATGTGCAAACAACAAAGCTACGGAGTCCAGTTATAATGACCGTCATCGCTGACCGTCATCGCTAATCCGTTTATATGATGAAAATCGATTCGGATAGAAGTTGTCATAGTTCCATCGACGAGCTTCGAAAAGCGGTAAAGTATGCAGTGTAATATTCAAATCCAAATATGCAGGAATGAAGCTCGTCGGAATTATGCTCAGAAAATATCAAACTTTGATATCCATTATATGGAGTTTCGAACCGATCACAAGTAACTTGTTCGAACCCATCATCATACCCTTTCGAACCGACGCAAAGGAGCGAGCTTCGAATCGGTGGTCAAGTGCCAAGTTCGAATTGATCAATGAAAGGTGACTTCGAACCGGTACAACAAGACACGCTTCGAACCGATGAGCAAATGCCAATTTCGAATCGATTAGTGAAGGACGACTTCGAATCGATCCTCGGTCAGCTGGTTCGAACCGATAAGGAAGCCCTCAATTTGACATCGATCACGTTCGAATCGATAGCCTCCGTATCGATGTAAAATTGAGAACTTCGGAACGACAGCAAATGGGTTCGAATCCATCGATTCGAATAGACCCTTCGAAGGGATCCAACCGGTGCGAACTGCGCCGCCCCTATAAGGTCATCCCAGGGATGCAACATCATCGATTCGAACACGAGTCCCAGCGTTGGTTCAAAATTCCTCCAAAAGCCAGATCTGGATTTACCAAATCCCAAGAAAGGCCGATCGATGAAGGAGTGATGGGTTTGAGGTAGCTTTGCCGTGTGAATTCGAGGTTAGTTACCTAGTTTGGATGATAGGTTTGAGGGATCTCAAATGGTTCGAATACAAAACACAGTGCCTTCCTCTCTGAAGCTTCGAGATGATGCAGAAAACAGTAAAAAAGTAAAAAGTGAAAAATGCCGAGGTCCTTGCTATTTATATGGGGGGTTGGAGATGACCGGGTCGATTCGCATTCCGGTAAACTCGACCGATTACAACGGGTCAAAATGCAGAACCGGTTCGAAATCTACCTTCGAACTCATACGTTTGAGGCTCCATCGGTGTGAAACACACGGCAAGGCATCAGTACGCATCGGTGCGAAACCAACGGTGGGCGCATCAGTTCGAAACCCGGTTCACGTCAACACAATTACAACTCCACCTACGGCCCACTGTCACGAATGAAAGTTTCGTATCCATCCAAGTCATCGATTCGAAGATCAGTTTCGAACCCACCATTGCATAAGCGTACTCCACCCATATGGATGTTGACTTCGAATCCATCGGAGCTCGCACCCATCGGTTCGAAATGTCACAGTCACGCAACGCAGAGTCGTTTCCTTCAACCTTCTGCATCGGTTCAGGAGAGGATCGAAGCGAAGGAACCTCCCAAAACAACCATCAAGCGTTGTCTCAATTCAAATTTCAAAATCGGTTCAGGAGAGAATCGATACGAAGTTCAATAGCAAACAAAACTAACACGACTCATGGACGCACGACGTTTGCAAGGGTCAAACTAACATATATGCATATATGTCGAACTAATAATCGATTTTAAACATTTACAGGGATCAAACACTCATCCTGTTACAAATGCAACTGCCAGCGGCTAAGCACTATTATGCAGCAATCAATCATGTCAACACAAGGTTACAACAATGCAGCATACGAGTTTCAACAAAAAAGAGAGCAATGATTGTCCAGAGAAATTGCAGCTGTTCAAAGCACGTCATGTTCCCACAAGACGTACTTTGGGGGGCAAAATGTTATCCCGCTTTTTGGCAAAGCAGCGATACCAAAAGATCACTCGGAAACGGAAAACAGTTCGTCTCAGAGACCGGTCATACTTCGTCTCGCTACGGATATCACTGAATTTTGTCCAAGTCCAGATTGAGCTACAATTGATAGGACATGGCAAGAAAGGCCATAGGAGTTAGCATCTCAAGTTTCGAGTCAATCCGAGTTCATACGCTCGAGTTTTGATCGATTCAATTTGAAGGGGAAGGCTTAGGTTTCGAACCCATCGTTGACCAACGGTTCGAAACCATCGCATTCGAATCCATAAGTTTCGAATCCATCGAACCACCTCGAGTTCGTCTCCATCACCTTCGAATCCATCGTGTTCGAATCCATCGTGTTCGAACCGATGGGCCTCGTATTCATGGATAAGTGACACAGCTCGTATCTATCACAGAAGCCATGCTTCGAACCCACCACAAAGCCTTGTTCGACTCCAAACAAGGATCCTTGTTCGAGCCCATCATTGGACATTGCTTCGAACCCATCCATGATGTCAAGTTCGAACCCATCCTGTGTAGCCTCATTCGAATCCACTGGGTCAACCAACCATGATGACGTGTCTTCCATCGGTTTGAATTCGCCGAGATATATGGAGTCGAAGCGGTCAACTCGGAGTGAAGACCGGATTGATTCGAAGTTTGCGCTCCACGTCACTACGAAGGCGCGTGCCATGATGGATTCGAAACCATCGGTTCGAAAGCATGGTTTCGAACCAAACAGCCATGCAATAAACGCCATTTCGAATCCGTCATACCTTACAATCTACTGATCCAAATGCCATGAAATTTTCACAGAAGCTTGCATACATGTTGAAGAATGTCCATGCCAAATTTCACCTCGATTGGATGAATTCTTGATCGGTTCGAATGGAGTTCGAACCGATGCCAAAGTGGGCCCAAACTTCCTGAGACTGTGCGTGTGGGGCCCCTCACGTGCCAGAAGTGGTCTCCTAAGTTTTCAGCGAAATATCAGCAGCCTACGCCTATAAATAGAGCCCCAGGGCCAACGAAAAAGGGACTTTCTGACTGGGAAGCGCCCAGACTCTGCCGGATCGAGATCTCCATCATCCTACATCATAATTTTACTGTTGGTTCCGAATTTACAGTTGTAATTTGCTGTTGATTGCTGCAACAACTTGTAATCATTGAAAGAAAAGCAATAAAACATCAAAACACTTCACAGTGGACGTAGGCAACACGCCGAA
Source organism: Allium cepa (assembly GCA_030765085.1). Classification (NCBI taxonomy): domain Eukaryota; kingdom Viridiplantae; phylum Streptophyta; class Magnoliopsida; order Asparagales; family Amaryllidaceae; genus Allium; species Allium cepa. The sequence continues at coordinate 842,831,165 of CM060928.1, forward strand.
CCACTATAAATCGATTGTCTACGCATTTTCTTTACTGTTGATTGGAGTTTTTGTTAGATAATATCTGTTTTGAATTTACATTCTTGACTATTATCTCTTCAACGACTCCCGAAGAGTGTTGTGCCCAATTTTGGTACAAACATATCATTTTCTGTCTCTTTATAAAAGACTTCAATACTTGTTATTATCTTTAAAATTCCATTGTTAAAGGTTTATAATATTTCTTTCAAAATATAATTCAAGTGTTCAAAAACAAATGTTGCTAAAACATTATTTACTACAAACCCAAAACCATTCCATTTAATCATTATCTTTAAAACTCTCCTTTTAAAGGTTTAATCACATTTAAGGGTTAAGGACAAATGTTGCTAAAAAAATTTCACAACAAACCCAAATATTTTATACTTTGAAAACATTCCTCCTTAAAACTCCCTTCTTAAAGATTTATTTATATTTAAGGGTTAAGAAAAGTGTTGTTCAAAACATTTGTCACAATAAACCTAGAACCATTTATTTGTATTTTCTACTAAATATCCTTTAGTAGATATCTAATTGTCTCCAAGTATAATCAATAATAAGGGTTAAAAACAAGTGTTGCTAAAACTCCATTTACAACAACCCTAAACTTTTTTCTTATTCATTAATAACTTTAAAAATTTATTTAAAGATCAAAGCATATCCACACTTATTAATCAAGGCAATGCACTTTTAGTCGATTCCATGAAATAATTTATTTTAACTTAAGTGTTAAAATCCAAACTCCCTTTATTATATTTGAAAAATACTTAATTTAATATTTAAAACTTATATACATATAGAAATATCTTTAAAATACTTATTAATATGTTAAAATACTTTTAAGTCTAGTTAAAATATATAGTAATTGTTTATATAGAATATTATATAAAAATAAGAAATTTGAAATAAATAGAAAAACAAAATAAACAAGTTTAATTTTTAGAAGCTACTTAGTTTAGAAATTCATAATTAATTCTTAAAAATATATTTAAACATGAAACCAAATTATAACACTCTTTTATAAGTTAGAAAACAACCCTAAAAAGTGTAGAGAAGCATGTAAACTTTAAATATCATTTTCAAACAATTTATAGTTTCAAACAGAGAAGATAGCATTTCTGCAAATGCTACCAAAATAATTCGCACCAGCTCAAAAGTGTTTCAGAAGCAAAGATGCACTTCAGAAGTGTTACCAAAAGTCCTGGGCTGTCGTTTAAGGTAAATTTGCTATAACTTTGCACATAAATTTTGATGCCTTAACCCATGATTTTTAATCCATTCTTTTTCATTATTTAGTTTACTTTGGGTACTTGAAAATCATGTAGAAAAATCTCATAGAATATCTTTTAATTATTTTAGAGAATTCCCAAAACATGGAATTTTATCAAACTACACTTATAGCGACTATTTCGCTATAACATTTTCCGCTTTGTTTAACTAGCTTTCAATTGAATTTGGCTTCAAAAATTTACTGGTAAGAATAATATATTATTTACTAGATAAATTTCTAAAGAAACTCGTAAGAAAGTTTTAAAAAAATGCGCGTTATTTTCAAAGACGGACTATTTCTAAAAGTGTCACTATAGCGACCTTTTTACTTCAATCTTTGTCAACTTTGTTTTACTTCTACTGTAACTTTATAAAACATATCCTTTTCTTTTCAAAACACTTATAGAAGTGTATATAATAATCGAACAAGTTATTATTAAGATATGTTATCAAATCAACATTTTTACAAGTTATAGTTTAAGGAATTCAAAGTGCGTTTATAAGGACTATCATTATACGGAAAATTCTGTATTCAATCTAATATTAAGTGCCATTCTATTTTATACACATATATATTTCCAAATTCAAACCATATCACCGCTAAACATGTATCAACATATGTACTAATAATCATGGCCATTTTAGATGTTTAAATGTGCTTAATTTAAACAACATAATTCCGTTCTCTTTAAGTCAATTACTTTAACAAATCATATGCTTTTGGAAGCATATAACTAAAGGTTATAATTTTAAGTAGTTAGTTGTTAGCCCAAAAACTGGATCAATACTTTGGTTTGAGTGTGAAAGCACCAGCCCTGTTCTCACAGAGTAATAATATGGATACTAGGTATAAAAAAGAGCAGAAAAAGAAAGAAGATAGGAAGATTTTTATAGTGGTTCGGTTGTTAATAAAGCATACGTCCACTTTATAATTTCTTTATTTCTTTAATAAACTGATTGTTATTACAAGAAGTGTTTGATTACAAGGCTCCTGATTGTCCTCGGCTAAATTGAATCTCGAATGTTCGAATCCACTGGAGAATCACAGTGACTCCCTTTGGAGATTGCTGTGAGGGAGATGGAGAGTGAAGAGAGTTTCAACAGAGCTTCAGCAACCAGTCTGGAGAAGATCCGGTTTATGTTATAGGTAGGATGGTATTTATAGAGATCGGAGAGCTTCTGGGCCAGGCCTGATCGCTGACTAATTACAAATGGACATAGGAGGATGCAACGAACCTCGGCTCGCGGCCCGAGCCAAAACCATGGATCGCTAGCAATCCATCGTCTATGGATCGCTAGCGACCCAAAGGTTTAGCTCGCATGCGAGCCAATCAATTGGCTTCTTTTTCCCTTCTTCTCTATGCTTAGTCCCCATGAATCCATCATAAATAATGGATCGCTTGCGATCCATGGTGTATGGATCACTAGCGACCCATATACAAAGTATATTTTACACTTTATCCTCTAAGCCTTCTTTGCTCCTACGTGCCATAGCGACCTAATGATGTTGTACGGATCGATGGCGATCCATAGTGCATGGATCGCTAGCGATCCATGCACTTAGATTATTTCTAGACTTTGATGTCTGGAATGCTTTCATTGCCTTGTATTGACCTTTTTTGTATAGTCTCGCTGTAAAGTCGCTCTGTTTTGATGACGATTTACTTGCTAGCTGTATTTAGCCGCTTTGTTGGACTGGACGGATGCTTGTCTCTTGGTTTAGCCTAACTCAATTGTTGCTTTTGCTCCTTTTGGTTGAGTTCTGAGCCATTCTGACTCCATCAAGTCATTCCGCTTTTTCCTTGGATCCTGATGGGTCCAAAACCTATATAACATTTTCCCCCTAGAGTACATCTTCGTTGGAAACAAGGCGTGCTTTGGAAGTTATCACTTTTAGTCTCTGCTTATTGAATTCCAAGTAGCTGTGTTAGAGCTTTATGGACGTGAGCTAGGTCACGCTGCTAATCACTTAGTTTTGGTCTCGACTGCTACTGCTCTTTATAACAGATCAAATTTCTCTCCATAGCTTCCCGGCATATCTTGAAATAGTAGGTCGATTTCGTAGTGCAAGTTTGAAGTCGGAGATGGGCAATCCTATGAATTCCAAGCGCAAAGCATAACAAATGGCTTTTCCTTTGAGGGTTTCAAGAACTACTCCTGCTCCTAAACAGAGGTTGTTAGATTCACCATCGACAAAGAGCCTCCATTGCATGTCCACTTGCAGCTGTGCTTCTTTCTCGTCATCCCGTATAGTAAATTTGGCGATGAAATCTACTAAGTCTTTCCTGTTGATGGCTTTCCTTGGGTGGTATGTGATATCATATTGACTCAGTTCTATATTGCACTTGAGAAGTTATCCGGAATTTTTAGGATGATACAACACTTGCTTCAAGGGCTGGTCAGTCAATACTTTAATTGGATGAGCCTGAAAGTATGCCCGTAACTTCCTAGATGAGATAAAGAGGCAATACGGTAGTTTTTCTAGTTTTGGGCAATTCTTCTCGGCTCTAGTGAACCGCTTACTAATGTAATAAATGGGTCGTCGGATTTTTGCTTCTTCACGCACAAGGGCGACGCTCATTGCATGGGGTGAGATTGCTAAGTAATTGAACAGGTCTTCTCCATCCATAGGCTTTGATAGGACTGGCGGAGCTTCCACGTTCCGCAACAATCCTTTAAATGCTGTTTTACAAGCTTCACTTCATTCAAAGTTCTTCTTTCCTTTCTGCAGTGCATCGAAGAATGGTATACACTTGTCGATAGCTTTCGAGATAAATTGAATAGTGCTGCGACTTTTCATTCAGGCTTTGCAGTTCCTTTTTATTCTTTGGAGTTTGGACTTCTCGTAGTGTCGTTATTTGCTCTGGATTTGCTTCAATGGCCCTGGCACTTACGATGAATCCTAAGAATTTTCCGAAGGCTACTCCAAAGTGACATTTGAGTGGGTTGAGTTTCAGTCCGTACTTTTGGAGTATTTCGAACATTTCAGTGAGGTTATCCAGGAGATTAGTAGTTGCTCGTGATTTACATATCATCTATGTAACCTCCATAGTTTTCCTGATTTGGCGCTTGAACATGGTATTTACCAACCTTTGATAAGTTTCCCCGATGTCCTTGAAATCGAATGGCATTACCCTATAGCAGTATAGGCCTAAGTCGGTGATGAAGCTGGTGTTTTCTTAGTCAAGCTCATGCATCAGGATTTGGCTGCACCCGAAATATGCATCCATGAATGATAGCAGCTCGTTCCTTGGTGTTCCGTCCATAAGCTGGTCTATTCTTGGGGAAGGAAGCTATCTTTCGGGAAAGCTTTGTTTAAGTCCAAGTAATCGATACAGGTTCGCCACTTCCCATTGGATTTTTTGACAAAGACCGGGTTGGATACCTATCGGGATAAGTTGCATCACGGATAAAACCGTTGGCCATTAACTTGTCCACCTCTTCTCTTAGCGCCTTGGACCATTTAGGACCCAGGCTGCGCCTCTTTTGCTTTACTAGTATGAACTTGGGGTCAATGTTGAGCGCGTGACATGCGATTTTTAAAGACGCCCACACATATCAAAATGCATCCATGCAAACACATCCAAGTTGATGTGAAGAAATTTAACAAGCTCTAAACGCATCTAGTTTCCAAGGTTCGACCCAATTTGCATGACTTTAGTTGGGTCGTCCATATTGACCGGGACAGACACCGTCAATTCTATCGGCGCGCCCGCTTTTCCGCTAAACTCTTCTTTCTAGGGTCCAAAGCTTTTTCGAATCAGCTATGGTCCCAAGCCAGGGGCGGCTCTGTGGTTGCTATTTTAGAGGTTTATGGATGTGGAGAGTTTTCCCCACATCCTTTCCTTTTTCTTATTCATGTAACTCCGCACTGTAACATTCTCTTGCAGTGCACCAATCTCCTTTCACCACTCCGATTCCATTTGCAGTAGGGAAATTCATGGTTAGACACCATTGGGCCAGAGATATTCTAAAATCTGCTAGAGTGGGCCATCCCAAGAAGGCGTTATATGCGGACATTTTGGCCCACAATTACAAATATTTGAATGAGGGTGACTCTTCGATCACCTTCTCCAGGTTCCATTGGCAGGTCGATTGTTCCCATAGGTTGCTTGGGTTCGCCAGTCACTACAACAAAAACACCATTTAACAACGTCGAAAAAAATTGTAATAGCTGTTTTACAACGTTTATCCAAACGTTGTGACATGCCAAGTTGTAATAGGATCGGTGCCTACCACGACTTGTTTAAGATGTTGCAGACAAACGTTGTAAAAAAATGTTTTACAACATTTATCAGTTGTTGTAAAACTCTATCTTACAACATGTTTGTTAATGTTGTAAAACATTTCTACTACGATGTTTGCTCAGTTGTTGCAAAAGAGTAAACTACAACGTTTCCTAGATGTTGTCATAAATTTTTTACAACATTTATATAGAGTTGTGATTTTCTAGAAAGTATAGGATAACCATTTTTTACAACTCTTTTGTATTGTTGTCAACAATTCTTTTATAACTCCATAAAAACATTGTGAGATATTCTTTTTACAACAATTATAAAACGTTGTAATAAATTAATTGCTACTTTTATAAAAGTTGTAATATATATTCGCACCTTTTTAACCGTTTCATGCATGCTTCAGCTGTTTCCCTCAATTTTATTATATGATTACAATTTCAGAAATTCAAATAAATATAATTTATCGATTCAAACATATAACACTTTTCAAAATTGCTTGTCATTCAAAATAAGTACAACATTCCAACCTAAACAATATACAACATGTTTCAAGTCAGCCAATCCTAACACATAATTCACAAAAGTTAACACACATCCAATCATACATATACAAATAGAAAGATAAAACATACCAACCATACAATGTTCTAATTAAGAGCAATGAAATCCTTATGCCAAGCAATGGTTGTTCCTATAACTTGCTGAATATTGAACACTTTTGAATACTCTCTCCACACAGGAGCTTGAGGTTCCACTGGCACATCCACCCAAACTTTCCATGTATCCACCCCAAGTGGAACATGATGCACCAAAGCTGTGGGATCAGTAGATGAAATTGTCCCTTCAGCAACAACTTTTTTCTGCCACTTGAGTAACTTGCATTTCTTTCCAATTATACCACTGTCTGGGAAACTAGTGCTACCATGTGACTGACGATGTGACTGCATCTCTGACTGTAGGTAAAACAAACAAAAAATGAGACTGATATTATCATGGGTTCAATTTATATCTTAAGTTCTGGGAGCAGTGATTATGTGTAGAATTACTACATTAATCACCTGCTTAACATTGTTACAACTCGGATCAGTTTGCTGATTTGCTTGTTCAATTGTTCACAAACTTTGTTCAGGTGCTTCTTTGGTTTATCCATTGAAGAAAGACAACTCATAATTTTACAACTATAGATTTGGTTGCAGAATTTGCAATAAATAGATTACTAATAATAGAGCTAAAATTAATCGGTGAGAAGCATAGAGTAGACTGTTCAAGTTTAATACAGTTAATATTGTTGGTATTCTTTTTTCTATGTTTATATTTAATGCAACTAAAGATTCAAATAATCTAGTGTATTTTCCATTAACATTTAAAAAGCTATAATGTTTAATGATAATGAGATCAGTCAGAAACAAAGAGTTTATTAATTACCTCCAGATAAATGAAAAGAACAATGAGTCAAATAAACAAAGATGGTATCTACAACTGACTTTTCATTCAGTGCTCTCCTTGAAAACAAGACAAAACAAATAAATAATTTAATATGCCCATCATTTGAATTTTATGCATGAAATTGATGATTTTATGAAGCAAAGAGTCTGGTGTACTACGTACACAGACAACTACTCTCTGTGTATTGCCATTTTGTTCGAGAGTGGTCTTTCTTAAATTCAAAGGGGACTGGTGGGGAAAAATTGTAATCTTTTTTTACTTTAACACACCTAAGGGTACTTTAAAACTGGATACAAATTCCTTTTGATGATTTATACATCTATTTATTTTAAAGGTTAAATTGATCACTCTTGGACTTTAATCAGGTAGGGCCATCAATTTAGGTAATACAACCCTTCTTAAATTTTTATAAAATTGGTATAGTGTGCTTGTTGAAATTGTATACCCTTGTCTATTTGTAATTAAAAAAATCACATATTTTATTTTTTGCTGGCTTTAGATGCTTGGTCTTTATGGATTTCTAATAACTTTCATGAGTTAAAATTCATCATAATTTAATAAGTTAATGTTAGCACATATATTTATTAGTCTCACATTACTGTTTATCCAGACGATGTTGTCTGTATGTTTATCACTTCATTTGTACTCATTCATCTAATTCCTACAACTTTCATACGCGAATAATAATATGCAAACTCAACTTTGTAGTTTGTACATTTCCATTTCAAAATGATTTGTTGGTGTTGTATGTGCAGTTATATGCTAGTTTTTGATTCCATTTCAAAATGAATTTTATTATCGTCATATTACAGTCATATAGCATTAAAGAAGTGTAGCGATGGAGCGCAACCTAAAGACAGGTGGATTAACTGATGCGTATTACCACAAGGAGGTACAGGTTCATTTATGAGATTTCTACTTCTTGCAACAAATTATAAGAAGCATATATGTCAAAAATGCATGTATCGAATATTAATTAAAATAGCTAATTAACTTATAACTTACTGTCGTGATGAGATCTGTCAGCTCTTGAAGTCTATTCCATAATCCATTGACTTCGTTTCCAACGCAGAAACTTTCTTCGAGTGGGTCATATGAATACCCAATTGAGTTGATGTAACTCTAAAACCGAGTCCTCTTATTCTTCCAAAACGTTCTTTGCCAAACGTCTTTGCCACACCATCTTCACTTAATGAAGTAATCCCTTCAGAATTTTGACTGCCATGCTCTTTTATCTTAGTCTACGAATTTTAAAAATCTTTAAAAAGAATTAAATATTGCATTCTCACTATGCATTATGCACTAATTATATTCTTACTATGCATTCAGCAACCAACGAGTTTGGTGGTTCCCCATTTTTTTTTTAATGTGTGCTCTGGGCCATAAATCATCTCTACCAATATCCGGTGCAAGTTCCTTCTTATGCCAAACAAGGCTATATATGACTAAGCATTCATTTAGAACAATTTGGAACGTTGATGAAAAACAAACTACGCATATTTTGAGTGTTCGAAAACTAAAAATACCCCAAGCATGACAAAACCATGCAGACCCTTAGGACATATTTCCAACTCATACCAACCAATTAAACTGTATGTTTTACAACTAAAGTTAAATCAGCAAATAAAATAACTAGTGAAGATACAGTATATGTGGACTGGTTGATTTACAAGCGAGTGGAATCCTTAATCCCTTGATGATTTTACTATCAAAATACAAAGTGCCAATTCCAGGTAAGAAAATCAATCAGATGTTGAAGTTAATTGTTTGAAGTTTCCAGAGAGGAGAGAACGAAACAAATAGATGGACCAATAGATGAATCGATTAATTACATATCAAGAATTGGATGGCTATAATATATGTCCTGGTAGAATTTCAAAGCTAGCTTAATCCCAAGGTACAATTGCATTAAGAAAATAACAGTTTCCTTTTTCACATTAAACCTTTAATTTATTGCTCCTAATTTCACTGGATTTTGAATCCCCTACGAAAATATAAGTAGAAAGGCATAAAAATGCCAACGTAATGAGACAAAACTAATTCAAAAATAAAAGCAGAACATTCTGTAGTTGATTGGCAAATAAAGTATAAAAATATATATTGTAGGTCTATAAAATGGAGATGTCGTAGCATTGATCTCACCATCAAAATAGTTTAGATATGTCTTGCAATATAGAGTTCTGCTTATGCTTCATTGCCATCATAATGTTTGCAGCTTGGAGCTCAAAGTCAAGAGGAATAAATTTTCGGAGTTCATATAATGGATCTATTAGAATTCACAGAAATGTAAAAGGTACAACGTCAACTATAAGAGCTCAGGAGAAAAAAGAAGAAAAGATAAAAGAAGAATCGCAGGAATCAAAGAAGTTGAGCTCAGGAGGCCCGGATCCTCAACACCATTGATGAAAGAATATAACTGGCATAATATTTTTGAATATTAGATATGATCGATGCACTATTTTTTGCTAGTTCAGTTGTATTCCTTTTCATCTGTCTAGTTGTGTCGGATGGAAAGAAACTAAAAATCTTTTCAGATGATTAACTTATATATATTAATGATGTAAACTACGATGTGTATTTTATTTGATGCAAAAAATACGTAGATAATGATACTGATCAAAATGTATAATGGATTTAACAAATTGGAACTCTATGTAGAGAATTCATGCATGAGCATAAGCTGCATAGCCTAGTATTATAATTACTTCTTTTTTTTGCATAAAGCCGAGCTACTATTTTCACCCGACAAATTCAAGCATTCCAGGCTTTGGTTACAATCACATAATTTGCATAGGCTAAAAGTATCATTAAATGAGTTTTACACCTTTAACTTTGAAATATTTATGTCCTAAGGAATTGACCAATAATTAATGAATAATGAATTCATGATAAATAAGAAAAAGAATGTGGGTACTCACAATACTAATGTTATTCAAAAACTCAAAATACCGGTAAAGTTGAATAGTTTAAAAAACGTTACATACATATTTGTGCAATTTATGGTGAAAAATAAAATTCAAAAGAAGGATCAGTGTAGTAAAATTAAAAACCAAGTTGTTAGTCTCAAATAAGAAGAGCAAAATAAAATGAAAATAGTAGAAAAATTGTTATATCCTTCCTATATAGTAGAAATTAGCTTCATTTCACAACTTTATAGAACAATAAATAAATACCTTCTGTAAAAGGAATATACATCATTACAAACGTTGAAATACTACTGTACCAACATAACTTTTAGTTCCACAAAATTGGAAATATCAAAAATTAATGCTTTAAACTATAAAAACTTAGTTATAATTTACTAACATGTCAAGAAAAAGAAATAAAGTTAAAAAATTTAAGTTGATGTATTACTTTTAAGTAATTATTAGAAGCTTAATAATTAGATGAAATCCTTAGTAACATCTCCGACAATTACAATGATAAAAATTCCTATTCTACTATCATTGATGTGGCAGCCTAATTCCTAATGCAAATACACACTTGAAAATTATTGATTATTATTATTGTGGGTTAGAAATTTCTTACCAATTCCTCAACCAACCTTGCATAGCCCTTCCTACTCATGGTATGTGGGATTGTATTCTTTGCTCTAATTTGCTTGTATTTCTTGCTTTTCTACTACATGAAACAAATTCAAAAATTAATAATATAAATAAGTGTTATTATAAGAAACTTTTACGAAGAGGATTGAACGATACCTCAAATTCTTTGGAAAGTTTCACTTTAGTAAAATCTTTCCACTGTTCAGCAGGCTTTATATTATCGAGCTTTAGCATCGCTAATCTACTGGCGTTGGTGCTCTTGGAGGGAACTTTGATAGCTGAAATTAGCCTTTTTTTGCCTCTTTCCACCTATTTTCCAACATTTTAATCATCAAACTTTTATATTATGCATCCACAGAGAATTGTGTATGTATAATAAACTTTCATGTTAGCTTGTTATCATAAGTATTATTTATGATTAAAAGATTGATCTGGCAATGAAAGGCAATGGCACTATGTATATGTTTAATAATGAGTTTAATAATAATATACTTGGAACATATTTGAATCAATTTGGCATGTTTATTGTATAGAGAGGTCTTTGGTTTAGTTCCCAAATGAATATGTTATGGTCATGTTTAATACATATACTTACATATAACAAAAAAATTAAATAGAAGCATATCATACTGTTGAGGGAACGATTAAATCCTGACACAAATAAGCAGTTTTGAACAACACAATTATGGACTGTAGCATGCTATAACTGAAGACAACACCACATTTGGCTATAGCAATAAGGTAACCAGAATTACACTAGGGCAAAATCCATATAAAGTACTCTAGAACATATTTTCCATTGTCATGCATGGCTTATATTCTGGTCAGCTCAAAGACGGCAACAACTCAAGTTTATAAATTTATTTTCATATGCATGACAATATATATAGCTCAAGTAAAACAAAAGGAGATCTTATATAAATTTGCATGTACATTTTTATTCTGCCTATTGATTCCTTAGCTATATAGTATATATACTTAATCATATTGTCAAAAAAGAGAACAAAACATTCAACATAATATATACCTAAACACACGTCCGTAAATCATCCTTCAATCTATCGTCGAGTTTCTTCCAATGGCTAATGTTTACAGGAATCATTTCCCATGCTAAAGTACCAATGTAAGATGACAAGTATTTTGAATTTGGACCAATAGGTTGGCCTAGTTCATTAAAGTCAACAACGAGCCTTTCACCCGGTGTTAAAGATAATGTCTTCATCATTGTTTACCCTTTTTTTTCTTCTTATTTTCAATAGCACATGTTCTTCGATGGAAGAGTGGGTATGAGTGGAGTTAGGATGGTAGGTTGAATCATAGGGAATGATAGGGGGAGTATGTAGATTCAGCTCATGATTTGCAGTAGAGCTTCTTGCAGTATAATTCAGCTCTTGAGGAGTTTGAGCAACTTCAACCTCTTCAACAATTTCTTCGTTCAAAATTCTATCTTTACCATTCTATTTGAGAGCGGAAGCTATATTACTTAGACGCAATCTCTCTAATTGTCTTCGCTTTGCCGGGGAGCTTTGAAAATATTGAATAGGGATTAAAGAGAACATGAAGGGATAGAAATAGACTATTGTGAATGTCTACCGCTCACAGTCACAAAACTATTGCTAATCAATTAAAAGCCATTGTTAAATCCTTTTTAAACATGAAAAAGTATAAATATAATAAAATATGAACTACATCCAACATATATTTGTTTCAAAATTTCATCTTTATCTATGTTATGCAGATCCCTTAAGGTTCATATTCGCTAATGAGAACTTATGTGAAACCGCACATTAGTAAGTTATATGATTTCAATGATATTAGTGTGAAATATAACTGTACGCATTAATGTTTACATGGTCTAATAAATTTTTTAGGAAAGTTTTTTCTGCCAATTGTTTAGGTCGGTTCCAAAAATAGACTACTTAGCTATGTGTCAAGAAATTCGATTTTGAGCATTTAGTTACCCTTTTTGGATTTCCCAATTCTATATAAAAATTCAAGTTTTTAGCACCATATACTTAAATCATAGGCATTTCTTCAGAAAAAGACACTGTAATTTGAAATTGTTTACAGATACTTTTGCTCCTGGAAGTAAATTTAACATTCATAAACATCTCTTGAGATTTCTTGAATATAACTTCAAATTAGTTGTGGGAATCAGGTGAACAAAATATATACTTCCATTCTTGAATATTTCTTTGTTAAACGAATGTAGTCTTATCATATGGTTTCAAACTAATCCTCTGTTGTGGGCTTCTGCAGTTATACTTCTTAATGTCCATCGTAAGTTCAAATTTATAACATTTTCAAGTATAGAATAGAAAAATTAATCTGTTAGCCAAACAAATATGTGTTCCTTGATTAGGATGGCAGGAGATGTTTTGGGTGACATTGTTTCCTTTTGTGCAATAAATCCCTTCTGTGTAAGTTAGAAATGATCATTTTTGGTTATGGAGATTCAAGAAAGAACTACCATTGTCAAGTAATCCCTTTTTTACAAGTTCGCGATGAACATTTTTGGTTCGGCCGCCTAAATTGATACCGTCTCTCATCCATTTAACGTTATTTTATCTTTGAAGCATGCATGATTATTTTACATATTCAAAGTATTTATTCATTTCTGTTATCTTGTTTGATTCTTTTGCAATGTACAGAATGTATTTCAAATAACTTGTTCTGGATTCATTTGGGTAAGAATCTATTCTAATGGCATTTGAATAAATTAGGCTCTGATAACATTTCTAACTATAATTACATCAATCAATATTTCAGGATGATTTGGATTAGATCCTGTGTTCATGAAAACTTCAAGCTCAATACCTCCAGAGTTCTCATTGGGTAAGTGACATATTATATTTCATGTATCTTATCTTTTTATATTATAACATGGTACATGGTTCGAAAAAAATCATACTTGAGTATCTTATCATTTATTTAGTCTATTTCTAGCGATAATGGACAAATCAAGGAATTTTATTTCTACCTAAGATCATGGCTTTTTCGTTCATGTGGGCAGATTAATAAATAGAAAATTTTCTACACGTATGTGGAGTACTTGGTCAAGTCATTCAAGATATTTATAGCAAAAGTTATCATGTGCATAATGTTGAAAATAAAAATGAAAATAATCCTGTTCCATATTGAAAGAGCTCTTGAGGATGCTATTGTACTAATTTTATATATAGCCGATTCGTTGTGTACTTCTCTGATTTTTGGACTAATATATTTTAAAAATAAGAACAAATATTGAAAACCGAGGAATGAAAGAAAAGATCATTGAAATGAATTGAATCACGCACACCCTTGCCTATAGATACCACAAGTTCAAGTTTCTTGTAGATGATTGACCTGAAAAAAATAAACACAAACAACATGAATATATAATATGTAACATAAATGATTTATATGAAAGAGAGGCAAAAACAATGTAAAAAAGCAATTAAAACAATGTAGAAGGGCACTGAAAAATAATAGAGCAGCGAATATCAATTTTGCGAATCTAGTATCTATTCCTAGACCTCTTCTGTAGTTCATTAAGATTAAAAAAATCAATTCATCCTTGTAAAGCAATCTATGCTATTCAAATACCCATGTCTCAGTAGGCTGCACATGTAAATGCATGGCTGTAAAGTATAACATTATCACCTACACGTATAAGAGCTCAATTAGTAAGAACCATAAAAGAACTATTAAATTACTATTGTATGTAGTAAACTGCTCATTTATATCATACATATGAATATATGATGTAGGTCACCCATTTTCTAGTTGTAGTAGAACAAATTCTCTCATGCCTTCTAAATTCTAGTTGTAGTAGAACAAATTCTAGTTTGCAGTAAAGAATTTTATGCTATTCAAGTGCTCACCAATATTCCATTGTTATCCTTTCATATGTAGCTTTCATCCTCGATACCCATCTCTTCATCATCAAGTAATGATTCGTCAAGTGGTTTACTATTTGACTCTTTATCTTCATTATATTTATCCAATTCATGAAATCCTCTTGGTGGTGCTCTCGACACAACATACTAGTTTGAAGAAATACTATCCCTAAAATAGAACACTTGTACAACTTGTGTTGAAAAATGAAAGGATCCTTTGAAAATTGATTTTGGAATTGATGTAAGTTGACAAACGTAAATCTATCTTCGACCTTAACTCCACGATCGACATTCGCCTAATCACACTTTAACAAAGCAACTTGAAATAGGCGATAATCCAAAAAAAGAATTTCACACAAAACCCTATAATAAACTACTTTTTTAATGGATCCATTTTCATGAATAGTACTTGCCTCGATGGAAACACCACTATTTAGTGTAGACTTCTCACAGTCTTTAGTATGAAAATGCCGACCATTAATGATATAGCCAGTATAAGAAATTGCTTGCAAGCGACGACCATACGCATGCCATTTCATTGTTTCAGTAACATTGTATGCATCTTTTTCGTCCTTAATCTGTATAATTATATTGTTATGTACAAGGACTTATGATAATGATATGTAAATTATATATCAAACTTAATAGTCTACAAACAAGAAGGCATAACCCTTACAATCTTTTTTCAAACCAATGATAAAAAGTCTCTAAATGCAACTGTGAGAGTTCCACATCATCTTGTCGAAGGTGCAAATGTTTCAACTCCTCTTTGTGCATTCTATATACATGAACGTATAAGTAAAAATCTAGTTTCTTTTGTACATAATAATTGGATGGAACTAATACTTACTCTATATAAGGCTCTACTTCCTCGGTGTTAAACAACACGTACCGATGAGCAGCATCGATCACTTCCTGAGTGACTAACATTGGTTTCCATTTTAAAATAGGACGACCCTCGAGTTTTAAATCACTTTGATGCACTTCATTTTGATTTCTTCTTTCTCACATTTTAGATGCATGTTTAATATATCCACTACAATACTTCATACATTCCTCAGCAACATAGCGCTCAGCTATGCATCCTTCAGGTCATACTTGATTTTTAACATAGCTCTTCAATACTTTCTTATACCTACAACCAAAACATGTACGTAAAGATTTTTTTTTTTGAGTGCATAAATATTATCAACTTGAAGTACCCATAACAGTTTTACCTTTCAAATGGATACATCCAACGATATTTCACCGACCCACAAGTTCTTGTTTCTCTCCCTAGATGTATTATTAAGTGAATCATGATGTCAAAAAAAGAAGGGGGAAAGAATTTATCCAAATTGCATAGGGTTATAGTTTAACGACCCAATATTTTCAACCATTCGCATACAAACAGGTCGGAATTGAATTGCTCAAAACATAAAGTTGTTAATTTATATTTGGCAAAATTTAGTATATACAGTAAATAAATACACCACAGAATTACAAACACAGAGTAATAAACAATATGCATCGGAAACAAAATGAATAGTAGTTTATGAAGCTACTATATGTATATCAGAGTTAAATAAATTACAAAAGAAGTTTGAAATTCAATAGTCAAATACAAGATAGTTTGAAATTCAATAGTCAAATACAAGATCAGAATACATCAACAAAGCTGAAAGAATGTAGATGGATCTTCAGTGAAGCTTCAACTCTGAAGGTGAGTCTCAAAATCTGTATCACTCGGTCTGACCTAAGCGTAAAGCAAAACACAAAACACTCGAGTCAGGATTAACGTTCTTATATCAATAAATCCAACTCAAGTGGAGTAACAACTGAAATGCACGTAACTCAAAGGATGTTTGGGAAAACCATCCTCTAAGGATCCGTTAAACTATCTACTATGTAGTAATACGCTATTATAATAATGTCTAATAGTAAAGTAAACTTACTTAAAAATAGCGTTAAGGCTTTACATTTTCAACCTTAACTCATAAACAGTGCCAATAGTCTATACAGTACCATAATACCTCCAGATCGGGAGGTTATCAGAGGATATTCCATAAGTATGACACAAATCAAACTCGTAGTAAAGCTCGCTAGGGTAGGTGACATGGCACAACTAGGCAATGCGAGGGTAGATATACCAATTACACTTCCGGGCCGTTGGTAACGCACAACAGCCACTACCGCCCACCTCGAGCCACACTCCCAAAAATTAAAGGTGCACCCAATCAATCACAAAATAATAGAATGGTATCAAAGAAGTGTGTCCGATAAGAGGAGCTACCTCATTAGTCCGTCAATTACTCCTGTTTTACCCATCTTATGCCAACTCATGGGAGTCGGGTCCATGTGTATACCTTAATAGAATGTCGCCACCATCCTACTTTGTTCTGGAATCTCCACTGCATACACGGTTGTTAAAGTGGTCTTCGGAGTTGGCAGAGAGTATGACAACTTTCGATCCCGGTCTCTTTAACAACTAAACATTATTATGACACCGTGGCCATTTCAAAATAATTTATACTTCAAACCAGAATATAATATCCATTTCAAAACCATATATGTACAATATCATTTCCATTTCAAAACCAAATCAATATGATATCATTTTAATTTAAAACCAAATCAATATAATTTCATTTTTATTCAAAATATATTCGCCTCTAAAATCATAGTACTTTCAAAGTTATAACACTTCCAAAACCAAACACTTGAAAATATGACATTTTCAAAACATAATACTTTGAAATTCATAGCTGCGAAACTATAATTTTCACCACCTAAACAGTTTATATGTTCAAATAGTATACATAATAAAATAGTTTTAAATTTAAAATTACTTTATAAATAAAATAATTTCCTCAACTTCACAAATTGATTCAAATCAAGTTGAATCCAAATTTCATTTTAAATCAAATCTCAGTTCATAATTTCAACTCAATTCAGTTTTCAATAATCTATTTCAATTTATACCAATTTCAAATACAGATTTGAACCTCATATAAACATTTCAAATTCCATATATTTCAAAGCTTTAAATATTCCATGATTTCAAAACTAAATGCTTGATAATTCCCAATATATCAAATTCAATTTACTTTTATTTAGTTTTGAAATATGTACTTAACAAATCCAATATCATTTAAATAAAACTTTTAAACTTCAAATAAGTGAATATTCCTTCGATTTATTTAAACTCGATATACTAATTTAAAACATCTTAAACCAAATGTCATTCTAACACACTGAAGGTCCCCGGCTCGAACCTGGGCCAAGCCAATATTTTAAGTCCGCGCACTTGGCGCAGTTGGCAAGAGCAACCGCCTCCCTCGTATGAGGTGAGAAGTTCGATTCTTGGCAACTGCTTCAAGCCTACGAAAGGTCTGGTCTAACTGGGGACACGGTTGTGGCGGGCCAATTGTGTTCCCCCAGGTTTACTGTTCAGGAGTCGCAATGTCGGTGGTGATGGAACAAGTTTCCTTGGTTGCCAAAAAAAATACCTTAAACCAAATCAAGTTATAAAATCATATCTTTTAAAATCTCAAGTTTAATAAATTTCAAATCAACTTATTTGAGTATAATTCTTTAAATAAATTTAATTTCAAATCAATCTCAAATTTATCTTCCAACCGTGATTTTATTTCAATCATTATAAACTCTATATAAAAATATAGTTTAAATAAAAACTTAACCATATTATAATTTAATAAAATCAAACTTTATTACTAAACTTATTTTATATTAAAACAAATTTAATTATATATAGAATAATATTTATATAATATCAAAACCAATATTCATATGAATCCATATATTTCTTTCCAAATCACAGAAATCATTTCAAAAATGTTTGTATATATAGACCATGATGTTTGTATAGAATTTTCTACCCTATGGTCAAGTGATACGGATATTTATCATTTCAACCCGTAATTTAAATATATACGGGTATATATCATTTCAACCCGCAATCCCAAATTCAATTCAAATGAAAATCGCTTGGGTCTATCATTTCAACTCATAACGATTTTCTCCTATTCTACAGATCATTCGGGTATGTATCATTTCAACCCATAGCGAATTCTATACTAACAGGGAACTTGCAGAGTGATAACTGGTATGATAATAATATAAAATGCATATATCGTCAATATAAATAGCATATATCATCAATATAAATAACAGATAATGGTGTTAGATGTCACAGGTGAACAAATATAGATAACCACATATATATAGCAATGTAAATAACTAACAACATCATGTTTCAATTGTCGTTTCAATTGAAATCAAATTTAATAGATATAAGAAAATTAATGATGAGTGATTACTCACCTTTCGAGGCTAGAGAAGTTTGAGAACAGAACAAGTTACAAATTGCAAGTACGAATCCCAAAGCAAAGATAGATTGGCACGAATTGGACGAACAAGGCTGAAAATCAAGATTTGATGAACTGAATCAGAGTCAGCTTGATATATACAGAAATATTTGTTATTTTATTAAAATCGATATTTAATTTAAAACGAATATTGAATAGCATATATATTTATACCCAAACCAAACTCATATATATAAAACCTACTTCAAATCAAATACATTAAAAGAAAGATTGACATATTTTTTTTAGATATACCACACGTACACACACACACATATATATATATATATATATATATATATATAAAGCTACATACCATTTTTCTCAATGATAAACACATACTTCTTTTATATATTTATTTAGATAAAACTGATTATCATCATATAAAACCATATATACACACACTACAAAATATCCAATATCAATTATATAGACATATATGCATAGCTTTAGACAAACATACAACTTACATATATAGAGCAAGTCATACTATTGTATACGAAAGTTAATATATGCAAGTATAGAGGCATAGCCCCCAAACTCTAACGTCTAACACACACACACACACACATACATATTTCTATAAGAAAATTGTAGAACCCAAGAACCCAACATATATCACCTTCGAGTATATATATATATAAGATGATATATTATAAATCTTAATTAAACTATCAGATAATATATATATATATATATATATATATATATATATATATATACTGAAAACAAACATATACATTTTAGATTATAAGGTTGTACAAACTAATATATAATATAACCAACATACAAAACTGTAAACACAACTGGAACTTACATATATATGAAATTATTTAAAATCAACATACTTATATCATATCCATAATTATTACTGACAATGTATCTCCATATATCACATGAAATCAGTTTAATACCTATGTGTAAATCATATGTATATTAAGGTCAAAATAGTAATATATATATGTAACTAATAAAATCTACGTATACAACAAAACATGATTTGTATATTATCATATAATAACAGATTATATATCGCAACATTACTTATATAATATATAGCTTTTCAAAATATAATAAAATATTATACATAAACAATATTCCTATAATACCTTCATGTATGAATATACTATACAAAATTTTCAGTTACAAAGACAATTTTAAAGTGACAGCCTTTCATCATATAGTGTATATAAGTAACGCATACAAATATTTTTCTATAAACAAAATTTTGTTTTTTTATTTATAAACATAAATATACTCAACCGATTTTTACCATACAAACTGTTGATATATAAATAGACTTACAAAGGTAGACTGCTAGGGAAGAGGAGGATGAACTGGGATTCATGTGGTAGCCAAGTGGAGGAGGGGAGGAGGGAGGAAATGGCTGCGATCAACACGGCAGAGGAGAGAAAGCTAGCCGGAGGAAGCAAAGAGAAGGATATGGGTAGTCGGCTGAGGTTGGTACAACAGTTGGACATGATGAAAAAGTGACAGGCAGGCATTGAGTAGAGAGAGGGAGGAGAGGGGGCGTGCCATGAAAAAGAAGAATGGAAGAAAAAGGAATGGCTATAGGGGAAAAGGCATACAATATGTAAATATTGTTATATTTTCTTCAAATATAGAACAGATGAAAAGTGGGGTAAATGTAAAGTTGAACGGCAACGTTAACCGGTAGAGCATTAAAGTCAGAAAATAAATTTATTTTTTTAGGAAAAAGAAAAGCAAGTGACTATTCAGTTTACACGTTGATTAATGAAAGGTCAAGGAAGTCGAAAAGTCCGAAAACTGTTACCGATACAGTAATCGTTTTACTGATTTCGTGGTGTACCAGACCTCGAAATATACAAATGAATATACTACGGAGACTAGCATGAAGAAACGGTCAAAACCGTATATAGATATAAGTGGTACGATCATCCGATCAAAAGTCGATAATCGGTACCGATATACGTTTCTATTCCGTATGGGAAAATCCAAACAGAGCTAGAAACGTCCGAATTTCGCGAAACAAATTTCGCACTCAGATTCAGAGTGTTCTAAATAAATTTTCTCATGTTGACATATTTAGGTTTCAGAAAAGTTTTAAATTCAACAGTTATTAATTGATTTAAACTGAATTTCTAGCGACTGATAGAACATCTATATTATTGAACGAAAATTTGCCGTTTGCTATGTCTAGATAGACGTATTCCGAATATTAAATTTTTATTTCAAAATTTTATTATTTAAAATTACACAAAATTTCAATTAATTATATTAATAAAACAAATAAAAATTATTAAAATTTATGGGTCATTACATATAGCGATCTGATTCTCCATGGCTTCTAATTTATCTCAATCAAGCACTCTTTGGCATATGTCATTATAAAATGTACATAGTCGTAGTAGAGAATTCCTTATCCTTACTGCTAGAAGTTCTTTCAATGCTACGTACAACAATTGTTGCATTAGCACATGATAATCATGGGACCTAAGACTTGAAATCTTATCTTCTTTTGCAAAAACAATTCCAATATTTGAGCTATATCTATTAGGTACCTTCAAAATTCTTCATTCCACTATAAAAATATCATTCTTCTAACCAGTTAACGTGCATGGCACGGCTGGAAGTAATATAGTATTTCCCATGTCTATGGGATGCAATTTTTTTCTAATACCCATTGCTTCTAAATCTTGACACGATCCATCTTTTGATTTTCATTTGATATCAAGCAGCTTACCAAGAATACTCTCCCTAATGTTTTTCTCTACATGCATTACATCTAGATTGTGGTGCAAAGGAAATGCCTACGCAAAACATAAAGACATATACCTAATTAACAGCAAAGCACTAATTACAACATATGAATAAATAAATTATTTCTTATTATTTCTTACCACCCAATAAGGCAAATCAAAGAAAATATACTTCTTCTTCCATATTTAAGTTCCTTTTTTCTTCTCATTCCCCCGTTTTCTTTTCTTATCACCTTTCCCTTTCTCCTTATCCTCCTTCTTTTTCTTTCCCCGCTCATTACAGATATCTTTGACATCTTCAAGGACTTGAGCACCTATTTTATTTGATGCCTTTTTCTATTCTCTTTGGTTCCATCAAACAAGCTTTTACGTTGACGATATTCATGGTTAAGTAGAAGGAATCGAGTATGGCCCAATGATGCACGTTTCTTGCTAAACGGTAACCATATTGAACATGTGTTAACACCACAAATAGGGCACCCTTTCATACCCTTTACAGTGCAACCTGCTAAATTGCCATAAGTTGGAAAATGGTTAATTGTCCACACTAAAATATCGTTTAATCTAAATTCTCTATGGCTATATGCATCATACATATTTACCCCCTTAGCCCATAGTTTTCTCAAATCTTTAATAAGTGGTTGCAAATACACGTCAATAACATTTCCTGGTTGTCGTGGTCTAGGAAATAACAAAGATAGCATTATATTATCTTTTTCCATACATAATCATGGAGGAAAGCTGTAAGCAACAAGAAACACTGGCCAACAACTATATATTGTGTTCCAATCACCAAAGGGATTAAATCCATCAGTTGCAATGCCAAGCCTTAAATTTTGTGGATCGAAAGCGAAGGAAGCATACATTCTATCAATTGTGGCCCACTGAGAAGAATCTATTAGATGTCACAATTTACAATTTACAATCTTTGCTCTTATGACTATTATGCCATATTGATTGATGTACTACTTTTGGGGACTAAACATTCTTTTCGGCCTCGATATGATTGGGAAGTATCTCAAAATCTTCATGAGTATTTTTGTCTACTTTCCATCTTCCTTCACTTTATTCACTTTCCAACAAGACTTTCCCCATGAGGACAAGAATCGTTATTTTGCAAGCTCTTTGCTAAATAAACAACAATCATTTGCATATGCATATATCACCTTATAGCCCAAACCAAATGATTTAAAAAAACTTCTTCGTTGCATAAGTTGAATCAGGAAGTGTGTTTTTCCTTAGGACACATTTCCCGAAGGAGTTAAAGAAGTTCCATAAATGTTATGTCAGATATACCGTTTTGAGCTTTGTGTTTGAAAAGAAGAATTGTTGCCGAAAACTTTATGTAGCTTGCACAACCAGGGTAGAGAGGAATTTCAACATCTTCCAACGTTTCCTCAAATCCTTTGCCATTTATCTTGTTAATATGATCTTCAATCCCATCACCACAATTTGTGCATCTAAGCACATCCTATATGTATTTAACCCTTCGTCAACTACGGTTTTTGAGGGAGGTGCTTTCCCATGAAAAATCCATACATCATATGTTGGGTCAATTTCAAAAATAACCAAATGTGATACAATATCCCTGGTTAAATGTCTAATAAGGTTCCTACCTTTTGAGCAAGGGCAAATAATCTTTTCTAAATCCCCTTCGCTTTCTACATGACTATACATAAAATTTTGAACAGCTTTCTTGTATCCTTCTATCATTCTGTAGAAAATCTACATGCATCATTAATCAAGCCTTAAGAATTCTAACCATGAAACTATTAAGAAAATTAATAAAACCTTGGTAGATTAATCCATGTTTTGTCCATCTTGATAAAAGCCCTCTAATGTTCGAACCTAATGAGACAACATGTTCAAGTTATAAAGATGTTATATAACATAATTGAGTTAATATGTCTTTGAATGAATAATCAAACTAGAGAGAGACTTCCATGGAACAGAAATATACTGAACACACAATAGAAACACATTATATATCATAATGAACCCAATGAGATGTTTGCGCCAAAATTGGTCACAAACCCCGATGAATGTGAAAGCACCAGTGTTCGAATATAAATCAACGATATCAAAACACAAATCACAGATCTAAACAGCAAAGTAGTAAATGTAAACAAGAACACGCGATTTTATAGTGGTTCGGCTATCTCCGGCCTACGTCCACTTCAAAGGTTTTTCCTTTTGTTGATGTTCTTCGCTGATTACAATCGATTACAGCGGATTACAATGAATTGTAGTTCTGAAATTCAAGTACAACGGTGGTTCTGATAGTTAAACTTGAATCCGGCAGAGTCTTGGCGTTCAATGGCGGAAAGATCCCTTTTCTGAATGACCTGGAGGTCTATTTATAGGCGTAGGCTGCTGCTATCTCGCTGAAAACTTGGGAGACCTCTTCTGGTACGTGAGGGGGCCCACACGTACGGTCTCGGAAAGTTTGGGCCCACTTTGGCATCGGTTCGAACTCCATTCGAACCGATCAATAATTCATCCAATCGAGGTGAAATTTGGCGTGGACATTCTTCATCATGTATGCAAGCATCTGTGAAAATTTCATGGCATTTGGATCAGTAGGTTAGGAGATATGCAGGGTTCGAAATTGACTTCACGGTGAGGCTGTTGCGTTCGAACCCCTGTTGCTTGAAACGATGATTTCGAAACCAGTGTGGCACGCGACTTCGTGGTGACGTGGAGCGCAAGTTTCGAATCGATCCGGACTTCTCTCCGTGTTGACCGCTTCGACTCCATATATCCCGGCGCAGTCGAACCGATGGGAGACACGTCATCGTGGTTGGTTGACCCAGTGGTTTCGAATGAAGCTACTCAGGATGGGTTCGAAGTGTGGCTCTGTGATGGGTTCGAAGCTAGGTTTTGTGATGGGTTCGAAGCTAGGTTTTGTGATGGGTTCGAAGTGGAGTCAAGGCTAACTAGATGGACTCGAACCCGATGGGTTCGAGATTGTTATGGCAGTGCTATCGGTTCGAACGCAGGTGGGTTCGAAATAGATGGTTTCGAACCGATGGCTATGAACTCCATCGATTCGAACTGGGGCAAATGCTTATGGATTCGAGGCGCAGACTTATTTCGTGGGTTCGAACCAGATGGGTTCGAACATAAGTAGGGTGATGGTTTCGAATATGATGGGTTCGAACACTATGGGTTCGAACCGAGCAATGTCAATTCCTCTTACCTTGATTCCATCATAACTTGAGCATACGACCTCGGATTGTCTTGAAATTTGGAATGCAGATTCCTATGATCTTTCTTGTCGTGTCCTATCAACTGTGGCCCGTTCTGGACTCGGACAAAATTCATCGATATCCATGGTTATCCTGTAATGCATGGTTGATATTCATGAATAGTAATCATTGATTTCTAGTAAATTATGGGTATCTCAACTTTGCCAAAAGTTGGGATAACACTTTGCCCCCCAAAACATGCCTTTTTGTAAAAGGTATGTTTTGAATGGTCTTATATCAAGTGTAATAAATTCATGTTTCGTTGATAGCTGTGGCATTATCGATCAAGTATGTGGCTGTTCGAAGCCAAATCAATGTTTGTTCTTCCCGTAGGAGTTGAGAATGAAGTTTCATAGTTTCTCTGGACTATTATTGGCTGCTCTAAACCCTTACTGAGATCACTCTAGACTCAGTGATTGAATAGAAAGATCCCATTGCTCTCTGGCGTTGCCTTCTATTCCTTGCACTCTGGTCCCAGTTAGGACGTATAGCGATATCATGGTCGTTCGGGACCGATCATAGCCTCTCCGGGCTCTTGCTGGATCCCATCCTGTCACTCTCCGGTGAAGGGGAAACAGCGTTTAAGTGAGTTGATCCTGTCGCTCTCCGGCGAAGCAACCCACTTCTTACACTCCGGTTCAAAGCAGTTGAACATTAAGCGATGTCATGACCTGAATCATCGGCCGATCATAGTCTCTCCGGACTCTTGTCGGATCCCATCCTGTCACTCTCTGGTGAAGGGGAAACGACGATAAGTGAGTCGATCCTGTCGCTCTCCGGCGAAGCAACTCACTTCTTGCCTTCTGGATTCACCTCTCCGGGTGAAGGCGATCTTTCTTGTATAAGTGAGTCGATCCCGTCGCTCTCCGGCGAAGCAACTCACTTCTTGCCTTCGGACCCCGTCTCTCCGGATGGGGTTATAAAGCGATCATGCTTATACTGGTGTTCAATGTTCATCCTTTGACTCTCCGGTCAAAAGGTTTATTGCAAGAAGTTCAAATTTATTTATTAAAATTCAAGTTCTAGATGTTCAATCTCAAACATCAGAAAAAACTAAGGATTGCCTCTCCGGGCGTAGCGGTTCATCTCCATCTCAGAGCATGCCTAGGGATCTCTCCGGTTCCCGTACATGTGTAAGTGGAGTAACCGTTTTATTCTGAAAATAAATCTAAATAAAATTATTCGACCGAAGTCCAGATCGTGGACTTGGCCCTTGCCATCTTTGATCAGTTGATGACGAGTCGTGATCCCGATCCAGGATCGTTCCTGCAAGGTGGAGGCGGTAGTTGTTCATGCCTTGTCGCTGTTGTCCGTTCTCTGACATACTGCGGCAATCTACCACCCCTAGCGTGTTCTTCCACCTCATCCTTCAAGTGACGGCATTCATCTGTGGTGTGCCCATCCAGCTCATGGAATAGGCAATATTTTCCAGTCCTGCGCTCCCGCTCGGTGGGATCCCTTACAGGTGGCTTTCGATAGTGAAGTTGCCCCCTGGTTTCAGTGAAGACTCTTTCTAGGCTTGCATTCAGATCTGTGTACTGCCTGAATCTTGGTTCTCGAAATTTCTTCCGTTTATCAGGACCATCATGTCTGTCATCCTGTTTCCTTTTTCCCTTGTCCGCTCCGGACTGCTCTCCAGAGGTTCCTATGCTTTTCGTGGCATTTATTTCACGACTCTCGACTCGTGATTCTTCTAATCGAATGAATTTTTCAGCTTTATGGAAGAATTCTCCAAGATCTTGCGGTGGATCTTTAGTTAGAGAATCCTTAAATTTGGTGCCTTCCGCGACTCCTGCCACCGCCGCCATCAAAATCATTGATGGATCCGGGCGATCCACAGAAGTCACTGTCACGTTGAATCTGAGTAGAAAATCTTTTATGGACTTTCCGGTCCTCTGCTTGATTGTTGCTAAAGTCATCACACTCTTGGGTCGCGTCACGTGGACCCTGAACTGTCTCATGAAGCAATCAACGAGCTCGCTCCATGTTCCAATTGATCCAGTCTCTAGTTGTCTGAACCATAGTGAAGCTAAATCTGATAAATATAGAGGGAAGCATCGTGCCATCACTTCCTCGGATGCCCCCAGTACTTCCATGTGCCTGATATATCTTGTGATGTGTACGGTTGGGTCTGATCTTCCGTCATAGGGATCTAGCGCTGGTAATTTGAACTTTGGAGGGTTCCTTGCATTTCGGATGTTCGGAGTGAATGGACTCCGACTGACTTCTTCTAGGCCTCCGCTAGGCAATCCTCCTCTCATGATTCGTCGCATTAGGCCTATCATTCTCTCATCTCCGTCTAGGGGTTGCCCCCTTGTCAAGTTTCTGTCCTGCCCCCCGAGCCTTGAAGGGAATTCCGGTACGTACTCTTCTGGTGGCTCGTTGGTGTATGCATTGGCTCCTGTCTGTTGGGCTCCGTCTGTTGGCCTTCCAGTATCGGACCCTGAGGGTCTGCCCCCAAGGCCTTGTTGACCACCTTCAATCCCTGTATTCTGGCCTTGAGCCTGTCCTTCATTTGCATCTGCAATCCTTATTCCTTGTCCCGTACTCGTAGCTGTTGTAGCTGGTCCAGGGTTTTGCATATTTGCCGCCCTTATCTGCTCGAGGAAATTCTGCAGCATCTCCTGTTGACTCTTCATTATGCTTTCGCGCAATGAATTAGCCATGGCCTCCATCTCGTCTCTGGTGATGTAGACGGAAGCTTGTCCTTCTCCTGATCTGGAGGATGCCTCTTGGCTTCCTCCTTGTTGGCTTCTATCAACTCTTTGTCTCGTATGTCGAGTCATTGTTTCCGGATTGGAGTTTCTTCAAACTTTTGAATCTGAATTCTGAATCTGATGTAGCGGGTGCTGGTTCTTCTCAGTGAAAGCACCAAAGTGTTTGCGCCAAAATTGGTCACAAACCCCGATGAATGTGAAAGCACCAGTGTTCGAATATAAATCAACGATATCAAAACACAAATCATAGATCTAAACAGCAAAGTAGTAAATGTAAACAAGAACACGCGATTTTATAGTGGTTCGGCTATCTCCGGCCTACGTCCACTTCAAAGGTTTTTCCTTTTGTTGATGTTCTTCGCTGATTACAATCGATTATAGCGGATTACAATGAATTGTAGTTCTGAAATTCAAGTACAACGGTGGTTCTGATAGTTAAACTTGAATCCGGCAGAGTCTTGGCGTTCAATGGCGGAAAGATCCCTTTTCTGAATGACCTGGAGGTCTATTTATAGGCGTAGGCTGCTGCTATCTCGCTGAAAACTTGGGAGACCTCTTCTGGTACGTGAGGGGGCCCACACGTACGGTCTCGGAAAGTTTGGGCCCACTTTGGCATCGGTTCGAACTCCATTCGAACCGATCAATAATTCATCCAATCGAGGTGAAATTTGGCGTGGACATTCTTCATCATGTATGCAAGCATCTGTGAAAATTTCATGGCATTTGGATCAGTAGGTTAGGAGATATGCAGGGTTCGAAATTGACTTCACGGTGAGGCTGTTGCGTTCGAACCCCTGTTGCTTGAAACGATGATTTCGAAACCAGTGTGGCACGCGACTTCGTGGTGACGTGGAGCGCAAGTTTCGAATCGATCCGGACTTCTCTCCGTGTTGACCGCTTCGACTCCATATATCCCGACGCAGTCGAACCGATGGGAGACACGTCATCGTGGTTGGTTGACCCAGTGGTTTCGAATGAAGCTACTCAGGATGGGTTCGAAGTGTGGCTCTGTGATGGGTTCGAAGCTAGGTTTTGTGATGGGTTCGAAGCTAGGTTTTGTGATGGGTTCGAAGTGGAGTCAAGGCTAACTAGATGGACTCGAACCCGATGGGTTCGAGATTGTTATGGCAGTGCTATCGGTTCGAACGCAGGTGGGTTCGAAATAGATGGTTTCGAACCGATGGCTATGAACTCCATCGATTCGAACTGGGGCAAATGCTTATGGATTCGAGGCGCAGACTTATTTCGTGGGTTCGAACCAGATGGGTTCGAACATAAGTAGGGTGATGGTTTCGCATATGATGGGTTCGAACACTATGGGTTCGAACCGAGCAATGTCAATTCCTCTTACCTTGATTCCATCATAACTTGAGCATACGACCTCGGATTGTCTTGAAATTTGGAATGCAGATTCCTATGATCTTTCTTGTCGTGTCCTATCAACTGTGGCCCGTTCTGGACTCGGACAAAATTCATCGATATCCATGGTTATCCTGTAATGCATGGTTGATATTCATGAATAGTAATCATTGATTTCTAGTAAATTATGGGTATCTCAACTTTGCCAAAAGTTGGGATAACATGAGAAGTCAACATGTTTGCATAAAAGTTATGCCTTAGTTTTCATATCAATTACAAATATTCTTAACACACAATAGAAACACATTAAATAGCAAGCATGGAACAATCTCTTGAGTTGCTATCTTTACTGTTGGAAGATGGAATGGTGTACAATAAAATTTTGTATATCCAGGCCCTCGGTAGATATCAGATGCTAATAAAAAAAACCTCCATCTACTCAGGTAAAACTTTCCTTACTAACAGTGCATAATTCAGCAACATTAAAATAAAAATAAAATCATTGAAGAATTTTTCCAAAGTTTCTATCTTGTACTGAACTTTACACTAAACAAAAATAATATTATAACCCAAGATTATACAATAAAGTAAAGCTAATTCATAGGAAAACCAATTAGTTAATGAAAAGTAAAAAAAGCAGAATTCAAACAGTGCTTCCAAAGTCCAAGTATAAGCAAACTATAGTGAGAAACGAACAAAGCTTAGGATGAATCTATTGATCATGATGAGTATCATCCAAATGCTAATAAGGAGCTCGACATAAACTTTATTACTAAGTCATATCCTTTATAGGGTAATTGGAACAAAGAAAGTTAAATTCAAAACAGCCTAAGCATAACCACCATTGAAAGAATATAGAGTAAAAGTATGATTAATTCATTACACCACATTAATATCAAATACAATTCTATATAGAAAGGATCAGACTGGACATATTTTGGATTTAAATATAAAATTCTACTAAAGCATAAATACTGTCTACCTAAACCCAAGTACTACATATAAAAGCAGAACAATGCAATGTGATTGAATCAAGTTCCTTTGTATTTTATTGTTATTAATTAACTTTGTGATATTTGAAGTTACTTCCCAAACCTTAAAAATGCGATATCCCGGAATTTCAAGAAATTTAAAATGTGATAATCTCCTTATTTAGTTATTTAAATTGGTAAAAATTGTTATTTTCTAACACAATAATGTGATGTTTTAAATATAGTTAAAAATATATTTTTAAATAGAATAGTTATTTACAAATTTAATTTGGTTGTTTTATAAATAGATTTTAAATAAACTTGTTATTTTCAAATTTAATAAGTGTTGTTTAAATGTATATGTATATATATTTATTAAAGTTGACTTTAAAGTTAAAATTTAATATTTCCAAATTTAATAATGTGTTTGTTTAAATTAATATATATATATATATATATATATATATATATATTTAAGTTGATTTTAAATGGAAGTTTTTAAATTGAATTTGAAAATTGGATTTTAAATTGAATTTAAAGGATATATATCTTAAAAAAAATTTGGATATAAAAATATATGATTAAAGTTTTTATTTAAAATAAGATTTGTTTTCCTTAAAGGAATTTATTTGTATAAATTAAGATATTGTTTATTAAATAGTAAAATAAATACAAAAGATTTATATTAACATTTAAAAATGAATTAAATATATTATGTATGATTTCATTTAAAATATAATCGGTTTTTATTTTATTTTCTTTAAAGGATTTTTATTTATATAAAATTAAGAAAAGCATTTATTAATTTAGAAAGGTATTTATTAATCAGGAAAATAAATATAAAGCTTTTAAAATCATTTAAAAATAATAAAAATAAATTATTACAAGTGTTTAATTTTAAAGGTTTGTGATAACATGTGTAGTTTAATTAAAGATATTAAATGACAAATGTAGTTAATTTGAACAAGTGTCATTCTTTTTGTTTTCTTTTTCTTTACATTTTTAATAAATCATATTTTACACAATATAAACTTATATCTCCTCTATCCCATCTCTTTTCTACCTTCAATTCTAAAAAAACTCAAAACCATGTAAAACTATTCTACAAACCAGAAATCCATATGAAACAAAAACCTGAAAACATTCCCAAACTCAAACAAAAACCCTGTAAACAAATTCCTCAAATAAATCAAAACAAAGAAGTTCAAAACCCTATAACCTTTTCAAATACTACAACATCTGCAGAATGCAACCTGGAATCAAAATCTTGAATCATCTCATCATCATGTTCCTGTTCAACTGAGTATTCCGGTTCATGTTACAAAGCATTTCAGTTTTAAAAAAATCATAGAAATTCAAAGTTCCATCTTCAAAACAATTCAAGTCATCAAAATTTCCTTGTTTCAAATCAACCCCGGTTTCAAGCTCTCTGCCTTAAAAAAGACGAGTAAACATTTAATTTTAAAGCTAAAGTAAATTAAATTTTTTTGCTTGTGAAAGTTCTGAGATGAGTGATGTTGCTTGTGTATATATATAATGATATCTCTGTGTATATATGATGTGTGCATGTCTGTTGTTTGTAATCACCCTGTTCTTAGTTCAAGCTTGTAGTTTTGATAAAAAAAATTCCAAATATTTTTATCTTTTCTCTGTAAATCATTGGATTTCAAAATAAGATAGTTTAGTTAAACAAAATCTAGAATTTAAAAATAGATTCAAGTATTTTAAGTTTGAAAATCCATTGAAATCAAGAAATACAGTAGCAATTCTATTATCATGTTAAAAATCAAATGATGTAATTGGCTGATTCAATTATATAAATTGAATCGTCTTAGGAAAACATTATTTTTAAAAAGAAAATCATGAATTTTAATACGTATTGAGAGTGCAGTTCATTGGTGACCGAAAATTGGGTTCTTGGGTTTTTCTAGTGATCAAAAGGCTTGGGGTAGTCAGGAACTTGGTCGGAGGTGGTAGAGAAATGGTCGAGGCCGGGAAAAATAGTGGTAGTGACGACTGTTTGTCGTGGTGGCAGAATTGGGTCGAAATAGGGTTTTAACCCAAAGATTGATCGAGTTTGGAATTGTAGCTCCTGCGTCGTCTCTAAGGTATCGAGTTGCATCGGGTTTGGGGGATGGCTGCGTGGAAGGTTTGTGGAGGTGTGACGGAGTTTCTGGTGTTACGGTGGTCGACGTCATGGGTACGAGGGGTTTCTTTGGTGATGTGTTTGGTTCCTGGTGGTACGGATTGCTCGATCTTGATTTTTAGTTTGTGTCGAAGATCTGCTGGTCAGAATCATACTTAGGAGTGATCGTCGATATGTTCAAAGCGTCGGCGGTAGTCGGAGCATTAGCATTGAATGGTGCATATGCATGGAGGGGGGTCGTGTTAGTTGTTTTGGGTTGTAGGTTTGCTCGAAGGAAGTATCGACTTTTTGGGTTTGTGACTCGAGTAGGAACTCGAGTAGTTGCATGAGAGATAGGCCTACCAGTTTTTAAACTTAAAAATAAATTTAAGTTTTGAAATTGGAAAGAAGGGAGTGGAAACTCGGGGCAAGACCTGGGTGGTCTTCGGATGGAACCCGAAGCAAGAGTTGAGCTGTATTAAAAAGTTTTAAAATAAGGTTTTGCAATTTAAAAATAAATTTAGCTTAAAACTTTCTTATATAAATTTACTTTAAATATAATAATTGTTTTCTTTAACAATTGGTTAAGAAGTTTTGAAATTTTATTTAATTTAAATCTTGTTAAGTAAAATTTGAAGTTATCTTAAACTTAGATTAGAAATGAAATTTTAAAAGTTTTTAAATTTAAATTGAAATTAGTTTTAAAACTACTACTTGATAATGTTTAAAGCATATAAATGAAGTTATGTTTTGTTAACTTTAATTTATCAAGTTAAATGATTATTTTATTTCAAACTTAATTAAATGATTTAATTAAAGATAAAATGTTTTACAAATGTTAATGGTAATTAAGGAATTAATAAAGATAATGTTTTATCTTAAGATAATTAAGGTTTTAATGTCTTAAGATTAATTAAGTTAATTAAGGAAATTAAGTACAATTAGTTTGATTAATTAATGATAATGGATTAATTAAGAAATTAATTAAGAGTAATTAATTGATTTAATTAATAAATAATTAAGGATTAAAAGTTAATTAATTAAAGGTTAATTAATTATTAATTAAAGGTTAATTAATTTTTAATTAAAGATCATTAATTAGATAATTAGAGATTATTAATTAATGGTTAGAGCATAAATTAATTAAGAAAATTAAATAGTAATTAAGGATTAATCAAATGGTAATTAAGGTTTAATAAAATGGTAATTAAGGATTAATCAAATGGTAATTAAGGATTAATCAAATGGTAATTAAGGATTAATCAAATGGTAATTATGGATTAATCAAATGGTAATTAAGGATTAATCAAATGGTAATTAAGAATTAATCAAATATTAATTAAGGATTAATCAAATGGTAATTTAGGATTAATCAAATGGTAATTAAGGATTAATCAAATGGTAATTAAGGATTAATCAAATAGTAATTAAGGATTAATCTCATGGTAATTAAGGATTAATCAGATGGTAATTAAGGATTAATCAAATGGTAATTAAGGATTGGTTAACTGTTATTTAAGGATTGATTAACTGGTAATTATGGATAACTAATTTGTAATTAAGTTTTGTTAATTAATAAATGAGGGTTTGTTAATTAATAATTAAGGGATAATTAATTAATTAAAGGTAATTAATTGATTATAAGATTAATTATGGATTAATTAATTTGTATTGAGAAATATTAATTAATAATTAAGGTTTATTAATTAATAATTAAAGGATAATTAATATCTGATTAGAGACTAATTAATTGATTGACAAGGTAATTAAGGAGTGATTAACTAATTAAAAGGTTTGTAATTAATTAATGATTGATTAAGCAGGATTAGGTGATTAATTACTAAGTAATTAATTTAATTAAATTAAATTAATTGTGATATGGATTAATAATTCTTTCTTGTGGATGATTGTTTGAGTTAAATGTCTGGATTGGTTGATATCTATTGGATGATATTTTGTGATATTCTGTGATGTGATATGGGATATATCTGTGATAAATGTGTGATATTTACCCACGAATGATGCTATGTGAATCCAAGAATAGAATTGAATTAATTTGTTTAATCCTTTAAACAACTTGGCCTTTAAGATCGTTGGGATTTCGATGAGACCTGGATCGGATATCAGATCTGATTATCCAAAAAACCACATCAATCCAAGCTAAATGTTAGATCGTGAATTCAAGTGAAGATCAAGTTGAAGACTCGAAGTTTAAGAACTATTTGTCGTTAAAACTCTGAGGGTGATTCCAATACGAGTATAACGGAGATAGCGCTTTCAAGTTCGAGATGGAGATTCAGAGTGCAAGGGTTATTGTCGTTAACTGTAACATTCCTGAAAATTCATCAAGTTTAATTTGGCAATTAAATTAATTTTTTGAAATAAATTGTGAATTAATTAGAAAATTTCTAGAATAAATAAATAATTTTGATTATAAATAGAAATTTATATTAGAAATTTAGGAATAAGTGATTTAGAAAAAAAACAATATTGAATTTCAAAATACAATGTATTAGAAATAAAAATAGAATTTAAAAGCTTGAGATTAATAAAATGATAGTAATAGTTGTTTTCTAAAATATTAATTTTATTTGGAAGATGTATTTATTTTCATAATATTATTTTTAAGTTAAATTTTCATACATAAATAAGTGTGACTAATTGTTAATATGAAATCAAAGTGTTTGAGTCCATTCTTTTCTTTTTGTAGGATTGTACAAAATAAATATATAAAAAATATGAATGTAAATGGTGTAAATATAAATTTTTAAATAAATGTATGAACTAAATTTAAGATTGAGTGTGAAAATAATAAAAAAGATTGTGATATAAATGTTGATAAATGTTTGCAAAAGTAAATATGATATAAAAAAAATTTCTTTTGTCTTTAAGAATTTAAATGTAAACATATACAAACATGCACATGTGAGAATGGAGTGGAGTAATCAACAAAATCTAAAGCTTAAGATTGTTTTTAACAAGTGGCATTCATTTCATTTAATTAAATAAAAAATAAAAAATTACAAAGAGACTTTTCATTTCCCCACAAATGCCATCGATTGATATCTCATCAAATCTGAAAAGAAACGGTAAAAAGGATTTGAATATCTCAAACTACAACAATACAAAAGTAGGAAAAGGATAGGAAGAAAAGGTGTAAACCGAGTAATCTTCAGTTAGAAAAAAAAATAAAGTACAAAATCAAGTTTGAGTTCAAAGCCACCTGAAGAAAGCAAACTAAAAAGAAATCTCAGAAGGCAATCAAACTTCAACTTGGAATTGCAGATTTATGAAAATACAAAGCAAACTCAGATGGAATGCAAAGGCTTCAACCTGAAATGGATTAGAGCAGTGCAGTTCTCTCTGGGATTTAAATAAAGATAAGTAAATTTCTTTAAATGCTTTTAATTTAATGTTGTTAATCAGTGATAAAGCATAAGTTTAAAACAGTTCAACAAAATCAAAAATGCAGATTCAACTTGAAAGCAAATGTGAATTGAAGTCTGCAGCTTGGAAAATAAATCAAGTTTGAAGCTTTAAAAAAATTCAAACTGTAAGTAAATAAATTCTATTGTTTGTCATTGATGAAGTAAACAAGTTAATAAACAGGAGTTTGAGCAAAGTTTTGAATTTACAAACTTCTGCAGATCTAATCTTTAAAAGATTGAAGAAAAAAAATATATAGTTCAGGCTCAAAAGAAATTCCTCTCTGCCTCTGTTCTTCTCTGTGCAACAAAATCTGGTGGGCAAACTTTCAAACCCATTTCTTATTTTTATTTTGATGTTGCATGTAATTAGCATTGAATGTTTGGTTGTGGATGGTGCTTGTATGGGTATAAATATATCTATATGTATGTATATATGGGGTACTGTGTGTACAGGCAGTCCCATGCCTTCTGTTTCTTCCTACCTTCAGGTTTATAGAGTAAACCTTAATTTGAACTCAAATCTCCCTCTTTCACTCTCTGTTCCCTTCTAGAATAAAATCTAAGCAAAAACATATTGTTGTTGTTAACATGCAGTATGTTTTTTTTGAAATAAATCAAAGCAAGAACAATAGTGTTCTTCTGGGAAATGTGAAAAACAGCTAAGTCCAAATCCATATGAAAAATTCAATTATCATAAATTTCAATTTCAGTAATGCTATCTGAATTACCACTGAAAATAATTGTTTTAGAAAGTTAAATCTGAATTTTTCATAAAGTTTTTGACTAAGCAAATATGGTTGATTAGAAAAGTGAATTTTGTCAAACTCTGGTGATCTACGGCGAACTGTAGGCCGTGACTCTCGGTGAAGCTAGCTGGGGTATCGGTGGACTTAGGAAAAATATAAACTCAATTTATAAATCACTGTGGCATTAGGAATTGGGCAATCTAGGGTTAGACAGTGGCTTTTGGTTAATGGGGTTCTCGTTGGAGCCGCGTTCTCGTCAGAGGGTTTTGTTCGATCACACTGGGGGGAATCGGATAGGGGTAGGTAGGCGGAGCTCTGATGAAGTTTTCGTGGCCTCTGATGGCCTAGGGCGGTGACACGAGACGATTTTGTGACGACCTTGCTTTGTGATAGTCTGGACCTGGTAGTGAAGTTTCGAACTCCTCGTCGTTGATGATGTCCAGGTGGTCTGGTGGGTTAGGCAGGTCATAGGTGGTTCGGTGATGGTCGTAGTGTCGACCAGTGGCGATCGGGGCGCTGTGCAACGTGCACAGGGTTGTGTCAGTGTATGGGTTGAAGCAGAGGGCAAATGCTTAAGTTTTTTTTTCTAGGGTCAATTTTGTGAGTGACTCGAAGTTGTGGGATGTTTTACTCGAAGCAAAGAGGTTCTGACTCGAAGTAAATAAAAAAAAATTCCCAACTATTAAGTTCAGGTTTTAAACAGAAGACCTGTTCTGTTTTCAAAGTATTAAAGCAAGTTTTAAAATATTAACTAAAAATTTAAACTAATTTTAAAACCTGAAATTGAATTTGAATTCAAGAAGTTTGAATCTAAATTTGAAATAATTTAAATTTTGAAATTTAGATTTGGTTTTAAACAACTTTCAAAGTATAAAGAATATTGGTTTTAAAATTAAACTGAAAGTTTAAATTATAAAATAGAAGAAAAAAAATAGTTTAAATCTGAGTTTTGAAATCTGGACTTGGGTTTAAACTTTAGTTTTTAAAATAAAATAAAGTTTTAGATTTTATTTGTTTAACTACTTTAAAAATGGTTAAATGTTTTGAAATTTAAAATGAAGTTAAATATAAGTAAGTCTTTGAATGTATGTAGCCTGAAATTAAAAATTTAAATATGTATTCCAGTTTTAGAATAAAAACAAATTTTTAAATTTAAAAATAATTCAAACAACTTTGAATGTTATAGTGTATTCTTAATTGATTTGAATTTAAAAATGAATCTGGTTTTGAATTTCTTTTAAACTTCTTTATAAAATGGATATTCTTTTAACATGTGAATTAAAGATTTTTGAACTGTCTTTAAACTCTGTTTAAAATCAATTTGTATTCATTTTTTTTAAATCTTAAATTTAAAATGGAATTTGAAAGAAAAGTTTAAAGTAAATTGTTTTTAAATACTTTGAGGATAATTTGATCAATAAT
This sequence comes from Allium cepa, assembly GCA_030765085.1. NCBI lineage: Eukaryota > Viridiplantae > Streptophyta > Magnoliopsida > Asparagales > Amaryllidaceae > Allium > Allium cepa. The sequence goes on from CM060928.1 coordinate 842,868,683, forward strand.
AAGAAATAATAATTACTTAGTCAAAGTAATTAAAGGAAGACAATTAAAGAAAAGGATTATTTATCAATATTCATAGTTAATTACCTCAAAGAAAAATTAAGCAATGTGGTTAATTGATTAAGGTTAATTAACTTAAAGTGATTAAGAAAAACCATCATTAATTAAGGAATAATTAATTGTTGTAATTAATTAAGGAATAATAATTCTATTGACTAATAAATTAAGGGCAATCAATTATAACTAAGATAAATAAATTATTAATTAAGGGTTTACCAATTAAGGTACTTAATTAAGGAATAAGTAATTAAGATTTAATTAATTACAATTAAAGGTTAATTTATTAATATAATTAATTAAAGAAATGATTAATAAATGGAAATGGTTAAGACTTAGTTTATTGTAGTTAACGATAATTAATCATTGATTTAAAGATTACCAATAGAAGTAATTATGCGGGTAATAAATTTATAACCACATGATTTATTCATCTTAATTAAAGATGTTCGATTGCTATTGAATGCTATGTGATGGATTGATATATTTGATATGTGATGTGATGCTATGTGATGCTTTGTGCTAAGCTGTTATATCTGTGATGTATATATTGTTATGCAAACCCTTGACACGTAGAACAACATTTGAATTTCGATGCGACAGGGAGTCGGTTTCCATTGGTAATCCGAAACCCACATCGAATTGTAAGGATCGAACCTGTGCTGATTGATGATGTGGCACTCTTATTGTGTAAAACCCTTGGACCACACTATACGCACACAAATATGGATTGCACGTGGAGATGGGTTAAGTCACATATTTTTGAAATAATCTTAAATTTGAATTTTTGAATCCAAAATAGTTTTGGAATTAGAATTGAAGCTTTTGAAAATGAGTTTTCAAAAATAAAAGTTATTTTAAATAACTTGGTTGAATCTTGAAATTTAAATAATTTGATTTAAATTTGAATTTAATATTTGAAATTGAATTCTAAAATTTGGGAACTAGGGTTTAAAAAGTTATTCAACTTATAAATGGGTTTATATGGGTTTTTAAAACCATTTTTGTGATGTTTTGGAATTTAAATTTAACCCAAAGATCTTAACTTATATAAATGAAATCGGATTTTTCCAAAACGAAAACTATTTGTTTTCAAACGATTGAAGCTTTCACATAAGAATGAATTTCCAATTTGTGTTAAAGGATTTCAAGTCTAAAAATGAAAATAGTTTTCCAAGTTTTAGATAAATATTTGGAAACGTGTTTTGGAAGCTATAAATCTTTAATTTAAAGATTTAATTGGGTTAATCCAAATTGAATGGGAATTGTTTTGAAATCTAGGGATAGATCTTTGTGAAACTGGGTGAACTTTGTGAAATAAAATCTTTTTGTGTAAAGATTTAAAATGGTGATTTGTTTAACCATTTGAAAATAAAAGCTTTGGATTTTTAAGTTGTGACTTAACTGAAATCCCATATCCATATGTTTTTAAATATTGCGCTCACTATTCGGTTTAGCCGGGAGAGGACCTTTTTGTCATATAGCCCATTCCGAATATGTGATACGTCGTTATGGATAGCATTGAAGACCGGTGGTGAAGACCGGGTATTTGCGAGAGCGATAGGATGACCTATCGATTGTCTCTGCACTGAGTCGCGCCGGTATAGAGATTCCCTAAGTGATGGGAAGTCCGATCGGGATTGTGAATACCCGGATTTGCAAGGGCTTCTTCGGAAGTGCCTTCGGTTCTGTTCGAGCCCGGAATGAACTTGTATGGTCGTGTGTCTGACACTACACTTTGAGATATAAAGCCGATTCCTTTCAAATACATATCTGTTGGTGGCGGAGAATTTATTCTCTTAGCTTAACACCCTTCTCTGAGACGTACGAGCTCAGGGGTTATGTAGTTGAAGGTTATCAGCGATATACTCCCAATTTGGTAGTGTGGCATGCTAAGTGCTGCTGTGTGTTGATGATCATTTGTTGATCAAAGCATGGCTTTGTGGAAAAGCATAGCTTTGTGGTCGAGACCTCATCGAGCCTCACAAACCGGTAATGGTCGAAACAGGAAAGATGCGGCAAGGTTTCAAGGGTAGCTCCCCTAGGGTATGACCATTCCTTCTGGAAAAGGGGGGTATCATGGTATGGAGCCCAGATACTTACTCATGTGGACACACTATATTATTACTGTGTGATGTTGTTGTTGGAGAGCTCTCGGATAAAGGTCCCAAAGGACCGGGGGTGGCATATCTCAGGTTTTATTCCCCGGGAAGGGGGTAGCCGGCCTTGTGTTAGCAGAGAACAGGTTGGTTCTCGGGGCGTCCCACCAGAGGCGTTCCTATGTGGCAATAGGAAGTTCCTTAGCCTGACCATTTGTTGGAAATCCATTCAATCCAATACGAGCCTTGTACGGTTTTAGTTGTATAACCTGCCATGGAATGTGGCGGTAACCTGCTATTGAACATGGTAGCTATAGTAGGCATACGGCGAAGAGTCGTATGCTGGCTAGGATTAATATTATACTTTCGAAATTGTTTTCCACTGTGCACTTATAATAATAATATTAAATGGTTTTCACGTATCAAGCATTTTTGACTATCATAAGGAGAAATCTCCTCCAATTCTGCATTTGTATTGTGTGTGTGGCGGGAGGCCTTATGGTAGTTTCATTTTCCAAAAAAGCATTGCGGATTTATTTTAAATTCTTCTTTTTGTTTTAAAAGACCAAATGTTTTGTTTGCTCATACCAGTCCCATGACTGACCTGGAGTTTATTGTTCCTTTCCTAAACTCTGGGTGCCCACTATTTTCCGCACGGGCAGTCTAGAGTTGGGTTTTTCAGGTAATTTATAGTAGGAATTGATTCGTTAGCCTTTTGGATTTGTGGATCGTTTTTGCCGAGCTAGCTTTGGATTGGAGATGGAGTCCTTGGAGTTTGGCATTTGAAGACGTTATCTTTCCGCTGCTACTCTTTGTATCTCTGATAGTGTTGATATCTATTGTATCTTTCTATTGTACCATCATGTTGTATCAATCTGTTGTATCTGATATTGTATAAAATATTGTAAATCAAGTATATATGATATATGTTATTCTTTTTCTTCCGCTGTGTTGTTATACTTAATGTGTTATAAGCTCCGGCGAACCAGATTTGACGTTTGGATCTGCGGCATTTGAATACGAGTGTCATATTCGGTGCCGATTTTCTAAGGTCGAGTCAGGATCATTACATTAACTCTGAGGGTGATTCCAAAATGAGTGTAACGAGATAATGCCTTCGGTTTCGTTCGAACTCGGAATAAACATATATGGATTGAATGCTTTCAGAACATCGTCAGGAGGACGTTGAGCATTCTAAGATAGATGTGTTCTATAAAGGTAATCGTAGCCTCAAGCCTTATCAACCGGGAATGGCTAAAATAGGGGAGGTGCACCAAGGCTAAGTGAGTCGCGCTCAAGTAGGATAAGATCTTCCTCTGTCTAAAGTCCCTTTTTATTTGGCTGTGTGGGCGGTTGCTAGCTACAACCGCGAGGTTGTCTTATTCGGGACTGTCTAGTAAGGGATGGTTCCGGCCTTGTGTTGCAGGGGATTTAGGGTGGATCCTCGGTACGGTGATCTAGACCATGTACTGTTACGAGCGGTACCCTAGTAGCTCTGCTATTGTATGGAATCCAACCTCCAATAGGTGCCCTCGGATTTGATTGCATACCTATGTATGCTGGAATTTAATAAATGTAACAATTTCGGCTATTTTCTAGTTTATTTGAAAACCCTAGACCCTATTATAATATCAATGGATTTCCTATCAACTGTTTTGGTTATCATAAGGTAAAAACTTTTATGTGTTTATGTGCGGGAAGTCTTACGAGATACCTTTTGTTTTCAAAGGTTTTTCAAAGTTAAGCAACTTTAACTGTTTACTCACACCAGACCCATGTCTGACCCGGAGTATATTTATGTTTTTCTTAAACTCTTGGGTACTCAAATTTTTACGAGTAACCAAGTGATCAGGTTTGGCTTGACGAATATTGGATAGCTTGGAGCAGGAGTCCAGATGTAGCTATATCTATCAATTTCCGATGCGTAGTGTTCTTGTCTGTTGTATTTTGAAATGTAATGGATTTGAGAGATCTTTATAACTGTCTAATGAGATGATGTTGTTGTATCTGTGTAACTCTAATGTAAAGACTATGTAATAGTTATGTGATATATTATATTTTGTTCCGTTTCCGCTGTGAAATTCTGATATTGTTTAGTTCTTTCTTTTATCTATTCTATTTCTACTTCTTTATTTATTTTTGTAACGACCCGAAATTTTCGAACCCGAAAATTCCAGATAGTTACGAAAAAGAAGAAAGAGATAGAAGAAGAAGAATAGAAACATCAACAACTCATATTCGCAGCGGATAAAATATAATAATAAATAACAGTTTACAGAAGAATATTATATCAGTTAATTACATTTAATATACATAAGAGTTTCACATATATATATATATATATATACAGACACTAGACATATAAATCATGTCCCAGATACACAATAATATACTGCAGCGGAAATACTCCGTACGTACTTGCCATCCAGCTCGCCTCCTGAGCTCCAAACGTACCTACCTGAAAATCTGTAATACTCGGTCTGACCCGAGCATTACATCAAAGTAACACCCGGGTCAGGCTGGAAACCAGCGTGAGTAAACCCATATAATTTGACAATACCAAATTCAAACCATAAAAGATAAACCCGGGTAACTCGTACTTAATCACGAGTTTATTACTTGCTATGCTCTACACCCCTTTCACAAATCAAATTCTAAGTATTCTTATTTAGTTTCAAAAATCCATATTATTCCTTTTCAATCTATTGGTTTCAGTCATCAAATCCAAAGAAAATCATGTAAATTACAAATCGAAGTGGTTTCGGGTATTTATTGATACCCGACCCCAGTCTCTTCGAATCCCATGTCATTTAACCCAAGTTATTCAAATGAGATACAATCCAACCTTATCATATCACAAAACATTTTATATTAGAAATAGCAATCACTTTAAGACATCCACCCAATCCGGTCATTCACAACGAGACTAATAACTCACATTATCTCAAATCAATTAATCCAATTTATTTCTTCCATCACCATGGATCTTGCTTACTCATCATTATCTAATTACATACCAATTAATTAATCATACGCTACGTATCCATCTTAGTTAATCAGTCCTGATTAATGTTTTCTTCAATTGCATTAAATAGTTAACCTTTTACAAATTAATTATACTTATCCACTTCCTGTAATTAACCCTTAATTACTTCATAAATTAACTAAATTAATTACACACATTCTTAATTAAATACATTAATTAATTAATATAATCACTTCATTGATTAATTATTCTTAGGTTAATCAATCCTTTATTACTTCCATTAATCTCAACCAATAATCACCCTTTTACTAGGTAGTTGTACTTATCAAATGGTCATCTTTAAATTAATTTAACAAATTAATTAGTTAACTTTACTACTCACATTTATTTAATTAATTACATTGAGTAATTATTTCATGCAATTACTTTAAAATTTGATTTGAATCTATACTTTACAATTTGGTTCAAACTTGCTTCATATGCCTTTGAAAACATAGTTAACATTTGGCTTGTAACTTGATTCATTAAAACAAAACTTGAGACCAGTTTACAATATCAACTTACAATCTCGAGTAAACCCGATCCCCCTTCTTCTCCAAAAATACAACTCACAGCACAACACTAGTCACTCATCAACGTCCCCAGCCCTTGTCCTCAGATACATGTGCACGTGGTGCACGTACACCAGTGCCTCCTACCCCCAGTGATCATCGCGACGATGCTTGACATTCACACACACTCACGCGACCACACTCGAACCCCCAGATCAAAAGAAAATCCAACGAGGCAAAAATGAATATCCTCATCCAAACGCAGAAACCATTACTGCCGAAATCCCCACCTCTCCATCACCTCCGACCTCGAGATGGCCTCCCCTCTTCACTGAAGCTTCGACACTTCCCCCAGCTCCAATTCCCATAACCGCGATCCACTCCGGACCACCCTAGCCACCATACGAGCCCCCTAAATAATGACCACTTCGACTGACCCTAAACCCTACATCACCAAAATCCTATCGCTTCAGCCAACGAAAAATTCCATCAACATTTTTCCTGAATTCGTACATAATCAAACTATCTATACTACAAATTTCAGCATCTAATATTCATTAATCCAATAGAATTTGATAAAAATCCAATTTGAGTTCATATAGAAATTTCATCATATACACTCACCTAAAAATCAATAATTTAACTTTAAAAATCTTAGCTTTGTATGTTTAATCAGGATATGAAATCGAACCAACAAATTTAAATATTCAAAATTTTGACTTATTGATTTCTTATAACTGTAACTTGAACATACAGGAGCCAGGCTCCACTTACCTGCTTAAAACCATTTCCAGGTTATTGTTTTGAGGGTAGACCAATTTATTTAGTTTTAAAAATCCTAAGTTTTAAATTGTTCTACTAGAAGAAATGTTAAATTTCCTACCTTCCTTGCCCAGGGACTTAAAGCAGTGAAGACATAAGCATAAATAAGCTCCCAGTATAACAAATCATCACAGATCCTCTTATTAACAATATACAGCAACTCAAACTTTTATAAACTAATTATCATGATTTAATCTTTAAAGAAATATGTTTACTCACCTTAAATTTCGAATAGAGAACAATCATGGAAGTTGCTACTGCCTTGGTTCTTGACTTGTCTTGATCTCCTTGTTTATTTGATTAGTTGCTGAGTTTAGTTTGCTGAGTTTAGTTTCTAGAGTTGCTATTTTTTTTTTTATGTATTACTAAACAAACTAAAGAGCAGATGTATTCATATATATAAGATAATCAGGACGAACAAGGGGAGGTGGTAACTGGTCAGCTTCTCCTTATATGCACAGGTTTTCTAATACTTTAGAATGACAAAATTTGGGGCTTGTGCAGATATCATTAAATGTTTTGTTTCCAATTATGTTTACACTATTATAATTATGTTTGCTGTACATAGATATTTTGTACGAAAATATACACTTTGCAGGCAGAAACTTAGCTTGCAAATGAAGATATTATGTTTTGTTATTATCTAGCTTGAACTCATGTACATATTTGTCTCAGATTTTACTTTTCTTTGGTCTTATTCCATTTATACTTTAGCTTGTACTCCATATACAAGTGTTTGTCAGGTCTTATCTTCTTGCTTTAACTTATGCTTTGTTTTATAAGTACCTTCATATACAGGTTTGACTGGTTCATCTCATATCACTTGTATTCCAACACATATGTGTTCTAGAATTTACTTATGTGTTAATTTCCTATTTTACATGACTATAACCTTTGAGATATTTATTTTCACATCCATACCTATTTCATTTCTTTATTAAGGTTAAACTATCAACATTGAATTGCTTAAAATTATTTATTTTTATACTCATGTTAATATCATAGTTTCCTGAACCTATAACGATTATATTTGTTTTCAATAATATATTTGTTTGTACTTAAATTTAATATTGATAAGATTTATCTTACTTAAATTATTATTATCCAGACTATATCATATATGTGTATTTTTAAATAACATAAAGTTAAATAAGATGGATTTCATGTTTAAAATATTTAGAAACTCATCATTTAATTTCCAAACCATAGCTTCTCAAAATTACCTATATATATGTTGTATTTTAATAAGCTGTATTTTAATTAATTTAATTACACATTGATTAAAATAATACAGCCAAAAAAAACCCGGGATGTTACATCCCTCTCCCCTTTAAAACTTTTCGTCCTCGAAAAGTAACGAATCCAAAATTTATTAAAATGCTTATTTAATTAAGCAATTAGCGTAATCCCTATCCAACCAAACGGCCTTCAGGTACATATACTTACTCAATTTAAACATGTAAGCATTATATATATGAAATTTATAACATTTCTCTTAGTAAACAATTTCAACACATCAATTCTAAAAGGAATGCATTTTAAATAATTCCCACAACAATATATATGATCTCAAAACTAATTCCATTCCATATTAATTGATTCCCAACCATTATATTAATACCAAGTCATTCTCCAATTTATGGTATTGCTCACTTGGGATTTGTTTGCAACTCAAACCATTTCTATAATAACACACTTCCATTTCATCCAACAGCCCTTCTCTAATATCCAATTCACTAACAAATTCCGTTAAATATTATTCAAATCACACTTGGATTTTATTTGCAATTCAAACCATCACATTTTTCAATCCAACTCTATTTCATTTTTATTTTACAATATCTTCTCTTATTTAATTCATTATCAAACCCAAGTCGAATTCTATTTATAACTCGAATTCATTTCCAAACTTCATTATCTACTTACAATCCATTTTAGTTATCCAGGTTAAATTTTATTAACATTCTCTATTAAATAATTTATTTAGATAATTAGTTTACTTCCACTTTTAATCCAACATTGGATTTTTTTTTTTTTTTTTTTTTATTTTATTACAAAGAATCACTTCATTAAAATTTCCCGAGTTTCAATTTTATAATTTCAGTTTGAACTTCCCTTGATTTTCCAAAATTTCATCTCCTTTATTTTAAAATTTTAGAAAGACCTATAAAATCTCATAATAATATTAAAATAGTTTTTATAAAATATTTCTTATAACCCGATGTCTCAACCAGTCCATCCTTGTTCTCACAGAAATTCAGTCATACGTTGATCAGGCGTAGGACCGAAAATCTATAAGTACTTGGTAAACCCGTTTTCAACACCCAGTGAAAATATTTGGAAAATAATTTTATTGAAAATATTGAAAGCATTTTGAAACGAATTTCAAATTCTGGACCTAGATTCAAAATTTTACCATTTAGGTATTTTCCATTTTATAAGTCATACTTTACTTAAACGTTTACTTCTTTAGAATATTTCATTTTGTTTACGCATTAACACATCTTATTATTAAACACATAACAATTATTTATGATAATAACCAAGATTATCATATCAAACCCATCCATTATCATCTTATTCTGAAATACTTCACCAATTCAGTATTTCAATTTCAGTTTGAATCCATTTCGAACTTATCTTTGTTTAATTTCTATTTGGTTGTATTATATTACTTCTTAATTTAATTCTAATAATTTAACAGACAATTTCCTTAATATTTATTAGAGTGGAATATTGCTTTATATATCAAAATATAATCTTATATGAAATCGTTTAAAATCCTTATATAAGAAAAATAACAAGTACGCTCTCTCATATATATATATATATATACACACTCAACTCATTTTAGAGTCCTACAGACTCTATTTAATGAGTTATTCCCACCAGAGCCAAGGTTCTCGCTTAGCCTTTAGCTCTGATACCAAATGTAACGACCTGAAATTTTCGAACCCGAAAATTCCAGATAGTTACGAAAAAGAAGAAAGAGATAGAAGAAGAAGAATAGAAACATCAACAACTCATATTCGCAGCGGATAAAATATAATAATAAATAACAGTTTACAGAAGAATATTATATCAGTTAATTACATTTAATATACATCAGAGTTTCACATATATATATACAGACACTAGACATATAAATCATGTCCCAGATACACAATAATATACTGCAGCGGAAATACTCCGTACGTACTTGCCATCCAGCTCGCCTCCTGAGCTCCAAACGTACCTACCTGAAAATCTGTAATACTCGGTCTGACCCGAGCATTACACCAAAGTAACACCCAGGTCAGGCTGGAAACCAGCGTGAGTAAACCCATATAATTTGACAATACCAAATTCAAACCATAAAAGATAAACCCGGGTAACTCGTACTTAATCACGAGTTTATTACTTTCTATGCTCTACACCCCTTTCACAAATCAAATTCTAAGTATTCTTATTTAGTTTCAAAAATCCATATTATTCCTTTTCAATCTATTGGTTTCAGTCATCAAATCCAAAGAAAATCATGTAAATTACAAATCGAAGTGGTTTCGAGTATTTATTGATACCCGTCCCCAGTCTCTTCGAATCCCATGTCATTTAACCCAAGTTATTCAAATGAGATACAATCCAACCTTATCATATCACAAAACATTTTATATTAGAAATAGCAATCACTTTAAGACATCCACCCAATCCGGTCATTCACAACGAGACTAATAACTCACATTATCTCAAATCAATTAATCCAATTTATTTCTTCCATCACCATGGATCTTGCTTACTCATCATTATCTAATTACATACCAATTAATTAATCATACGCTACGTATCCATCTTAGTTAATCAGTCCTGATTAATGTTTTCTTCAATTGCATTAAATAGTTAACCTTTTACAAATTAATTATACTTATCCACTTCCTGTAATTAACCCTTAATTACTTCATAAATTAACTAAATTAATTACACACATTCTTAATTAAATACATTAATTAATTAATATAATCACTTCATTGATTAATTATTCTTAGGTTAATCAATCCTTTATTACTTCCATTAATCTCAACCAATAATCACCCTTTTACTAGGTAGTTGTACTTATCAAATGGTCATCTTTAAATTAATTTAACAAATTAATTAGTTAACTTTACTACTCACATTTATTTAATTAATTACATTGAGTAATTATTTCATGCAATTACTTTAAAATTTGATTTGAATCTATACTTTACAATTTGGTTCAAACTTGCTTCATATGCCTTTGAAAACATAGTTAACATTTGGCTTGTAACTTGATTCATTAAAACAAAACTTGAGACCAGTTTACAATATCAACTTACAATCTCGAGTAAACCCGATCCCCCTTCTTCTCCAAAAATACAACTCACAGCACAACACTAGTCACTCATCAACGTCCCCAGCCCTTGTCCTCAGATACATGTGCACGTGGTGCACGTACACCAGTGCCTCCTACCCCCAGTGATCATCGCGACGATGCTTGACATTCACACACACTCACGCGACCACACTCGAACCCCCAGATCAAAAGAAAATCCAACGAGGCAAAAATGAATATCCTCATCCAAACGCAGAAACCATTACTGCCGAAATCCCCACCTCTCCATCACCTCCGACCTCGAGATGGCCTGCCCTCTTCACTGAAGCTTCGACACTTCCCCCAGCTCCAATTCCCATAACCGCGATCCACTCCGGACCACCCTAGCCACCATACGAGCCCCCTAAATAATGACCACTTCGACTGACCCTAAACCCTACATCACCAAAATCCTATCACTTCAGCCAACGAAAAATTCCATCAACATTTTTCCTGAATTCGTACATAATCAAACTATCTATACTACAAATTTCAGCATCTAATATTCATTAATCCAATAGAATTTGATAAAAATCCAATTTGAGTTCATATAGAAATTTCATCATATACACTCACCTAAAAATCAACAATTTAACTTTAAAAATCTTAGCTTTGTATGTTTAATCAGGATATGAAATCGAACTAACAAATTTAAATATTCAAAATTTTGACTTATTGATTTCTTATAACTGTAACTTGAACATACAGGAGCCAGGCTCCACTTACCTGCTTAAAACCATTTCCAGGTTATTGTTTTGAGGGTAGACCAATTTATTTAGTTTTAAAAATCCTAAGTTTTAAATTGTTCTGCTAGAAGAAATGTTAAATTTCCTACCTTCCTTGCCCAGGGACTTAAAGCAGTGAAGACATAAGCATAAATAAGCTCCCAGTATAACAAATCATCACAGATCCTCTTATTAACAATATACAGCAACTCAAACTTTTATAAACTAATTATCATGATTTAATCTTTAAAGAAATATGTTTACTCACCTTAAATTTCGAATAGAGAACAATCATGGAAGTTGTTACTGCCTTGGTTCTTGACTTGTCTTGATCTCCTTGTTTATTTGATTAGTTGCTGAGTTTAGTTTGCTGAGTTTAGTTTCTAGAGTTGCTATTTTTTTTATGTATTACTAAACGAACTAAAGAGCAGATGTATTCATATATATAAGATAATCAGGACGAACAAGGGGAGGTGGTAACTGGTCAGCTTCTCCTTATATGCACAGGTTTTCTAATACTTTAGAATGACAAAATTTGGGGCTTGTGCAGATATCATTAAATGTTTTGTTTCCAATTATGTTTACACTATTATAATTATGTTTGCTGTACATAGATATTTTGTACGAAAATATACACTTTGCAGGCAGAAACTTAGCTTGCAAATGAAGATATTATGTTTTGTTATTATCTAGCTTGAACTCATGTACATATTTGTCTCAGATTTTACTTTTCTTTGGTCTTATTCCATTTATACTTTAGCTTGTACTCCATATACAAGTGTTTGTCAGGTCTTATCTTCTTGCTTTAACTTATGCTTTGTTTTATAAGTACCTTCATATACAGGTTTGACTGGTTCATCTCATATCACTTGTATTCCAACACATATGTGTTCTAGAATTTACTTATGTGTTAATTTCCTATTTTACATGACTATAACCTTTGAGATATTTATTTTCACATCCATACCTATTTCATTTCTTTATTAAGGTTAAACTATCAACATTGAATTGCTTAAAATTATTTATTTTTATACTCATGTTAATATCATAGTTTCCTGAACCTATAACGATTATATTTGTTTTCAATAATATATTTGTTTGTACTTAAATTTAATATTGATAAGATTTATCTTACTTAAATTATTATTATCCAGACTATATCATATATGTGTATTTTTAAATAACATAAAGTTAAATAAGATGGATTTCATGTTTAAAATATTTAGAAACTCATCATTTAATTTCCAAACCATAGCTTCTCAAAATTACCTATATATATGTTGTATTTTAATAAGCTGTATTTTAATTAATTTAATTAAACATTGATTAAAATAATATAGCCAAAAAAAACCCGGGATGTTACAATTTTTATGATGCATCTCTCTGTGGAATGAAAGGCAGATCGTCGTAGAAAATGTGTAGCTTGAGGCAATTTTTCTATAAAAAACTGAGAAATGTCCAAGTGACAACTATATCGTAACTATCAATGAGAATGATCTTTTCATATACAGAACTACAAGATCCATGTTACAAATTTTAAAATATGACCCTTAGTTTAGTATTAAACATCAAATGTTTCAACCAATTGAATTGGTTTTGAAATCTTCAATGCTTATGTTGGCATAAATTTAAAACTGCTACTTTCATTTTATTGTAGTTTATAATATTAGCAAATTTATAAATTACTTTTTTTTTTAAATAGGTCTGTTACCGGTCTAATTTATGAAACATACAAACTAAACTCAAAATTCAAATCCTAGTTTTATGAACACATTATTTAATTGCCATATACTAATTATATTTTAGAAATCACAAAGAAAAAATAAAAATATACATACTTGTTGACCCATAAGTATGGTAATATTTGTGGTATCACATACTAGTATTAGATATCAGATTAAAAAAGTCGCCCAAATCAGTCTTAGTAAACTAGGAATGACAGCATCCTGATAATGTACAATATCAAACTAGTTAATATAATAAATTCTCTTACTTCTTATTATTTCAAAATAATCTTTAATAGAAATCGCATAAAATAATAACAGAACTTTTATAATAAAACCTAACCACACATTGTTGTGTGTAAAATTTAATATTCTGTCATTTTACTATATCAACATCAAAAATTTGCATGTGGTTTAACAAATATGCATAGTCATGGATGCACTAATAAAGATACACATGCTAATTTGTACTAATGGAAAATTTTCACCATTCTACAAAATTCAAAAATATGCAAACGGGCTGGAGACAAACCTTCGAGACCATTACTTTATGATCCAGGTAGTTCGTATTCCTAAACAAGCAAACAAAAATATCACTTTTGTAAGTCTGATACGAATAATAAAAGGATGGAAGACTGACAAAATATATATATATATACAAACATACACACATATCAAATAAGAAAATTTTGTACATTTTTAAATAGATTAATCACAAGTTGCAAGCTATATGAAACTAGAAGCAGATTTCGATATACACTTGAGTGAATTAGACTAGTTATCATTTTGTAGGAAGTTAAAATTATAAACCCTGCATTGTAAAGTAGACCAAAACTTCATGCATAATTTTCAAGAGAGAAAAATAAAATAAAATCTTTTGCTTAGTACAATGCTCAAGGCCCAATGTTTATATACCATCCTAATCAGCTTCCCGATTCAATTCAGATTAAAAGAAAGGTGCCCAATGATTTGATTAAGGCAATGAACAAATATGCATTTTTATTTACCATAAATATCAAGTTCTATTAAGGGGCAAATATAAAGTAATACACTAAGACTTATTTAAACATACAAACACTTGACACACTGCTACAGAAAGAATAGTGGCTTGTAAAGATCCAATTCAAGAATATATGTAGGTATTAAACCATATGAAAAAGGTAAACATAATAAAACGCAAGGCAGCAACCAAATCAATGTGTTAATCATAATATAATCTTTGTGAGTTTGTGAAGCAATCAAATCAAAGCAATATGATACCACTACTACCATGCCTACTTTAAATATATTAACATTGGACACACTGCTATTAAATACATAGCAGAATGTATGGTAGCAATCAAAATAGAGTGTTATTCTTTATGATGTGAAGAAAGCAAACACAACATTCAAATCGTCATAAATATAAAGGTATCAGACCCTTTCCAAACTATATTCATAAGTTTAAAAGGTAAATTCATGATTTCTCCCCAACCACCTTTACATACGGAGGTGAATTAACTCAGTGTATCATTAAACGCACTTCCCTTTATTGCCAGTTAAATCAACTCTCAGTGTATCGTAAAGCATGTCCGTTGAACCAATTTAAACAAGAACTGAACAAAATGTCAACAAATTCTCTTTTTTGTTTTTCCTTTGAACCATCAGTTTAAGCTGCAATTTGAACTGTAGCATCTATCAATTTCCACTGCTAAATATATACAGAAAGTAAGTTCTAAATATTTAAACAAAAACCAATAAAGAATCCGCCAAAGTACTGCTAAACGCAATTTGAAAATTGTACAAAATATTGATTACTTTGAGAAGAAGTAAAATTCGACATACATAATTATATATTCATCTTTAAGTCAAATGCATCAGAAATACTATATACTCGTATGAATTTTTAAACATTACTGAAACATGAGTGAGTAAATAATGCCATATGTAGTTGAATTTATTAGAAAGCCTGATTGCTAGAAAAATGAAAGCAGTTAGAAATTAGGGTCTAAATGTCCAAATAAAAGAATCACCAAACTAAATGCCTGAACAACTAAGGAACAATACACACTTGCGAGGAAATGCAAAGAAACAAATTAACTATGAAGCAGACTTGTGGATTAATACTATATACTTGTTTCATTCTAAGTTAGAAGTTGATTTATCTACCTAATTATTTTTACAAATAAATTTCCATCCACTTAATAAAGTGATTTTTTATTGAACCATTGAAATTCAGTCCAACCAGTGAAGGGAATAAGAACGAAATATGTCATTTCATATTTGTCATGTATGGTAATTAAGCCTCAGGTGGAGGAGTACACTTAATCTATGCAAGATTGCACGCGTGTAACGATCCGCAATTTTCGACAATTAAAAATAGTAAATTTAATAAGATTTTTATAATTAAATTTTGGAAGAAATAAAAATTTAAGATTTATGACTGGAATAATACTAAAATGAAATGCAAAAATGTTAATTAAAGTTAATTATTAACAATTTGAATGAAATTCCAATTAAGTGAAATAGTGTAAGGTAATACTTGGTTATAAAGTGAACATAGGAAAAAGAATGTAAATATTGAATTCATTAATGAAATAATATATTGTTAATGGAAATTGAATAAAATTAGTGTTTTGAAAGATTTATGAGTAATAAACTTATAAATGTAATTAAAGGCTAATGGTGACAATTATTATATATATCACCTATTTATTTGCTCTATTAAATTTAATTGGAAATAAATTGAAATTAATTCCCTTAATTAGTGCAGTTAATATAGGTTTAATTGATAATGGTGAAAAGGTTAATTCTATACAATGTAACCAATGTAAATTTTTATCATAGTATGACCTTTGATTTGAATAGAATGATGGAATTTGTTTACTCAATTTTATTGGAATTGGAAATTTTAATAAGTGAATTTATTACAATCAATAAAATAAAAGGTTACGTAAATGAAAGGTAAGATGAAATGGCAAAATATTAATGTAATGGAAGATATAACAATGTTGACTACGTATGTAAGGTAATAATAGATTTAATAAGAGAACGAAACCAACGTAAATAAATTGATTGAGAATTTAATTATAATTAATGTGTGAAATTGACAAAAAATCAATATAATGGAATTATGGTAGTTAATATAAATAAAGGATGGAAATTGGAGTACATTAACGTAATGAAATATAAAACAAATGTTAACTATGTTATTAGATCATAAGTTTGAACCATAAATAAAATTCTAAAACAACAAACTACAATGAAGCAATGAAGTGGAAGGTTGTAACGCTTATTAAAATATAATTTAATAACAGGAATTGGAATAACAAATGTCAGTCTTAATGATGAGTTAAATAAATATTTATTAATAGATAAAAATATTTATTTAGTATGTAATTTAATACTTGTTGGATACTGTAATTTTATAAACATGTTTGCATGACTATAAATAAGGATAACAATATTCACATATTTATTTAATTGATTTCATCAACTAGGGTCTGCTTTGAAGTGGAAGATCAAAATTAATTGGAAATAAATTTATTGAAATCTTTCAATTGAAAAAGGAAAAAGAAACAAAGTGCAATTAATAAATTTAACGTGAGAATGTTTTTCATTTGGAATGTACATTATTTGGAAATATAAGAATGGATTTAATATTGTATAAGTTAATCATTTTAGAATATAAGAATGTTTACATTTAGAATTGCAAGTAATGAATAAGCATTTTAAGGAAAATAAAAGAATGTTTGAGGAAAATAAAGTGAACTTTTCCATTCTGAGTATAAATATAATGTTGTGAAAAGAGAAAATTGATTTTTAAAACAACATTTTACAGTAGTTAAATAGCAGGCAAAGGTTGGACGGAAGTGATTTTATTGCTAACTTTGAAATTTAAAATAAATTAAATATTTGAGTTCATAATTACGTATCGAGAATTTTTTTTTTGAATTTTTAAATCATGATTCATATTTTATTTTATGTAGCGGCGGTCCATGTTATGTAAATTGGTGTGTTCAAATTTAGTTATGTTGTGGTAGTTAAATCTTTAATGAATGTCCAATTTTGTATGTTTGGAGTTAACAAAATTAATTGAATAAACAAATGTTCTAAAATTTGAATTTCAAAAGTTTGTTTATAGAGTAGAGTCGGTCCATTCATTCCTTTTCTAATTAATAATTGTCATGCTTTTTTTCGTTGTTTCCTCATTCGTAATATTATTCATTTACATTTATATTGTCTATAGCCTTTTCATTTCATGAACGTTATCTACTTTTCATATTTTTAATTCTTTCCTTCATCCCTTTTAGTACCAAACATTTTTTAGGGTTATTCATATTTTTACTTTATTTCAATTCCTACTTTGTTTATATTTAGCTTTATTAGCATTTCACTAGTTTCAATCTTCATTCTTGTAGCTTCATTTCATTCTTTTTAATCTCATCTTTTGGAGCTTCATTTTTTGTCACTCTTCACCTTCCTCCTTCCTTTTTTTTCATGTTTTTCTTCAAACTCCTTTCTCTCCTTTTTTCCAAAGCTTTTTTTCTCTTTTATTCTTCTTATTCTTCAAATCTTCTTCTTATTTTTCAAAGCTTGCTTTTCTTTTTTTTAATTCTTCTTCTTCTTTAATTTTTTTTCTTTTTCAAACCTTCTTCTTTCCATGTCTTTTTCTTCAAATCCACATCTATATAATCTTCCCTCTAAAATTTTATAAAAAAAGATTAAGATAGCAAGGAAACAAAACAAAATGAGAAAGTAGTTGCAGATCCAAATCTGACTAGAAAAGGAAAAGTAAAAAGGTGAGTGATTCAACCCACACACGCAATACTAAAAATTCCATTGCAAGTTAAATAGAATATATGATATAATATATAATTTTTTTATTTCTATTTGTTGATTTAAGTTGACATTTGAATTGATATTGAATCTGAATTGATATTTAATTTATGTTGGAATTTAATTGATAGTTAGACCCCGATATTGATAACTATTATATGTTGAAATATATTGGTTGATTTGGATGCTGTTTGAAATGGATGCTTATCGATTGATATGTTGGATGTATGGTAGTCTATTTATTCGAATATGTCCCTCTTATCACCTTGTATATTATTGACATCATTTAGGTAGTCCTCTGAATCATTTTAAAATTGGACAATTAAGACATTTCAATTATGGGTTGAAATGATATATACCCATATAATTTATTGAATTTGGTTTATTTATTGAGAATAAATTATTTAAAAAGTTTAAGTTTTTAACTAAAACTTCGGATTTATTTTAAATAAAGTGGTTAAAATTGGTATTTCGAATTATTTGAAATATCGTAAATTACTGCACTCACGTTGTATATTTGATAGGAGATGTAAAACCCCTAACATCTCTGAAGCCATTGCACTCATATTTTTATTTGAGATTGATTTGACTTACATAGGAATTTTTAGTTTTTACTCGAGTGCATTGTTTTTCATTATGCTCGGGTCAGTCTGAGCTTTTTCAGTTTATTGAAGACCATTATATTTTTTGGAGGAAGAAGAAGAAGAAGATTCAGTATATTATTGCTATTTATTATTATTATTATTCCACTACTTATTATGTTCCGCTGCATTATTTTTTTATTTTCTGATGTATGTATGACTCTGATTTGAATTGTAAAAGTATAATCAAATGTCATTTGTAAAACAGCTTCATGAACTGTTTATTTGATTATTATATTTTGTCATTCTACTGGGAGATTCTATGTTTTGTTTTTTCCTTGTTTTCTATTATTTTCTTATTTACCCCACTAACAATCCTCCCTTTTAAATAGTTTGAATTAGACATGTGTGGTTTATTGTCGATTTAAATCGTCCAAAAAGGTGGATCGTTACAGTTGGTATCAAAGCATTGGTTTAGACATACCTTAGCCTGTTGGGGTTAACGCATTAGAGATAGGGTAGTAATACCCTAGAATGAGTTGTCTGAGTGTATATACAAGAGCGTGTAATTGTTAGTGTTATAAAAATATGTTTTATATAAGTATTGAAATGAAAGTATTTTTCCTAATATTATATGATATAAATAAAGGAACATATTTTTATAACTAATATAGTTATTTGTAGTGTGTTTGATTTATGAAATGGTAGTATTTAGTTATTATCATTTATTGTTAATTAGTTGAGCTTTTGTCAGTTTAAGCATTAGCTAATTATTATTGATTGAATTAATAGACTAAACACTAGACTAATAATGGTGTATTAAAGAGAATAAAATGAATAATTTGGATATTTGTGACGATCCTGAATTTTTGAATCTTTGAAATTAAATTATTTAATTGATTTTAAATATTTGGAGAATTGTTTAACTTGATTTTCAAATATCAGAATGGATTTGGCAATTAAATGATTGAATTTAATTTATTAATGATGGGTAAAAATTTATATATTCAGTTTTATGCTTATTAAAAAATATTTTCAAGGCTTTGAAAATTTATATTGATAATAATGAAGATAATGGAAGCTTCAGAATTAGATTTGAGAATGTTTTCTTCAGTTTTGAAATTATATCGTTTAAATCGATATTTAAAAATAGCCTTCCGAGGCACAGTCTCGGAATTAGACGGAACCAGTTCCATTGGAACCGTAATATTGTATTATTATCGGATTTCAATTTTCGTAGTATTTGGAGTGATCGTTTGGCCGTACGATAAGTAAACGCACTGAAACTTTATCGAAATTTAATTTAATAGCTGGGTTCAAAAAGCTATCTTCTCCATACGATCGAATTTGGAATCGGAACCTTTTCCATTGCGTTCGAAATAGGGGTTTAACATTACAAACGCCTACCAAGCCTTTGCAACACGTATTGAGACTTAAAGCACGTATCATTCATAGGTGAACACGCGTCTTTTTTCCCCATCGAAATCGAGCATTTGTTTAAAAAACAAAACCATCTTCGTTTAAAATTTAAATACTATTCTTCGTCCATCTCAAAAAAAAATCATGGCAGCCGAACTTGAGATAAATAAATCGATCAAAATGAAAAATCAATTCCTCTCATGTTTGCAAAGATCAAATTATTCTCGACCGAATAAAAAAAAGAAATGAATGGGTCGGCAAAGTTTTCAAGCAATTCTATCCAAATCGAAAACGATTTTGGGTTGCATTCGCATTCGACTAGAAGGTTGGGCAATGGATCGATAATGGCAGCAAATAGCATACTTTCGGATCGAATTCGCATACCCTCGTATCAGGAGGCGAACGAATTTCGATTTCATTTCGAGAAGGGTGAGCTAGTCGCATGCTTCGCTGGCAAGGATTCACTTGCGATTGAAGTTCGCGACCTTGGGTGAGGGACTCGAGCTGGTTGCTCGCATCGAAGGCGATGGCATTGCGTGGATAAGGATGAAGCGATGCCGAGATGGTTGATGGCAACGGCGTTGGTTCAACAACAGATAAGGGCAGTCGAGCAACCTGGTATGGATTCGCGAAGGTGTAGACTTTGCAGTTTCGTGGGGAAGGTATACAACAGTTTTGTTTTTTTTTAGAATTTTTTTTAATAAAAGATATATAAAATATGTACATCCACTTACTGTTAATTTTAAAAAAGAGGTACTATGGTAATTGATACACACACACACACACAAAAACCTTGTTATGTAATTTGTAAATTGATCTATACAGGTTATTTTTAGTTTATGCAGTTTCAAAGAAAAAATAAATTTAAAATACATATACACATTTTTAAATCTACTAGCTTGTTTTAAATGATATATTATAAGCGATTAACTTATTTAAACAAATTTATTAATTTATATTTGTTCCTAAAATTAATTTATTATAGGTAATTGATTGAAATTAAATTATTCGTTTAAAAACCAAATTGTTAATTTAAATTAAATTTACCAAATGGGAATTTAATTGTTCGATTTATTCGAATATTAACAAAATCACATAATTGTTATGCAAGGTCAAAACCGTGAAATCAAGTCGGAATTGGATTGGGTTGCAAATAAAAAGGGCAAAGGTGAGATCTTCTCACTCAAATTTTAATAATTGAAAATTTCAGCTATTGATTGATTGTTGAATTATGATAGTTAAATTCAAAATTGTTGATTATGTGCTTGAATGATAAATTATTATCAGTTATATAGACCTTATGCACCGCATAATAGCGGATGATATTATATTTAAACCCATATATCGCGATATTCCACCTCGAAGTGGAATTAGTATTATATATGTATTGGGATTGTTTGATTTCCCGCATTATATAGCGGATGAGACCCTATGCGCCGCATAACAGCGGATGATATTTTATAAATCCCATATACTGCGATATTCCACCTCGAAGTGGAATTGGTATTTAATTGTTGTGCTAACATCTGTGGATGCAGAAAAATAAGTTGGAGGGATCCAACTAGATTCCTCAAATAGTTGAATTTGTTTCAGTATTGTGTGTTGATTTATTTAAAATCTATGTGTGATTATATTGTGATTGAAATCGTTGAAGGCTAAAATTTAGCCGAATATATTTTTGGTGTCGTAGGATACCAGAAATAAATAAAATTGGATTTTTAAACTTAAGTAGAAAATCTATAGTGAAATCCTATTGAATAAAATTCCAAATATGGGAAAAAGTTTAATAAATGGACTCCAAGTAATATTATTCAGAAGGTGAAGAATTTATTTTAAAAATATGGTTTTTTAAATAATTTGGAAAAGATAAAGTAATTTATTTTAAAAATAAATTCGGAAATTGATTTGGTGTTAAAAGAATAAATCTTTGAGAAATCAATATGAAAATTGATTTGGTGTTTGAATGAAAATCAATTTGGTGTTGAAATAAATTTAGAAATAAATTTGGAATTTGATTTGGTGTTTAAAATAAATTTGAAATAAATTTGGAAATTGATTTGGTGTTTGTAGATGATTTTTGAAATCGATTTAAAAATCACATATCAGTGGATTTTTGGGAATTTGAGTTCACAATGGGAATTTAAAAAGGAAAGGGAAATTTGTTTTAAAAATAAATATTGTTTTATTTTTTAAAAATGCGGAAAGGAATTTACGGATTTGGAACGTAAATTTAAAATAAATCCAGAAAGATTTATTAATTGATTTGAATGAACCATTTTAGAATGGAGGGTGTACTTTCCCTAGAAAGCCGAGTATATTTTTAAAATAGCTTTTGAAATAAAATTAAAAGTTTTAGATTTGGTTTTAAAAGAATATTGTTGGAGAATTATTTTTGGGAATTTTTTTAAATTTTAAAGTAAAGATTTATTTAATTAAGCATAGAAGGGATTATTTTAAAAGTTTAAATTGATATTTGATTAGAATTATAGTTATTCGAATATTTACACTCTATCTACTAACTTTATTTTAAAATTAGTTTAGACTTGAAGTCTTAGATGTGATAATTAGTATAATGTTTTCATAACCAATATTTAAGTAAGTAGTTAAGATGGTTTTATTTTAGATGTTCCAAGAATATTTTGGATAAGTGATTTGAATTATTTTAAAGTATTTAAACTCGGCAAATTTTCAGTGGAATTAAATAAATATTTGAATATTTATTCCACGCGAGGGAAATGATTTGAAATTTGTTTTCAAAGGATTGAAATATGGAAATTGATTTGAAATTTGTTTTCAAATGGTTGAAGTGTTAAAATTTTATCTTGCGAACATATTTTGAAAATAAATAATTGGGGGAAAATTATTTGAAATATGGTGATTGTTGTGAATATAGATTGATAGTTAAATAACCGACTATCAATACTGGCCTTTTTAATGGCATTTGAATTTTGATACGGCCGGGGGTCGGATTCCAAGTGGATATGCGAAAACCACATCGAACCTTTGTGATTATGATGGATCTTTTGTCTAAAAGATCAAAGAGGAAATTTGTTGTTAATTGTTTGAATCTGAATGTAACACATATTAAGCGCTCATTATTCGGATTAGCCGGGAGAGGACCTTGTGTCATAAAAACCATTCCGAATAATGATACGACGAAATGTGATTGCAATTGAAGATGGTGTTGAAGACCGAGTATTTTCGAAAGCGAAAGGATTACCTGTCAAATGTCTCTGCATCGAGTTGCTCCGGTATAGAGATTTTATCACCCTTTGTGATGGGGATTCCGGACGTGATTAGTGAATATCCGGATTTGCAAGAGCTTCTTTGAAGTGCCTTCGGTTCCATTCGATCCCGAAACGGACTTGTATGGATGTGTGTCTGACGTTACACTTTGAGATGTAAAGCTGGTTTTATCAAATACATTTCTATTGGTGGCGAAGAATTTATTCTCTTAGCTTAACACCCTTCTCTGAGACGTATGAGCTCAGAGGTTAGTTGATTGTTACTAGTGATACATTCGCAATTTGGTAATGTGGCATATGAAGTACTGATGATCATTTGTTGATCTAAGCATGGCTTTTATGAAAAGAGTAGCTTTGTGGACGAGACTTCGTCGAACCTCACAACCCAGAAATAGTCGAAACATGAATGTTGCTGCAAGACAATTTAGGGGTAGCGCCCTCAGGTTATGTCCATTTCCTTCTGGAAAAGGGTGGTACCGTGGTATGGAAGATACTTAACTTATGTGGTTAATGCAAATTTATTGCTTTGTGGTTGAGGATCCTCAGATAAAGGTCGGTAACGACCGGAGATGGCATACTTGTGGTAGTTACTCATGTTATAGCTGTATTACAGCGTGGGGTAACTCGGCCTTGTATTGGTAGAGATCCGTTTAGGTTCTCGGGGACGTCCCACCAGAGGCGTTCCATTTCGGTGTAGGAAGTTCCTTTGCCTGACCATTGTTGGAAATCCAAAGAAACAATACACGGCCTGTACGGTTTTAGTTGTATAACCTACCATGGAATGTGGCGGTAACCTGCTATTGAACATGGTAGCTATAGTAGGCATACAATAATGGTTGTATGCTGGCTAAGATTAATATTATACTTTTGAAATGTTTTCCACACTATGCACTAATAATAATAATATCAAAGGATTTTGCATATCAAGCATGTTTGACTATCATAAGCAAAAATCTCCTCCAATTCTACATTTGCATTGTGTGTGTGGCGGGAGGCCTTATGGTAGTTTCATTTTTCAAAAGCATAGCGGATTTCTTTTCCTTTCTTTGTGAAAAATAACTATTTTTAAGATCTCACACCAGTCCCATTACTGACCTGGAGTTTATTGTTCCCTTTCTAAACTCTGGGTGCCTACAATTTTCCACACGGACAGCTTAGAGTTAGGTTATCAATTATTCTGGAGCGAAGTCAAAAAAGAGATGCTGTGGAGATCAGGAGCAAGATGGATGGCGAAGCATATCATTTATACAACGTAGTATCCATTGTGTTTGGGTTAGCGCAAGTCAAATTTTCTTGTACACAAGTTATTATAACTGCCAGTTTTGTGTTGTTGTTGTAAACTCTGATGATGTATGTATAAACAGATATAGTGCTTTTGTTTAAAAAATTATTAATTTATCTATTATATTTTTTCTGCTGCGAAATGTGAGATTCTATTATTGTTTTCTGTTTCTTCTATCTTTTTCTTCTTTAACCTAACGGTTTGGTTTTCCGACATTCGACTGTGCGGCATTGGATACAGTGGACGTATCAATGTCGACTTTCGGGCGTCGAAAAATTGGATCGTTACAATATTTGTTTATGGAATTGAAATGTTTCGTTGTGAAACTTATTATTTGTTGATTGGTCATTTCAACTATTATAAAATGGAATATTCGGATATTTGGATAGTCAAAACTTGAATCAATATATGAGTTGAAACTTAATAATTATGTTGAATTATGCTGTTGAATTTGATAACTTTAATTTGAAAGCAAGTGAAACAAGGTTAATTTGTTATAGTTGAGTAGAATTATTGTATACATTATTGGTATGTAATGTAGTAATATTTAAAAATGGAAATTGTGAACTTATTTCACATTTATGAAATGTGTCATAAATAAATTGAAAGGTAAAGGTGAACTAAAAATGAAATGAATATAAATAAAGTCATGCCTTGTAAAATTGTTTATGAAATAAATGGAAGTTGCAATAAATATTTATAATTAAAGTCGTGATAACTTTAAGCCCGAAAAATGTTTATAAAAAATTTAAGCTTTTATAAATTGGTTATGAACTTGAGAAAATTCCTTATGAAATGATTTGCAAGTAAATGTAGTATTAAATGAGAAATATTACATGAGAGATTAATGCAAGTTAAATTGAAGAGAAATATAAGCAATATTATGAGAATGAATATATTAATATTTTACGTTAAAAGGAGAAATTCTGTGAAACTAATATTAAAGTATGAAGTGATATTTGTGTTAATCAATGATATTAAAAGGTAAATTTAATTGAAATGTAATTGGGATGAATCAAATTGGAATAAATACGTAAGTTGTGCGTATATTATTTTATTCGCATAATTAATTTGATCCGGATTTGAGCACATAAGTTTGAGGTGAATTACACCATTTCGTGTTAGGATTTTTCAATTGATTCTTAATGGCGAATATTTGAGATGGATTTTGGTTTGATTCTAGAATTCTCTATCATAGTATATGGCTATGCAAGGAAAATGATGGTTTCTAGTCAAGAAACCATATCGAAGTCCGCATTAGGGAAGTTGAATGGACAATACTAATTCGAAAGTGAACTTGTGTGATCGAGCGAGCGATCAAATGTGATTTTGCGAAATGATGACATATGTATACCTTATGTTCTAATATTATTGATATGCTTTGGTGCTGAAATTAAAGTTATTGGGTTGGATATCTTTGTAATTTAAACTGAAATTTTTCTTGTATGCAAAACTACTATTAATTTAAAACCATTTTTCAAAAACTATTTTCTTTTATTTTTCTTATACAAACTATTTTCTTTTATTTTTCTTATACAAACTATTTTCTTTTATTTTTCTTATACAAACTGTTTATTCTATTTTATTTACAAAACTATTTTACAAACTATTTTATTTACAAATTATTTTACAAAACTATTTTATATACAAAACTATTTCACAAAACGATTTATATACAAAACTATTCTAAATTCAAAGCCTTTTATAAAGCAAAGATATTGAATCTCATATGGCTTTCTATATAGAAAAATTGATTTTGGAAAATTTTGATTCTTGTATAAGATGGACTTTATATAAGTACAAGTGATTTTGAAACTGTTGATTTTGGAAGGTATTCGATCTGAAGAGACAAATCTTATATATAACGGAATTTATATAAGGATGATTTGATATATTCGAGATTATTGATTTTGGAAAGTACTTTATCTGAAAATGAAATCTTATATATAACGGAATTTATATAAGAATGATTTGATATATTCAAGATTATTGATTTTGGAAAGTACTTTATCTGAAAATGAAATCTTATATATAATGGAATTTATATAAGTGCGATATTTGAAGTTATGATTTTGAAAGGGTACTATATATGGTATGTTATATTTTGAAGTAAGAGGTATGGGGAAGTCCCCTCCGCGAAGAAGTATAGTATGATATGCTTCGACCTAGGTGGACTTAGGGAATCCAGGAATGGATTCGACCGATAAACCCTAATGGACTTGGGTGAATTCAGAAATGGATTTGAACTGATATGGTTGTCCGGACTTAAACTCATGAGTTCCTAGATTTTTTTCCATGGTAGATGGTTCTTTAGTTTACACAATGGAGGCGCTTTCCATCCTGGGATTTGTTGTTTATGGATCTTCAGGGAAGGAAGTGCATCCATTGCGTAAATCATTGAATCAGCAGCGTACCACTGCAGCAGGGGTCGATGGTCCCTTGTTTATGAACTGGCTACGATATTTTTCTAGAATGCAGAAGATAGAAGATCTTCTGGAAAGATTTGTTTCCATTGCGTAAATACTGGATTAGTAGCGGGCCACTACTATCGTATCATCATCATTTGACATTGAATTTTGAGTGGTACTTCTCATACCTATTTTTAAGTATTTTTCACTGAGTGTTGAAATAGGTCTATTAAGTACTTAGAGAATTCTAGGCTTGGGCCTAATACATGCATGGACAGAGCCTGCAAGAACGAGGATAAACCTGTTAAGACATGAGTTATAAAAGTATTTTGGTAAAGTGTTATATAAAGGATATTTTGATCATTTTTTTCAGTTCTAAATACTTTAAAATGTTTAAAATATTGTTTATTCATGTACAACATTGTTTAATAGTAAATTGCTAGTGTTGTAAATATTTGAGAAGTTATTTATTAAATAAAACATAGTTAAAGTAAATGATTATTTGATTTATTAATAATGCTTGAAAAGTATCTTGAGATAAACTAATAAATTTATAAATCATGGATTTAAGGTTTTCAATAGCTTCTTTGTAAATATAAGTAGTGATGTAAATAATTATACATATATTTATAAAGATGTTATTTAAATATTTAAATGGTATTTATACATGAAGCAAGGAATTTTACAAATGATTTTTTTTGAAAAGTATTAAAGTATTAAATATGGTTGATTTGCAAATGAAGTTTTCAAATGAATATTTCAAGTAAAATTTATATAAGTTTCTTTGAATGTATAATTTAAATATGTTATATAAATGGAAGAAAAAATTGATTTGCGAAGTTTATTTATGGTAATATACTTGAAAAATAAATGTGAATCTCTATTTTAGAAATATAATTTGGAATATTTACTTGATTTCAAAGTACTAATAGCAAATTTATTGATTTATTATTGTTTGAATTTTTGTATTAAACCATAATAAATATTTTTCCATGATTTGAATAATCATTTTTAAAACACGTATGTAAAATTAATTATGAAGATGTTAAATTTTATACTTTAATTAGAAATTTAATGTAAGATTTGAGTATACTATTAGTTTCAGTTTAATAATCTTGAGTTTATACTTATTTTAAAAATAACAAGTCTAATAAATCTTCGAATTTAAGGAATTTCATCTTAAAAGCTTATTATAATGTTTTAATATAAATTTCTAACATTGTTTTAGACTTTTCAAAAACCTTTACATAATGCTATGAGGATGTTTTAAATATATCTTATATTTTTACTAAGTGAATAAGGTTAAGTATTTTAATTGAATTTTTAGAGATATTGAAATATTTCCTTTCTCTTCAAGAGCGAATACCCAAAACTTAAATTTTTATTCAATAACCGAACTAAGTCATAAACTTAAGTAAGGCAGTAGAAGCTTAAGTTATATTTTTTGAAATGATTCATTACTGACTTAGATCCTTAATGGAAAAACAAATTATGCAAGTGATTGATCTCTTTATAAACAAATGAATGAAAAAGTAAATAACGATAATTAAAAAACCTAATAGAATAAACTAAAGTAAATTTAAATTAGAATTTCAATTATTATAATGGAATAAAATTTTAACTATTTTAATAATTAGAACTTCTAAAGTTGAAAGTAAGAAATTAAATGCTAAGTTATCATTTCTTATTTTCATATCCTTTTTGTTTACAAGTTACAAATTTCAAATTCCTTAAATATTTCATTGAATATTTATTTACTAAACTGAAATAAGATAAACTTGTGTCACTTTCAAATATATTATTAGAAACATATATATATATATATATATATATATATATATAAAACTTACCATAATATTAAAAGTTTTAATGTTACATAAGGATAGTTAAGGGAATATTATACAAGAAATACTTAAATAATGAAAATGTTCAATGAAATATATTTTTATAAATAAGAAATTTGATATGAAATAGTTATAAACCTAAGTTATAATTGTAGTGCTACTTAATAAAATGAAATAGAAAGTGAATATTATAAGCAAAGAATTATGAACTTAAGTTAATTTTTGAAGCTGTTGATAATTAAAGTAAATAATTAAATGAATACTATATTAAATTTAATGATTGTAACTTCAAAAAAGACCGATTACTTTGATCTGTTGTGAAGATTATATGCTTGTTTACAAAGATTGTTGTTATGTTGTATTGACTTGTATTGACTTATTTTGATTTTATGTGATGCTGGTATGCTTTTGGTTGAAAGTGATTGTTGTTATGTTATATGTTGATTGTTTGTTATTAATTTAAAACAATGTAATCATTTCAATTCTATATAATTATTAACCTCTTTGGATTATATAAGTGTACAGGTTATGGAAGCAATTTGTACTGCTTTTGGTTTCATAAAATAAGCGTTATTTCCCCGACAAATAGGTACGTTTTTCGACTATGGTTTTCTAACAATATTATATTGTCTCCCACGCTGTTGGGATATATTATTTTTAAAATATATGATATATTTTGTTATTTTGATATTATGATTTCTCTCGAGCCTCTCCGTACAAAGGAGACTCTGCCAAAAAAATTTGCGAATTTTGGCCTTAAATTTTTTTGTGAAATGTTTTCCAAACTTTTGTTAATTTGAATATAAAATGATTTAATTGTTTATAAATTAATATATTTTATTTAAATTATATATTATGTAAATAAATTGTTTACAAATTTAATACTTTGAATAATATACATTGATTACTTAATTCCTACTTTTCCTTTTTTTCTTTTCGAGGATGAAAAGTTTTGATTGGGGGAGAGTGTAATGACCTGTAATTTTCTACAATTAAAAATAGTAAAGTTAATAAGATTTTTGTAATTAAATGTCGGATGAAATTAAAATTTAAGATTTATAACAGGAATAATACTAAAATGAAATGCAACAATGTTAATTAAAGCTAATTATTAAAAATTTGAATGGAATTCCAATTAATTGAAATAGTGTAAGGTTATACTACGTTATAAAGTGAATATAGGAAAAATAATATAAATATTGAATTCATTAATGAAATAATATATTGTTAATAGAAATTGAATAAAATTAGTGTTATGAAAGAAATGGTAACATTTGTTTGTAAGTAATAAACTTATAAATGTAACTAAAGGCTAATACTGACAATTATATATATTACCTATTTGTTTGGTATATTAAATTTTAATTGGAAATAAATGGATATTAATTCCCATAATTAGTGCAGTTAATGTAGGTTTAATTGATAATGGTGAAAAGGTTGATTCTATACAATGTAACCAATGTAAATTTTTATCGTAATATGACCTTTGATTTGAATAAAAGGATGGAAATCAGTTTACTCAAGTTTATTGGAATTGGAAATTTTAATAAATGAATTTATTACAATCAATAAAATTGAAGGTTACGTAAATGAAAGGTAAGATGAAATAGTAAAATATTGATGTAATGGAAGATATAACAATGTCGACTATGTATGTAAGGTAATAATTGATTTAATAAAAGAATGAAACCAAGGTAAATAAATTAATAGAGACTTTAATTGTAATTAATGTGTGAAATTGACAAAAATTCAATAAAATGAAATATAGTAGTTAACACAAACAAAGGATGAAAATTGGAGTATATTAACGTAATGAAATGCAAAACAAATGTTAACTATGTTATTAGATCATAAGTTTGGACCGTAAATAAAAATCTAAAACAACAAATTACAATGAAGTAATGAAGTGGAAGGTTGTAACGCGTATTTGAATATAATTTAATAACAGGAATTGGAATAATAAATGTCAGTTTTAATGATGAGCTAAATGAATATTGATTGATAGAGAAAAACATTTATTTAGTATGTAATTTAATGCTTGTTGGATACTGTAATTTTATAAACGTGTTTGCATGACTATAAATAAGAATTACAATGTTCATTTATTTACTTAATTGATTTCATCAATTAGGGTCTGTTTTGAAGTGGAAGATTAAAATTAATTAAAAATAAATTTATTTAAATCTTTCAATTTTAAAAGGAAAAAGAAACAAAGTACAATTAATTAATTTAATGTAAGAATGATTTCATTTGGAATGTACATTATTTGAAAATATGAGAATGGATTTAATATTGTATAAGCTGATCATTTTAGAATATAAGATGTTTACATTTATGAATTGCAAGTAACGAATAAGCATTTTGAGGAAAATAAAAGAATGTTTGAGGAAATTAAAGTGAACGTTTCCATTTTGAATATAAATATAACGTTGTAAAAAGAGAAAATTGAAATTTTAAAACAACATTTTACAGTAGTTAAACAACAGACATAGGTTGCACGGAAGTGATTTTAGCGCTAAACTTGAAATTTAAAATAAATTAAATATTTGAGCTCGTAATTACGTGTCGAGAAAAATGTTGTTTTTAAATTTAAATTTTAAATCATGTTTCATATTTTATTTTATGTAGCGGCGGTCCCCGTTATATAAATTGGTGTGTTCAAATTTAGTTATGTTGTCGTAATTAAATCTTTAATGAATGCCAAATTTTGTATGTTTGGGGTTAACAAAATTAATTGAGTAAGAAAATGTTTTGAAATTTGAATTCCAAAAGTTTGTTTACAGAGTAGAGTTGGTCCATTCATTTCCTTTCTAATTAATAATTGTCACACTTTTTGTCATTGTTTCTCATTCGTTCTATTACTCATTTCCATTTACAATGTCTAAAGCCTTTTCATTTCATGAACATTACATACTTTTCATATTTTTAATTCTTTCCTTCACCTCTTTTAATACCCACCATTTTTTTAGGGTTGTTCATATTTTTACTTTATTTCGATTCCTACTTTGTTTATACTTAGCTTTATTAGCTTTTCACTACTTTCATTTTCATTCTTGTAGCTTCATTTCATTTTTTAAATCTCTCTTCTATAGCTTCATTTTTTTTGTCTCTCTTCACCTTCCTCCTTCCTTTTTTTTCTTCATGTTTCTTCTTCAAATCACCTTTCTCTCCTTTTTCCCAAAGCTTTTTTTCTCTTTTCTTCTTCTTTTTCAAAGCTTCCTTTTCTTTTTTTCAATTCTTCTTCGTCTTTAGTTTTTTTTTCTTTTTCAAACCTTTCCTACTTTCCACATCTTTTTCTTCAAATCTAGATCTGCATAATCTTCTCTTCAAAATTTCTATGAAAAACGATTAAGATAGCAAGGAAACAAAAAAAAATGAGAAAGTAGTTGCAGATCCATGTAGCTAGAAAAGGGAAAGTAAAAAGGTGAGTGATTCAACCCACTCATGCTGTACTAAAAATTCCATTTCAAGTTAAATAAAATATATGATGTGATATATAATTTTTTTTTATTGCTGTTTGTTGATCTAAGTTGACTTTTGAATTGATATTGAATCTGAATTGACATTTAGTTTTATTTGGAATTTAATTGATAGTCATACCTCGATGTTGATAACTATTATATGTTGAAATATATGGTTGATTTGGAGTTGTTTGAAATGGATGCTTATTGATTGATATGTTGGATGTATGGTTGTTTATTTATTGTATTGTGTCCCTATTACCACTTGTATATTATTGAGATCATTTAAGTGGTCCTCATAATCATTTTAAAATTGGATAATTAAGACATTTAAATTATGAGTTGAAATGATATATACCCATATAATTTCTTGAATTTGGATTATTTATTGAAACCGAATTATTTAAAAGTTTGTTTTAATTTAAACTTCGGATTTATTTTGAATAAAGTGGTTAAAATTGGTATTTCGAATTATTTGAAATCTCGTAAATTACTACACTTACATTGTACGCTTGGTAGAAGATGAAAAATCCTATAACATCTCTGAATACTATGCACTCATATTTTTATTTGAGATTGATTTGACTTACACAACAATTTTTAGTTCTGACTCGAATGTATTGTTTTTCATTATGCTCGGGTCAGTCTGAGCTTTTTGAGTGTATTGAAGACCATATTATTTTCTGGAGGACGTAGACGAAGATTCAGCATATTATTGCTATTTATTATTATTATTATTATTATTATTATTATTATTCCACTACTTATTATGTTCCGCTGCATTTTTATTTGTTTTCTGATGTATGTATAACTCTGATTTGAATTGTAAAAGTATAATCAAATGTCATTTGTAAAACAGCTTCATGAACTGTTTATTTGATTATTATATTTTGTCATTCCACTGCGAGATTCTGTGTTTTGTTTTTTCCTTCTTTTCTATTTTTTTTATTTACCCAATTAACAATCCTCCCATTTGAATGGTTTGAATTAGACATGTGTAGCTTATTGTCGATTTAAATCGTCCAAAATAATGGGTCGTTACAACACGCACATGTAATAGTGCAAGCTTGCACCTATGGAAGCTTGCACATGCAAGCTTGCAATTGCGCAAGCTTGAGATTTTTCCAGTTTCAGATTGTTTGTGCATGTATTTCTGCTTTTAAAACTTGTTAGGTGCACTTGTAGCTTCATCTTTTTGCAGTTTCAGATGATTTTTGAAGTTCCTACACTTATTCGTACATGTACAAAGCAAATAACTTACCCTATAATGTGAAGCATCTCTATAGTAAGTTGAAGCATCATCTATAAACTCAACGTTTTTAGCTTTGTAACAATTTTAAAATAATTGTTTATTTCTCAGCATAATTCAAAATTCACAATGTAATTTATTTCACCAAAATAAATTTTTAAATGACATTTAGATTCATAAAACATAGTTAAACTTTCAAATTTGTGATCGGGTCATGTTGACTCATGATATATATTGCAGCCATGTTGACTCATAACATTATTGTGATCGGGTCAGCTTACGGCCTCAGCCAACCATTTAAATTATTGTATAATAATTAAAAATAGCACACTTCTTTTATTTTTTTTCTATTGTAAAATTGTCAAATAGGTTAGTATAATTTAGATGCAAATAAATAGACAGACAAATGAAATTTTAACTTGGCACTAATTATTCTATGGCTGTGCTTTTAAATTAGCACTTTTAAGGTCGCTATAAAAACTGTTGTAAATGGATTTTGCACTTAATTTCAGTTAATGAAATTTTTGTTATAAGTATAATTGAACTAAATTCAAGCATAATTTCAAACCTAGTAGTTTATTTAGTGAAACTCTACTAAAATAGTAATTTCATTAACAAACCTGCACTTAAAAATAGACTACAGTCATAGTAAAAAAACAAATTAATTCCCCAATATACAAATTGTTTATATTTTTGAACTAAAAAGAAATCCATGATAAAAGTTGCACAAATGGTTTAAAATTTTATTATAAGAACAGTTTTTTAATATTTGCAAATTTTACTTAAAATACCCGACAACCTCACTCTTGACTCTACGCATCAGTAAGGACAGTTTTCACTAGTTTGGAAAATTCACTATTTGGAGTTACTGGTTTATGATATGTGTACTAAAGTTCATAGATTTCTATTTTGTACTTCCATTTATATTAGAATTCTTCATCATTCGTAATTTCACTGGAGCGTTTAATTAATCAACCCAAAAAAAAATCAAATTTAACATTAAAAAATGTAATAAAACTTGTGTTTACGACCTCAGACAGCCAAATAGATTTAATCAAAAAATGAAACTCGCATTTTTTTTGTTAAAACAATAGATTTTATCAATCGTCAGAACATAATTTCACTCTAATCCACAACCAAATAAATCATGTAGGAATTGATGATAAAAGAAATCGACGATACCTGAATACCGTTAGATCGACGTAGCAGCTGGAGAAGTAGCTAGAGGAGAGGAGTGATTAGGGTATTTCGATTAGGGTTAGGAGAGGATTCTTTTCATTAGCGTTTTTGTTTTTGTTGAAAATTTTCGATTAGGGTTAGCAATAGTTAGGCTACGATGTGGAAGATCGGCTTAAGCGGGTAGGGTTTGATAACAGGGTCCAAAGAAACGAAGTTATTAGTTAATTTAATTTGGAAATTTTACAAGTTAGTAAAACCAAATCTAGGGTATAAATAAATACAATAATGACCATGTTGACAAACTTTTGCTTTATAGTATAAAATTGGGAAAATGTGCCTTATTTAACAATGGAAACACTATTAGTTATTTCACAATCAAAGTATTGACCATAATTTTTAAATAATTACCGAATCATAGTTGATTAGTTAACTGATCATTAAGCTGTTAATATTGGTTGATCGTTTATAACAGATTAGTCAAATCAGCAAATGCCTTATACGTTGGTTACATCAATTATACGGTTATGTGTCCACCATTATTTTGAAGTATTTTCAACTGAGTCATCGGTATTTAATGAACTAGTTATTTCTTTTATTACTTAAGAAAAATTGCACCGAATAAGATTTTATGGTATAAATTATTAACTGCAATTTACTAATTATTCATAATTATCCATAATAAATCATTAAATAAAAAATCAAATATTTATTATTTTTTTTTTATTTTTTTTTTTTTTGGCAAGGCCAGCCGGTTTTATAGTGGACCGTCCACTTTTATTACAATCGTAATAAAAATTGAAGTACAGGAGTAAGGTAGAAGCACCTTAACTACTAGAAATAAAGCAAAAAAAATACAGCACAGGTACTTGACAACTATGTCACAGTAACTAAATAACAAAAACTAGCTTTCCCCTGAGGGAGAGTCACTAACAACACCAGACAACAATAAAGGGGCAGACCCAAAAAGGGCAGCAAATGGGCGGAACCGTAGAGCAAGACGAGGGTCATAATCTACAACATCAGAACTGTAGATAAAAGATCGATCCCAGGATGGATCAGCTAGCATGTCAGAATTTTCAGTCGCATATAGACTGAAGTAACATTACTTTTAATAAAGTTGTAGTAAATTAACTAGCTTTCCCCTGAGGTTACATCAATTTACAATCATTAATTGTTATCTATAATCAATAATAAATATTTGGACTCTATAGTCCAAATATTTATTATTGATTATAGATAACAATTAATGATTGTAAATTATTTATTAATAATCATTATTTATAAATTATAGGTAGTTTACTCATCTTAGTTTTCATTTATAAATTATTAATTTTAAATTACCATTTATAAATATTTAAGTAAGTATTCTATATTTGTTATTAATTAAAAATTAAAAATTATTATAAATATTTTAAGCAGTACTACACATATTCTAAAAAGCTATCATAAATTTATGACTGAAGTAACATTACTTTTAATAAAGTTGTAGTAAATTAATATCTAGTTGTATAAAATCAATGTTTTTACAACATTTTTAAAACTATTTTTTTTTTAAAAAAAAACCTACTCCGGAGAGTAGAGCTAGGGGATACAACTGTCCGCCACACTGACCCTTCATTTTAGCTAGCCCAGCCAAGAGCATTAATCCTCTATCTTGTCTTTGGTTTTATTGAGGATAGACCACTCAAGGCCTTATGGGAAACATATCTCAGCCGTGGGACACGAACCCGCAACCTCCAGGAACTTTGTTCCATAGTTGCAAGGTAGTCCTCAACCAGCTGAGCTCTGCTCGCCGACTATGACAATGTTTGTGAACAAACGTTGTAAAAACTTACTGTTTTACAACATTTTTTAAAAGGTTGTAAAAATCATTGTTTTACAACATTTAATTAAAAAACGTTGTAAAATAGGAAGCTTTTACAATGTTTCTGGAAAAAAGTTGAAAAAAACTATTTTTACAACGCTTCTAACAAAAACGTTGTAAAAAATGTTGTAAAAGGATGATTTTGTTATAGTGAGTGAACCCTTAAATCTTCATTTGCTATGCAGACACGCTTTTCATGCCGATTTTCGTTTGGTCAAAAGTACGTTACAAAAGTATATTAACAGAGCTTCCACTATCGACCAACACTCATCGAACAACAACGGGACCAATTCCCACTGTTACCACCATTGGATCGAGAGTTGGGGCTTCGATACCTTCGGTGTCCTGATTTCAAAACATTATGTCGTCACCCTGCTCGACATTCGTTGGTTATACACTAGTAAACTTTCTTTCTAGCTCTTGCGCTTCCTCCAATCTTAAGTACTGACTTGCTTTACGATTAAAGTACTTCCTCGTTAAAGGTTGCTTCATCTTAATACACTTTCTAAATTCAGTCTCTAGGTGAATGGAACGGACTAATTCCATAAAATCATATCCTCATTGGGGTTTCTTACTTCCATCGTTGCGGTGTTGAACCGGTTCATGAAAGATTTTAGCGAATCATTGCGTCCCTGGACTAGTCCGAATAGGGATATAACATCTTTCGGTTGTGCAGTATGGAGTCTGAATTGGTCAAAGAATCTTGTTGCTAGTTGGTCAAACGTAGAGATGGACCTTGGCAGAAGCCTGATGAACCACATAGATACAACTCCTTTTAGAAAGATGGGAAAACATCTGCACCAAACAGCCTCTGAAGCATTGGTTCCGTCCATATACCAACTATATTTGTATAAATGGGGTTTTGGGTCCTTCGTCCCATCATAGGATGGGATAGTTGGCATTGTGAATTTTTCTGGATATTTCTCATTCAAGATTTCATTGGTAAAGGGAGTTCGACTTAAAGAAGATCCTCATTCATCGTCTCCTCTGTTTTTACTTTCGTCCGTTAATGATTTGACCGTGTCTGCTATGCACGCCTCTGATGTTCGATAATCCTAGGGATGGCAGTCAGTCACTATACCAAGTGTTTAGCTTTGCAAACGGTCTTTCCTTACAGTTGACTTGATTGGGGTCCCACGGGGTCCCATTGGCTTGCAGTTGACCTGATTGGGGGTAGTTTGGATGTTTCTAGCATCATCCAATGCGTTGACATTCTCATCCAACTGGTTGTCTTGCTCTTCATCTTCTGAATTGGAGAGGTCCATAGCTATATCTTCTTGCGGGGCCTTCCCCCTGGGTTCTGTTTCAGAGTTGATTGCCTTGCGACAAGCAGGGTACTCATCTTTCCTTACATGTTTGGTCTCATGGCTCTTGCTGTTACTCTTTTTTACGGCTGTTTTCCATTCCTTCTGTTTAGACCGAAAACGGAAGAATTTTCTTGTTCTATAACATTCATAGGTTCAGGCTAGTTCTTTGAGTAGGATTTAGCTATAGAATTAGAAGAGCGTTAAGCTTCTCTATCAGGGCCATCTAGCTACTTTCCATTCTTTGGTTGATCTCGTAAACCATCTTATTCAACTCGTCCCTAGCGACGACTACGTGCTGACTGGAGGATGTGGGCGCTTGATTTCTTAAGTTAGCGCCATTTACTCTAGTATGTTAAGGATTAACATCTTCTCTAACTATCACTGCCCCTATGGACCTCATAGGAAGTTATTCTTTTTCCGGGAGTCATTGATTCCAAGTGGGAGATCTTTCAGGCAAAGATTGGGGATATAACTTCTGAACCAATGGGATCCAAAGTAGATAGCTAGATCTAAACCCTGAGTTGGGTTCTCAGTGAAAGCACCAAAATGTTAACCTAAAAAATGGATCAACACCCTAATTTGAGTGTATAAGCACCAACCCCATTCTCATAGAGCAATAATAAAGATAATAGTATAGAAAAGAGCAGTAAAATAAAGAAGACAAGAAGATTTTTATAGTGGTTTAGCTGCTAATGAAACGTAGGTCCGCTTTATAATTTCTTTATTTCTTTCATAGACTGATTGCTGTTACAAGAAGTGTTTGATTACAAGTCTCTTGATTTTCCTTAGCTAGATTGAATCTTCAAGGTTAGAATCCAAAGTGTAAACCACCGTGAATCCCTTTGGTGATTGTTGTGAGGGAGATGGAGAGTGAAGAGAGTTTCTAGCAGAGCTTCAGCAACGGGTCCAGAGAAGATAAGTTTATGTTGTAGGTAAGATGGTATTTATAAAGATCGGAGAGCTTTTAGGCCAGGACTGTTCATTGACTTCTTATAGATGGACACAAGAGGATGCATCGAAGTTCGGCTCGCAACCCAAGCCAAAACCATGGTGTAGCATCCCGCCTTTTAGTACGTTTCAAATCGACGATAAACCACGCACGTCAGATTTAAACCATACAGAAGGGCGGATTGTTATTGGGGTGAATAAGAAAAGGCAGAAAAAGTAGAAAAACAAACAGAATGTTGCAGCAGAACGACAAAGTATAATAATCAAATAACAGTTCATTAAGCTGTTTTACAAAAACATTTGATTATACTTATACAATACATATCAGAGTTACACATACCAGAGAATAATAACTATTAATGCAGCGGAACAATGTGATTGCAGTGGAATAATATAATGAATAATAGTAATTAAATCTTCATCTTTGTCCTCCAGAAATAAAGTCTTCAAATCCTGAAATGCTCAGACTGACCCAAGGGAATTGAAAAGACAAAACACTCGAGTTAAAACTAAAAGATCTTATGTAAGTTAAATCAACGGTAAAATATGAGTGGAACGACTTCAGAGATGTTTACGGGATTCGACATCTCTTATCCAGTGTCTAACTTGAGTGCAGTAACTTAAGAGATGCTCGGGATTCACATCTCCTAAGGATTCGTTAAACTATTTACTATGTAGTAATATTTCGCTATTATAATAATGTCTATAAGTAAAATAAACTTACTTTAAAATAGCGTAAGGGGTTACCCATACAGCCCTTAACACGTAATAGTTTCAATAGTCTATAAAGCACCTGCATATCTCCTGATCGGGAGACTACGAGAAGATATTCCATAGATACGACACAAATCAAACTTGTAGTAAAGCTCGCTAGGGTATGTGACACGGCACACAAGGAAATGTCAGGGTAGATATACCAATTATGCACACGGGCTGGTGATGACGCATATGCAGCTACCGCCCACCTCGAGCCACACCCCCAAAAATTAGAGGGCCCAATCAATCACAGAGTAATAGAATGGTATCGAAGGAGTGTGTCCGATAAGATGGGCTCCCTCACTGGCACGAGATCGCTCCTGTTTTAGCCAGCTTAAGCCAACTCACGAGAGTCGGGTCCACGTTCATACCTCAAAGGAACGCAGTCACCATCCCGCTTCATTCTGGAATCTCCACCACGTACACAGTTGTTAAAGTGGTTTTCGGAGTTGGCAGAGTGTATGGCAACTTTCGATCGCGGTCTCTTTAACAATTAAACGTTATTATAACACTGTGGTCATTTCAAAATAATTTATACTTTAAACCGAAATAACATTGCCATTTCAAAAACATATAAATATGATATCAATTCCATTTCAATCTAAATAAAACGATATCATTTTATTTCAAAAAAAAATCTCCTTTCCAACATCTTAGCACTTTCAAAGTTATACACTTCGAAATCCAACGTTTGAAATTATAACACTTTCAAGTCATAGTACTTTGAAACTCGTAACCTTGATACATAACTTCCACTACTTAAATGGTTTAAATAATAAATATTTTATATAATAAATAGCTTCTTCTATTTCCCAACTCAATTCCAAAACAACTCGAATCCTAAAATTTTTAGATTTAAACAAATCATAAATTCTCATTTTAATTCAGTTTTCAAACAAACCATTCCAAATTATATAGATTTCAAAACAGATTTGGTCCACAAAATAAACCATTCAAATTCAGTATATTTCAAACTTAAGTATTCAACAACTTCAAAACTAAGTTTGATAATTTCATATATATCAAATTCAATTTTCTATTATTTATTTTCGAACATTTACTTAATAAATCCATTATCATTTAAATAATCCCAAATTACAAATAACTAATATTTCCTTCAATTTGTTTATACTTGAAACATTCATTTAATTCACCTTAACCCCAAATCAAGTTGTAAAATCATACCTTAAATTTTCAAATTTAAAATTTTTTACATCAACTTATTTGGGTTAAATTCTTCAATAAATTCGATTTCAAATAAAATTTCCAAATTACCTTCCAACCTTAATTTATTTACATCACTATAACCTCTATATTAAAATATGATTTAAATACTTAACCATATTTTATTCTAATAAAATCAAACTCTATTATTAAACTTTTTTTTATTAAACAAATTTATACATAGCTTAAATTCAAGAATTCAACTATACATAAGAATAATATTTATATAATATCAAAAATCAATATTTATTAAACCGCATAATTCTTTCCAAAACCATAGAAACCATTTCTAAATATTTTTATATATAAACCATGGTGTATGTATATAATTTTCTACCTTATGGTCAAGTGATACGGATATTTATCATTTCAATCCGTAATTTAAAATAAAAATACGGTTATATATCATTTCAAACCGCAATACCGAATGAAATAAAAATACATAACAACTTGCAGTTTATAACAATATAAAATACAACATCCATTCATCCAATATCAATCATTTATCACAATCATCATCTAATTCAAACAATAACATCAATACAGAACATATAATAAATAAATGGTATTTATTGGCAGTTTATATTCAATAATAAATTAAATAATAATTTTATTCAATAAATTCAATTTAATTTAACCGAAATGATGATAAAATATGTCAAAAAGTCATAAATAAATTTCTAATCACATCAGAAATTAATTTAACACACATAAGAAATTTTAGAAGTTGTGAGTGGGTTAAACATTCACCTTTTGAATCCAATTTAAACCTAAAATTTGAACTATCTTAGAATTTGTCCAAACTAGCGCCAAAATGTCCAGAATTTCAATATGAACCAAGCGAAGAAAACCGCACGTGAATCGAACCTTGAATGCAAAAGTTATGCGATTCAAAACGATTGAAATCAAAATTAAAATAAATAATTTAAAAACAAATAAACCATACAACAGCAGCCACGTCATCTCCTTCATCTCAGAGCGACAACACGAATCTACCACCGAACCCAAAACACGCCCCAAAACTGACGCCTTTAACCAAGAATTTCGACCGCCTCCGGCCACCGTTCGACATGCCATAGCCACCAATTTTCACGTCTTCCCATCCTCCATCTAGCGCACGCCCTCCGGCCACCCAAGGTGTCGCGCGCCGCCACCTGCAAGCTAGGCTTTTCGAACCCTAGTTTGCCAATTCCAGGCACCACGACGAACAATACGCACTCCGGCCACCATCGAACAACTCCATGAGCCCAACTCTCCAATACCCAGGAAGCGATTTCTCGATTGATGCCCAAATCGAAAACGCCCAATTCAAACCTAGGGTTCGTCGTTTCGGAGCTTTGATGAGATTTCCGCTTATTAGAGCATCAATTCCAAAAATGAACACTTGACATAGATTCGTATTGTCGAGATATATGATATACAATTTTTTTGGATACTTTTGAGGAGTTTGAATTTTTGGCTTTGAATTTGATTTGAAATTGCCATTGAAATTTAGGGTTCTATCTGCCATTGAAAGAGGAGAAGCAAATAGAATTGTACGTACAGAAATGATGAATAAGACATAGGCTAGGGTTTATAACTAGGTATATATACGCAAAATTGAAATAGAATAGATGGACACGATTGATTTACCTGTTGAACGATTAAATCGCCCGAAAAGCCCTTTCTGACTCCGGAACGAAATTTGGTCAACCCATATATATATATATATATATATATAAATAAATAAATAGATGTTTTTAAATATTTTAAATGCAACGGAACAAGTTTCAAGTTCAAATTCCATCGTATAAAGAAGTTATGTAAAAATCAAGTTATTTCAAATTGATTTCACGGCTTTTCGAGTCCGTACGATCAAACGACAAGTCTGATCGCTACGAAACTGGAAATCCTATAAAAATTCACCGTAATGGATTTGATGAAACTGGTTTCGTCAAAATCTGAGTCAGTGGCCAAAATGGCTATTTTCCGGTTAATTAGGTAAATAAATAGTTAATTAATTAAATCACTTTCAAATTTAACCTTTAATAATTTACAACTTCTATCAATTTTGATTTCTTAACCATTCGCTAGTTTAAACAAATTTAGCTGTCGATTTAAAACTGATAAATTCATCAATTTTAGTGTTTAATTTCAATTTCACTGAATTCAGAAATTATAAATTAAATTTTCAATAATTCCATTAAATTTGACCTTTGACCCTATTATTTAATCTATCATTATCAAATGTATGAAGTTTTACATTGGTTCATGATTCATTACACAATATTCTCAATTTTCAACTTAATTTCCATTAACGTGATATTTAAATGTTAAATTCCATTTATTTTCAATTCATTCAATTATTAAATTTAAATTCCAATAAATTAATAAATCTTGGTTTTCTATTCATTTTATCCAACCAATTGTCACATTATGAATAATGTAAATGTTATTTCCCCTTATTAACTGAATTTACATTAACAAAATATTTAATTTAGATTCATTGCAATTCTTACCAAATTTAAATTAACAGGCTAAATAAATAGGTAATATAAAATATTTGTTACCATTTACTATCAATCAGGCTTATAAGTTATTTTTCCCAAACAATTGTTATAATTGTTTACATAACACAAATTTCATTCAACCATCATTAACAATATATTATTTCATTATTAAATTACATATTTTTATTTCTTACAATATTAAATAACAAAATTTAATTTAATTAATAATTTAAATTATCGAAAATTTATGGGTCGTTACATTCTCCTCCACTCAAAACTTTTCGTCTCCGAAAAGGAAAAAGAAGGGAGAAGAAGAATTAAGAATCAATATATCTTACTTAAAATATTAAATTTATAAATAAAAATAAATTTACAAAACTAATTAATTTTAAATAAAATATACCAATTTATAACCATTAAATCGTTTTATACTTAAATTAATAAAGTTTGGGAAACATTTTTCAAAATTTTCTAAGTCCATAATTTACGGAAAATTTCGACAGAGTCTCCTTTGTACGGAGAGGCTCGGGAGAAAATATAATATCAAATATAACAATATACCACATATATTTTCCAAAATAGTATATCCCAACACGGGAAAATTAATATAATATCGCCAAAACCGTATTCCGGGAACGTACCTATTTGTTGGGCAATTAACGCTTAAATTATGAAACCAAAAGCAGTAGTAATTGCTTCTATAACCTGCATTTCACTTATATAATAAAAAAAGAGTTAATAATTATATAAAATGAAATATTTAAAGTTGTTTCCATCAATGGCGAACAAATTAATATAAACAACTATCACTTGCAACAAAACATACAACCATCACATCAAATCAATATAACAACAATCAATTGCAACCAACAACACACCCATCAAATACAATTCAACCATCCAAGCAAGACAAACAATTGGTTTGTCCAGGTTAAGACACTTTAAATCACATAGTGTAACGACCCGTAAATTTAACCGGTTTTAATAACGTTACTAATTGAAATTTTGTGGGATTTTAAACGATAAAATTTTGAAATATAAATTTGATATTTGAAATGCGTCCAGTTAAACATAGCAACTGGTAAATTTTCGTCCAAAAATACGAAAGTTTATTTCGCGCGTAAAATTACTTCAATCTAATCGGTTAAAAAGCGTTGAAAATAAAACGTTTTCAAAACCAAAATATTTTTACATAGAAAAATTCTAAACCATCTTTTGAGCAAGTTGTCAGTTTGTCGTTTTTCCAAATTCGGACATTTTTGGCACCGTCGATCTTAATTTTGTGCGATTTTTATGCATTTTCTGTAGTAGAAAATTTCGAATTTTTATAATTCAATCGAACCACTGATATCTGTGTACCGTTTTGATTATCTCGTC
The DNA here is from genome assembly GCA_030765085.1 of Allium cepa. Lineage (NCBI taxonomy): Eukaryota > Viridiplantae > Streptophyta > Magnoliopsida > Asparagales > Amaryllidaceae > Allium > Allium cepa. Next base: position 842,913,461 of record CM060928.1, read on the forward strand.
GTGCTGATCTCTGTGGTATGTTCACTTCTGTGTTTTGGGGTATGGTACACCATGGAAAACAGTAAAACAATTTTCGTATCGGTGCAGCATTCAAACTTTTGGCTTCCCTTCCTTTTCATATTCCAACGTGTTAACCAATAGCCACTGCAATCAATATTTTAACTTTTGACTGTTATCATTCCTACCTATTCAATACTTACTGGTCCCAATATTTTTCGGTTCCCTTTTTTCTTCCTTTATCTTTTAAATTGCCAATAGTGTAATACCAATAGTAATATGTTTTTGTTAACTCCAAATCCAATGCTATGGCTGTCACTCTTCCCAATTTCAACTGTTGGCTCTCTGGTTCCCAACGTTAAAATTTATTTGCTGGTTCACATATTGTTTGGCCTCATGTTCTTTTAGAAAGAAAAAAAAAAATGGTTCCAGCACCCTCTCTCCTCTCGTTTTCTTTCCCCTGGCCCCTCTCCTTGCTTTCTTCTTTTTATTTCCCTTTCTTCTCCATACCAAGCCTCATCTTTTAAGTCTCTCCAAGCAATGGCCGAACCACACAAATCCGACCACCTTAACCACTTCACCGAACTCACCGCCTTCGCCATTAACCTGACCCCACTACGACCGCTATCCTTCCTGCGCTTCCTCCTTTTCTTCCCAGCTCCTCATACAACCCAGCTCCTTCCCCTCGGCTGAAGCCTACCCGCAGAGCCTTGAATCCATCGACCAATGCCTTGCTCCATCCTCCTCTTCTCAGCCGACAATCATCTTGCCGTTCCTGCCTGCACCTAGCCGGCCGAGTGTAGCACCTCTGTTGTACGTACGTGAATTTGTTTTATGTGTGAGTATATATGGGTTGGATGCTTAAACTGTTATATATATAAAGTTTATTTAAGTTAGAAACAAGTATTCATATCTGTCACTTAGTTTATTCTAAGTTGCATAGCAGTACGTATGTTTATGAAATGAATTGGAGTTGTTTATATTTTGTACAGTGGTTATTAAATGGGTTATATTATAATGGGTACAACATTTCACTAGATTGGTATTTCATACGCAAGCCTTAAATTATACTGTATATTTAATATAAAGTATATTGTATGCGCAACCTTTTATATATTCGATTTATATTTATTGATTTGTAACTTACATACATAGATATATTATTGCGTTTTAGCAGTTGCTGTGTCAATTTGCTCGGTTACATATATTTATAGTATTTATATAATATGTTTGATTTCAGAAATTCCTTACAGCATGGTATATAGCTATGCTATCTATGGTTACTTTTATATTTTAATATTCAAGGTGGATGTTTGTGGATGGTGTGTTCAGAAACTTGAGATTGTTTTAATGTATATGATATACATATATGTTTTAATATGCGGTCCAACTTAGTATATCTATATGTTATTTCATATATACATGTTGCTTGTATAATTTATTTATACTAAGTTGTATATTGTTTTCTAAGTTGTTTTATTTTTAGACCTGACACATATTAACAAGTTAAGATTAAATTAATTTATTTAAATCTTAAAGTTTGAGATATAAAATATAGGTTGTGTATTTGAATTTGTTTGCATGTTTATTTTTTTTTCTGAACAGCAGTTAGACTCCATGTTCACGATATCATATCTCACTCATGTTTTATCGGAATGGGTTGATTCTATTTTTAAAAAGGAGATTAAGTTACCTAGTTTATACATGTCAAATTCCAGCAAAATCCGACATCGTTTGATTAGTGGTCGAGGATCTGAAAGTTAGACCCAGGCAGATGTTCTTTTGTACTTTTAAATTATTTTACACTGCTGCAAACACGACCTGAGTTCATGTTTGACGCATCGTATCTTCTCCGTCTTATGTCGGAATCAAGTGATTCTTTGCAGTTTTGAAATACAAGTTATGATCTTTATTCATACCAAATTTCAGACCATTTCGATCTCGGTAGCACATAGAATTATATTGTTAAACTTTGACGTAGGACATGTTTTGTAATTGTTGCTATGTTGAATATTTTGATTGATATCGGCAATTCCTATTTAACAGTTTTGCTCGTCGATTCGTGCCAATCTTACTTTCCTCTGAGAATCATGCTTGAATTTGTAACTCCATTTCAGTGTCTGTATCAGTGTGCGTATCCGTGCCATCTCCTATTCTCTCTAGCCTCGAAAGGTGAGTAATCACTCACGATTAATATTCTTTTATTTATTAAATTTGATTCAATTGGAACGACAATTGAAATATACTGCTGTTATTTATTGCACTGTTATTTATGTATCAGTTCACCTTTGACATCTGACACCGTTATCTGTTATGTATGCAATAATAATTCAGTTTGGTTGATAATTGATTGATTGTTTGCTGTTAATATTGGATGTAAATTGTAATGTATAAAGTGATAAATATTATGCAATTGAATTTGACGTAGGATAGTTTAAAATGTGAATCGACATATGTGTTGAATTTGATTAATTAATTTGAATAATCTGACCCTTTTTAATTGTTAGGTTAATCGACATGTTGAATTTGATAAATTACACTTTGAACCTTGAACGTATATTGGATAAATTGTTGTAGAATTGAAATTGAACGACAAGTGAAAAAACCGTAATGTAGTAATCTTTAATCTACATGAAATGATAGTGTAGATTCTAGAAATAATTATATTAATTCGCACAAACAACAATGTGAATTAATACGATTATTTCGGGATTATTTGAATTGATTATTAGATTGTGTTTGATTGTTGTTATTGCTTGTTTATTGACTTTGACACCATCCCAGTTATCACACTGCAAGTTCCCTTTGTTATGTTTTGATTTTTTTGAATTGAAATTGGAATCGGGTTGAAATGATAAATACCCAAAATGAACTTGACTTAGGATAGAGAATTAAATAAACCCGATTGGTCAATAATTTGATTGAAAAAAATAAATATTTTATTTGAATAATAAGGTTTTGAAATAAAATTGGAACATAAATTTTGATGAAAGGAAAATGTTAATATTGGAATCTGAAACAAAATATTAATGTATTAACTAATGAAAGAACGTTGTTTGGAATGAATTATTTAACAATTAAATTTGGAATTATTCATTGAATTAAGTTTGAAATGATTTAATAATTGAGTTTGAATTTATAATTAAGTTGAAATTATTAAGTTTGAAATTAGTATGAATTAAGTTGAAATTAATTAATAATTGAATAAGATTTAAATTATTTGATAATTGAATAAAAATTGAATTCTTTGATAAGAGAAAATTTAACTTTTGAATAAGTGGATTTGAACTTCGTTAATAAATGAAATTTAGTTCTTTATTAATTGAGTTAGAAATTTGTAACGAAGTAAATAAATAAGTGAAAATTGAATTTCTTTAACAAGAAATAAAATGTGATTTATTGAAATGAATGGGATTTATTGAAATTAACGTAAGAATTTTAATTTAAAGAATTGATTTGACGAATTTATTTTATTTCAATTCGAAGTTTTGATATAATGAAGTTGAACTTAAGTAATTGATTTAATGAATTGGAAATTAAATGGAAACTGCTTGAATGATAAATAAACTTAACGAATATTGAATGAAATCGATTAATGAATTGAAATTGATTTTGAATGTTAAATTAAATTAATTTAAATGATTTCAGAATGAAACCTATATATACGAACTTGAATTAATATTTGAATTGTTTGAATAATATTGAAATTGAATTGTAAGACTTTGAAATGGAAATTTGGAAAGTTGAACGTAAATTTTGGAAATTGATTTAGAAAGACAAATGAAATGTTGGTTTACGTATTGAAATTGAAATCGAAATTGATTTGGTTTGAATTATATTAAACGACCAATCGGTGTAATAATTACGAAAGTTATTAAAGAAACCGGAATCGGTTATGGATATACTCTCTATCTAAACCGAAACCACTTTAATAACTATACGCGGAGTGATGATCCAGAATGAAGTGGTTGGAATGATGTACGTGATGACTGAAGAAAGAGAACGATAATGGATAGCCTTGACACTTGTGTCAAATTGGAAATGACTAAAATCAGGAGCCGTGCCGGGCCAAAAGGGGTTAGCCACCTCGAGCGAACACACTTCTTCGTAAACTACTCATTACTTGTTATTGATCGGTGCACCCTCGGAATTTCAGGAGTGTTGTTTCGCGGTGTTGCGATCGCTGCGGCGATGCGTTCTCACCAGTCCAGATCAGGCGAACGGTAGTTTCACTACCTTGGGTATTGCCTCATGTGCCTTGTCATACTTGTATCCCTATATACGCGACCACTACGAATTTGTTTTGTGTTATACCTATGGAGTACTCCCTGATATCCCACTAGTTTACGGTGGAGTTTACAGTGCTGTATAGACTATGACATTTATATAAAATGTGTTAAGGGGGATAATGGTAACGCCTTAACACTATTTTGATACTTTATGTTACTGATAGACATTATCTATTTAGCGTACACTACTACATAGTAGATAGTTTAACGGATCCTTAGAGGATGGTGATTCCAACATCCTTTGAGTTACTTGTATTTCGATTGCTATTTCACTTGAGTTGGATTTATTGATATGAGAATATTAATCCTGACTCGAGTGTTTTGTGTTTTGCTTTACGCTCGGGTCAGACTGAGAGTACCAGCTTTCGAGGCTCACCATTGGAGTTGGAGCTTTGCTTGAAGATCCAGCCATCTATTCTGTTTTCAGTATTCGATGATTCTAGTGATGTATTCTGATTTATATCTGATGTATCATATTACTCATTTGTTGTAAACTCTGATGTATCTTATATATTTACATAGTAGCTTCATGAACTACTATCTCTTTTATTTCCGCTGCATATTATTACTCTGTGTCTGTGATGCTGTGACTACTTATTTACTCTATATCTCAGTTTTGCCAAATTTAAATTAACAATTCGATATTTTGAATTATTCAAGTCCGACATGTGCGGATGCGAATAGTCCAAAATAGCGGGTCGTTATAGTTGGTATCAGAGCTTTTGGTAGCTCTAGGCAAAACTTAGCATACAGGGTAAATGTATTTACAGAATCACTCTCATTCGAGTTTCAATCTCTTCCTTTTAACTCAATTCCATTGAATTTTGGAACGTTCTTTGCGGTTTCAAAATTCATTCATATCCCTCACTATTTATCTTCTTTTGATTCTGGAGTACCCCATAACTCCACTTCGAATGATCTTTATAGTGAGTCGGCGGTCTCGCCAACCTTCGAATTATTTGTAAATGAGTGAAACTCCTTTACAATGTGCATTGATTTACCGGAGATTTCTGTATCCTCGGTTTACGGTGCTAACTATCTTCTGCTATACCTAAATTCGATTTTTGGAGATCAAATGTAGATTCGTCTCGAAATTCTGCATCGATCTTATTTTGAAGTAACGGTCGACCCAGTTAAGGGTGCCCGTGAATTAAATAAGCTTATCCATCTCCCGATTCTGTAAATTGATTTATCTTGTCTTCTGTTTCGAACTTATTATCGAATCAAATTTCTCTTTGATTTGATTTCCATCAAAATTTAAATCTCTATTCTTATTTTGAAATCCATCCTTATATCGTCGAGCAAGAAAATGTATTTGAGAATTAATATTAAAATATTATATAAATATATATTGTGTTGTTTGGGTTGTTGATGTTGATTTGGATTTTCGATCGATTTGTCTGATCAATGCTATCGATAGAATTTCCAAAACACTTGAACATAGCAAACTGACACAATATAAATTTCAAATTTGGTAAATAAAATAGTTTTGTATAATTATATGGCATATAAGCCTAAATTTTTCTGAAAATAAAATGTTAATGAATTTGTTGTCCGAAATGGTAATATTTAATTTTCATGTATTGTTTTATAAACTATTGACTATTTCATAATAAATAAATGAATTTGTAAACTTGGGTATAATTTGATTAAAATTTGAAGTAAATTTAAAATAGAATTATAAAATTTAATTTCCGGTGATTTCAAACTTTGATTTGTAAGTTTTTTTAAAGTGTATAGTATTTAAAATATTTCAAATAGAAATCATTTCAAGAAATTTTAAATGTTTAAAATCAGTGCTCTCCTATTTTGTCACTGGAAAATAATTTCGGTGATGGCGGCCGCATCATCGATATTCATTTTCGGGTTTCGAAGTGGAGAGACTATTCGTAGCCTTGCTACACTTTGAATAGAAAATTTTAAATAGATTTAAATTTCTAAATTATGGCTTGATTCATATATATTGGTATATGATTATTGATTTGATGTGATATATTAGATGTATATATATATTTATTTCAAAATTGTTTGAAGGTTGAAAAGGAAATTCTTAAAATTTATGTTAAGAATGATTTCAATTTTAAACGAAGCCAAAATTTGAATGAATATTGAAACTTAACAAATTGGATTAGAAAATTTACTTGTATAATACCCAATTACATTATAATACGACTTACCAAAACCATCCAAAAGTTGAATATGTAATTGAATAATTTACAATGCGAAATGATGTTAAAATAAATTTAAAATTTGAGTAGTTATAATAATTATAATATGCTTGATATATGTGATAGGATATATTAAGTGGAATTAATTTAATAATAATTTAAAATAAAGAAGAATTAAACTTGTCAAATAAAATATGATTATAATAAAAGACTATTCAAATTTATGATCTTCGGAATTGTTAATTTAAGATAATTGGATAATATACAATATAAATTGCCTTTATAAATAAAATTTTAGTGCGTATAATAAATGTTATTCACTTAAATTTAAAATATAAAATGCTTATAGAGATGAATAGAATAATAAGTTAAAAAAATAATAAGTGTGATTAATAAAATAAAACTTATGTTTTGAAGGTTAATAAATTAAATTAAATCAACATAAGGGAGTATCTTGAATTAACTGAGTATAAATTGAATTTCATTTGAAGAAACCTTTGTACTTAACGTTAAAAAAAAAAAATGTGTGAAATTAAATCAATTTAATGGAAACCCTGAATTTAAAGACCTATTGTGGAATATAAATTTATTTAAAAATTTATATGGTTTAAATAAATTATTATTATGTAATTCAAGTCTATTTTCTTTTGTTGTTTCTATTCTCCTACTTCCTTCCTTTTCGGGGACGAAAAGTTTTGAGTGGGGGAGAATGTAACGACCCGTAAATTTAACCGGTTTTAATAACGTTACTAATTGAAATTTTGTGGGATTTTAAACGATAAAATTTTGAAATATAAATTTGATATTTGAAATGCGTCCAGTTAAACATAGCAACTGGTAAATTTTCGTCCAAAAATACGAAAGTTTATTTCGCGCGTAAAATTACTTCAATCTAATCGGTTAAAAAGCGTTGAAAATAAAACGTTTTCAAAACCAAAATATTTTTACATAGAAAAATTCTAAACCATCTTTTGAGCAAGTTGTCAGTTTGTCGTTTTTCCAAATTCGGACATTTTTGGCACCGTCGATCTTAATTTTGTGCGATTTTTATGCATTTTCTGTAGTAGAAAATTTCGAATTTTTATAATTCAATCGAACCACTGATATCTGTGTACCGTTTTGATTATCTCGTCGTGCTGATCTCTGTGGTATGTTCACTTCTGTGTTTTGGGGTATGGTACACCATGGAAAACAGTAAAACAATTTTCGTATCGGTGCAGCATTCAAACTTTTGGTTTCCCTTCCTTTTCATATTCCAACGTGTTAACCAATAGCCACTGCAATCAATATTTTAACTTTTGACTGTTATCATTCCTACCTATTCAATACTTACTGGTCCCAATATTTTTCGGTTCCCTTTTTTCTTCCTTTATCTTTTAAATTGCCAATAGTGTAATACCAATAGTAATATGTTTTTGTTAACTCCAAATCCAATGCTATGGCTGTCACTCTTCCCAATTTCAACTGTTGGCTCTCTGGTTCCCAACGTTAAAATTTATTTGCTGGTTCACATATTGTTTGGCCTCATGTTCTTTTAGAAAGAAAAAAAAAATGGTTCCAGCACCCTCTCTCCTCTCGTTTTCTTTCCCCTGGCCCCTCTCCTTGCTTTCTTCTTTTTATTTCCCTTTCTTCTCCATACCAAGCCTCATCTTTTAAGTCTCTCCAAGCAATGGCCGAACCACACAAATCCGACCACCTTAACCACTTCACCGAACTCACCGCCTTCGCCATTAACCTGACCCCACTACGACCGCTATCCTTCCTGCGCTTCCTCCTTTTCTTCCCAGCTCCTCATACAACCCAGCTCCTTCCCCTCGGCTGAAGCCTACCCGCAGAGCCTTGAATCCATCGACCAATGCCTTGCTCCATCCTCCTCTTCTCAGCCGACAATCATCTTGCCGTTCCTGCCTGCACCTAGCCGGCCGAGTGTAGCACCTCTGTTGTACGTACGTGAATTTGTTTTATGTGTGAGTATATATGGGTTGGATGCTTAAACTGTTATATATATAAAGTTTATTTAAGTTAGAAACAAGTATTCATATCTGTCACTTAGTTTATTCTAAGTTGCATAGCAGTACGTATGTTTATGAAATGAATTGGAGTTGTTTATATTTTGTACAGTGGTTATTAAATGGGTTATATTATAATGGGTACAACATTTCACTAGATTGGTATTTCATACGCAAGCCTTAAATTATACTGTATATTTAATATAAAGTATATTGTATGCGCAACCTTTTATATATTCGATTTATATTTATTGATTTGTAACTTACATACATAGATATATTATTGCGTTTTAGCAGTTGCTGTGTCAATTTGCTCGGTTACATATATTTATAGTATTTATATAATATGTTTGATTTCAGAAATTCCTTACAGCATGGTATATAGCTATGCTATCTATGGTTACTTTTATATTTTAATATTCAAGGTGGATGTTTGTGGATGGTGTGTTCAGAAACTTGAGATTGTTTTAATGTATATGATATACATATATGTTTTAATATGCGGTCCAACTTAGTATATCTATATGTTATTTCATATATACATGTTGCTTGTATAATTTATTTATACTAAGTTGTATATTGTTTTCTAAGTTGTTTTATTTTTAGACCTGACACATATTAACAAGTTAAGATTAAATTAATTTATTTAAATCTTAAAGTTTGAGATATAAAATATAGGTTGTGTATTTGAATTTGTTTGCATGTTTATTTTTTTTTCTGAACAGCAGTTAGACTCCATGTTCACGATATCATATCTCACTCATGTTTTATCGGAATGGGTTGATTCTATTTTTAAAAAGGAGATTAAGTTACCTAGTTTATACATGTCAAATTCCAGCAAAATCCGACATCGTTTGATTAGTGGTCGAGGATCTGAAAGTTAGACCCAGGCAGATGTTCTTTTGTACTTTTAAATTATTTTACACTGCTGCAAACACGACCTGAGTTCATGTTTGACGCATCGTATCTTCTCCGTCTTATGTCGGAATCAAGTGATTCTTTGCAGTTTTGAAATACAAGTTATGATCTTTATTCATACCAAATTTCAGACCATTTCGATCTCGGTAGCACATAGAATTATATTGTTAAACTTTGACGTAGGACATGTTTTGTAATTGTTGCTATGTTGAATATTTTGATTGATATCGGCAATTCCTATTTAACAGTTTTGCTCGTCGATTCGTGCCAATCTTACTTTCCTCTGAGAATCATGCTTGAATTTGTAACTCCATTTCAGTGTCTGTATCAGTGTGCGTATCCGTGCCATCTCCTATTCTCTCTAGCCTCGAAAGGTGAGTAATCACTCACGATTAATATTCTTTTATTTATTAAATTTGATTCAATTGGAACGACAATTGAAATATACTGCTGTTATTTATTGCACTGTTATTTATGTATCAGTTCACCTTTGACATCTGACACCGTTATCTGTTATGTATGCAATAATAATTCAGTTTGGTTGATAATTGATTGATTGTTTGCTGTTAATATTGGATGTAAATTGTAATGTATAAAGTGATAAATATTATGCAATTGAATTTGACGTAGGATAGTTTAAAATGTGAATCGACATATGTGTTGAATTTGATTAATTAATTTGAATAATCTGACCCTTTTTAATTGTTAGGTTAATCGACATGTTGAATTTGATAAATTACACTTTGAACCTTGAACGTATATTGGATAAATTGTTGTAGAATTGAAATTGAACGACAAGTGAAAAAACCGTAATGTAGTAATCTTTAATCTACATGAAATGATAGTGTAGATTCTAGAAATAATTATATTAATTCGCACAAACAACAATGTGAATTAATACGATTATTTCGGGATTATTTGAATTGATTATTAGATTGTGTTTGATTGTTGTTATTGCTTGTTTATTGACTTTGACACCATCCCAGTTATCACACTGCAAGTTCCCTTTGTTATGTTTTGATTTTTTTGAATTGAAATTGGAATCGGGTTGAAATGATAAATACCCAAAATGAACTTGACTTAGGATAGAGAATTAAATAAACCCGATTGGTCAATAATTTGATTGAAAAAAATAAATATTTTATTTGAATAATAAGGTTTTGAAATAAAATTGGAACATAAATTTTGATGAAAGGAAAATGTTAATATTGGAATCTGAAACAAAATATTAATGTATTAACTAATGAAAGAACGTTGTTTGGAATGAATTATTTAACAATTAAATTTGGAATTATTCATTGAATTAAGTTTGAAATGATTTAATAATTGAGTTTGAATTTATAATTAAGTTGAAATTATTAAGTTTGAAATTAGTATGAATTAAGTTGAAATTAATTAATAATTGAATAAGATTTAAATTATTTGATAATTGAATAAAAATTGAATTCTTTGATAAGAGAAAATTTAACTTTTGAATAAGTGGATTTGAACTTCGTTAATAAATGAAATTTAGTTCTTTATTAATTGAGTTAGAAATTTGTAACGAAGTAAATAAATAAGTGAAAATTGAATTTCTTTAACAAGAAATAAAATGTGATTTATTGAAATGAATGGGATTTATTGAAATTAACGTAAGAATTTTAATTTAAAGAATTGATTTGACGAATTTATTTTATTTCAATTCGAAGTTTTGATATAATGAAGTTGAACTTAAGTAATTGATTTAATGAATTGGAAATTAAATGGAAACTGCTTGAATGATAAATAAACTTAACGAATATTGAATGAAATCGATTAATGAATTGAAATTGATTTTGAATGTTAAATTAAATTAATTTAAATGATTTCAGAATGAAACCTATATATACGAACTTGAATTAATATTTGAATTGTTTGAATAATATTGAAATTGAATTGTAAGACTTTGAAATGGAAATTTGGAAAGTTGAACGTAAATTTTGGAAATTGATTTAGAAAGACAAATGAAATGTTGGTTTACGTATTGAAATTGAAATCGAAATTGATTTGGTTTGAATTATATTAAACGACCAATCGGTGTAATAATTACGAAAGTTATTAAAGAAACCGGAATCGGTTATGGATATACTCTCTATCTAAACCGAAACCACTTTAATAACTATACGCGGAGTGATGATCCAGAATGAAGTGGTTGGAATGATGTACGTGATGACTGAAGAAAGAGAACGATAATGGATAGCCTTGACACTTGTGTCAAATTGGAAATGACTAAAATCAGGAGCCGTGCCGGGCCAAAAGGGGTTAGCCACCTCGAGCGAACACACTTCTTCGTAAACTACTCATTACTTGTTATTGATCGGTGCACCCTCGGAATTTCAGGAGTGTTGTTTCGCGGTGTTGCGATCGCTGCGGCGATGCGTTCTCACCAGTCCAGATCAGGCGAACGGTAGTTTCACTACCTTGGGTATTGCCTCATGTGCCTTGTCATACTTGTATCCCTATATACGCGACCACTACGAATTTGTTTTGTGTTATACCTATGGAGTACTCCCTGATATCCCACTAGTTTACGGTGGAGTTTACAGTGCTGTATAGACTATGACATTTATATAAAATGTGTTAAGGGGGATAATGGTAACGCCTTAACACTATTTTGATACTTTATGTTACTGATAGACATTATCTATTTAGCGTACACTACTACATAGTAGATAGTTTAACGGATCCTTAGAGGATGGTGATTCCAACATCCTTTGAGTTACTTGTATTTCGATTGCTATTTCACTTGAGTTGGATTTATTGATATGAGAATATTAATTCTGACTCGAGTGTTTTGTGTTTTGCTTTACGCTCGGGTCAGACTGAGAGTACCAGCTTTCGAGGCTCACCATTGGAGTTGGAGCTTTGCTTGAAGATCCAGCCATCTATTCTGTTTTCAGTATTCGATGATTCTAGTGATGTATTCTGATTTATATCTGATGTATCATATTACTCATTTGTTGTAAACTCTGATGTATCTTATATATTTACATAGTAGCTTCATGAACTACTATCTCTTTTATTTCCGCTGCATATTATTACTCTGTGTCTGTGATGCTGTGACTACTTATTTACTCTATATCTCAGTTTTGCCAAATTTAAATTAACAATTCGATATTTTGAATTATTCAAGTCCGACATGTGCGGATGCGAATAGTCCAAAATAGCGGGTCGTTATACATAGAATGACAAATAAATATGAAGTATTCCACTTACTTAACAGTCTTTGATATCTCCATAGATTATTCATACATCTAAGCAATTAAAAGTATCCTTTACCCAAACAACTCATAAACCAAAACAAACAACCAACAATCTCAGAGAATAGATCAAGTTCATTCTTATTAATTTCATTTCATACATTTGTTGTTTGATTTCCCTTTTATTTCATATAATGATTTATCTTTTTACTTTACATTTAACTTCTTGCAATTTTTATTTATTTTTATTTATTCATATCATGTAAATTTCTTTTTATTGTATTACCTTCATTTATTCGCTACTTAATTTCATTTATTCATTTATTTATAATACTTACCTTTCAATTATACTTAAGTTTATACCAACTGCAACATCCAATTCTTATTTATTAAAGAATTTCATTGAATACTTTCATTATTTCAAATTTTACTTGTAAAATTTCCTATTACATTTTCTTTCAACATTTTAACTTTTTATAGTTGGTAAGTCATATATATTTTAAAGAATGCAATTGAAAATCATATAAGTTTATCTTATTTCTTTTAAATTAATTTAATGTTCAATAATTATATCTTTTGTTTTGTAAATTACAATTTCAACTTTCATTTAATCCCATTTATAACTTAGCATTAAATCTCTTATTTTAATTAGAGGTTCCAATTATAAATTAGTTCCATTGCATTTTACTACAATGATTGAAACTATTGATTAGAAGAAAACTTAAGAACTAAATACCGGGTTTTATTCAAAAGACATTTTAAAATAATAGATAAATGTATATACTTGTAACTTATATATCCAATTAGATTTAAAACAATTTAAAATTTATATTTGTTTATCAAAATAAATCTGTAGTAAAAATACTACAGTGGCCTTCCCACTTTGAAACTCGAAAATGAATGTCGATGATGCGTGCACTCATCACCGAAATTATTTTCCAATGACAGAGAGAGAGTACATAACTTCAATCTTTCCAAAATTTCTTTGAAACAATTCTTTCAATTAATGTTGAAATAATTATGTCAGGCAATACTTCTAATAATATTATTATATTCCAAAATACTTTGAAAGAAATTTAAAAATCCTGGAACTTAAGTTCTAAAATTTTCAAATTTCAGTTATTTTAGTTTCTTCAAATCTTATTTCAAATCAATATTTATAAATTTCACTACCTAACAACCAATATATTACAACCAAATATATATCATTTATAAAAAATTTATTTTATATATGGAAAATATAATAGGCAAAATTATTTCATTCACCTATTCAAAACAAATATAGTGTCGGTCTGTCCTATTAAGTGTTTAGAAATCGCTATTGATGTCATAGCGTCCTATGCACCAACCATAATTTATAAATACAAAACCAAACAAATTAACGCAATATAAAAACCTTTTTATGACACTAACAAATACGCTCTCTCATATATATACACTCAATGACTCATCATAGGGTATTACCACCCTATTAATAAAGAGTCGGACCCCACAAAGCTAAGGTTTATCGCTAAACCAAAGCTCTGATACCAGATATAACATCTCGCATTTTTGTATGTTTTAAATCGATGATAAATCACACACGTTAGACTCAAACCATACAGAAGGGCGGATTGTTATTGGGGTGAATAAGGAAAAGCTGGGAAAGAAGAAAAACAAACAGAATGTTGCAGCAGAACGACAAAATATAATAATCAAATAACAGTTCATGAAGCTTTTTTACAAAAACATTTGATTATACTTATACAATACATATCAGAGTTACACATACCAAAAAATAATAACTATTAATGCAGCGGAACAATGTGATTGCAGTGGAATAATATAATAAGTAATAGTAATAAAATCTTCGTCTTCGTCCTCCAGAATAAAGTCTTCAAATCCTGAAATGCTCAGGCTGACCCGAGCGAATAGAAAAGACAAAACACTCGAGTCAGAACTAAAAGATCTTATATGAGTTAAATCAATGATAAAATATGAGTGGAACAACGTCTGAGATGTTTACGGGATTTGACATCTCCTATCCAATGTCCAACATGAGTGCAGTAACTTAAGAGATGCTCGGGATTCACATCTCCTAAGGATCCGTTAAACTATTTACTATGTAGTAATATTTCGCTATTATAATAATGTCTAAGGGGTTACCTATATTGCCCTTAACATGTAATAGTGTCAGTAGTCTATACAGTACCTGCGTATCTCCTGATTGGGAGACCACGGGAAGATACTCCATAGGTACGACACAAATCAAACTCGTAGTAAAGCCCACTAGGGTAGGTGACACGGCACACAAGGTAATGCCAGGGTAGATATATCAATTACGCACACGGGCTGGTGGTGATGCATAGAGCGCAACTACCGTCCACCTCGAGCCACACCCCCAAAAATCAAAGGGCCCAATCAATCACAGAGTAATAGAATGGTATCGAAGGAGTGTGTCCGATAAGAGGGGCTACCTCACTGGCCCAAGGACGCTCCTGTTTTAGCCACCTTAAGCCAGCTCACGGGAGTCGGGTCCATGTTCATACCTCAAAGGAACGCCGCCACCATCCTACGTCATTCTGGAATCTCCACCGCGTACACGGTTGTTAAATTGGTTTTCGGAGTTGGCAGAGTGTATGACAACTTCTGATCCTGGTCTCTTTAACAACCAAATGTTATTATAACACCATGGTCATTTCAAAATAATTTATACTTTAAACCAAAATATCATTGCCATTTCAAAACCATATAAATATGAAATCAATTCCATTTCAAACTAAATAAATACGATATCATTTTATTTTAAAAAATCTCCTTTGCAAAATCTTAGGACTTTCAAAGTTATACACTTCGAAACCCAACATTTGAAATTATAACACTTTCAAGTCATAGTACTTTGAAACCCGTAACCTTGATACATAACTTCCACCACTTAAATGGTTTAAATAATAAATATTATATATAATAAATAGCTTCTTCCATTTCCCAACTCTATTCCAAAACAACTCGAATCCCAAAAAATTTAGATTTAACCAAATCTCAAATCATAAATTCTCATTTCAATTCAGTTTTCAAACAAACCATTCCAAATTATATTGATTTCAAAGCAGATTTGGTCCACAAAATAAACCATTCAAATTCAGTATATTTAAACTTAAGTATTCAACAATTTCAAAACTAAGTTTGATAATCTCATATATATCAAATTCAATTTTTTATTATTTAGTTTTGAACATTTACTTAATAAATCCATTATCATTTAAATAATCCCAAATTACAAATAACTAATATTTCCTTCAATTTGTTTATGCTTGAAATATTCATTTAATTCACCTTAACCCAAAATCGTTGTAAAATCATACCTTAAATTATCAAATTAAATAATTTTTACATCAACTTATTTGAGTTAAATTCTTTAATAAATTCGATTTCAAATAAAATTTCCAAATTACCTTCCAACCTTAATTTATTTAAATCATTACAACCTTTATATTAAAATATGATTTAAATACTTAACCATATTTTATTCTAATAAAATCAAACTCTATTATTAAACTTATTTTTATTACACAAATTTATACATAGCTTAAATTCAAGAATTTAACTATATATAAGAATAATATTTATATAATATCAAAAATCAATATTTATTAAACCGTATATTTCTTTCCAAAGCCATAGAAATCATTTCAAAGTATTTATATACATATAAACCACGGTGTCTGTATATAATTTTCTACCCTATGGTCAAGTGATATGGATATTTATCATTTCAATCCGTAATTTAAAATAAAAATACAGTTACATATCATTTCAAACCGCAATCCCGAATGAAATAAAAATACATAACAACTTGCAGTTTATAACAATATAAAATACAACACCCATTCGTCCAATATCAATCATCAACCATTTATCACAATCATCATCCAATTCAAACAATAACATCAATATAGAACATATAATAAATAACCGGTATTTACTGGCAGTTTATATTCAATAATAAATTAAATAATAATTTTATTCAATAAATTCTATCTAATTTAACTGGAATGATGGTAAAATATGTCAAACAGTCATAAATAAATTTCTAATCACATCAGAAATTAATTCAACACACATAAGAAATTTTAGAAGTGTGAGTGGGTTAAAACACTCACCTTTTGAATTTAAATCCAATTTAAACTTAAAATTCGTACAGTCTTAGACCAAACCTATGCCAAATTATCCCAAATTTCAATACGAACCTAGCGGAGAAAACCGCGCGTGAATCGGACCTTGTATGTAAAAGTTATGCGATTCAGAACGATTGAAATCAAAATCAAAATAAATTTAAAAACAAACGAATCATACAACAGAAGCCACATCATTTCCTTCATCCCAGAGCTACAGCACAAATCTACCACCGAACCCAAAACATGCCCAAAACCGGTGCTTTTGACCAAGAATTTCGACCGTCTCCGACCACTGTTCGACATGCCACAACCACTAATTTTCACGTCTTCCCATCCTCCATCTAGCGCACTCCCTCCGGCCACCCTAGGTGTCGCGCGCCGCCACCTGCAAGCTAGGGTTTTTGAACACTAGTTAGCCAGTTCCAGGTGACACGGTGAATAATACGACCTTCGGCCATGATCGAACAACTCCACGAGCCCAACTCTCCAATACCCAGAAAGCGATTTCCCGATTGATGCCCAAATCAAAAACGCCCAATTCAAACCTAGGGTTCGCAAATTCGGAGCTTTGACCGAGATTTGCCGCTGATTAGAGCATCAATTCTGCAAAGAACACTTGACGTAGATTCATATCGTCGAGATATATGATATATAATTTTTCCGGATTTTTTTGAGAAGTTTGAATTTTTGGCTTTGAATTTGATTTGAAATTGCAATTGAAATTTAGGGTTCTGTCTGCCATTGAAGGAGGAGAAGCAAATAGAATTGTACGTATAGAAATGAGGAATAAGAAGTATGCTAGGGTTTATAACAAGGTATATATATGCAAAGTTGAAATAGAATAGATGAACACGATTGATTTACCCATTGAACGATAAAATGGCCCAAAAAACCCATTCTGACTCCGGAACGAAATTTGATCAACCTATATATCAAAATAGATGTTTTTAAATATTTTAAATACAATGGAATAGGTTTCAAATCCAAATTCCACCATATGAAGAAGTTATGCAAAAATCAAGTTATTTCAAATTGATTTCAAGGTGTTTCGAGTCCGTACGATCAAACTACAAGTCCGATCGCTACGAAACTGGAAATCCTACAATAATTCACCATTGTGGACTCGACGAAACTGGTTTTATAGAAATCCGAGTCAGTGGCCAGAATGGCTATTTTTCTGTTAATTAGATAAATAAATAATTAATTAATTAAATCACTTTCAAATTTAACCTTTAATAATTTACAACTCCTATCAATTTTGATTTCTTAACCATTCGCAAAATAATTTAAACAAATTTAGCTGTCGATTTAAAATTGATAAATTCATCAATTTCAGTGTTTAATTTCAATTTCACTAAATTCAAAAATTATAAATTAATTTTTCAATAATTCCATTAAATTTGACCTTTCACCCTATTATTTAATCTATCATTATCAAATGGATGAAATTTACATTGGTTCGTGATTTATTACATAATATTCTCAATTTTCCACTTAATTTCCATTAATGTAATATTTAAATATTAAATTCCATTTATTTGCAATTAATTCAATTATTAAATTTAAATTCCAATAATAAATCTTGATTTTCTATTCCTTTTATTCAACCAATTGTCATATTATGAGTAAAGTAAATTTTATTTCCCCTTATTAATTAAATTTACATTAACAAAATATTTAATTTAGATTTATTGCAATTCTTACCAAATCTAAATTAACTGGCTAAATAAATAGGTAACATAAAATATTTATTACCATTTGCTTTCAATCACGCTTATAAGTTATTATTCCCAAACAATTGTTACAATTGTTTACATAACACAAATTTCATTCAATCATCATTAACAATATATTATTTCATTATTAAATTACAAATTTTTATTTCTTTCAATGTTAAATAACAAAATTAAATTAAATTAATAATTTAAATTATCGAAAATTTAAGGGTTGTTACACATGGATCGCAAGCGATCCATAGATTTAGCTTGCATGCGAGCCAATCATTTGGCTCCTTTTTACCTTCTTCACCTTGCTTAGGTCATCCATGATCAAGTATGGATCGCTGGCGATCCATGGTGTATGGATTGCTGGTGATCCATGTTGTATGGATCACTGGTGATCCATGTTCTATAAATCGCTTGCGATCCACACATTTCGCAAATTTTGCACTTTGTCCTCTAAGCCTTCTTTGCTCTTGCATGCCATAGAGACCCAATTATGTTGCATGGATCGCTTGCGATCCATGCACTCAAATTATTTTTGGAATTTGATGTCTGGAATGCTTTCATTGCCTTGTATCAACGTTGTTTGTGTAGTCTCATTGCGTGTTGCTCTGTTTTGATGACGATTTACTTTATGGTCGTATTTAGCTGCTAGATGGAATGGAAAAATGCTTGTCTCTTGGTTTAGTCAAACTCAGTCGTTGCTTTTGCTCCTTTTGGTTGAGTTCTGAGCCTTCTGACTCCATCAAGTCATTTCTTTTTTTCTTGGATCATAATGGGTTAAAAACTTAGATAACATTAGGGTCTATTATTATATAATAGCAATCCTATTAAATGTGATTAACAAGAAATTGTCAAGTGATATAACAAGCAATTCAACATGCAATATTATCAAGTTAATAACTTGATTCGAAGTGAGATTAACTAACTTTTCTTTAACCCAAACAAACCCACTATCGCTTCCTACTTCCACCAGGACTCACGTTCATCCACCTCCTTCCTTTACTTACGACTAAGCCATCATTCCCCCCTCCCCTCACATTAGCTCATGGCCAAAGGGAAGAAATGCCCTAATTCCATCATTTACTCACTTCTTAGATGTTAAATCACGTTCTAATGAAACATCCCGCCTTTCTGTATGCTTTAAATCGATGATAAACCATACACGTCAGACTTAAACCATACAGAAGGACGGATTGTTCTGGGGTAACTATGAAAAAGCAGAGAAAGAAAAAAAAAACAATATAGAATCTTGCAGCGGAACGATAAAATATAATAGTCAAATAAACAGTTCATGAAGTTGTTTTACCAAAAACATTTGATTATACTTACACAATGTATATCAGAGTTACACATACCAGTGAATATTGATAATGCAGCGGAACGGTATGAATGAAGTGGAATAATATAATAAATAATAATACTACAATCTTCATCCTCCAGAAGTAAGGTCTTCAAACCCTGGAATGCTCAGGCTGACCCGAGCGAATTGAAAAGATAAAACACTCGAGTCAGAACTAAAAGATCTTATGTAAGTTAAATAAACGGTAAAATATGAGTGGAACGGCGTCAGAGATGTTTACAGGATTGGACATCTCCTATCTAGTGTCAAACGTGAGTGTAGTAACTTAAGAGATGCTTAGGATTCACATCTCCTAAGGATCCGTTAAACTATTTACGATGTAGTAATATTTCGCTATTATAATAATGTCTATAGTAAAATAAACTTACTTTTAAAAAGCGTTAAGGGGTTACACATATAGCCCTTACCACGTAATACTCCTAGTAGTCCATCTATTATCATGGTTCCCCCTGATCGGGAAGCCACCAGAGGATACCACATGGGCTACGGGAGAAAACCAAACTTGTACAAGGCTCGCTAGGGTAGGTGACACGACACACAAGGCAATGCCAGGGTAGATATACCAATTACTATCCAGACGGGTGGTGACGCATAACGTGCAGCTACCGCCCACCTCGAGCGACACCCCCAAAATCAAAAATCAAAAGTGGCCGCCAAATGAATCTCCAAGTCAAAATATAATATTCAAGGAGTGTGTCCGATAAGAGGAGCTACCTCACTGGCCCAGAATCGCTCCTGTTTTAGCCACCTTATGCCAACTCACGGGAGTCGGGTTCACATATATACTTCAAAGGTACGCTGCCACCATCCTACTTCATTGTGGAATCTCCACTGTGTATATGGTCGTTAAAGTGGTTTTTGGAGTTGGCAGAGAGTATGACAACTTCCGATCTCGGTTTCTTTGACAACTAAACGTTATTATAACACCGCGGTCTTTTCAAAATAGTTTATACTTCAAAACTAGAATATAATATCCATTCAAAACCATATAAATACGATATAATTTTCACTTCAAAAACTAAATCAATATGATATCATTTTATTAAAACCCAAATCAATATAATATCATTTTTATTTCAAATGTATCCCATTTTCAAAATCATAGCACTTTCAAATTTATACATTTCGAAACCAAACATTTGAAATTATAACACTTTTAAAACAAAATACTTTGAAATTCATAACTTCGAAACATTTCAATTTCGATGAAACATTTTAATTTTGATATATTTTAAGGCTTTAAATATTACAAAATTTCAAAATTAAATTTGATAATTTGGATTCAACAACTAACTTTTCTATTATTTAGTTTGAAATATTTTTACATAATAGATCCCTTATCATTTAAATAAAACTCAAATTACAAATAACTAAATATTTCCTTCAATCCACTTATACTTGAAATAATCATTTAATTCGCCTTGACCCCAAAATCAAGTTATAATAATTATACCTTTAAATTTCCAATTTAATAAATTTCACATCAATCTTTTTGATTATAATTCTTAAATAAATTTAACTTCAAATAAATCTCCGATTTATCTCCCAACCTTAATTTATTTAAATCATTATACACTCTATATTAGAATAAAATTTAAATACTTACACACATTTATTCTAATAAAAATCAAACTCTATTATTAGATTTAATTTTTTTATTTAACAAACTTATACATAGCTTAAATTCAAGCATTTAACTATATATAAAAATAATATTAAAATAATATCAAAAATCAGTATTCATTAAATCATATTTTTCTTTCCAAAACCATAGAAATCATTTTCAAAATATTTTAGATATAGACCACGGTGTCTGTATATAATTTTCTACCCTATGGTCAAGTGATACGATATTTATCATTTTGGTCTGTAATTTAAAATAAAAATACGGTTATATATCATTTCAAACCGCGATCCCGAATGAAATAAAAATGCATAACAACTTGCAGTTTATAACAATATAAAATGCAACATCCATTCACCCAATATCAATCATCAACCTTTTATAACAATCATCATCTAATTCAGACAATCACATCGATATAGCACAGATAATAAATAACAGGTATTTATCTGGCAGTTTATATTTAATAATAAATTAAATAACAATTTAATTCAATAAATTCAATTTAACTGGAATGATGATAAAAATATACCAAACAACCATAAATAAATTTCTGATCACATCAGAAATTGATTTAACACACAAAAGAAATTTTAGAAGTTGTGCGTGGGTTAAAATACCCACCTTTTGAATTTAAATCCAATTTAAACCTAAAATTTGAACAGTCTCAGAATCCATCCAAATAAGTGCCACAATTTCCGGAATTTTGATAGGATCGCAGCGGAGAGAACCGCGCATGAAATGGACCTCATATGTGAGAGTTATGCGAATTAGAAGATATAGATTTCAAATTTAATTAAATAAAACAAAACAAAACAAAACCAACATTACCTCAGAAGCCATGTCACTCATATGCGTGAAATCCCCAGCGCATGTCTTTCAGAACACGCAACACCTGCTGCTACACTACTGTTGACCGTGAAAACGCCACCACCCACGATCTTACGTCCCGCCTAGACCCATGCCTCCACGCGCCGCACATCGCGGCCATCACGTATCGACCACATATCACCGATCGAACGCCGGGACTCAGCCCAACGCCGCCACTTATCACCAACCGTCAATTCGCGAAATGAAGCATACCGATGAACTCCACTCGGTGATCTCGACAAAATTCACAAATCAATTTGGCGATCGGTTGCAGTCGATCGCGATGAAAAGAACGGTGGAGAATTAATTCATGATTTCTGGACAGACAGAGATCCGAATCGAAAAACAGACATCATATTCAACTTGCGCTCGTCGAGAGCTTTCCGACGATATAAAATATAATATAGTTTGAAGAGTTTGAATTTTTGGCTTTGAATTTTATATTGAAATTGAAATTGGAGTTTTGATTTTGACTGCCTTGGAATGAGGAGGAGCTATAGGAATTGTATGTACAGAATAATGATATAAGAAATAGCCTAGGGTTTATGACCGGATATATATAGGCAGATTGGGGATAGGAACAAATAGATCAAATCGGTTTGAAACTTGAACGATACATGGCCCGTAAAGCCCGTTTCGACTCCGGAACAAAAATGGGTCAACCCATATATCGAAATAAATGTTTTTAAATATTTTAAACGCAATGGAACAGGTTTCAAGTCCGAATTCCATCGTATGAAGAGGTTATGCTAAAATCA
The DNA here is from genome assembly GCA_030765085.1 of Allium cepa. Lineage (NCBI taxonomy): Eukaryota > Viridiplantae > Streptophyta > Magnoliopsida > Asparagales > Amaryllidaceae > Allium > Allium cepa. The sequence continues at coordinate 842,936,553 of CM060928.1, forward strand.
AGTTATTTCAAATTGATTTCAATTTCATCGATTCCTAGGCGTTTCGAGCCTGTACGATCAAACGACAAGTCCGATAGCTAAAAAACTTGAAATCCTACAATAATTCACCGTTATGGATCCGATGAAATTGGTTTCATCGAAATCCGAGTCAGTGGCGAAAATGGCTATTTTTACATTAATTAATAAATTAATAATTAATTAATTAAATCAAATTTCCATTTCAATTCTATAATTGACAATTTTTATCATTTTTAAATTTCTTAACCATTTACACTAGTTTAAACAAATTTAACTGTCGATTTAAAATTTATTAATTCCTCAATTTCAGTTTTTAATTTCAATTGTCATTAAATTCAAAAATTATAAATTTAATTTCCAATAATTCTATTTAATTTACTTTTCATTCTATTATTCAATTCATTATTATCAAACGGATGAAATTAACATTGGATTCATAATCTATTACATTAATATTCTCACATTCCATCTTAATTTCAATAAACGTAATATTTAGATATTTAATTTCATTAATTTGCAGTTAAATCCAATTATTAAATTTAAATTCCAATAAATGAATAAATCTTGAATTTCCATTCTTTTTATTCAACCTATTATTATATTATAAATAGAATTAACATTATTTCCAATTATTTCTTTAATTTATACTAACATTGATTTTATTCAATTACTTTTTGTTATTACAAATTTCTTTTATTTATACCACTTACACTTATTTACTTACTTTTAAATTTTTACTCAAGTGAAACAATTTATACCATTTCATTTTTATTGTGATTTCACTTCAATTGTCGATAATTAGTTTTTAACAACCATTGCTACAATTCATTTTTAAATTTACTTCAATATGAATTATAAAATTTGTATTTCTTTCTAAATTTAATTACAAAAATCTTATTAATTAACCAATTTAGTTATTGAATTTCACGGGTCGTTACACTCTCCCCTACTCAAAACTTTTCTTCCCCGAAATGGAAGAAGAATGGAAAAGAAGAATTAAGAATCAATATATCTTACTTAAAATATTAAATTTATAAACAAATAACTTTACAAAATAAATTAATTTAAATAAAATATACCAAATTATAACCATTATATCTTTTTATACTAAAATTAATAAAGTTTGGAAAACATTTTCAAAAATTTCTAAGTCCAAAATTTACGAAAAATTTCGGCAGAGTCTCCTTTGTGCGAAGAGGCTCGGGAGAAAATATAATATCAAATATAACAATATACAACATATATTTTTCCAAATAATATATATCCCAACACGGGAAAAATAATATAATAATGCTATAAAACCGTAACCCGAAAACGTACCTATTTGTCGGGCAATTAACGTTTAATTATGAAACCAAAAGCAGTAGCAATTGCTTCCATAACATGTATTCCACTTACATAATCCAAAAAGAGTTAATAATTATATAAAATGAAATGTTTAAAGTTGTTTCCACTACAAACAAACAATTCAATATAAACAACAATCACTTGCAACAAGGCATATAGTCATCACATAAAATCAACACAAATCAATCATCCATTCATATCAAACAAAACAAATAGTTGTTCGGGTTCAAAAACTTTAAATTGTAAATATTTGAGACTTAAACTACTAAGTGCACCATTTACTCAACAGTCTTAGATGAAACTAAATAGATTATTCACTCATCCAAACAATTGTAAAGTATCCTTGCCCAAACAACCATAAACTACCCAAACAACAATTTCAAGCAATAGTTCAATTTAATTTTTCAATTTCATTTCTTAACCTTTGTTGTTTGATTTCCTTTTCATTCATATAGTGGTTTATCTTTTATTTTACATTATTTCTTACAAATTTTCATTTATTACTTATAACTATTTGTTTTCATTTATTTAGTATTCATGTTTAATTCAATTTCTTTGCATATACTTAAGTTAATAATCTTATACTTACAATACTTACTTCCTATTACCTTGATTACAGTAACATTTCAATTATAACTTAAGTTCACAACAATTACAACATCAAATTCTTATTTATAAAGGAATTTCATTACATACTTTCATTACCTCAAGTTTATTACTTGTATAATATCCATTACATTTTCTTATTAAACATTAGAACTTTTAATATTTGGTAAGTTACATATATGCTTTTAAGGATGCAATTGAAAATCATACAAGCATATCCCATTTCTTTTGGTTAATTCAATGTTCAATAAATTTGTCATTTGTCTTATAAGTTACAATTTCAATTTGCTTGTAATTTCATTCATAATCTAGCATTAAATCTCTTATTTCATTTGGAGGTTCCCATTTATTAGTTAAATTTCATTTCACTAAAGCAATTGAAGCCATTAATTAATGGAAATTTAAGAGTTTAAATACCGGGTAAAATTTCAAATCATTTTAAAATAATAGATAGATGTATATACTGACAATTTATATATCCAATTATATTTAAAACAATTTAAGATTTATTTTTGTTTATCAAAATAAATTTGCAGTGAAATTACTACAACGGCCTTCCCACTTAGAAACTCGAAAATGAATGTCGATGATATGTACACTCATCACCGAAATTATTTTTCAGCGATGAAGAGGGGAGTACAGAACTTATTTCTCCCAAAATTTCTTTAAAACAATTCTTTCAAATCTTATTGGAATAGTTGTATTAAAAAATACTTCTAAATAATATTCTTATAATATTTCAAAATCATTCAAAAGAAATTTTTCCAAAAGTCCCGGAACTGAAGTTCTAAGTTTTCGATCTTTCGTTCATTTATTTCAATCTTATTTTCAACTAATATCTAAAAATTTCACTTCCTAACAACTAATATATTACGACCAAATATAACCTTTATAAAATTTATTACTTTATATATAGAAAATATAATAGGCAAAATTATTTCATTCACCTATCTTCAAAACAAATATTGTGTCGGCCTATTCTATTAGGTGTTTAGAAACCCTTATTGATGTCATAGCGTCCTATGCACCAACCAGAATTTATAAATACAAAACGGAACAAATTAACACAATATTAAAACCTTTTTACAACACCAATAAGTACGCTCTCTCAGATATATATTTACACTCAGCGACTAATCATAGGGTATTACTATCTTATTAATAAAGAGTCAGACCCCACAAAGCTAAGATTTATCGCTAAACCAATACTCTGATACCAGATGTAACATCCCACCCTTTTGTATGCTTTAAATCGACGATAAACCACACACATCAGACTTAAACCATACAGAAGGGCTGATTGCTCTGGGGTAAATAAGTAAAAGCAGAGAAAGAAAAGAAAAAAAAATTGAATCTTGCAGCGGAATGATAAAATATAATAATCAAATAAACAGTTCATGAAGCTGTTTTACCAAAAACATTTGATTATACTTATACAATGTATATCAGAGTTACACATACCAGAGAATATTAATAATGCAGCGGAACAATATGAATGCAGTGGAATAATATAATAAATAATAATACTACAATCTTCGTCTTCGTCCTCCAGAAGTAAGGTCTTCAAATCCTAAAATGCTCAGGCTGACCCGAGCGAATTGAAAAGATAAAACACTCGAGTCATAACTAAAAGATCTTATGTAAGTTAAATCAACGGTAAGTATGAGTGGAAGGGCATCAGAGATGTTTATAGGATTTGACATCCCCTATCCAGTGTCAAACGTGAGTGCGGTAACTTAGGAGATGCCTGTGATTCACATCCCCTAAGGATCTGTTACTATTTACTATGTAGTAATATTTCGCTATTATAATAATGTCTAGAGTAAAATAAACTTACTTTTAAATAGCATTAAGGGGTTACCCATATAGCCCTTACCACGTAATAGTCCTAATAGTCCATCCATTAACGTGGTTCCTCCTGATTGGGAAGCCACCAGAGGATACCACATAGGCTACGGAAGAAAACCAAACTCGTACAAGGCTCGCTAGGATAGGTGACACCGCACACAAGGCAACGCCAGGGTAGATATACCAATTACTGTCCGGACTGGTGGTGACGCATAGCACGCAGCTACCGCCCACCTAGCCACACCCCCAAAATCAAAAATCGAAAGCGGCAGCCAAATGAATCTCCAAGTCAGAATATAATATCGAAGGAGTGTGTCCGATAAGAGGAGCTACCTCACTGGCCCGTACTCGCTTCTGTTTTAGCCACCTTATGTCAACTCACGGGAATCAGGTCCACGATATACCTCAAAGGAATGTCGCCGTCATTCTACTTCATTCTGGATTCTCCACCGCGTACACGGTTGTTAAAGTGGTTTTCGGAGTTGGCAGAGAGTATGAAAACTTCTGATCCCGGTCTCTTTAACAACCAAACGTTATTATAACACCGCGGTCTTTTCAAAATAGTTTATAATTCAAAACCAGAATATAATATCCATTCAGAACCATATAAATACGATATAATTTCCACTTCAAAAACCAAATCAATATGATATCATTTTTATTAAAACCCAAATCAATATTATATCATTTTTATTTCAAATATATCCCTTTTCCAAAATCATAGCACTTTCAAATTTATATACTTCGAAACCAAACATTTGAAATTATAACACTTTTAAAACATAATACTTTGAAATTCATAACTACAAAACATTTCAATTTCGATAAAACATTTCAATTTTGATATATTTCAAGGCTTTAAATATTACAAATTTTCAAAACTAAATTTGACAACAATTAAATTTTCTATTATTTAGTTTGAAATATTTTTACATAATAAATGCCTTATCATTTAAATAAAACTCAAATTACAAATAACTAAATATTTCCTTCAATTCATTTATACTTGAAATAATCATTTAATTCACCTTGATCCCAAAATCAGGTTATAATAATTATACCTTTAAATTTCCAATTTAATAAATTTCACATCCACCTTTTTGAGTTTAATTCTTAAATAAATTTAATTTCAAATAAATCTCCGATTTATTTTCCAACCTTAATTTATTTAAATCATTATACACTCTATATTAAAATAAAATTTAAATACTTACTCACATTTATTTTAATAAAATCCAAACTCTATTATTAGATTTAATTTTTTATTTAACAAACTTATACATAGCTTAAATTCAAGCATTTAACTATATATAAAAATAATATTAAAATAATACCAAAAATTAGGATTCATTAATCATATTTTTATTTCCAAAACCATAGAAATCATTTTCAAAATATTTTAGATATAGACCACGGTGTCTCTATATAATTTTCTACCCTATGGTCAAGTGATACGATATTTATCATTTCAGTCCGTAATTTAAAATAAAAATACGGTTATATATCATTTCAAACCGCAAACCCGAATGACATAAAAATGCATAACAACTTGTAGTTTATAACAATATAAAATACAACATCCATTCATCCAATATCAATCATCAACCATTTATCGCAATCATCATCCAATTCAAACAATAACATCAATATAGAACAGATAATAAATAACAGGTATTTACTGGCAGTTTATATTCAGTAATAAATTAAATAACAATTTAATTCAATAAATTCAATTTAACTGGAATGATGATAAAAATATACCAAACAGCCATAAATAAATTTCTAATCACATCAGAAATTGATTTAGCACACATAAGAAATTTTAGAAGTTGTGAGTGAGTTAAAACACTCACCTTTTGAATTTAAATTGAATTTAAATCTAATTTAAACCCAAAATTAACGGTTTTGGAATCTATCCAAACCTACACCAAAATGTCCAGAATTTCGATAGAACCGTAGTGGAGAAAACCGCACGTGAAAGGGATCTCGTATGTGAGAGTTATGCGAATTAGAAGATATAGATTTCAAATTTGATTAAATAAAATAAAGTAAAGCAGAACCAACATTACCTCAGAAGCCATTTCACTCGTACGCGTGAAATCCCCAGCGCACGTCTTCCAGAATCAAGCAACACCCGGTGCTACACTACCATTTACCGCGAAAACGCCACCACCCACGATCGTACGTCCCGCCTAGACCCATGCCTCCACGTGCCGCACGTCGCGGCCATCACGTCTCGACCATAAATCACCGATCGATCGCCATGACTCAGCCCAGCACCACCACTTTATCAAGCCCTAATCGAATTTTTTTGCTGCATCCAATCGTCAATTTGCGAAACGAAGCATACCGATGAACTCCACTCGGTGATCTCGACAACACCCACAAATCAATTTGGCGATCGGTTGCAGTCGATCACGATGAAAAGAACGGTCGAGAATTAATTCGTGGTTTCTGGACAGACAGAGATCCGAATCGAAAAATAGACAACATATTCAACTTGCGCTCGTCGAGAGCTTTTCGACGATATAAAATATGATATAGTTTGAAGAGTTTAGATTTTTGGCTTTGAATTTTATATTGAAATTGGAGTTTTGGTTTTGACTGCCTTGTAATGAGGGTACAAAATAATGATATAAGAAATAGGCTAGGGTTTTTGACCGGATATATATAGGCAGATTGGGGATAGGAACAAATGGATCGAATCGGTTTGAAACTTGAACGATACACGACCCGAAAAGCCCGTTTCGACTCCGGAACGAAAATGGATCAACCATATATCGAAATAGATGTTTTTAAATATTTTAAATGCAATGGAACATGTTTCAAGTCCAAACTCCATCGTATGAAGAAGTTAAGCTAAAATCAAGTTATTTCAAACTGATTTCAATTTCATTGATTTCTAGGCGTTTCGATCCCGTACTATTAAACGACAAGTCCGATCGCTACGAAACTTGAAATCCTATAATAATTCACCGTTACGGATCCAATGAAACAGGTTTCGTTGAAATCCGAGTCAGTGGCCAAAATAGCTATTTTTACATTAATTAATTAAATAAATTAATAATTAATTAATTAAATCAAATTTCAATTTCAATTCTATAATTGACAATTTTTATCATTTTTAAATTTCTTAACCATTCACACTATTTAAACAAACTTAACTGCTGATTTAAAATTTATTAATTCCTTAATTTTGGAGTTTAATTTCAGTTGTTCTTAAATTCAGAAATTATAAATTTAATTTCCAATAATTCTATTTGATTTACTTTTCATTCTGCTATTCAATTCAGTATTATCCAACAGATGAAATTAACATTGGATTCATAATGTATTACATTAATATTCTCACATTCCATCTTAATTTCAATTAACGTAATATTTAGATATTTAATTTCATTTATTTGCAATTAAATCCAATTATTAAATTTAAATTCCAATAAATTAATAAACTTTAATTTCTATTCTTTTTATTCAACCTATTATTATATTATTAATAGAATTAACATTATTTCCAATTTTTTCTTTAATTTATAATAACATTGATTTTATTCAATTACTATTTTTTATTACAAATTTCTTTTATTTATACCACTTACACTTATTTACTTATTTTCAAATTTTTATTCAAGTGCAACAATTTATACCATTTCATTTTTATTGTGATTTCACTACAATTGTCGATAAGTAGTTTTCAAGAACCATTGCTACAATTCATTTTTAACATTTACTTCAATATTACTTATAAATTTTTTATTTCTTTCTAAATTTAATTACAAAAATCTTATTAATTTAACCAATTTAGTTATCGAATTTCACGGGTCGTTATATAATGATGGTCTAAGACCTTTGTGAAAGTTTGGAAGGGAAAGAAGTTGATTAGCATAGACTTGTAGAAATTAGAGAGGAGAATACATGAAAGAATGTAAGATTTGGAACTTTTGGTTTGTGAATTAATGACCGTGTATGCATGTATATTTGTAGTGTTAGGAAATGGATGGATAAGTGTAAATATACCCCTCTTTGGCCATGAAGTTTAGCATGTAAGATCATGCTCTTACACAACCATACTTTCCTTAAATCAAGCCTTGATTTAGGGGTACTTTTGTACTAAATGTTTCCACTTACTTTTACTAATTAATACTTTAGTTTAGTTAATAATTACCCTAGGAAAAGATGTGTTTAATTCTCATCATTTGTTTACACATGATAACTACTCAAGTTGCAATATATTTACACAACTTGTATTGAATAAAAAGTTGATTTTTAATAAAATATTTTCCGGTCACATTTTCAGTATTTATCCAAAGTCTATATTTTTGTAAACACATTTCAAAAATAAGTTTTCTAACACTAGTTATTAATTAAAAAGAGTTTAACAGGGTTATAAAATCATATTTAATCATAAATCTTGGACATGGATATTTAAATAATTAAAATATTTAAATACGAAGTGTTTGAAATTCAGGGTCGTTACAAATCACAAGAAACATTTGATCGTTTATCATGTCGTGTTAGTCTTACTATGGACTTGTGGATTTTTGAACACCAAAACATAGGTTATTATTGCATAACTTGTCCTTATATTGGTGATGATTGAAAATTACAAAAAATTTTATTGCTTATCATAAATTGTCTCCTCCGCACACTAGAGTTATGCTTAGGGATTCTATCAAGTAAAAAGTACTACATTAGAATATTGATCAGAAACTATTTGCAATTATAGTTTATAATGCTTCAAAAAATGATGTTATGATAAGAGATCTTAAAGGATGGTTAGTTGGTAAATGTGTTTTGCCTTTAAATGATGAAGTGTTTTATATGCATTGTTGTGCACATATACTGAACTTGATAGCACACGATGGGATAAAAATTGTGTAAAGTCTTATTGTAAAAAAAAGAGAAAATGTAAATTTTGTAAAGTCGTCTCAAATGAGAAAAACAAAATTGGAAAAATGCATTAGCTCAAACTAGATTAATCGAAAGTGGATTTTTTTATGATATTCCCACACGATTGAATTCAATATATCTCATGCTTGAAAGTGCAAATGTGTCCGACATTTGAGCGATTAGTTGATTTAGCTAATGATTACAAATGGTTTCCTTCAAATGAAGAATGATTGATAGGAAAAGAAATTTGTAAATGTTTCAAATATTCTATGATGTGACAGTTAAAAATTTTCGGTGTTAAGTATCCAACAACTAATTTGTACTTTAAAAGTATGTGTGATATTTATGGGAGTATTCTAAGTTGGGAGCAAAATGAGCACGACTATATTTATCTTATGGTAGAGAAGATGAAAGTTAAGTTTGATAGTTTTGGGATACTTGTAATCTAATGATTTGTTTTGGTATGGTATTTGATCCACGCTATAAGATGGCTTATATTGAATTTTTCTTTGGTTTTATTTATGGTGTAGATTCACAAGTTCATATTAGGAAAATATACGATTGTTTGAAAAGGAAAAGAAAGTACTTCCTCTACAAATGTCTCTGTCGCTACTTCTTGTTATATCCATGAATCTTTTAATATTGGTCCTAAAAAAAGAACAAAAAATGATTAAAAGTGGATAAACTATTTTAAGCAAAAAGTTAGAAGCTTGCAAGTTTTGAAGACTAGACTTAATAAGTACTTAGAAGATGAATTGCTGCCAATGGGTGAACATAAGAACAACTTCGATATTTTAATGTGGTGGAAAACTAATAGCCCTACTTCTCCTATTCTTTCGGGAATTGTTCGAGATATCTTAGTAGTTCCAGTATCAACTACAGCATCTGAATTGACTTTTATTACCTGACGTTAATTGATTATCGAGGGTATCTTCTGATATAGTGAATCATTGACTTGCACATAGGATTGGCTACCATAAGATACTGGTTAGGCTTTGTTAATATTTAACCTTTATATTTAGTTAAGCATAATTTTTTGTAATTAATTGATTTTTCTTTGAATAGGTCATAATGTTGAGTTTGTCGGTGGCGCATCGGCTTCACTTTAGCTTCACTCCATGTAAACCAGGGCATGTCACTTTGTGGTACTCTAGTTCTTATATGTGGTTTTACAATGCTTAAATCAACGACATAAGCTTGACGAATGTCAACGAGCCTGTTTTAATCACTTATAAACATAGTCTAGCTATGTTTCAAATGTATTTGGCTTCAATTAATTATTGTTTCTCTTCAAACATCTTTAGATTTTATATGGATTCAATTAATCTAGTTGGGTTTATCGGAATCGATCTCCATGCTTTCAACACCATTAGCTTGTTGGTTTTCTGATCCAGTAAGTTTTCGTATCTAGTTGAATTCGATTCTGTAAAAAATCAAAAATAAACCCTAGTGTTGCTGAAGCACCACAGAAGCACCAGACAGTGGTGCTGCATCTATATTGCCATGTCGATAATGTATTTATGCCAGATATGCCAAATAATAGTTGCCATGTCAATGATGTATCTATGAAAGCTATGTTTCAGATTTTATCTTGCAATGATTTCTAGGATCCTAATGATTTTACTGATTGAATATCTTGAATGTTTACTCTATGTATAAAATCATTCCAAATTAAACTATTCAAAAAGAATATGATCCCTATATTCATTCTCTTTGCTGCACAAAATGAATGTGGTAGATTGAACACCTATTTCCTGATTTTACACAGTGTTTTCTGATTGTTTAATATAAAGAGATAGGTGAAAGTGGACATTTTATGTACACTAAATTCCATATGTTTATTGTAGATTGAACATTTTCCTATCTTATATACAGTTGGTGCATGATTATTGGTAGATTTCAGTCTATAAAACAACCAATTTATTTAATTTAGTCTTATTTTCATAACATAACTAACTTTGAATCTTTGTAATTTTTACAGATGGATGTTTTTTTTGAAGAAGGAAGAATATGAAAATTTGAAGAAGAATGCTTTTATTTTTGTCTCGATTTGTTGTATAAGTAATGGAATATGTTGCATTTTTCATTTTCTTTTACTTAAAGAAGAATCTTGGACAAACATTGTTTTTACTTCTCTGTTTGTTGTAGGTTGTAAGTTCAAGTGGTTTTCCACTTAAAGTAATTTCAGAAAATTGGCTAGATGAAGTTTATGTAATGTCACTATGTCATGTACTTATTCATGGTACCCATCATAATAGTGCTTATTTTGTTCATTACTAGTGTTATAATTATATATATGATTATTACAATTATCATAATAGAAAATCAGGTTTAAAAGGCAATATACTTTGGCAGATACATATATTTTTGGATATTCGAAAATATCCGCATTTGCCAAAAAGCGGATGCAAATATTTTTGAATATCCAAAAATATCCATGGATGCGGATACAAATATCCTTTCTAAAGTATCCGTGGATAGTAGACATGAATGTGGATTTTATATTTCGGATGCAAATACAGCACCATCTACATTTGTTTGTAGTCCTAGGTCAAATAGTTACATAGTTGACTACAAAATCTCAGCTATTCGACGTCACAGTCAAATAAGTAAATAACCATCTAAGAAAAAAAATACAAGAAGTGCACTAAACACAAATATAATAAAGTTGGATAAAAAAAATATGGAAATTCTATTAAAGTGCAAAATGTTGCATATGAATTCAACATGCATTATGGGTGATTCATTGGCTTTTGCATGAGTCGTTCATTGTCTTCATTTTCTTTTCTTTTTCGATTGGAATACCATTTTTTAATGATGATAATCTTAGATAATTTTACCTAAGAAATCTATCTTCATATTCAAAAAACCCTTAAAATATTCCCAGAATCATTTAAGGGAAAATGTTTTTTTTTTTGAGGAAGTTTAAGGGAAAATGTTATCCATTATTTATTTCACAAGTGATACTCTAATGATACTGGACTATGTAATGATCAAGGAATGTATGTTAAACTCAAGGACGCTCGAAAATTGAGAAATTTGGCTAACTCTACAGATTGATGGTGGACGACCCACTGTTTCTAATGCCTAAAAGTAGTGACAAACGTTGTCAATCTAACTAAGCTCAGATATTAAAAATAGTGAGTCATTGAAAATATAATATAAAAATCTAAAAATATGAACAAAAAGGGAAATCCTCGTTGCGGAATTTAATCTCAACATTATAAGCATCATACAAGATCTAGTACATCAAATGGCATCAACTCATTTTAATACATTACCCACCATATATCTATAAAGAATGTATTTATGATGCAAGAAAAATATACCAAGTTATGGTCTGTGAACTTGGTCTATATCCATACATTTCTCCATCCTTTACTTTAGCAAGCAAACATCACAAATGGATAGAAGGAAAATAAATGCTCAACTACTTTGGATTACGCCAATTTCTATACAATCCAACCATAAGGAAATTGAGAGTTGTTGCATAGAAAAAGACTACCTACATACCCTTTCAGGATCAAGCTCGGATAGTTCCATTTCCTGCTCTTCATCTACATAAAATATCCATTAGTACATAAAATTACACAATCAATGAAACCATGCAATCAATAAAAGTAGAAAACACCATCCCTACTAAGCCATCTCAATCAGTCTTCTTAGATACGGGGTGACAATAATAATGATAACACACATCCATTAAACATGACACAGGTTTGATAACACTCATTGTCAAACCCAAACATCAAAAACCAACCACAACGAATATACTCATATATGTACTTCCACTTTTAGTAATGCAACATCAACGCAAGTATAAATCAAACAAATATGAACTAATTACCTCATATTAGTAAAATAATATCAATCTCATCAAATGTGTACTAACCAATCAACATTAGTAATACAAACATCAGTGTCATCCAAACAATCAAAACCCCATCATCCAGTAGTAATAATAGTAGAATACTGCACATTATCCTAACATGGTTCCATCATAATACAACAAATAGATGTGATAATTTCAGTCAATAATTAATCACATATATCACAACCATCTAAAATGAGGTATTTATTATTTCTGTATAGAATCATTTTACTATTTCTTATAATAAAAACGTATATTTATTTTATCTCAAAACAATGACAATTCCTCAAAAATGGTGATATACTTCAGAAACCTTTTATTTTACTTTTGTTATTTCAAATACCTCAAAAACACCATGATTTAATCAAAAATAGTAATCTACATAAAATTACTTTCAAAACAATAATATTATCATTTTACATCAAAAATAATAATATTATTGTTCATAGCCAATTTATTAATACTTAATTCAAAAATTACAATATTCCAATTTAATTTTCAAAACACCCTTTTATTGCTATTTATCTCATAATAGTATTAACTTAACCAAAATTACTTTCAAAAACACATCTTTACTTTTATTGTTATTATTATTAACTTATCCAGAATATCATATTTAATTATTCGAATAATAATAATATTTTTTCCGTAAACTCGATAAATTTAACTTTATTGTTATTTACTCAAAATAATACAACCTTTACAAAAAATATATTATTATTATTATTTATTAAGTCTCACTTTAGTTTTTATACAATAATAAATTCTCTAATTTCAATTTAGAATATATGTTTTATTAGTATTTATGAATTTCTTTAGAAATTCATAAATGATAACTAATTAAATTTCTCACATTAATTTCAATGTAATTTATTTAATCACCACTATGTATAAATATGACTTAAAATCTTCCAATAACCTTATCTTTCATCTGTATATCTATCTTTCCCAAAATTACCAATTTAACTTATTCTCAATGAACCAATTTCCATTTTAAATCAACAATTGATTATAAGTAAACACCTGCCACCCAATAATATAAAAACCCACAATAAACGATCAAATTAAGGCAAAATATGTCCAAAATGTCACAACAACCAAACGATGATCAATAAAACATAACATATATCAACATTATAAATTTGCATTAATGGACTATATCATCCGGTCTCTCCATAGTCGTTGATTCACAATTGACCGGAAAACCCTAGAATGGACGACTAAGAGTTGTTTTCTAATTTCTGGCCATCTTGATCACCATATCCAAAAATGAATACTTGCAGCCTCTTCCATTCATCAATTGCTTCAAACCGATGTATTATAAGGCATGATTCAGATAATCTGAATTTTGGAACGATCTTTGGTTAATGTTTGATCAGCAATTAGAGAGACTACATGATTTTTGGACTAGAGCTGAAAAATAAGGATGGAGGTAATGATTAGGGCTCTATAGCCTCATTTATATTTCCATACAGCTGGTTCTGGGCTGTATATTCAGTTTGGCCTGAAATTGTCACATACTTCATTTCTAACTTGTAAAACTCCTATCTTCCAAAGCATAACTTCAAATTTAACAAATTTATAGTCAAAACTGATCAACTCGGAAATACCTATGCAATGGTTATAATACAATATTCATTTCACATTTTTATTAGAATCTACTATTAATTAATTTATTATTACCATTATCTAATTTGTGGGTCGTTGCATTCTCCCCTTTAAACGGATTACACCACCATACAACCTTCAACCAGATCAACAAATTATCATCATGAACTTAATCATAAAATTTAGAAAAATATTTCAATTATAAACTGATGGTGTATGACATGACAACACAAAAAACAATCAATTATGATACAATAAAATTCTTTCACAACAATGAATGCACATCTACTACAATAACACATACATTTCTATAACCATGCAATTAAAATTGTAGCATGTAAAAATAATACTCCATAAATGAAGGGTGACACAATTTCAATCATAGGTCAACTCCATTCATAAGTCATATCATGCTTCTCAACGATCCAACCATAATTGCCCCTAAAAAAATTCACAACAAAACTAAGGCTGTTCCAAACATGCATGCACAAATATTGACATCAATAATTAGACATAGCTCATCAAGTGAAGCACATATACTCAAAATAACAGTGTCACACTAATATGCCAACAAACAATACAAGTGTTTTAACCCCTGTACTAACTATACATCCATCATTCTGTGTATTTCCAAAACTGTTGATGAACTTCTTCATAGTCTCATCCTTAGAATAATTGATGTGTCATCCTATATTTACTCCTTTACTACTATTATTATCACTTCCATAATATCATGTTTCATTACTCAATTATAACAATAGTAGTGTATTTTCATAGACTTCATAAGATTAACTATATTTTTATTTAAACAAAACAATACAACCTTTACAAAAAATCCTATTATTATTATTTATCAAATCCTACTTTATTTTATAAATAATAATAAATTCTCCGATTTCAACTTAAAAATATACTTTTCATAATTATTTATGAATTCTCCTAGAAAGTTATAAGTAAGAAATGTATTAAATTTCACTTATACATTTCAGCATAATTTTTTAAATCATTGTTACTTACAAATACCACTTAGAATATGTAAATAATCTTATCTTTCATTAACTATTTTCTATTAATCAACTGTTTTCCCTTTCAAATCAATGGTTGATTATAATTAACTTCAATCATATAATAATGCAATAGATAAAGGTACCCAGTGCATGAGGTTTTCGCACGATAGCTGACTCTAGGGAGGTTGATAATGTACGCAGCCTTTCCCACGCACTGCGAAGAGGCTGTTTTCGGACTTGAACCTGGGCGTCCGGATCACCATGCGGGTGACCTAACCTTGTGCCAAGGCTCCACCTCACGTAATAATACAATAGATAATAATAAATAATCAAATTGAGGCATAACTTATCCAAAATATCCCAACAACCAAATTATCAACAATAGAACACAATGTATATCAACAAATAAATTGTAACACCCTGTAAATTTGTAACATACCCTATTTGGAGTCCCCAAGCTAAGTGCTACAAATATTGCAGTCGTCAATAGTATTAACTTCCGGTGAAAAAATGCGGTAATGTTAATGGTATCCATAATACCAGAAGCACATGAATATGAAATAAAATCAACACAGATTACAAAAACATCTTTTCTAATTACATTTCAAATCAATATTTCATATTCAATTACATAATTCCAAAATAATTCCTAGGTTTTGATCAAATATATTATTACAAATTATGCAAACAGTGACATATGAAGAAGCACCTTTGATGGTCAGAGTACCAGATAGATAGACATACAAGTCATAAATACATCACAGTGGAAATAATACAAAATAAATCCTACATAGCTAGCTTTTCCTCTTGCATGTCTTCAGAAGCTTATTCGTCCAACCTACTAAACCTGAAAAGTCCTAAACTTCAATCTACTCAAATTTAATTTTGAGCACCCGAGAGTTTAAGGGGAAAACATTAACTTCGAGTCAGACATAAAGCACGGTGTGAATAATTCTATTATATCTTGGTTTACTGATATTAAGTGAGACCACGCCGCTTAGTGAAACGGGTTTACCCTTACTAATATCCTTTTAAAATCATATCTTTTGCAAATCAAAATCCTGCAATCAAACTTATTATAGCAACAATAGCAATAACACATATGCATATAAATCAGGTAATCAATGGACTATCTGTCTGAATATTATAGTTTTGTCTGGCGAACTATTAACCACTTGCTGACTCGGGCCTACCAGACATAATAAATATTCTAACTTCTATTAGATACAATTTTGGATGATCTATCCTTAACTTGCTTCTTCATGGGTCAACTGATCCTAATGGTTTTGCAGGCTTACGAATAACCTACCTCTACTCTGTGTACTCCTTTCTGTGTGTAACATCATTTTTGGTCTAACCTGTGACAAAGCCTTACACACTAGAACTTTGGACTGATATTAGCTGGTGGCTACTAGCTAAAGTACAGGGCGCGTCTCCACATCAGTCCCATCTGGTCTTCTAATATCCGAGTCATATACTTAGGGTTAACTACTCTATTCAAATTTCATTTTCTTATGAACAATCTTTACAAATGATTCACCCTCGAAATCACATCTTTATAAAACAAGCAAATCATACTCTTTGCTTTGCTCAAAATACTAATGTCATGATATATGCTTTAAAAAACAATGTTGATGAAAACCTAAAATTAATATGGTTATCTATCCCTTTGAGATAAGTTAAAGCCCTTTTTAACTTAGAAAACATTATACTACAAAACCAAAGCATTACCATTGAAACCATTGTTTAAAACCTTAAACAATCCCTTTCAAAATCATTGAAAGAATCCCTCTCGAAACAATTAAAACCTACCTTTTGAAACACTTAAAACATAACTTTCAAAGGCATTGGGTTCAAGTAAGAAGTTATGGAAGCATAGCTTCGAAACCAATTAAAAGTTTTACTTCCGATACCATAATTTGAAAACAAAATAAAATACATAGTCCTTAATGGGATTTAAGTGAAAGCTATTCCTTCGAAACTCTTAAGGTGACGATGACATATTTCTGCACGTGTACTTGGGTTTAAACAAGCGGTTTCAACCATGTCAAAAGGTATGGGAGTGGCACCCACCCTTTTACATGTATAAGTTAAAAGAAAAGCGGCTTCAATGGTTCCGAAAGGGTATCAATTCGAAACCTACCTTCCGCACTCGTTGATCTAAGGGTTACAAAAAGCGGCCTCTTACTAATGCAAAAGGTATAAATGTGGCAGCTAGGGTATCGAAGGGGTTTAAAAGTGGCAACCCTTTCGAAAGTTTCTTTTAAAAATAAAGGCAAGTTAATGGATTCGAAAGAAAATAATAGTGGCTTCAAATCTTTCGAAAGCATCCTTTCAACACCGTCCTTTCCTTCCGCCTTTCTCCAATACACTATATACCAATTACTTGATGCCATATGCACTGCTTTCTAATGTGTGCGTAAGATTTACTGGGAATGGTGAAGGAAGCATGCAATGGAAGTGGCGAAGTTGTAATTTGAAATAAAACTGATTTTATGCTTTTTAAAGTAATTCCTTTTCACCAAACTTGCATAATTTTCCAAAATATGAATATTTACCAATTCTTCACCAAAATTCTTTTCCAAAAAGGCCGTCGAATTTAGCATTTCAAAATTGAAACATTTTGAGCAATTAAGCCCTTCTTCTTAATAAAACATTTAAAATATTTAAGTCCTCCAGCTTAAATAGTTTATTAACTATAGTAAAACACTAAGAAAAAATCCCTGAAAATATAATAATTCACTTTAAATATGTTTTCTAACATACATAAATTTCAAACATGAAAATTGTGATTTCTCGGAAATTTCAGGCAAATAAAATGTGATAATCTTCTTTTATAAATTATTTAAAATTGGCAAATTATTCTTTTAAAACAAATTAAACATGTGTTTGTTATATGTGTATATATGTAAGTAGATTTTTAATTTGAATTTGAATTTTAAGTTGAAATTTGAAAATTCAAACATAAATATCTAAAAATAAATTGGATTTAAAAATATATGTATATGATTTTTATTAGTATATAATTGGTTTTATATATCATTTTGCTTAAAGGATTTTATAAATATAAATTAAGAAAAAGTATTAACTAAATAGAAATTAAAATTTAAGTTATAAAAACATATTTAAAATTTATTAACACGTGCATATTGCAAATGTGAATTAATCATAACATGCAAATGACAAATGTAAGATAATTAAACAAGTGTCACAATTTCTTTTATTTTCTTAAAATCATAAAACAAGCTATAAATATATCTATACTCTCTCTTTCAATTCTTTCCTATCTTCATTTTTAAATTCAAGGAAACAAAGCCCGTAAACAATTTCAAACCAGAAAATTAAAACTCTCTCAACAACTACAGCAAATTCATCTCAGATTAAAACAAGATCATCTCAACAACTAAGCAACTCAACTAAGATTTCCAGTTCAAAGATAATCAAAGCATTCCTGTTCAAACCTTCTCTGTTCAACATCCTTTTACAGTGAGTAAATAACTATAATCTATTAAAAACTTGATGCATGTGATGATCTTTAAATGTTATGATACGAGAAATGCTTTGCATGTTGTGTAAATGAGGTTGAATGCATATATGTAAGTGATATAAGTGTGCATGTCTATATACATATACATATCACTGTTTTTGTACGACAGGCTAAAGATCTAGATCAAAAATCAAATTCTCTTCATGTATTCTCTTATAGGCTTTGGTATTAAAACAAGTTATCTTTGTTTAAAATTAATTAAGTTTTAAAAATATATTTAAGTAAAATTAGTTTGAATATTATCTGGAAAATCAAGAAGACAGTAAATTTTTTAAAACATGATAAATTCAAACATCTCGATTATCCGATTCATGTATTTAATCTGAATCGTCTTTGGAAACTTAGTTTTTTAAAAGAAAAATCACGATTTTTAGTTTGGTTTTGAGTGAGAAATTCGTGGTTGATCAGATTTGGTGTTTTGGGGCTTTTTTGGTGATCGGAGGGCTCGGGGTGGTCGGGATCGCTACCGGAGGTAGCGAGGAAGTAAGCGAGTGAGGGAAAAATGGTAGGTATTTTTTAGACCACCGTGGTAGCGGCCAGGCGTCGGAGTAGGGTTTAAAACCCAGTTTTGATCGACGTTAGAATTTTGGCTGCTGCGTCGTCTCTAGAGCATCGGGGTTCATCGGAGGTGGTGGAAAGGGTGCGAGGTTGGGTCCTGTTCCAGTTGCTCCAGTTTTGTTCGATTTCGATTTTCTATTGGATTGGGTAATCTGGGTGTCAGACTGCTTAGGGTAGTTGCTATCGACGTGTTAGAGGTGGTGGCGGTGACTTGAGTGGCGGCATTCGCCTGTACATGTGTACGTTGTTAGGTGTGTATGGTAATTGTATGGCTCATGGAAGAGGATGGTGGTCTCGGGTTAGGTTTCGAGGGATTTGGGTTGTGGCTCGAGTTGGGCTTCGTGTCATTCGTGAGTGTGCTTTGTTAACAGTTTAAAGTTTTAACTTAACAAGTTTTTTTTAAAAGAGAAAAAGATGATTTTCTCAGGTGTGACTTGGGTTGGGAACCGCGTTGAGCCTGATGTAAATATTATAAAAGTTTTAAAATATAAATAAAAGAAAGTTTTTAAAATTTAAAATAAATCAAGTTTAAAACTATTTTTTTAAATCAATATTATTTATATAATAATGTTCTTAAATATTTGGTTTAAGAAGCTGTATGATTTATTTTATTTAAACTAATTAAAAGTTAAATTCTTTTTTTTGGAAACTAGTAAACCTGTTCTATCATCGCCGGCATTGCGACTCCTGAACAGTAAACCTGGAGGAACACACAATTAGCCCGCCATAACCGTGCTCCCAGTTAGGCCAGACCTTTCGGTAGCTTGAAGCAGTTGCCAGGAATCGAACTCCTCACCTCATAGGAGGGAGGCCGTTGCTCTTGCCAACTGTGCCAAGTGCACGGACGCATTAAGTTAAATTCTTAAGTTTATTTTAAAAACTTAAATTAAATGGTTTAATCAAATAGTTAATAAAAAAGATAAAATGTTTTAAATTTATATGTTAATGATAATTAAGTAATTAATAAAGATAAATGGTTTATCTTAAAGTTAATTAAGGTCTGTAGTGATTACAGATTAACTAAATTAATGAAGTAATTAAAGAGAGATTACTTAATTTGTAATTAAGGATTAATTAATTAATAATTAAGGGTTATAAATTAATTAGAGATTGTTTAATTTGTAATTAAGGATTAATTAATTAATTTGTAATTAAGGATTAATTAATTAATTTGTAATAAGGATTAATTAAATATGTAACAAGAGATTAATTAATTTGTAATTATGATTAATTAGTTAATTGTAATTAAGGATTAACTAATTAAGTAATTAGAGATTAATTAATTTGTAATCAAGGATTAATAAATTAATAATTAAGGATTTGTTAATTAATAATTAGGGTTAATTAATTAGTAATTAAAGGATAAATTAATTAATAATTAAGGACAACTAATCAGTAATTAAAGATCATATAATTAATTTATAAAAGTAATTAAAGAATGATTAATTAAGTCAATAATTAATTAAAATGATTTGTAATTAAATTAATGATTGATTAAGCAGATTAAGTAATTGATTCTTAAGTAATTAATTTAATTTGAGTTAATCAAATTAATTATAGTTATGGAATAATAAATCTTGCTTAGGGATGCTGATTGTATAGAATGTCTGGATTGATTGATATTTATAGTATGATTGTCTGTGATGTTCTGTAATGTGAAATACTTTGGATATAGCTGTGATAAATGTGAGTTGTTTATCTGTGCTGAATTGTTGTGTGTACACAAAATTCTAGACTGATTTAAATTGTTTAAACCTTAAACAACTTGGCCTTTAAGAAACGTTTGGATTTCGATGAGACCGGGATCAAATATCAAATTTGTTATCCGAAAACCACATCGATCCAAGTTAAACGATAGGTCATGAAATCTCAAGTGAAGATCGAGATGAAGTTTCAGAGTGCAAGGGCTATTGTCGTTAACTCTGAGGGTGATTCCAAAATGAGTGTAGCGTGATAGTGCCTTTGGTTTTGTTCGAACCTAGAACAAACTTGTATGGAGGAATGCTATCAGACCATCGTCAATGGAGGACGATGAGCATTCCAAGATAAGTGTTCTAAAAGGTAATCATAGCCTCAAGCCTCATCAATCGGGAGTGGCTAAAACAGGGAAGGTGCACACAAGGCTAAGTGGGAAGCACCCAAGTAGCATAAGTTTTCCCCCTATCTAGAGGTCCCTTTTATTCGGTTGTGTGGGCGGTTGTTGGCCACAACCGCAGGGTTGTCTTATTCGGACTATCCAGTAAGGGGTAACTCCCGCTTTGTGATGTAGGGGATCAGGGTGGATCCTCAGTACAGTGATCTAGACCATGCACTGTGATGGATGGTACCTCAGTAGCCCTGCCAATGTATGGAATCCAATGTCCAATAAGTGATCTCGGACTTGATTGTATACCTATATATGCTGAAATTTAATGAATGTAACAATTTCGGCTATGCTGATATTTATTTGAAAGCCCTAGATACTATTATAATATAACTAGATTTCCTATCAAATGATTTGGTTATCATAAGGGAAAAACTTGTCCGTGTTTATTTGCGGAGAGTCTTATGAGATACCTTTTATTTCAAAGGTTTTTCAAGTTAAACAACTTAACCATTTACTCACACCAGACCCATGTCTGACCCCGGAGTTTATTTCTGTTTTCTTAAACTCTTGGGTACTCAAATTTTTATGAGTAGCCAAGTGATCAGGTTGGCTTGATGAATATTGGAAAGCTTGGAGCAGGAGTCTTGGCGTGTGTGTGTATATTTATGTATATTTCTGTTGTGTTGGATTCTTTTGTCTATTGTATTTTGGAATGTAATGGATAGACAGGTTTTCACGACTGCCTAATGTGTTGATGTTGTAACTGTATTGACTCTGGTGTGTGATAACTATGTAATAGCTATGTAATGTATTGTATTTTTCCGTTTCCGTTGTGAGATTCTGATATTGTTGTTTCTTTCTTTCGATCTATTCTCTTTCTACCTATTGCTTTCTTAATGATGATACGTCTTTCTATGGAATGAAAGGCGGGTCGTAACAGTTGGTATCAGAGCGCTAGGTTGAGATAATACCTAGGCTTTGGAGTAGTATCTATCTTGAGAGCGCGTACTTGTAATTTTTATATAATTATGTGCTAATCTAATTGTTGGGTTACCTGTCTAGGTTTCCAACATGAGTTCTAGAGGAAGGAGAGGCAGAGTTGTGGGCAGCACGACGACCACTAATGGAAGAGGTCCGACTGCTAGCATGGTTGTAAATCCAACGCCACCTTGAGTAAGCCTTACTGCTTTGTGTTAGGATTTCACCAATCTGGGAGGAAGACCTTTTAAAGGATCGGAGTCCATCATTGAAGTTTAGGCTTGGTTACGCTCATGTGAGCGAATTTTTAAGAGTTAGGATCTGTCGGACGAGCAAAAGAGAGTGATGGCATCGTGGCAACTTCAAGAAGGAGCTGCAGCATGGTGGGATGCAATTACAGTAAATATTTCTGAGGATGATATTTATTAGAGTAAGTTTAAGGAACTGTTTGAGGAACAGTTTATGCCTACAACTGGGAAGACTCGTCTGTATGGAGATTTTCTAGATCTGAATCAAGGGAGTATGTATGTATCCGAATATGAGACTAAGGTTAATGAATTATCTCGCTACGGACCTCGTTTGATTGACATGCCCCTCAAGAAGAACGAGATGTCTGTACACGGAATGAGGCCCGAGTTCCACGAGAAGATGATGACATATCTTAAGGGATCATTCGTGGAGTTGATTGATATGGCATTAAGGTATGAAGAGCTTATGAATAAAAAACATTTGGCATCTATAGCAGCACCAAGTGGAATTTCTTCCAATTCGAACAAAAGGAAATTCAACTCAAATTGGAAGAAGCATGGCAAAGGGAAATAGGGAGGCAACAACGAAGCTCGGAAGTGTTATGTGTTCCAACTAGTGGGTCATTTGGCTAAGAAGTTCCTAGAGGGAGATCTCAGCAACAGCAGCAGCTTCATAATGGACCCGGTTCTGCTTTGGTTTAGAAATCCTTGTGTTTCAACTGTCAACAAGTTGGGCACATGGTGAAGGCTTGTTCGCTTCTTTAAAGAGCTCAGCCAACTAAGGTGTTTGCTATTCAAGATGGACCATCAACTTCTTCAGATAGGAAAGGCAAAGGCGTTTAGGAAGGTACTTTGCTTTTAGATGGAATTTTTATTAGAGTTTGATTCTGGTGCATCTCTTATTTTTATTTCTTTGGATGCGGTAGAGAAGTTCAATCTGACCCCTAGTGTAGTAGATTGCCCTATTTTTAATCTAATTCTATAGGTGGGGTGACCAAGTTAGATAAGATCTGCAGAGGGCTAAGGATTTCTTAGCTGTCTCATAGTTTCTCTTGCGACCCATTTGTATTGGATTTCAAGGGATTTGACCTTATTAGGAATGGATTGGTTGGATAAGCATAAGGCTGTTTTGATTTGTGAAGAGAGAATTGTGTCTTTGGAACTGAGTTGGGAAGGATCGCAAAAGTGATTTGCGATAATTATGGAGTTCACTTGAGTAATCTTTTGCATGGAATGAGGCATCTCTAGAAGGCATAGAATCCATCGAAGTGGCCAAAGATTTTCTAGATGTCTTCGAGGAAGTTAAAGGTTTGCCACCACATCGGGAGATAGAGTTTCAGATCGACTTAGTTACGAAAGCAATACCTGTTATTCAGCCCAATAGAAGGATGGCGCTGAGAGAGAGAAGAGCTGGTGAAGCACACCCAAGATTTCTTAGAGAAAGGTTTGATCCGGCCTAGTTTTTCTAGTTGGGGTTCTTCCTTGTCTTTGTGACCAAGTCGGATGGGTCATTGAGATTCTGTGTGGATTATCGGGAGTTGAGTAAGGTTACTATTAGGAATAAGTATCCCTTGCCCCAAATAGATGATCTTTTTGATCAACTCTATGGAGCTTCTGTTTTCTCCTAGTTGGATCTAGCTTTGGGTTTCCACCAGTTAAGGGCAGCTGAGGACAATACACCCTTGTCTGTGTTCTGGGGAACTAATTATTTTTATGAGTGGTTGGTTATGCCTTTTGGGCTAACCAACGCTTTTGCCAATTTTGTGGATTTGATGAACCGAGTTTTCCGAGATGTGCCGAATAAGTTCGTGCTCGTGTTCATTGATGGTATTCTTGTCTACTCCAAGTCTGAAGAGGAGCATAAGCGACAATTGGAGATAGTGTTGGAGACTTTGAGGAGGCATGTTCTGAAGGCTAAGTTTTCAAAGTGCCTTTTTTGGAAGTCAAAAGTTAGATTTTTGGGGAATATTGTTTCTGGAGAGGGTATTTCTGTAGATCCGGCCAAGGTAGCAACTATTCAAGAGTGGAAGAAACCGCAGACTCTTATGAAAGTTCGTAGTTTTCTGGGTTTTACAGGGTGCTATAGGAATTTTATCAGGGACTACTCTAAGATATCTTCGCACTTAACTAAGTTGACTAGAAAGGGAGCAAAGTTTAAATGGACCCCTGAAAGTGAAGAGGCATTCCTGGATTTGAAGGCAAGGCAAACTAGTGCACCTATTCTAGCTATTCCTGATGGCAAGAGTAAGTTCGAAGGCTACGTGGATGCTTGGGGAGTAGGGCTGGGTGTAGTACTAATGTAGAATGGGAAAGTGATTGCGTATGCGAGCAGGTAATTGAAGCCACATGAAAAGAATTACGCTACGCATGGTCTGGAATTGTTGGCCATCGTTTTTGCTTTGAGGATCTGGAGGCATTATCTATTGGGAGAGAAGTTCGAGCTTTTCATAGATCATAAACCTTTGAAATACCTTTTCTCCCAAAAGGATCTGAATTTGAGGCAGCAGAGGTAGGTAGAATGTTTAGCATCGTATGATCTGGATATCCTTTATACTTTGGGGAAAGCGAATGTTGTGGCGGATGCCCTGAGTAGGAATGCAGTTTTGTCTATTTTGGAAGTTTTTCCGTCTCTTCTGGAAAGGATTGCGAGTAAGCAAGGATCGGATAAAAGATTGAGGGAAATCATTAGGAGAGTCAAGAATGGTCAGTGCTTCAGTTTTGAGATTGATGACCAGGAAACTTTGAGGATCAACGAGAGGATTTGTTTTTCGAATTTCAAGGATTTGAAGCAAGAAGTTTTGTCAGAGAGTCATCGCTCTAGGCCAAGTATCCACCAAGGGATTTCAAAAATGTATAAGGATATGAAGAGAATCTTCTGGTGGAAAGGCATGAAGAAGGATATTGCTGCTTTCGTCAATGGATATGCGATCTGTCAACAGGTGAAAGGTGATCAACAGAAGACCACAGGATTGTTGTAGCCTTGGAAGTCCCTAAGTGGAAGTGGAAAATGATACCTACGGATTTCGTCGACGGTTTTCCAAGAACTAGAAAAGGAAATGAAGGAATATGGGTAATGGTAGACCGGCTGAATAAGAGCGCCCATTTTGTTCCTGTTAAGGTGACTAGAACCGTCGCGTCTTTAGCAGAGATTTTCTTGAAGGAGATCGTCATGTTGCACGGTGTTCCAATCGGCATAGTTAGTGACTGTGATCCAATCTTTACCAGTAAATTTTAGGAGCCTCTACAGATAGCTTTGGATACAAGATTGAGTTTGAGTACAGCCTATCATCCCCGGACCGACGGACAAACGAAAGGCTGAATCTAACCCTTGATGATATGTTGAGGGCTTGTGTTCTGGATTTCGGTAGGTCTTGGGAGGACCGTCTGCATTTAGTGGAATTCTCGCTAATAATAGTTATCAGGCGAGTATCAAGATGACACCCTATGAAGCTTTGTACGGGAGACCTTGTAGATCACCGTCCTATTAGGTAGAATCGAGAGATCGTCTTGTTCTTCATCCAGATTTGATCCAAGTGGCATCTACGAAGGTGGAGCTAATCAAGAAGAGAATGAAAGCAGCCCAGGATCGCCAAAAGAGTTATGCGGACAAGATACGAAGGCAATTGGAATTCGAAGTCGAAGATTTGGTTTTTCTCAAGGTTTCCCCAATAAAAGGAGAGATCAAATTTGGAAAGACAAGAAAATTTGTCCCGAGATATACTGGACCGTTCCGAGTGCTCAAGAGAATTGGTGCTTTGGCCTACAAGATTGAATTGCTAGTCCGGATGGCTGGAATTCACAATGTTTTTCAAGTATCTCATCTGAGGAAGTACATGTACGATCCATCTCTAGTTGTGGAGTCGGTAGTGCAAGAAGATTTAGAGGTCGAACCAGACTTATCTGTAGTCAGGCATCCAGTCTAGATAGTTGATCAAGATGAGAGGCTGCTCAGAAGCAAAGTGGTGAAGCTGGTTAAGGTTCAGTGGAGCAAGGCTCCCAGAGATTGTACATGAGAAATTCTGGATAATTTTAGGAAAGCCTGTCCGGATTTGTGTCCGGATAGCTAGTAATATTTGTTTGAATGAATTGTTTGTTTGGTTGTAAGTATATGACTGATATGGATGCTTGGATTGTTTGAAATAAAAGTTTTTGGATTATCTTTTGCTTTTAAATTTCAGGGACGAAATTCTTATAAGGGGGGTGGAATGTGATATTCCGAAAATTTCAGGCAAATAAAATGTGATAATCTTCTTTTATAAATTATTTAAAATTGGAAAATTATTCCTTTAGAACAAATTAAATATGTGTTTGTTGTATGTATATATATGTATGTAGATTTTTAAATTGAATCTGAATTTGAAAATTCAAAGATAAATATCTTAAAATAAATTGGTTTTAAAAATATATATGTATATGATTTTTATTAGTATATAGTTTGTTTTATATATCATTTTCCTTAAAGTATTTTATAAATATAAATTAAGAAAAAGTATTAACTAAATAGAAATTAAAATATAAGTTGTAAAAACATATTTAAAATTTATTAACTAATGCGTATTAAAAATGTGAATTAATCATAACATGTAAATGACAAATGTAAGATAATTAAACAAGTGTCATAATTTCTTTTATTTTCTTTAATTTTTTTAAAAAAATCAGAAAACAAGCTATAAATATATCTATACTCTCTCTTTCAATTCTTTTCTATCTTCATTTTTAAACTCAAGAAAACAAAGCTTGTAAACAATTTCAAACCAGAAAATTAAAACTCTCTCAACAATATAGCAAATTCATCTTAGATTTAAAACAAGATAATCTCAACAACTAAGCAACTCAACTAAGATTTCTAGTTCATCATCAAAGCATTCCTCTTCAAACCTCCTCTGTCCAACATCCTTCTACAGTAAGTAAACATCTATAATCTATTAAAAACTTGATGCATGTGATGATCTTTAAGTGTTATGATATGAGAAATGCTTTGCATGGTTGTGTAAATGAGATTGAATGTATATATGTAAGTGATATAAGTGTGTGTGTCTGTATACGTATACATATCACTGTTTTTGTACCGACAGGCTAAAGATCTATATCAAAAAACAAATTCTCTTCATATATTCTCTTATAGGCTTTGGTATTCAAATAAGTTATCTTTGTTTAAACATAAATTAAGTTTTAAAAATTTATTTAAGTAAAATTAGTTTGAGTATTAACTGGAAAATCAAGAAGACAGTAAACTTTTTAAAACATGATAAATTCAAACATCTCCATTCTCTGATTCATGTGTATAATCTGAATCGTCTTTGGAAACTAGGATTTTTAAAAGAATAATCATGATTTTTAGTTTGGTTTTGAGTGAGAAATTCATGGTTGATCGGATTTGGTGTTTTGGGGCTTTTCTGGTGATCGGAGGGTTCGGGGTGGTCAAGATCGCTACTAGAGGTAGCGAGGAAGTATGCGAGCGAGGGAAAAATGGTTGGTGTTTTTTTAGACCACTGTGGTGGCGGCCAGGTGTCGGAGTAGGGTTTAAAACCCAGTTTTGATCGAGGCTGGAATTTTGGCTGCTACATCGTCCCTAGAGCATCGGGGTTCATCGGAAGTGGTGGAAAGGGTGCGAGGTTGGTCAACGAAGGTGTGGATGGGGTTTCATGGTTGTTGGTGGTTGAAGGTGTCAGCTCGAGGTGGTTTTTGGTTGTGGGGTCCTGTTCCAGCTGCTCCAGTTTTGTTCGATTTGATTTCCAATTGGATTGGATGAACTGGGTGGTCGGACTGCTTGGGTGGTTGTCGTCGACGTGTTGGAGGTGGCGGCGGTGACTGGGGCGGTGGCGTTCGCCTGTGCATGTGTACCGTGTCAGGTGTGCATGGTAACTGGCTCGTGGAAGAGGATGGTGGTCTCGAGTCGGGTCTCGAGGGCGTTGGGTTGTGGCTCGAGTTGGGATTCTTGTCATTCGTGAGTGTGCTTTTTTAATAGTTTAAAGTTTTAACTTAACAAGTTTTTTTTTTAAAAGAGAAAAAGATGATTTTCTTGGGTGTGACTCGGTTTGGGTACCGGGTTGAACCTGAAGTAAATACTATAATAGTTTTAAAATATACATAAAAGCAAGTTTTTAAAATTTAAAATTAATTAAGTTTAAATCTGTTTCTTAAATCAATATTCTTTATATAGTAATGTTCTTAAATGTTTGGTTTAAGAAGTTGTATGATTTATTTTACTTAAATTTATTAAGTTAAATTCTTAAATTTATTTTAAAAACATAAATTAAATGGTTTAATAAAATAGTTAATGAAAAAGATAAAATGTTTTAAATTTATATGTTAATGATAATTAAGTAATTAATAAAGATAAATGGTTTATCTTAAAGTTAATTAAGGTCTTTGGTAATTACAAATTAACAAAACTAATGAAGTTATTAAAGAAAGATTAATTAATTGTTAATTAAGGATTAATTAACTAATAATTAAGGGTTATAAATTAATTAATTAGAGATTAATTAATTTTTAATTAAGGATTAATTAATTAATTAATTTGCAATTAAGGAGTAATTAATTAAGTAATTAGAGATTAATTAATTTGTAATTAGGGATTAATAAATTAATAATTAAGATATATTAATTAATAATTAGGGTTAATTAATTAGTAATTAAAGGATACATTAATTAATAATTAAGGATAATTAATCAGTAATTAGAGATTAATTAATTAATTTATAAAGGTAATTAAAGAATGATTAATTAATCCAATAATTAATTAAAATGATTTGTAATTAAATTAATGATTGATTAAGCAGGTTAAGTAATTAATTCTTAATTAATTAATTTAATTTGAGTCAATTACATTAATTATAGTTATGGATTAATAATCTTACTTAGGGATGTTTGATTGTATAATGTATGGATTGATTGATATTTACAGTATGATAATCTATGATGTTCTGTGATGTGAAATACTTTAGATATAGCTGTGATAAATGTGAGTTGTTTATCTATGCTGAATTGTTGTATGTATACAAAATTCTGGATTGATTTAAAAAATTTAAACCTTAAACAACTTGGTCTTTAAGAAACGTTTAGATTTCGATGAGACCAGGATCGGATATCAATTTTTTATCTGAAAACCACATCGATCCAAGTTAAACGATAGGTTGCGAAATCTCAAGTGAAGGCCGAGATGAAGTTTCAAAGTGCAAGGGCTATTGTCGTTACTCTAAGGGTAATTCCAAAATGAGTGTAGCGAGGTAGTGCCTTGGTTTCATTCAAACCCGGAACGAACTTGTATGGATGAATGCTATCACACCATCGTCAATGGAGGATGATGAGCATTCCAAGATAAGTGTTTTAAAAGGAAATCGTAGCCTCAAGCCTCATCAACTGGGAATGGCTAAAACAGGGGAGGTGCACGCAAGGCTAAGTGGGTAGCACCCAAGTAGAATAAGATTTTCCCCGGTCTAGAGGTCCCTTTTATTCGGCTATGTACGCGGTTGTTGGCCACAACCGTTGGGTTGTCTTATTCAGACTATCCAGTAAGGGGTAGCTTCGGCTTTGGGATGCAGGGATGTGGGTGGATCCTCGGTACAGTGATCTAGACCACGTACTATGATGGACGGTACCCCAGTAGCTCTACCATTGTATGGAATCCAATCCCCAATAAGTGATCTCAAACTTGATTGTATACCTATGTATGCTGGAATTTAATGAATGTAACAATTTCGGCTATGTGAATATTTATTAGAAAACCCTAGACACTATTATATTATAACCAAATTTCTTATCAAATGATTTGGTTATCGTAAGGGAAAAACTTATCCGTGTTTATTTGCGAAGAGTCTTACGAGATACCTTTTATTTCAAAGGTTTTTCAAGTTAAACAACTTAACTGTTTACTCACACCAGACCCATGTCTGACCGGAGTTTATTTCTGTTTTCTTAAACTCTTGGGTACTCAAATTTTTATGAGTAGCCAAGTGATCAGGTTGGCTTGATGAATTTTGGAAAGCTTGGAGCAGGAGCCTTGGCGTGTGTGTGTATATATATATATTTCCAATGTGTTGGAGTCTTTGTCTATTGTATTTTGGATTGTAATGGATAGACATGCCTTCACGACTGTCTAATGTGTTGATGTTGTAACTGTATTGACTCTGGTGTGTAATGACTATGTAATAGCTATGTGATGTATTTCCGTTTTCGCTATGAGATTCTGATATTGTTGTTTCTTTCTTTCTATCTATTCTCTTTCTACCTATTTCTTTCTTAATGACGATATGTATTTCTGTGAAATGAAAGATGGGTTGTCACAAAAACATTATTTAATCGCTTTAAGTAATTTAAACCTAAAATTAACTATTCTCTCCCATAGAAAATTCACAACAAATCCACAAACATTCAAAAAATTATGAAACTTGAAACCCATTTCTAAAATAATGTTTTTGACCATATATCAAAAGCGTAACTCATTTGGATGTCATATGATAGGTTTTCCAATCTAAACATAAAGATGTAAACTAATTATTCACCTTGGCTTTGTGTTAAGAAGTTGAGATTTTCCCTTAGACTAATTTCTTTAAGATTTCTACTTAAATCTTAGCTTTTCGTCTTTTTAGATCTTCTTAATAGTGGCCGGCCGAACTCCTCTAGGGTTTTAGTTTTGTTTGTGATAGTTAAAATGAATGAGGAACGAAGAATAGAAGGGTTTAGAGTATAGGAACAAAGGCTATTGCCATTTTCCCTCACCAAGTTCCTCCTACTAACTTATTTTTGGTTCTCTTTTGCTAATACATTCATTAAGACACAGCTACTTCTTAATTATCTCAATCTCTTAGCTACCTACATTATTTTATTTATCCAATTAAATATTCTAAATAATGTTAGTTAAAATTAGGGTCATTACAAAATTAAATGATAATTAATAAAAAAGAGCTAATTAATAATTTATAAAGTTGAAAATAGAATTTTCAAAAATGTCAGAATTTGGCTATGAAACTTGCATCGCTGCGTTCGTGGTGATTTTTTTATCAATTTTCATATAAATATAATTATCTAATCGGAGTTCAAACGAAAAAGTTATAAACATTTGAATATTTCGAATCAAAAATAATTATATATGTAATTAAGGAAATAAATATAATTAACTAACATTGGTTAATGTTAAAGGTGAAGTAAGTAGCTAATAGCGGTATTATGTATGTATTGGTCAAGCATTGATATGAGATACTTTAAAATATTCCGATAATATTGGGTAATATCGATAAAATATGGGACATGTTTAGAACATGTTATAAATGATATTATACCATGTTATAATATTACATTAATGTTAATTTTTCAAATATTTGGATCAACAATGCTAAATTACTATCATAATATGTGCTCACAAAAAGCGAGAAATTCATATATTGTACATCTTTATTATATTCTTTATTTTTATACTATATTCATTATTTCTTCATTCATCCTATCATTTATATTACTTCCATAAAATTTTCATATTTATAGTTTCATCATTTTCATTTTAACTTAATTTATTGAATAAACAATATTGATTTGATATCAGTTACTACTTAGCTCATCCCTTATTGGTATGTCAAATATATAACTTTACCGCTCTTCAACTTTTAGTTCTTAGTGCATCATAATAACTAATAAGATGATTTTTCATAAGCTAAGTTACCAACTAGAAATGGTGAACCAAAAACAACTAAAAGAAAATTAGCTCTTTTATGATCTTGTTTTTAGTCGTAAAGTCTTCATGGAAAATAAACACACACATATATAAAATAATGGAATTAGTAGAGTTTTCTTTATTGAAAGACCAATAGAGAAGACTAAAACAGAATGGTTAAAACTTAAAAATTAGCGCATTGTCATATCTAATTTGGTCTATATGTACTACCATTCACCATATATAAAAAACAAATATTGAGAGTGCAAAGATATTTATTTGTAAATACATTTTCTCCAATATATATAACAATAAATGACGTTTTTAAAAATATCAAGTACCTCACACTAACTATCAGAGCGATATACCGACAAATATTGGATGACAAACCGGTAATGATATTTTAGGCGATATTTTAAAAATGTATCAACTTAGGAGTGATATGAGATATATCGGTGGTATATCAATGTTATTATCCTATATTAACTACATAGATCGTCAGTTAACGCTTACTTAACAATTAAGTAAATCAGTCGGTTAGAATGGGAGTGCT
Source organism: Allium cepa (assembly GCA_030765085.1). Classification (NCBI taxonomy): domain Eukaryota; kingdom Viridiplantae; phylum Streptophyta; class Magnoliopsida; order Asparagales; family Amaryllidaceae; genus Allium; species Allium cepa. Next base: position 842,969,370 of record CM060928.1, read on the forward strand.
AGGTCGTATAAGGAATAATATAAATGAAAGAAATTTATCAACAAATAAGGGCGATCGGTCGACCCTCTTAATGGGACTGGTCGACCACTAGTGCTCAACCAATAGATGTTGAGCGGTCGACCCGGTAGTGGTGTGTGTTGACCGTAAACTGAACTAAAGCAAATGGCTCAAATTTAATATGATGCAGTCTAACAGCTGTTATTGATTCGAACTCCTATAAATACAGACCTAACTCCTCACTTTTCTTCTCATACTTTCCAAAGCACTACAAAGCTCGTCCATTTCCTTTTCTCTACAAATCCTTAAATCTGAATAAAACTATAATCTATATATATGTATATACAAGTGGATAATAGCAGAGAATAATAAAGAAGAAGAATATGATCAAATCGAATTGCCAAAGCTAAGATAAAATATAAATCCAAATCTAAATTAAATTCAAATCACTTCTCACATCTAAATTTCTAATACGTATGTGTATGCTTGCATTACATATTCTATTAGGTAGAAAAAGGAGTCAAACAGAAATAACAGGGTTTAGATCTAAAGATTTGAATACTTAGATGTGAGTGAAAAATTATATATTTTTACATAATAATATTGGATTTATATCATTGTAAATCTATTCCTTTATACTTGTAAGTAATTTTTGGAGTTGTAGGCTTAAATATATACAAGTAATGAATTAATAAACCATGCTTACATATTCTATAAATGATTAACTATGTTTTAAAATTGGATATATTCGAATCTGGAAAGCAAGAGTAAAAGTAGTCCTTAAACTAATAAGGTTTTGTAGTAATTCCGGATTTGTTGGTTAAGCGATATGTGTAAGTAAAAATGAATTAGAAGTTATTATAAATTGAATTGGGATTTAAGTAGTATTTTAATTCATTGGAATAAAGCATGTTGTAATATTGATTTCTATAAAATATCCAGTCTTATAATTAAACAAATGTGCAACGATTGAATAATAAGGAATGTGCCTAAATGAATGAGATGTATAAAATAGGAATGTTTATTGTATTTTGTACCTGTTTCAATAATAACACAGAAGATAATTCTTCATAATTTCAAATGTATCACAAGTTTTATTTTTGGCAAGTTAAGAAAATTTTAAGTGTTAACATTTCCTTTTCGAGGATGTAATTCCAATGCATTAAAATGCAAAAATATTTAATGACCATAGTAAGGTAAGTTGAGATAATAACAATACTTAAAATTTAAGTCTAATATAAGGATAAGATAGAAAATAGATAATAAGTGATGAAGTTTATGTAAAATAATGAGATGAGCAAGTGAGAAAATTATAGTAATTAAAAGAAGATGGTAATGTATAAAAAGGAACATTAGATTATATCTAATAAGCACTAGTAGAAGTTAAGTAGTAAAAGGCGATCAAATCTATTAAGTTAAAAGTGAGTGGTAAATGACACTCTAAAAGGTTAATGAAATAAGAAGTAAGTTGTGTAAATGTAACTGAACACAATAGTTGAACATATGAAGCTTAGTATTTAAATAAATTCAATAACCTTAACTATGTGTTATGATGGGCGTGGATTACTGAATCTAATTAATATCTTAAATTAAGTATGAATGATATTGTCATTAGTATGGGTTGGGATGCGAGATTAGTAAAGTTACACAACAAAAGTCTGTCCACCAAAAGGGGCTACCGAAAGTTATGTATACAATATAATAATGTGAGACATCACCAACTGGAGGACCCATAGAATTATATATTTGCATATAGGTGTAGGGAATACCAATTATGATGGTTCGCCTCGATCGAAGTGTCAAGGACAAGTATATTCTGCTTCAACCTTTTAGGGGGTATCATGTAACAAGTGGGTATTTCTAGATTGCATTAGGAAATCTAAATGGGACGGTGAGCAAGGCTTGACACTATGACAGTGATATTAGTACATATATATGAGTAGGAGTTGTTTCATAAGTTGAGAATATCATCAGTTCTGAGCAGTCAGTGGAAAGACGGGGTTATTTGTAATGACCCAGGATTTTTGACGTCTCGAGTTTTGAATATTAACTTTTAATATTCAATAATACGGTATTTTAATGAAACAAAAATCCCAGCTAAATAACAATTGGCAATAATATACAGTTTTCGAACCAAAATAGTACCTGACTTTCCAGATTTTTATCTATAAAATAGGAAATTGATTTAATTGGAATTTCTTATATATATAAACACACACACATAAATTCAAGGCAACAAATTTATATATAATTTAAAAACAAATTCAACTCAGATAAGTACAGATGAAATAAGAAGGATACATTATAAACAGAAATGATACGACTTATGGAAAATACATTGTATTATAAATAGAAAGAGTTTAAAATTTGATTTTCTTATATACACAAACACACACACAAACACATATCAGTTAAGAAGAGTGTAATATTTATAAACTAAATAAGCTACTGTGTTAAAAACAATATATGTAATATACATATTTGTGGACTTACAGATAAAATTATTAAGAATTATTTATACATGTGTGTGTGTATCGAAAATGAAAGAAGGATGTATACATATATATAAGTTCAAAAAGGAAAATTTTAGTATTTATAAACAGATAAATATGGTATGCTATAAATTAAATAAAAATAGTATGTTGAAAATAATATATGTAATGGCAGGTAAAGAATATGTATATATGAACCATATAAATATAGTTTATTAAAAATAATACATACATACATACATACATATACATATATATGTATATATATATATATGTGTACTGAAAAAAATGGAAAGAAGAGATTTATATATACACGAATAATAGATGATGACAGAAATGAGAAAATCTATAAAATCATTTCAAAAAGGAAATCATTAACAAAGCAATGTTTTGTTAAAGATGTTATTTTATACATTTAGAATGAAATAGCAAAAAAATTCATTAGTTTTGAATTTATACATTCTAAATATAAAATGAAATATAAAACTAAATGTTATTTAAAATAGAAAGGCTTGTAAATGTCTTGGGTTATACATATCAATATGTATATAGGAATAAAGACTTGAAGTTATTTTAAAACCGCTTTATATTTCTTGTTTCCAAAAACATGCATATATATATTAAAGCATCTAAAAATCAAGTAAAAAGTAAATCATGTAAAAGTAAAACTAGTCACATGAAAAAAGAATTTTATATGCATTGCCACGCCAAAAGAGGCAAAGACCAAAACCTTTGTTTAAATTTCATTTCAACGTCGGAAAAATATATCAACTCAAGTCACAAAAATTCAAATCAATCCATTAAAACATTATACAGCATATCAAAATCTTTTGAGCCTAAAATCTATACATGTACATCCTTACATTCTTGCATAAACATATTATAAGCTTGTGTGTAGTTTTGGTTGGGTTAAGCCTGTAAAACATAAAAATAAAAATGTAAACACAAAAGCTCTGTAAAACAAAAGGAGGAAAGAAGTATCCCTTGTTCAAATCAAAACCAAAGAAAGATTATTAGAGTTTAAGATTCTAAGCTAAAAAACCAAGTGGAAGTTTTCAAAGAATCAAACAATGTGGAAGGTGAGGGTTTAATTTTTTTAAAAGCCTGGAATTTTTTAAAATATTTCTCTGTATGTTAATAGGGGTAAGATTCCATACTTGCTTAGGTTCAAAAATCTTTTTCTCCTTATTCGTTTCAAATTTGCAAACGGTGTAAAGTATGAAGTGTTCGTTCGAGTATAGAACATACTAAAATTTGTTTGAAGCTTGACCATACTGTATATTTAACAAAAATGTAATAATATAGTAAAAACAAAGTTTTGTCAAAATTTAATATGGTCAAATCGTTGAATCAGGTATACTGTCGTGTTTCTCATATCAAAATAGGATTTTTAATGAAAGTTTCATGATTATTAAGGGTCTATGTTGTGAGAAATTTAGAAGTGATCAGATTTCATTAGAAAAATAATTTCAGGCAGCATGGTTGATGAGGGGAGAGGCGAGTTGGTCGAGGAGTAGCACGGCGATAAGGCAGAGGTGTTCATCATGGTGGAATGTCACATGTGGTGTTTTTAGGGTTTAAGGGAAGTTTGGTAACGGCGTCGAACGCAGTTGAACTGCGGCAAGGAGGGGCGACGAGGTAGGTTCGGTCGTCGACTAAAGGTGCAGGGGTGGATGGGCATTCAAATGGTGATGGTAGTTGGGATAGGTGAGGAGCAAGGAGGTGCATCGAGGTCAATTTTCATGCATCGTGGTTAGGATCTAGAAATGGCGATGGTCGAATGTATCTCCGGCAAGGTAGTGGCAAAGGAGATGGGTGCCTTTCAGGGGCAGGCGAAGAGGTACTTGGTGGGGTGCTCGGTTGGGTGAGCGGCAATCTGGTGGCGGCGTGCACGTGCACGTGCACGCGTGCACATGCACGTGCACGCATGCACACGCAAATGAGGTACCAGGATGCGAAGTGATGGTCGAAGTTGGTTGATGTGGTGCATGAACTTTTCATTTTGGTCTCGAGTGGTATGCGAACGTATGATGTAACTTGAAGTAGAGGTGGATCGATGAGTTTGGAGATAGGTTTGGGGTTCTTGGTTTTTGAACTGAAGGTTGGAACCGGGAAAAAGAAAGAGAGAAGAGGAAGAGAAGAGAAAGGATGCAGGTCCATTTTCTTGGTATGTGAATTGGGTTTCGGGCCAAAAAAGGTTTGTTAAAGGGGTTTTAAAATTTTAAAATGCTTTAAATATATATAATTTGTAAACTTTAAAATGATATAGTCGATGCATACGAAACCCGTTCGATGCAAAACTGATTGTGATGGTTTCGTATCGACGAACATTACATCATCGTACAAACAGTTGTCGAGTTTGAACGAGTGTGAATTTATATTTTATTTAAACAGATAGAAATTTAATCAACCGATTTTAAACAAATGATGTCATTTAAATTTATATGGCTTGTGTTATCTCGCCTTTTAGCAAGGCCGTGACATCAAGGAATTGACTGAAAACCGAAGATTGTTCATCCTGAACACCGGTTATATGTAGATTCATTATGGATACTGGTAAAATTTTGCTTGAGTCTGGATCAAGCTACATTTGATATGACATGACAAGAAAAGCTATGAAAGCCAAAATTCCAAATTTGAAGTCAAACGGAATTCGTATGCTGAAGATATGATCGACGCAAAATCAAGCAATAATCTCGTTCGTATCCATCCAAGCTCGCAGGCCTCATTCGCATCCATCAAAATCATCAATTTGCATCCATCCAATGGGGCCTCTTCCATAACCGTTGAAATCAAACATGTTCATATCCATGGGAAGAAGCAGTTCATTCGAATCGATCAAGTTCGTGTCCATCCCATTCGTATCCTAGGTAATCGTATCCAATGAGTATGTGTTGCTTCGTATCGATTCAGAGAGCACCAATTCGTATCCATCACATTTACCCTATTTGTATCAAGCCATCGTTAAGAAACAAACTAAAACGGGAGAAACAAAGAGGATAAATCCATATAGATGCGAAGTGGAGCATGATCGACTGATATGAAACGAGGATTAACCATCGATACGAAGTAAGCAACAAGGGACTGATGCGAATGAGAGCAACATGAATGAAACAAATCTTAGAGCTATGCGAAGGAGACATCTAAGGATGGATGACTCGGCCACTCGGCATGTAAAGTGGATCGATCCTAAAAGATAGCGCCACGTCATTGGTTAGCACGTGCCTGGAAGCAATGCGAACAGAAGCATTGCAAACTATGCAGCCTTCAACAAACTCAAATTTACATCGATCATAACTCAAAATCTACAAGTCAAATGTCACCAAACTATCACAGGAGCTTGCATATAACCCTAAGAATGTACCTGACAAATTTCAGCCTTAAAGGAAAATTTTCGGATCGATAAGAACTGAATTCATATCGCTCCAGGATCGAGCCGAAATCACCTGAACTCGCTCCCAAGGGCCCATTCACATGGGAGAAGAAGTCTTTTGAAATTTGGGCAAGATATTTGCTTCCTACGCCTATAAATAGTGACCTCGGACCTACAGAAAAAGGACCTTTGGCACTTCTATGTCCAGACTCTGTCAAGATAGCTTTTGTACTTGGATTATACTGTTGTAACGCATTGTAGACAGCAAGCAAAAATCAATAACCATCCATTTCATATTGGACGTAGGCCATATGCCGAACCACTCTAAATTCGTGTGCTTCTGTGCATTTTCTTGCTTGTTGGTTGGTGTGTTTGTTAGATCTACCTCATTTTACATTTATTTTCTTCATTTTATCTCTTCAAACACATCCAAAAAGTATTGTGCCCAACTTTGGTACAAACACTTTGGTGCTTTCATCAAGAAAACCCAGCTTTTCTCCTGCTCATTGGATCTACTGCAAATATCTGATTGTAAGAATCGAAGGGGAAGATCTAGATTTCAACCATAGAAGTTCTTCCATCCGATTTGGATTTGTACCAATTCTAGGAGAGAGCTTAGCTATCCACCATGGTCAACACTAGGACTACCTCAACTGCTACAGATCCAGAAGGACGGGACAGACACAACCCTGCGCAACTTCCTTATACCGATCAGAATGCTACAGGACCTTCAGATCCGCAAGGCCCTATTACTAGGGAAGAGTTTCAACTGCTAATACAAGAGCTGACGCAAAGCCGCAGCAGCTTACTCAGAAACTCCGTTCTAACGTGGAATTGACCAATCCACTGAACCATGAAAGACAAAGGAGATCCAGAAGAGATCAGGCTTCCAATTCATCCACTGAGAGTTCAGCCTCTTCTGACTATAATCACCAATCCATGTGCCTAAGGCTGGATGGAAGTTATGCACAAGCCACTGGACATCAGCGTGCATTGAATCTTGGGCGACCGAGAGTTAGCCCGTCAACCAGCCATCAGACTGAACCCTCCTTTCGAAGAGATACTATTCCTTATAACACCATTGACAACCGCATTGCTACCGCCGCTATTGAGTTGGGAGTGACACTCAAAACCGAATAGATTCGACTTGCCGTCAACCTAATTATACTCCTGAGCCCTATATTCCTGAAGATCTAGAACCAAGGAGGCGAGATATGGACCGTCGACCGCGACCGACCCATCATTATATTGTGGAACCCGACAACACCTCGGCTCAGCATGCCCAGAATGTTCAGATGCCCGACATCCCGACAATGATCCGTTAGATGATCCATGAAAGTCTAGGTCTCACTAATGACAACTGGGGAATCTCCTGGAGTCATACCCCTTTTACCGATGATATCCTCTACGCTGAACCGCCTCGGCGATTCAGAATGCCAACTCTACCTGTTTATGAAGGGAGTTCTGATCCTAACCAGCACATTTTAAAGTACGAATGGCTAATAAAGGCCGCACGAGCCGACGATGTAGTCAAATGCCAAAGTTTCTCGATCTACCTGGGGGCATAGCAACTACGTGGTTGATTCGTCTACCACCTCGATCTATCTCATGTTTGGAACAGTTGGCAACAAAATTTGTTGAACAGTTCCACATGCATGTCACAAGGCCGAAAGATGTTAATACCTTTTCTAGTGTCACTTAAGCTCCTGGAAAGACACTCAGGCGTTATCTGAAGAGATTTGATGTTGCATGTGCTGAGATTAGTATCCTAATGATAACTCAATTCTAATGGCACTGACTAAGGGAATCAATCTCGATTCCGAATTCGGCAATGGTTGGTCGGAAAACCTCCTACGTCATTGGACCGTTTCTATTCCAAGGTAGCCCAGTTCTTGCAAAGAGAGGATGCAAAACAGTCTAGGAAAAAGGACGACGCAGGGACCAGTGTGGAAGGAATCCAAAGCAATGTCGCTGCTAAACAAACCAGGGAGAGTTCCGGGAAGGTGCAGTTAAGCATACAGAATAAACATAATCAATATAAAGGCAATGGAAATCAAAACAAGAAAGGAGAACAGAATTGTAGTCCATGATGCCGGTCTCCTATGTTTGACACTTATACCCCTTTAAATACGTCGCTAGAAAATGTGTACTTGCAGACCTGCAACACTATTCAATATAAGAAACCTGCTTCGAAACAATTGTCAAAAAAAATAGATTCAAACGGGGTAGAATTGTAGATTTCTTGATAGCTATGGTCACAAAAAAATGAGTGCCGCCATCTACAGAATATTTTTGAGAAGTTGATATAAGAAAAAAAGTTTGAGCAGCTTGTTCGGGCGTCGAAATCTGGAGGTGCGGGCCCATCAAATCAAAACAAAATACCAAATCAGGCGAGACCAGAGGAACCCGTGCATACCGACGGGAGGCTAGTGATAAATACTATCAGTTGTGGTCCTATCCAGCAGATTGAAGCTGGAAGGAAATGGAGTCGCATGCCAGTTCTATTAGGCATTCGAGCTTCGAATGCTGTAGTAATTTGGACGACGGTGGCCTGGCCAAGCAATAGAAAACGATGAAAGACGACATCGTATTTCGGGACAGTGATGCCGATAAAATCGAAACCCCAACCATTGATCCACATGTCATTTCATCTCAAATAGGTCTTTCTTGGATGAAGAGGATCTTAGTGGACAGTGGAAGCTCAGTGAATTTACTGTTTAAGTGATCTTAGGATCAGATGAAGATGGAAACAAAAGATTTGAAACCTTGTCAGCCTCGTATTCATGATTTCAATGAAAGTGCGACCATACCCGTTGGAGTGTGGAGCTACCAGTGGAGTTGGGAGTTGGAGAATGCTGAAGAGTCTGGATATTATAGATTGTTGTATTGGATATAGACTCGCAATATAATGCTTTCTTGGGCCGAACGGCCCTAGCTGAGTTCAGGGTTGCCATTGCTCCTTGGTGTCTGACTTTAAAATTCCCTACCGATAATGGAGTTGGAGTAGTTCAGGGAGACCAAGCTGCTGGGCAAGCCTGTTATATTGCAGAGCTGCAGGAGGCGCAGCGAAAAGAAAAAAGGAAAGGGCATAGAGGAATCTCTCTGCATCTGCTTTTCTCGAAATTTACAGTTAACACCTAGGCTAAGGCCCGGTCACCCCAAGCAATTCCCAAGGGATCCTAACCCAAGAGATACCGAAAGTGAAGATGAAAGTAAAGATAGTCAAGCTTCCCCGGCCGAGCTGATGATCGATGATTATGACGAGTCTAAAATGGTAAAGATTAGATCTCAGCTTAGCCAACAGATGCAGGAATTGGTTGAATTTCTTCGGGCAAACCTCGACGTGTTTGCCTGGACGCATTTCGACATGAGTGGGATCTCCCGGGACATTGCGAGCCACACATTGAATACTGACCCGCGGCACGTCCCGGTCAAGCGAAAAAGGCATAGTATGGATCAAGTGAGATATACCGCATGTAATGGCCCAGTTTTCCGTAACCTTTGAATTGACAATAAACCACACATATCTAACTCAAATTGCATGAAAACACGGATCATTAAGGGCAGAAAGAAAATAAAGATAGTACAGAATCTCACACGAATGAAATAACATATATTATTTCAACAATAATCTTTACGGAGGAAAAATTTAAAATACAATATCAGAGTCTAACCTAGATTCAACCTAGACAGTTATAACACCTACCCTTCCAAATATTGACAAACAACAAAACAAATGAAATAAATGCAGCGGATGATAGAATACGTCCATACGATGATGAAGATCTCCACCTCTCCTCTGAAAAATCCAACCGTCTTCAGCGAAATCTGAAACTATTCGGATCTGACTCGAGTATTAAAAATACCCGGATCAGGCTTGATAAACCAGCATGAGATACTCGAAATCCAAAATGCATAGATCATGACGATGTTATGAAAACCTTTGAAAAGAAGGGTATCTCATAAGACCACGCCAATACATAAACATGGGCGGGCTTTTACCTTATGATAACCAAAACACTTCATACCAAAATACACTTGAAGTTGATTTGATATGATTTTGAAAATATTAGTAAGGCAAAGAAAGAAGAAAAAGCGATTAAAGAGAGCTTCAAGGAGGAAGAAGAAGGTAAAAATAGTGTTAAAAAAAGTTAGAAAGAGGTTGGTATTTATAGAAAGAATGAAGAGGTGAGTTACCAAAATATTTCTTTACCAAATTACCAAAATAACCTTACTTAATTCTTAAGTAAACATATTCTTTTCAACACTTAAAATCAGATTTGAAATCATTACTTTATGTCATTTTGACTAAAGTATTAAGTAGAAAATATAATAATTATGTTTAGTTTGATTTTATGTTTACCTTTTGCTTTGAAATGACATTTTTGTCTTTTATGCTTGTTTTTTGTTAATTATATTCTAGAATTTTCTAAGTATGTTTACTAAAAGTAAACTTGATTAGTGAATTATATAATACTTAAAATATTTGAATATTAGTTCCTACATAAGAAAATAAAGGTGCGACGACGTTGCGACAACTTTTAATCGACAAAACGTTGATTTTTGACAAAATGTTTTACGATCACATTTTGACGTTTTAGTTAAACTATTTATTTATGTAAATCAAATTTAAAAATGAAATTTTTACTTCTTTAAATAAATTAAAACATGTCTCTTTATATTTTAAAATCATATTTAAACAATATCAAAATCTATAATTTTACAGTGTGTGTAAAACTGACAAAATGCGACAAAATTTGGTTATTTTTGTAAAATGATTTTCAACATACATATAAATATTTTAATATACTTTTATTGTCTTTAATAAATGTTTTCAATAAGATTTATCCTTTTAAATAAATATTCCAACTTATTTATTTAAGCATTAATTTATTTTTAACAAAATTTAAATTTTGTTGATTTGTTCTAAAATCCAAATTTATACTTTTAAATTATCAACTATAAGGAAAAATAACTTCTCTATTATTATCTATTATATATAACTTATTTATTTAAGTTTTAAATCTTTTTAAATTTCATTTTCGAAGTAGCGAAATTACGGGTCGTTACATTCTCCCCTACTTAAAAGAGTTTCGTCCTCGAAATTACCCAAACAAAAGTTTGCCTAAAAAATTTATTTTTAAACTTAATTCCACATAATATACATAGATCATCCGTATGAAATATCTTATTCAATTTCCTATTCGAATACATAACTTTATTTTTGAAATAGTATCGATCCCCCATCCTCTAGTGCAGACTTTAATCGGGCTCTTTGCTTTCCTTGCATTGCTCTCAACCATGATAGAAAACTCAAGTACCCAACCATAAACCCTAATCAATGTTCGTCGTCAAGAATCGAGTGATAAATTCTTTTTCGGACTGGTGTAAACATATCAAAGTTTCAAACTCGAATCTTAGATCAAATTGTGTGTGACGAAATGATCTACCTATAACATATGTATTTGTTAACTTTCAAAAAATTTCATAAAAACTTTATCTTAAGATCAAACACTTCATAAAGGTGCTTTAATAATCCCTTTAATTATTTAATTTCAAATATTTTTATTAAAGGAAAAAATTCTAAAGAATTCATTTTTCAATCAAAAGATAATAATCTTTATTATAATTTTTTTCCACAGTCCACTAACTTAGTATAGTTCCTTTAACACTAATATTATTTATGAATCATTTCGTAAAACTGTTACTTAAGTTTATTACATCTTATAACTTACGTAAATCTCATAGTTTAAAGACTTAAGTCCAAATCCTTAATTAATGCTAGGATTCATCAATAAAATATTTTCCAGGTTATAATTACCTTTTTAAAGAGTCATTATTTTATTTGATAGTTCATGACATAAATCTATATTTGTATGATATAGCTTTACATCCTAAGAGTATATACAAATCACAAACTTCAAATTGGTTTTACTTAAATCCGTCCGTCTAACAAATTTAGACTTTGTTATAATTTACTATTATCTCAAATTCATAAGTTATAAAACATATTCTTATTTAATACTATTATTAATTTCTAGCTTTGAAAAACAAATTTTAAAACCACCCGAATTTGGATCCTCAAACTCTTAAATCTTAAACCTCCCTTTTTTGCATTATAAATCAGATTTATAAATTATGCTTATCTTATTTCATTTACTCGTATTATTTCACAATTGTTTTTTTTACCAAAAGTTTTTAAGCTCTGAGTTAGGTATGATTCGGAAATTTTTGACTGTCCAATCTCAATTCTGCTTTATTTTAGCAATTAGCGATCCTAATTTATCTTTAGTTTAAACACTTTTATAAAGATTACTAATCAATTTCTCATTATTTCTTTAACTTAAGAAAATTATATAGATCGAGTAACTCCAAAACAATCCAAGGAACTGGGTACTACCAATAGTATTATATATCCTCTTAACAAGAACAGTAATACTTAAGAGAAGAGTTTACCATCCGAACACATCTCTTGCCTATTTTTAGTTTATTTTCGAACCAATCGAATTAGTTATCATAAAATACCTCTTTTTATTTTAAATACTACCATTTTCAAAATCCTTTAGAGATTACTTTATAAGACCTATTTTATAAATTCATTTAATCTTATATTAATTAACTTCATTTAAATTGCCAAAATTCTTTAAGTTAATCGAATTTAAATTATAATTCCTTTTATATTTATCTTTTTACACAATCATTTTCTACTACATTTTTATCTTATGTGTTCATTCCTAAAACCAAACTTATTATCAAACACCTTATAGTCAAATCGTGAAACTTAATTCATAAGGTATTTGTACTTAAAATTTTAAATCAAACAATTGATCACTTTATGACAGTAACTTAACTTTATCATTTCTTAATTTTTATTTTGGAATAAGTATTAAAGATCTTAATTACCTTTTCAGATTTCTTACTTATCGATAATCTTTATGAAACATCTTATAGTCAAACTGTGAAATTCTAATCATAAGATATTCATATTTAAATTTCACTAATCCTGATTTCTAACTATACAACTTTTCAAAATATATGCTTTATATTCAAAATATAATCCTAGGTAAAATTATTTGATTTACCAATTTTTCAAAATCAGTGTGTCGGTTCGTCTTGTTTAAATGTTAGGAACCCTTCCGATAACGATGATCAGGTGCATCGATCGGAATCCCTAAACCACTCAATATATAAATCAACACAAAACAATTTATTAGTCAGCAACAAATGCGCACTCATATATAATACATTCAAACTCATTCTAGGGTGTTACTAACCCTTATATCTAATGAGTTACTCAACCTAGGGTATTACTAACCCTACCTCTGATGCGTCTTTACCCCACCAAAACCAAACTTCTCGCTTAACCTTCAGCTTTGATACCGAATGTAATGGCCTGATTTTCTGTACCCTTTGAATCGACAATAAACCAAACATGTCTAACTCAAATGGCACAAAAAGTCGGATCATTAAGGGTAGAAAGAAAATAAAGATAGAACAGAATCTCACAAAACTGGAATAACATATATTATTTCAATAATAATCTTTAGAGAGAAAAATTTTAAAATACAATATCAGAGTCTAACCTAGATTCAGCCTGGACAGTTAAAACACCTGCCCCTACAAATGCCGACGAACAAGAAAACAAATAAAATAAATGCAGCGGATAATAGAATACGTCCACACGATGATGAAGATCTCCAGCTCTCCTTTGTAAACCCCAACCGTCTTCAGCTAAACCTGAACTACTCGGATCTGACCCAAGTATTAAAAAATACCCGGATCGGGCTTGATAAACCAGTGTGAGATACTCGAAATTTAAAATGCATAGATCATGACGATGTTATCAAAACCTTTGAACAAAGGGTACCTCATAAGGCAACGCTCACACATAAACACGGATGGGATTTTACCTAATGGTTACCAAAACACTTCATACTAAAATACACTTGATATTATTTTTAACGACATTCTTTTCAAAACACTTTTCAAATAAACTTATTCAAATAAAGTATCAATATCTCGACTAAGTCTAAGGTAATATATCCGGATTAGGTCAACGGAATATACCGAACGGAATATATGATACCAAAAGGGATTGCTGAAATGTTTGCAAGTCATTACAGCTATTTTAGGAATACAATCAAAATGGTAAATCTCATATTGGGATTAGATTTCCAACATGATAGGGAACTAGTGACCTTTTCTCCGATCCAAGCATGACAAACATATTTCCCACGATCCCTTAATCGCTTTTCTCAAACTAGTCACTTCGAACTATACTTGCTACACTATTACTGATAACCGGTAGTTCCCTGCTTTTCTCAAGCTAACCACTTTATCCAGATGGGGCAATAAATGCCTAGAGGGATGTATCCCCCAAAGGGCCCAACGTATTGGACACCACCATACACACTCATTTATTCCGAATTTGCATCTGTCGGACTACATAGTATCCCATATCATCTTTTGGGATATGAGGCTAGTGAGGCTATGGTCAATTTCTTCAAACCCACGCTTTGATCATAACAGGTTCCACTTTGAATGCCACACTGCCATTTCTTTGATAACTATTTGCCTCCTACAAGCATGTAACCTCTAAGCTCGCATGTCTCAAAGAAGGGTGTTAATCTAAGAGAAGTTGCCTTCTCCGCCACCAAGCAGATGTACATTTGTAAAAGTCAAATGTTGTGTCTCATAAATGCAATGTCGGACATTCTTCCATACAAGTTTGTTCTGGGACTGAATGAAATCGAAGGCACTTTCCTTGGCCATTACTAGGCGAAAAACCCTTGCAATCCAAAAAATCTCCACAATAAGGAGACCACTGCTATAAATAACTCTATAATGGTCCTGGAGCTTGTTCGACAAGCAATCCTCAAGCTATGAAGATCCACGTTATTCAATAACCATCATTTTCAACATATCTTCACATTCGAATGTGTACATTGGTTCGAATGGTTTTCGGATAGGAATTATCCAAATCCGACTTTGGTTCCTATGAAGCCAATCATTGCTTAAAAAGATGTTAAGCTCATAAGTGGATATCAATCATCAATCAATTACTTCATCTTTTATTTAAATCAAATATCTTTTTTAGATATATTCTTTTTAATTTATTCTATTTTATTTTTCAGAGTATATGGAATCATTAAGCCACATTTATCAAATCACTTGGTTTATTTACCTGAAATAATTCCAAATCATTTTCTCTTTTACTTAGGAAAACCTATCCAAATCATTCTTTTACCCTTAATCAATGATTTCTTATGTTCAATTTATAACTTTTAACTTAGGAAAAATATTCCCAGATCATTCATTAAATCTTAATCAAAGATTTCTTTCTTAACTTCAAATCATATTCTTGTAAATCGAAGATTTTCATAATAGAATACTACTGCTACCATAGATATGGCAAATTTCACCTCTAGGAACTAATGGCAAGTAATCCTAGATCATGAAGATATTTCTTCAATATGTTTTATTTCGAAAATTAGTTTAAAGAGGTATTCGGATAGGAATCATCAAAATCTGATCCCAGTTCTTCAAATAGGAATCGCCTATATCTGATCCCGGTTTCTTCGTGCTAGTTATCGATGAAAAGATGTTAAGTTCGTTATGGGGTTTCGAAAATTAGTTTGAAGTGATTTTCGGATAGAAATCACCCAATCCGATCCCGATTGTTCGGGTAGTAATCACCCAAATCCTATCTCGGTTCCTTCATGCTAATCATCGATAAAAAGATGTTAAGTGGTTAATTAACACTTAAAGAATTTTTTTCTTTTCCTTTCAACATGGAAAAACTTAACTATGATCTTTTAGAGCATCCAGACTTTCCTTTCGATCTATTGCACCCCTCGTCTAAGAAAAGAAAACATAGGCCAGGTAAGTTCAGCACACTGTTGCTCCAAACCTTAGTTAAAAATCTTGTTTTATCTTCCCAGATCTCATAGGCAGAACAAATGTACTAGTCATTTTCGCATACTCAGTTTGTTATCACATTCAATATTCTTCACTTTTTGTTTATGTGTTACAAACAATTTCTCTTGTCCGTTTATTCAAACTCTTATTAAAACTTTCAAACCATCTTTACATTACTTAATTATTCCTTCAAAATCATTCAAAAAAGATTTAGGAAAGAATTGTTAAGTTTAAAACTCATATTCAAAAGATAATAGAATTCGCAGCATAAAAGTGCTGCACAAAGTGCTATATAAGCTTATTTGATTTAAACAGCTTTTTAATGTTTGAAAACTCATATTTTCCATTCCAGATCTATTTTAAACCATTTTAATAGATTTATTAAATTTATTTCACATTTTTAATCATTTAAAAATAAATCCCTTTTTGGATTTCGAACCACAGAACCCGATGTTTTTAAAAAAAAATTGGACATATTTCAAACTCTATACTTGATGAAATCTTGATTTTATTTCTTTATTGAAAAACTATTATCATTGTGGACCAAATAATTTTTAATTCAAATAAATCCGACTTATAAATCATTCTTTACGCTAGTTTTAAGTTAAGGGTCGTAATTTATGAACCGCCACTACACGACGAGCTCGATTTTGACCAATTTTGTGAATTTCTTTGGAACTTGTCAGAAACACTTCGAATTTATTTTAAACCATATTTAAACTATTTTAACTTATTTAAAATAATATTTTCATCATTTCAAACTCATTCTCCATTTCATTCCATATTGTAATACCATATTATTATAATATCATATTATTATAATATCATTTCTAACTTTTTATTATTATTAAAATTCATTAAGAGGCTAAATAATTTCCACACACATCTTTTTATGGATTTAATTCTCATTTAATTAACCATGATTAATTACTAATCATTTCTCTTGTCATTTATCAAACTAAGTTATCATCCATATCACAAATATATAATCAACCATAATATCAACTAAGTTATCAAACATTTAATCATTCAACATATAACAAACTTTTCATATAATTAACTTAAAATATTTTTTTAAGAAGTAGTAACTTGAAATACGATTACTGACCTTTAACCAAATCGATTAATTTCCTACCTACATTCTTACTAACAACTCTTCACTAAAACTTCAACTAATCAACTTATACTCCATTTCTTTTGCTTTATGCTATCGACCTCTTCTTTCAAACTCGCGAAAATACTACAGAGCTTCTGGAACACCGTGAATTTGCTCCTAGCTCCTTAGAATGAAATCGACAGCACTTCCTTCTTTCTTTCTTACTCCGAAGCTTTCCAACTTGCTTCATTCTCTTTATAGATTCGGCCTCCATCTATTTCCCAATTCCTCCATCATTTCTTCACTTCATAGATGCTAAACCATGTTTTAATGGTATCCGAAGGTCTTTGGTAAAGTTTGGTGGTGTTTGGAGTTGATTTGTTACGATTTTGGAAAAGTTAGTAAGGAAAAGAAAGAAGAAGAAGAAATCATTAAAGAGAGCTTCAAGGAGGAAGAAGAAGAAGGTAGAAATAGTGTGAAAAAAGTGAGAAAATGGTTCGTGTTTATAGAAAAAATGAAGTGGTAAGTTACCAAAATATCCCTTTACCAAATTACCAGAATAACCTTACTTACTTCTTAAGTAACCTTATACTTTTTCAACACTTAACATCATATTTCAAATCATTACTTTATGTCATTTTCACTAAAGTATTAAGTAAAGAATATAATAATTATGTTTAGTTTGATTTGATGTTTACTTTTCGATTTGAAATGACATCTTTGTCCTTTTGTGCTTACTTTTTGTTAATTATATTCTAGAATTTTCTAAGTATGTTTAGTAAAAGTAAACTTGATTAGTGAATTAATTAATATTTATATTATTTGAATATTTTTCTATATAAGAAAATAAACGTGGGACGACGTTGCGACAACTTTTAATCGACAAAACGTTGATTGTCGATGAAATTTTTTACGATCACATTTTGACGTTTTAGTTAAACTATTTATTTATATAAAAAAAATTAAAATGAACTTTTTACTTTAAAAAATTAAAACATGTCTCTTTATATTTTAAAATTATATTTAATTAATATCAAAATCTCTAATTTTACAGTTTATGTAAAACTGACAAAATGCGACAAAATTTGGTTATTTTTGTAAAACGATTATCAACATACATATAAATACTTTAACATACTTTTATTATCTTTATTAAATTTTTTCAATAAAATTTATCTTTTTAAAAATATATTTAAACCTATTTATTTAAGCATTTACTTATTTTTAACAAAACTTAACTTTTGTTGATTTGTTCTAAAATCCAAATTTATACTTTTTAAATTATCAACTATAAGGAAAAATAATTTCTCTATTATTATCTATTATATATAACTTATTTATTTAAGTTTTAGATCATTTTAAATTTCATTTTCGAAGTAGCGAAATTACAGGCATTACATTCTTCCATACTTAAAAGAATTTCGTCCTCGAAATTACCCAAACAAAAGTTTGCCTAAAAAATTTATCTTTAAACATAATTCCATATAATATACACAGATCATCCGTATGAAATATCTTATTCAATATCCTATTTGAATACACGACTTTATTTTTGAACTAGTATCGATCCCCCGATCCTCTAGTGCAGACTTTAATCAGGCTCTTTGCTCAGAAACCTTTTCTTTCCTTGCACTGCCCTCAACCATGATAGAAAATTGAAGTACCCAATCATAAACCCTAATCAGTGTTAGTCGTCAAGGAACGAGTGTTAAATCCTTTTTCGGACTGGTGTAAAAACCTTAAAGTTCTAAACTCGAATCTTAGATCAAGTTGTGTGTGACGAAATGATCTGCATATAACATATGTATTTGTTAACTTTCAATTCATAAAAATTTATCTTAAGGTCAAACACTTTATAAAGGTGATTTAATAATCCCTTTAATTATTTATTTCAAATATTTTTATTAAAGGAAAATATTCTAAAGAAATCGTTTTCCACTCAAAAGATAATTATCTTTATTATAATTTTTTTCCATAGTCCACTAACTTAGTATAGTTACTTTAACACTAATATTATTTATGAATCATTTCGTAAGACTGTTACATAAGTTTATTACATCTTATAACTTAAGAAAATCAATCATACTTTAAAGACGTTAAGTCCAAATCCTTAACTAATGCTAGGATTCGTCAATAAAACATTTTCCAGGTTATAAATACCTTTTTAAAGAGTTGTTATTTTACTTTATAGTTCATGACATAAATTTATATTTGTATGATATACCTTTACATCCTAAGATTATATACAAATCACAAACTTCAAATTGGTTTTAATTAAATCCATCTGTCTAAGAAATTTAGATTTTTTGTAATTTACAATTATCTCAAATTCATAAGTTATAAAACATATTTCATATTTAATACTATTATTAATTTCTAGCTTTGAAAAACAAATTTTAGAACCTCTCATATTTAGATCCACAAACTCTTAAATCTTAAATCTCTCTTTTTTCTTTATAAATCAAATTTATAAATTATGCTTATCTTATTTCATTTACTCATAATATTTCACAATTGTTCTTTTTACCAAAAGTTTTAAATATTTCTTAGCTCTGAGTTAGGTATGATTCGAAATTTTTTGACTATCCATAATCAATTTCGCTTTATTTTAGCAATTAGCAATCCCAATTTATCTTTAGTTTAAACACTTTTATAAAGATTACTAATCAATTTCTCATTATTTCTTTAACTTAAGAAAATTATATAGATCGAGTAACTCCAAAACAATCCAAGGAACTGGGTACTACCAATAGTATTGTATATCCTCTTAACAAGAAGAGTAATACTATAGAGAAATGTTTACCATCCGAACACATCTCTTGCCCATTTTTAGTTTATTTTCGAGCCAATTGAATTAGTTATCATAAAATACCTATTTTTATTCAAAATAATACCATTTTCAAAATCCCTTAGAGATTACTTTATAAAACCTATTTCATATATTCATTTTATCTTATACCGATTAACTTCATTTGAATTACCAAAATTCTTTAAATTACTCGAATTTAAATTCTAATTCCTTTTATATTTATCTTTTTATACAATCATTTTCTACAACATTTTTATCATTTGTGTTCATTCTTGAAACAAATCTTATTATCAAACACCTAATAATTAAATCGTGAAACTTAATTCACAAGGTATTTGTACTTAAACTTTTAAATCAAACAATTGATCACTTTATGATAGTAACTTAACATTACCATTTCTTAATTTATTATTTTGGAACAAGTATTAAAGATCTTAATTACCTTTTCAGATTTCTTACTTATTGATAATCTTTATGAAACATCTTATAGTCAAACTGTGAAATTCTAATCACAAGACGTTCATATTTAAATTTCACTAATCATGATTTCTAGCTATACAACTTTTCAAAATATATACTTTATATTCAAAATATAATCCTAGGTAAAATTATTTCATTTACAAATTTTTCAAAATCAGTGTGTCGGTTCGTCTTGTTTAAATGTTAGGAACTCTCATCGATAACGGTGATTAGGCACGCTGATCAGAATCCATAAATCACTTAATAGATAAATCAACACAAAACAATTTATTAGTCACTAACAAATACACACTCATATATAATACACTCAAACTCATTCTAGGGTGTTATTAACCCTTCTCTAATGAGTTACTCATCCTAGGGTATTACTAACCCTATCTCTGATGAGTCTTTACCCCACCATAGCCAAGGTTCTCAATTAACCTTCAGCGTTGATACCAATTGTAATGGCCTAGTTTTCCGTACCCTTTGGATCGACAATAAACCATACATGTCTCACTCAAATTGCATCAAAAGGCAGATCATTAAGGGTAGAAAGAAAATAAAGACATAAAAGAATCTCACACGACTAGAATAACATATATTATTTCAATAATAATCTTTAGAGCAGAAAATTTTAAAATACAATATCAGTGTCTAACCTAGATTCAGCCTGGACAGTTATAAAACCCGCCCTTACAATTGTTGACAAACAACTAAACAAATGAAATAAATGCAGCAGATAATAGAATACGTCCATACGATGATGAAGATCTCCAGCTATCCTTTGGAAACTCCAACCGTCTTTAGCTAAACTCGAAACTACTCGAATCTGACCCGAGTATTAAAAATACCCGGATCAGGCTTAATAAACCAACATGAGATACTCGAAATTTAAAATGCATAGATCGTGGCGATGTTATCAAAACCTTTGAAAAGAAGGGTATCTCATAAGAGCATGCCCATAAATAAACACGGACGGGTTTTTACCTTATGGTAACCAAAACACTTCATACCAAAATACACTTGATATTATTTTTAATGACAGTATTTTGAAAACACTTTTCAAATAAACTTATTCAAATAAGGTACCAATATCCGGACTAAGTGTAAGGCAATATATTTCAAACTAGGTCAACGGAATATACCGAACAGAATATATGATACCAAAAGGGGTAGCTGAAATGTTTGCAAGTCATTCTGCTATTTTGGGAACACAATCAAAACCGTAAATCTCATATTGGGATTGGATTTCCAACATGATAGGGAACTAGCGACCTTTTCTCCGATCCACACATGACAAACATAGTTCCCACGGTGCCTTGATCGCTTTTCTCAAACTAGTCACTTAGAACTATACTTGCTACACTACTAATGATAACCGGTATTTCCCTGCTTTTCTCAAGCTAACCACTTTATCCAAATGGGGCAATAAATGCCTTAAGTGACGTATCCCCCAAAGGGCCCAACGTTTTGGACACCACCGTACACTCACTTATTCCAAATTTGCATCTGTCAGACCACATAGTATCCCATATCATCTTTCGGGATGTGAGGCTAGTAAGGCTATGCTCAATTTCTTCAAAGCCACGCTTTTCGTACAAAACCATGCTTTGATCATAACAGGTTCCACTTTGAATTCCATACTGTCATTCCTTTGATCACTATTTGGCTCCCATAGGCATACAACCTCTAAGCTCGTATGTCTCAGAGAAGGGTGCTAAGCTAAGAGAAGTTGCCTTCTCCGCCACCAAGCAGATGTACATTTGTAAAAGTCAAACATTGTGTCTCAGAAATGAAATATCATACATTCTTCCATACAAGTTCTTTATAGGACTAAACGAAACGGAAGACACTTTCCTCGGCTATTACTAGGTGGAAGCCCTTGCAATCTGGAAAAATCTCCACAGCGAGGAGACCACTGCTATAAATAACTCTATAATGGGAGCTAACTAGAGCATGTTCAACAAGCAGTCCTCAAGCTGTGAAGATCCGCTGTCTTCAATAATCATCATCTTCAACATATCTTAACATTCGAAAGCATACATTGGTTCGAAGCGGTTTTGGATAGGAACCACCCAAATCCGACTCCGGTTCCTTCGAAGCCAATTATCACTTAAAAAATGTTAAGCTCATAAGTGGATATCAATCATCAATCAATTACTTCATTTTTTTTTTAAATCAAATATCTTTCTTAGATACAATCTTTTCAGTTTATTCCATTTTCTTTTTCAGAGTATGTGGAATCATTAAGCCTCATTTATCAAATCGTTTGGTTTATTTAAACCTTTCTTAAATCCTGAAATAACTCAAATCATTTTCTCTTTTACTTAGTAAAACCTTTCCAAATCTTCGTTTTACTCTTAATCAATGATTTCTTATATTCAAATTATAACTTTTAACTTAGAGAAAATATTCCCGAATCATTCATTAAATCTTAATCAAAGATTTCTTCCTTAACTTCGAATCATACTCTTGCAAATCGAAGATTTACATAACAGAGTACTACTGCCACCTTAGATATGATAAATTTTACCTCCAAGGACTAACGGCAAGTAATCCTACATCATGAAGATCTTTCTTCAATATGTTTTATTTCAAAAATTAGTTTGAAGTAGTTTTTATTAGGAATCACCCAAATCCAATCCTGGTTTTTAAGGTAGGAATCACCCAAATACCATCCCGGTTCCTTCGTGCTAGTCATCGATAAAAAGATGTTAAGTTCATTATGGGGTTTTGAAAATTAGTTTGAAGTGATTTTCGGATATGAATCATCCAAATTCGATCTCGGTTCTTCGGATATTCCGATCCCGGTTCCTCATGCTAATCGTCGATAAAAATATGTTAAGTGGTTAACTAACATTTAGTGAATTTTTTTCTTTTCCTTTCACCTTGGAAAAACTTAAATATGATCTTTTAGAGCATCCCGGCTTTCCTTTCAATCTGTTCCACCCCTCGCCTAAGAAAAGAAAACATAGGCCAGGTAAGTTCAAGCACTGGTTGCTCCATCCCTAACCTTAGTTAAACACCTTGTTTTATCTTCCCAGATCTCATAGGCTGGACAAATGTACTAGTCGTTTCTGCATACTTAGTTTGTTATCACATTCAATATTCTTCACTTTTTGTTTAAGTGTTACAAATAATTTCTCTTAACTATTTATTAAAACTTCAAAACCTTCTTTACGTTACTTAATTATTCCTTTAAAATAATTCACAAAAAATTTAAGAAAAAATTGTTAAGTTTAAAACTCATATCCAAAAGATTATAGAATTCACAGCATAAAAGTGCAACGGAAAGTGTTATATAAGCGTATTTGATTTAAATAGCTTTTTAATATTTGAAAATTCATATTTTCCATTCCAAATATCTTTTATACTATTTTAATAGATTTATAAATTTATTTCATATTTTTAGTCATGTATAAATATTGTTTATAAATAAATCTCTTTTTGGATTCCGAGCTACAAAACCGCGATGTTTTTAGAAAATTGTTTTGGATATATTTCAAACTCTACTTGATGAAATCTTGATTTTCTTTCTTCATTGAAAAACTATTATCATTATGGTCCAAAGAATTTTATTTCCAAGAAACCTGACTTATAAATCAGTCTCTGCGCTAATTTTAAGTTACGAGTCGAAATTGATGAACTACCGCTATGCGACGAGCTCGATTTTGACCAATTTTGTGAGTTGCTTTGAAACTTGTCCGAAACACTTCAAATTTGTTTTAAACATTATTTAAACTATTTTAACCTATTTAAAACAATATTTTCATCATTTCAAACTCATTCTCCATTTCATTTCATATTACAATATCATATTATTATAATATCATTTCTAACTTTTTTATTATTATTAAAATTTGTTAAGAGACTAAATAATTTCCACAAATACATTTATATGGATTTAATTCTCATTCAATTAACTATGGTTAATTACTAATCATTTCTCTTATCATTTATCAAACCAAGTTATCATCCATATCACAAACATATAATCAACCGTAATATCAACCAAGTTATCAAACATTTAATCATCCAACATATAACAAAGTTTTCATATAATTAACATGAAATAACTTTTTAGAAGTAGTAAATTGAAATATAAATACTCACCTTTAACCAAATCGACTAACTTCCCACCAACATCCTTTCTAATAACTCTTCACTTAAACTTCAACTAATCAACTTTACTCCATTTATTTTGCTTTATGCTATCTACCTCTTCTTTCAAACTTTCAAAAATCTGACAAAGCATCTGCATCACCTTGAATTTGCTCCTAGGTCCTTGGAATGAAATCGACGGAACTTCCTTCTTTTTTTTCTTGCTCCGGATCTTTCCAACTTGCTTCCTTCTCTTGATAGGTTTGGCCTCCATTTATTTTCCCTCTTCCTACATCATTTCTTCACTTCTTAGATGTTAAACCATGTTTTAATGGTATCCTAAGGTCTTTGGCAATGTTTGGTGGTGTTTGGAGTTGATTTGATGTGATTTTGAAAAAGTTAGTATGGAAAAGAAAGAAGAAGACACCATTAAAGAGAGCTTCAAGGAGGAAGAAGAAGAAAGTAATAGTGTAAAAAATGTGAGAAATTTGTAGAAAAAATGAAGTAGTAAGTTACTAAAATATCCCTTTACCAAATTACTAAAATAACCTTACTTACTTCTTAAGTAACCATATTTTTTTCAACACTTAACATCACATTTTAAATCATTACTTTACATCATTTTTACTTAAGTATTAGGTAAAGCATATAATAATTATGTTTAGTTCGATTTGATGTTTACTTTTTGCTTCGAAATGACATCTTTTTTTGTGCTTACTTTTTGTTAATTATATTCTAGAATTTTCTATGTATGTTTAGTAAAAGTAAATTAAATTAGTGAATTAATACTTATACTATTTTAATATATATTCCTATATAAGAAAATCAAGGTGGGACGACGTTGCGACAAATTTTAATCAACCAAACGTTGATTTCGACAAAATGTTTTACGGTCACATTTCGACGTTTTAGTTAAACTATTTATTTTATTATACCAAATTTAAAAATGAAATTTTTACTTCTTTAAATAAATTAAAACATGTATCTTTATATTTTAAAATCATATTTAAATATATCAAAATCTCTAATTTTACAGTTATGTAAAACTGACAAAATACGACAAAATTTGGTTATTTTTGTAAAATAATTATTAACATACTTATAAATATTATAATATTCTTTTATTATCTTTATTAAATGTTTCAATAAGATTTATTATTTTTAAATAAATATTTAAACCTATTTATTTAAGCATTTATTTTTTAACAAAACTTAACTTTTGTTGATTTGTTCTAAGATCCAAATTTGTACGTTTTAAATTATCAACTATAAGGAAATATAATTTCTCTATTATTATCTGTATATATAAATTATTTATTTAAGTTTTAAAACTTTTTAAATTTAGAACAAACGAAATCTCTCATTTTCAAAGTAGTGAAATTACAGGTCGTTACGCCGCCCTTAAGGAAGTGGTAGATAAACTCAAGTCGAACGGGTTAATACGAGACGCATTATATCCAAAATGGGTGTCCATTCCTGTACTTGTCAAAAAACCTAATGGAAAATGGAGAACATGCATTGACTACTCAGACTTGAATAAAGCTTGCCCTAAAGACAGTTTTCCACTTCCCTGAATCGATCAGCTCATAGATTCGAAGGCTGAACATGAACTCTTATCCTTCATGGATGTGCATTCTGGCTACAACCAGATACCCATGCACTTGCCTGATGAGGAGCATACGAGCTTCACCACCGATTTGAGACTTTACCATTACAAAGTCATGCCCTTTGGACTCAAGAACGCCTGGGCAACCTACCAACAGCTAGTTAATCGAATGTTCACTGACCAGATTGGAAAAACCATGGAGGTATATGTGGACGGCATGCTTGTGAAGTCGCGATTCTCCACCAATCATAAAAAAGACCTAGAAATGATGTTCAACATCTTCCGAGAGTACAGAATTAAACTCAAACCGTTGAAGTGTCACTTTTGGGTCGCTTCTGGAAAGTTCCTTGGATTATCGTTAATGCTTGAGGAATTGAAGCCAATCCTGAAAAGATCTGGGTAATCAAAAATCTTGAGACTCTAGGAACTATAAAGCAAGTCCAAAACCTCAATGGAAAAGTAGAGAAATGAGCAAGTTCATTTCAAAATCCATCGGCAATTGCATTCCCTTCTTCGATCTGATTAGAAAAGAAAAAACGGAATTTCGAATGGACTACAAAATGTGAGGGCACGTTCCGAGGGCTGGTTCTACACCTATCCACACCGCCCACTCTGCCAAGGCCTATTGATCATGAGAGATTGTACATTTACTTGGCGATGTCAAAAATGCAATCAGTGCTGCCTTAATTCAAGAGGAGGACAGGATACAACAGCCAGTATATTACATTAGCAAACGACTGACCGAAGCAGCAAGAAATTATCCGAAGCTGGAAAAGTTGGCTTATTGTCTTGTCATTGCCTCGAGGAAGCTCCATCCTTATTTTCGGGCTCATGCTATCACTGTATATACTGACCAGCCATTATGATAGATCCTTACGTTGCTTGAGACGTCTAGTAGGCTATTCAAGTGGAATATCGAGCTGAGTCAGTTCGACATCACCTACACTCCAAGGCGAGCTATCCAAGGAAAAGTCTTGGTAGACTTCATACCCGAGTTCACTATCCCGGAGGAATTGCTCGAAACTAATGAATCTCCCAAATATGTTTGGAAGCTACATACTGATGTTGCATCAAATGACCGCTGCTCAAGCCCCAGGGTTGTACTTGAAACTCTTGAAGGTCGATCTATATGCTATTCTTTAAAATTTGATTTTCATGTGACCAACAACGAGGCCGAATATGAAGCCATTATCTCTGGATTAAGGCTTTCCGGAGATTTGAGAATTATTGCTGTGGAGGTTTATTGTAATTCGTAATTGGTCATGTTCCAAGTTCTAGGGAAGTACCAGGCGGAAGACTGAAGACTGGTTGCTTATCTGGCTCGGGTTTAGGAAATATTGAATCTGTTCGATTATTATGCCATTTACTGCATACCCCAAGAATGCAATCAAAAAGCCGATTCCTTGGCAAAGTTAACAGCATCGGTGAGGCATAAAAGATGAGACTTGTTCCCGTAGAGACATTATCTTCCCCGAGCATTAATCAGATGGAAACAGACTGGGTGTTTGAAGTCATTCCCGATAAGTAGTCATGGATGACTCCGTTTAAAAATAATCTCGAGCATGGAACCCTTCTGGAGCGCATGAGTGAGAAAAGAAAGTTCTTCGAAAGCTTCACTGTTCACGATTTAGAATGGAGTCATGTATAGAAGAGGATACTCTATTCCTTCACTTTGGTGTATTTCCCACGATTAAATCAAATGAGTATTGCATGATGTACACGAAGGAGAATATGGCGATCACACTAGGGAGTAAGCTCTTGCCAAGAAAGTGCTCCGATATGGATACTATTGGCCGATTGTAAATCGCGACGCATTGGGTTACGCCAGAAAATGCGATAGATGTCAAAAGCATGCTTGGATTCTTATAGTCCCGCCTATCGAAATTACTTAGATGTTCAGTCCCTGTCCATTCGCAGTATGGGGCATCAACATTATTGGTTCTCTACCTCTAGCCAAAGGTATGCGAAGTGCAACATCATCGCAGTTGATTACGTTACCAAGTGGGCTGAAGTTGAGCCTTTTGCTACTATCATAACTAAGAAAGTGATCAACTTTGTTATACGCAACATTATCTGTCGATTTGGTCTCCCACATACCACTGTCACTGACAACGGAGCCCAATTCGACGGTGTATAATTTAAAATTTTCTATCAACGATTTCACATCCAGAAGAAGTTCTCTGAAGTTGCACACCTTCAAGCGAATGGATAGGTTGAAGCTGTTAATAAAGATATAAAGTCCATTCTGAAGAAACGACAAGAAAAGCTGGGGGCAAATGTGTCGGTAATATCCCTATGGCCCTATGGGCTTATCGGACAACCCATAAATCTATGACCGACCACGCTCCATGCTCTCTTTCCTATGGTTCAGAAGACGTTTTTCTAGTCGAGATGGAAGTACCTTCTCATCGTGTGACATATCATGGTCTAAAGACGAATGCTATATTACTTGCTAAATCTTTGGATTTATTGGATGAGAAGCGAGAAGAGGCTGATTTGAGGACAGCCGCATACCGAAGTTGAGTCGCCTGGTTGTACAATGCCAAGGTCCGACCCCGAACCTTTGAACTCGGTGGTCTCATCCTCAAGAGAGTTTACCCGGTTCCTTCACATATGAAGCCAATGTGGGAAGGGCCATCTGTTATCGAACGAAAGCTTGAGAGGACACATTTAAATTATCGACCGTTGATGGTCTCACTCTACCGAGAGCCTGGAACAGCGAGAGTCTTTGTCGCTACTGTGCATAACAGGCTTTATTTATTCATTCAGTCTGCTTTTTGTTTGCAATTTATTTATGCATTCCAAAATTTGAATTTTTAATAAGGCAACTGACTTTGCCGTATTTTATTATTTCAATAATAAAATGCAATCTCTTCAAGCCAGAGCAGTGATTTCTAAATGTGTCATACAACTGTCACAATGCATAGAGAGCTAAGTTCCATCCTACGGTGGGATTTATTCAAATAGGGAGTGACTCGCTAAATGAAACCCGAGCTCGAGGGCCAGTCATCACACTAAAGCCAAAAAAAGATTGATACACAACAACCCTCTAACTAACTCCAAATTCCCAAAGTGCAAATTGGGGTAGAAACTTACAAGTACGGGATCAAAGAGGGTGGATCCGTCCACCTAATGACTTCGCCCATATTTAAACCAAGTTCGAGCAGGATGGACCCGTCCATCTAACGACCTCGCTTGTTAACTTAGGGTGGATGTGATCCGACCAACCATGATCCTCATACGTCTATCGTGCTCGGAGTTCGAACAAATTTTTGAAACCCACAACAGATGTGATTGACCGTCTGTTAACAAACTCCAGATTCCTAGAGTGCGAACTAGAGTATAAACATCAACTAACTTTAACTCCCGAGAGTGTGGACTGGAATATAAACATCAACTAAATCCAAAACCCTAGAGTGTGGATTGGAGTTTAAACACAAACCGAGTGTGAAATGACAACTCGTAGGACGAGTCTGAGTCCTTGAAGTGCGGACCGGAGTATAAACGCAAATCGGGCGTGGCTGACCACCCACGAATCAATTTATGTCCCTAGAGTGTGGACGAAACTCTAAATATCAAACGGATGTGATTGACCATCATAAAGTAACTTAAGTCCCCGGAGCGTGAATATATATCTAAATTTTAAGCAGGCATAACCGACCGCCGATGAACAAGTGCAATCCTTAAAGCATGAATGCAATCACCAACGGATGAGAAGGTGTGATTCGACCACCCGAACTCATATGGTTTCAGCCTCGATTCAACAAATTTAAGCTCGATGTATCGAAGGCGAAATGCAACTTCCAACCGATCTTTTCACTTTATCCCCGAAACTGGGGGGAGACTTTAATACCGACTGCTGATCAAAACAATGCAGTATTCGAACTCGACTTTACTTTCGATCATGACCCAATGCCGTAGCTTCAGAACTTAACAACTAAACTCAGGTACAATTCAAAGGTTAAAACTTCACAAGTGTATTGAATGGAAGTTTGAACGTTGAAACACTTAGGCAAATATATACAAACTATGCTGAGGACAAAATGGAATTTTATTTCAGCTATTCCTTGGAAGAGAAGGATAAGTACAAAATTATTCCAAAAAATCCTACTAGCAGGGGCTAAACCCACATCTACCAAAAATGCATTAAGAAGGCATGCCTATTCTCTCATTTTCTTCTTCTTCTTCTTTGGCGTAGAAACGTTGGAACTACTGCTCGGATGCCTCTTCGAGCCCATGTTTTTTTGGCGGTAGATTTCTAGCAGGGGGAGCTACAGTAACCTCTTCCTTCGAACTCACATGAATTGGAATACTTTCTGGAGGTGGAGTCGGAGGGAGGGTCGATGATAGAATACGAGAAAGGCACACCGGTGTCGACCATGGTACCACCGGGAGAAATCATCTATAGAGGGGCTGGCCCAAGGCCCGCCACCCCACCTCCAATGCCACTGGCTCACGTAGCCGCTTCCATTTTAGCGTTGATCTTAGAAATTATCTCCTCTTCGTGGATTGTTTGGGCATCTCCAGGGATGATAGCGGTTGGGCCCGAAGAGCTAATCATAGGTGCGCCTCCGCCCATAACAAATGGCAGATCAGCAAAAGGTTGCTTTGGTGTCCAAGAAGCTCCTCTATCATCTGCTCTTCAGAAGTAAACGTGCTTCCCTGTGCTCCATTGGTTGGTGCAGTGGCCATTGTGGTGGTCGCTTCTGTTATGAGGGCCTCCTACACATGATGCGGCTCTAAGGTTGCAGGGGGATGGCTAATGTAGCTCCTATCGTTGAATAAAGACAAAGAAAAAGTTATTGGAGATTACTTCAAGCAACTCTTATGACTTTAAATGAGCATGAGAAATGTTTAAAATACCTTCCACGGTTTGGCTTGCGAGTGGCAGAGAAGCTTCAAAGACATGCTCACGAGCTGGAGACAATTGCGGTTGATCTGGATTATATGCAAGAACAGATCGAGGATCGACCGCATATGTAGATTCGGGATGGGTTGGCATAAGATTTTTGGGACCCACATCACAGTGCTCAATGCCAGAACCTTCTTTATCCTCCAATGCTGAGTAGTGAGTCTCTACTTTTCATATGTGATAGTAATGTCATGGAGAACTCTTCTCTTATCTTCGTTGAGCAACCAATTCTCCAATTCAAATTCATCTATAGATTTGGCTTGACACTCTGCTTTTTCATCTTCCACTAAGCGGCACCAAGCGTTGTATAAGTATGAAGGATAGTTTTTGAGCTAGGTTAAATTTCGGTGCTTTAGGAGTTTGGCATTGTATGTAATAAGGAGAACTTCGATGTCAGCCTCTAACCTAGACTTGGCCACTTTCACTTCATTTTTAACCCTGGCTTCGACTTCCTGAATTTTGAGCGTTGCCACGTCCCTTTCATCTCTATGAACCACAGCCTATTCACATGCTTCCTTAGCAGCTTTGTTTGCATCGTCTTTCTCTTTGACAATTTCAGCGAATTTGGCTTTAAGCTCTTCAAGCTCTTTAAGCACCCCATCTCTTTAGGCCATAAGTACGATGGTCTGATGCCCCATCTCCTCCACCAGGGCTAAGTGCGTCCGCTTTATCTCTTCCATCCTCTGAATTACCTCATCTTCCCATTTATTAGCCTCTGTCTCTGAGTTTCTCGCGGACTCATTCTTGTCGTTAAGCACCTGGATTATGCAGTCCTTTTGAGCGAGATCGGTCCCTAAATTTTCAATTGTCTTCACTCGCTTAAAGGCTACCATCGGTACTTTTTCCTCGGTCTTCATCAATTCTTGGTATTGGCTATAGACATCGTGAATTTAGTCATGCATTGTTTGTTCTGCCTCGATGGGAATTTTCTTCAAGTGCAGGGGAAAGATGAAGCCATCAAAGCAGATATTTGGAAAATATTTTTCAACTTGGCGATTCAAATCACTCCCTTCCCAGTAGGCTCTCTGATAATTTGTTCAATAATAGCAGGAGTCTCTGTTTCGGACCTTTGATGCTGTGGGTCAAGTCTTTGCACTTGAGAAGGTGGAATTTGGCATGGAGTTTCCAGGGGTTGTTTTCCATGATTGGGAGGTTGTGTTGGAACTCGAGGTGAAGGGGAGCATGATCGAGAATAATGTCTATACTCTCTCTCTCTGTCCCTCTTTCTTTCCTATCGCTCCCTCTCCTGGCTAGAATTACAGTGATCGCAGTCTCTATCGACCTCTCATCTACGGGGATCGTAATACGAAGTAGATGAATGGCATGCAGAGCGAAGACTTCCAAGCATAGATTCTCGCCTAGTCATCGTATCTGTAAAACAAAAAGAGACGTAGAGTTGGTAATCTCCAGAAATGAATAGCATATGATCGAAAATCGTGTAGTGCCGTGAAGTGTATGCATGCATGTGCAAACCCCCCGACCAACCGTTTATATCGGCCATACTCGTAGGAAGTGACTCGCCAAAATCTAAAGCGTTTTACAACCCTTCCAACCCGGTACCTTGTTGGTGTGACACGTAATCTGGAATCAGAATGTCTGCAAGCCCTTCGAAGGGATTCTCATTGTGTGGGGGCGGAGTCTCCAAGATTATAACACCGACAGCTGGCAAGGACACGACTACAGATTTCCATCTTGAAGACTTATGAAGCTTATAAGAAACCGCCTTACCTTTCCTCTTTCCCTCTGAAAGTCAAGGACTATCTTAGGGACCTGCTATAGGTTCATCTTCAGTTGGCGTGTCCTAATCATCGCCCCGCTCAACTACTACAATCCCATGCGCCCTACGCTTAGCCCGTTTTACTGGGGTTGCCCTAAGCGCTCCTTCAGGTCTTATGCTCTGGTCTCGGTCATTTAGCCCAGCGGCCCTAAAATTTTCATCCATGTGTAACGATCCGATCTCTCTAATCTCACCAGGCACCTCTTGAAGAATCTGCACTATTTCTTTAAAGCGGACACCTTCGGGTCGTGTAATTGCAGCTATAAAGGAAAGAAAATGTTAGAATCAAAGTTGATTACAACTATCTCATTTGTCACCAGAGGAATTGCGGCACTTACGTCTAACTAACCACCGTCTAGCAAACCTTAACGGGCACCGAACTTAGAACCATTCGGTCTTGAAGTAGCTAAGTATGGCCCAGGTTCTAGTCATGACTTGGCAATTCCTGACCGCCTCTAAGAATGTAAATGAAGGATTATTTCCCTGACTTTTGACATTAAACAAGAATCTAACTTCCTCCGGAGTCGGGGGGCCGTAAGAGATGCTCCATAAATACAATGAATAAGCTATTCAACAACGCATATCCATTCGAATGCAACTGTGATGGAGTGATCCCAAAGAACGCTAACACTTCTCGAATATATTGGTTAAATGGAGGAAGTGTTATAACGTACACGAATGTTTGTTAAAAGCAGTGTATCCTTCTGGGGGAGTATGTGGCCCATCGTCCGACATTTGTAGCAGGACATCATTTAGCGACCTAAGGAAATTCTCCCCAACATATCTTCAGAGACATTAGATGGTATAGAATCTTGTGGATTCCCAATAAAGATTGCTACTGGTAGCTCATCCGGAGCCAGACTTATAACTTCGACCGCGATGGCCGACATCTTTATTATCAAAGAAGGTGGACTCTGAACATCCTATTGTTGTGAATTCTCGGGTTCCATAACTAATCAACTCACCTAAAATCATCATTAGATGATAATAATCCCATGTTTTCCCCAGTGTGAAGTGCATGAGTGTGTTGTGCAATGCAATATTGTAAAGTACATAAGAAAGTTCTACAGAGATTAAAAAGGTGTTCGAACGATGCGACTTCGAAATCCAATCAGAATGATGTCGACCATCATCGCTGACCGTCACAACCGTGCCATCCTAACTTCGACGATCGGTCCGGGTTAAAGTTCGTCAAATTGGTTAAGTTACAATTCCATCGACAAGCTTCGAAAGGCAGTGAAATATGTAATGATGTGATTAAGTCCAATTATGCAAGGCAGAAGCTCATCGGAGTCAAGTGTGCAAGTTTGCATAAAGTTTGGTATCCATTGAAGTCCAAACTTGGATCATTCGTCACAAAGGCCTTAACTTTGTATCGATCAAGAAAGCCTTAACTTCATATCGATCGAAATCCACCGACTTCGTATCAATCGGGTTGCATTGACTTCATATCGATCGAGTTACAACGGAGTTCATATCCATCACAAGTTTGCTTCTTATCCATATCGATTCGAAGTGATCAATACCAAATCCAAGAATCAACAATTGATATGAAATCCAAGGCAGGTAACCGATACGAAGTTCCCGATTGAGGTTCGATGCGAAATCAAGTTTCTTTATCCCTTCATTGATACGTAATTAAGGCCGAACAACCTTCCACCAATTCCTTCATATCCCTCCTCACTCCTCCTTCTCTAATCAACACAAGCGCCATTACCACCTTCCATCAGACTCCGGCATTACTCCATCCAACCTCCAGCATCAACGCCTCTGGAAAGTAGCCAACTTTGAGTGGGATAGTATTGGATATCGAATCTCGTTGTTTCAATGTGAATTAATTAATCAATTACCTAGTTAAGTATCGATGTGAGGGGTTAAAATATTGTTCGCTTCGAAAGCAAGGATGGTTTTTCTTCTCTCAAGCTTTGAACGATGCGAAAGGGCTGGAAAATAAATAAAAACGAGTAAATTTATCTGTAATTTTTCTAAGTATAGAAAATTTTTTATATGGTTCCGAGAGATAAAAGAGAAATGACGATTCGACCCTCTATTGCTTTGACCGGTTGGAACGAGCCTCCTCCCTAATTGGTACGGAGTGAATAATTCGGATCCATGTGTTTTCTATCTAGAGCAACATTCATCCATATCCCTCACTCTGAAGCCTACTTCATATCCTTCCATCATCTTTTGAGTGGGAACAAGATCGTATCCAGTGACTAACCGAAGCAATGTCAACCTTCTTGGATACGAAAACAAAGCCTTGTATCCTTCACCTCAAGTGTATCCAACAAGTTCGTATCCCTTGAATCCTGTCGATATAAACCAAGCCCAGTTTGGCCTACTCGACTCCATTTATATGAAATGCTAGTTTCGTATCCCTCCACTTGAAGATCCTAAGATTTACATCCATTGATACGAACAACATTGCAATGACCACCAAATAAGTATCGATCGTCATCGATACGAACATAATTTTTTAACTTCTCGCATCGATCCAAGAGAGGATTGGTACGAAAAGATAATGGAAAACCGCCATCCAACATTTTTACAGCTCGAATTTCATGTCGATTAAGGAGAGGATGAATATGGGATTCGATCCAAGAAAACTGATAAGAACTCATAAATGAACAAACGTTAACGAGAGTCAGTTTATATACAATTTATGTGCCATAAATCAACATTTAATTTTCAAAATTCACAGGAGTTAAATGCTTACCTGACGACAATTACAAAGACGAAAAATAGGCTTCCGGTATTCAACACTCAGTTACAACAGTAGGCTATGCAATCGTCGACAGTCAGCGATCTAGTATTTATATTGCTAGGAGTCAATCAAAAAGTTGCATCACTTGACAAAAAAGACAACAACTATTCAGTGAATCAGATAGAACTTTTCAGAATGAAGATGGTAGCTTTTTAAAGAACGTCATGTTCACACAAGACGTACTTTGGGGGGCAAACGTTATCCCGCCTTTTGGCAAGGCCGTGACATCAAGGAATTGACTGAAAACCAAAGATAGTTCATCCTGAAGACCAGTTATATGCAGGTTCATTATGTATGCTGGTAAAATTTTGTCCGAGTTTGGATCAAGCTATAATTGATATGACATGACAATAAAAGTTATTAAAGCCAATATTCCAAATTTCAAGTCAATCGGGATTCGTATACTAAGATATGATCGATGCAAAATCAAGCAATAATCTCATTCATTCCATCCAAGCTCGCAGGCCTCATTCGCATCCATCAAAATCACCAGTTTGCATCCATCCAAAGCGACCTCCTTCGTAACCATCAAAATCAAACATATTCATATCCATGAGAAGAAGCAATTCATTTGAATCGATCTAGTTCGTGTCCATCCCATTCATGTCCTAGGTAATCACATCCATCGAGTATGTGTTGCTTCATATCGATTCGGAGAGCGCCATTTCGTATTCATCACACTTACGCCATTCGTATCGATCCATTGATGCGAACCGAACTCAAATGAGCAGCACGGAGAGGATAGATCCGGATCGATGCATAGTGGAGCATGATCGACCGATACGAAAGGAGGTTTGACCATCGACACAAAGTAAGCAACAAAGGACCGATGTGAATGAGAGTGACACGAATGAAACAAAGCTTAAAGCAATGCGTAGGAGACACGTAAAGATGGATGACTCGGTCACTCGGCATGTAAAGTGGATTGATCCTAAAAGATAGCGCCACGTCATTGGTTAACATGTGCCTGAAGCGAAGCGAATTCGGTAGCCTTCAACAAACTCAAACTTTCTTCGATCATAGCTCAAAATCTAGAAGTCCAAATGCCATCGGACTTTCCTAGGAGCTTACATACAACCCCAAGAATGTACCTGACAAACTTCAGCCTCAAAGGACTATTTTTGGATCAATACGAACTCAATTTGTATCGCTCCCAGATCGAGTCGAAATCACCTGAACTCACTCCCATGGGCCCACTCGCGTGGGAGAAGAAGTCTTTCGAGATTTGGGCGATATATTTGCTGCCTATGCCTATAAACAGTGACCCTGGACCTACAGAAAAAAGACCTTTGGCTCTTTTACGTCCAGACTCTACCGAAATTACTATTGTACTTGGATTATACTGTTGTAACTCATTGTCAAAAGCAAACAAAAATCATTAAAAGCCAGCATTTCATACTGGACGTGGGTCATACGTCGAACCACCCTAAATTTGTGTGCTTATGTGCATTTTCTTGTTTGTTGTTTAGTGTGTTTGTTAGATTTACCTCATTTTACATTTATTTTCTTCATTTTATCTCTTCAAACACATCCAAAGAGTGTTGTATCCAATTATGGTACAAATAGCTTGTCATTAAATTTAGTTTCCAGATAAAAATAATGGCGAGTAAATTTAATTTTAATCACGATGTTTGTGACATCTGTTTAGCAGAATAAAAAACCGTTCCACTAACTATATTAAAATGGACCCCTGATGGCAGGATGAAAACACCGTTCTGCCATTATTACTAAATATATCTATTTGTGAAACATTGATTAGCAGAAATAATACCCTGTTCTGCTGTTATATTTGTACGGACACCTATTTATTTTTCTGATAAATTTTATCGGCAACATGGTGCTGAATTGATTGATGTGGATATATGTATATGCTATTCTGGACTGTTATGAAATTGAACGGTAACTTGATTAAGTACCACTGGAATCATTAAGCTTTCTTTTTTCCAATTTGGGGTTTGACTTTGAACCAATTTTTTTTAAAATGATTATTATTTATTAATTACATTTTTTAAAGTTAATTGATAAATGTTTTGATAACGATATAAAGTGATTATTTCATTATTCTTAAAAAAAGTATTTAAAAAGTGTTAATTATTGCTTTAAAGTTATTTGATTGTTTAAAGTATACTAATTATTAATTAAACTTATTACATAGTGATTGTTTAAAGTTAATTATTACTTAAGGGAATAATTAGCATTAAAGTATATTTATTTCAAGGAAAAATTTACTAAATATTAATAATGTTTTATAAAAGAACATTTTACCAAATTAGAACTTGGAAAATTTATAAGTATTATTTTGGAAAATTATTAATATTTAATATTTCGGGAAGTAATGGTACACCGCATGGTGAAATTAGAGGAAGTGAGTGTCTGCAATTAAGTTTTGGATTTCTCTAGGATAGGGACATAACCACTGAGCTATGAATCCATGGTTGATACCGCGGTGGTGCTTTCCTAGGTTTATTTTAAAGGTTTCAAATAATTTGAAAATGAATTGTTCGTGAATATTCTTATCTGATGAGGTAAGCATATACTATTTTTTTATTAAGTAATTTTAATTTATTGAAATTTAAATTAAATAAGGCTTAATGTTTTCGATGAAAAATGAAACCTTTGTTTGGATGACCGTATATTTGATAGTTAAATAACCGACTATCAAATCTGGACCCAAAATATAACTTTGAAAATATCTAAAAGAAACACGAGAATTATGTGGTACAGTTACCATTCGAGATGTTATACTGTACATATAAATTTGCTTCATTCATCTAGGACGATGATAAGGGATCCGTCCACTAACGGTTAGAAGGTGATCTCCGATCTTATTTTTCTCGGTGTATTTCCTAAAGAACTGAGGTTGAGTTTACCAGAAATATCAAATGTTGTTTCGAAGAAACCAGGATTGGATAAGTTATTCGAAAACCACTTCGATCTAATGAATACATTTTCAAATAAAGACAAGAGGATGGATTCGACGATGGAGCATTGAAGTGCAAGGGCTAATCACTGCTGATCCTGAGAATGATTCTAAACAGATGCAGTAGGAATAGTGCTTTCGGTTCTGTTCGGACCCAAAATGAACTTTTATGGATGAGTGCTATCAGTACATTATCATTGGAGGACAATGAGCATTCTAAGTGAAATTTTCCTTAAAAAGGTAATCGTAGCCTCTAGCCTCATCAACCGGGAATGATTGAAAATCAGGGGAGATGCAGCAAGGCTAAGTGGGTCGCACCCAATTAGGTTATGTTTATCACCCTCCTAGATAACCTCGGATACCATTACTATGGTATATGGAAGGAGCTCGAGAGAGGGTTGGAACACCCAGGGTGATAGCATATTCAGTCTATCTAGCTTAGGGATAGTCTAGTCTTGTATTGCAAGGGATTCCAGTGTAGTCCTCGATACGTTGTTTCTAGACATGTATGTGACAGGTGGTACCACAGTGCCTAGTCATTCGTATGAAATCCATTCTCCTATAAGTACCTTTATGATTTTGGTTGTAGAGCCTAGTTTGTTGGAATTTAATTAATGTAACAATTCCAGCTATTTGAATAAATAT
Source organism: Allium cepa (assembly GCA_030765085.1). Taxonomy (NCBI): domain Eukaryota; kingdom Viridiplantae; phylum Streptophyta; class Magnoliopsida; order Asparagales; family Amaryllidaceae; genus Allium; species Allium cepa. Next base: position 843,008,242 of record CM060928.1, read on the forward strand.
TTGTATTTAGACACTATTATAGTATCATCAGATTTTCTATAAAAGTGTTTTGGTTGCCGTAAGGGAAAAACCCATCATATTTATGTGTGGCATGGTCTTACGAGATTCCTTTTATTTTTAAAAGGATTTTGAAATTTATAACGAAATAAATTTCTTGTGATTTAATTCTCACGCTGGTTTTACCAGACTGACACGGGCATGGTTTTTCCCTATATGCTTGAATCAGACCGAGCTTATTTCCAGGTTTAGCTGGAGGGATTGGTGCTTTAGGAGAGATGGAGGGCCAGAGTCATATTCACATAGATGATTATATTCCATTGCATTTAGTTATGTATATCAGTAATTATAAGGGCAGGTTGCTATAACTGTCCGTGTTGGATATGTTGTATACTCTGATTGATAACTTTATATGTTTAAGTTACTTTTATTGTTTTATGTAAAGACTTATTCTATATTATAGATTATCCATTTCCGTTGTGGGATTCTTTGTTATTCTTTTTTCTATCTTCTTTCCATTTTCTTTTCTTACTATCTGCCTTTCTGTTCAATTTGGACTGGAGAAGTATGATAAAGTGTCAGTTCGAAATGTACGGAAAAGTAGGTCGTGATATCATGGTAACAGAGCTTAGGTTGAGCGAATACCTATGCTTTGGTGGGGTTACTCATTAGAGATACAGTCAGTAGTACCCTAGGATGAGTCTGAGTGTGTGTGTGTATACACACGAGAGCGCGTAATTGTTAGTGATATAAAAATGTTTTTTTATATTGTGTTAATTGATCTATAGAGTGGCATATGGATTCTGGTCAATACTAGTAGCTAACGTTATTGATAGAGGTCTTTAAACACTTGAACAAGGCCAATGGATACGGTTTTGTTTTAGTGGGTAAATTAAATAATTCTACCCAGAATATGTTTTATATATAAAAGGCATGATTTTCAAAATATATAGTATTTTGAGGTGTTGTTTTATATATGATGCTAATATTTTATCATCTAAGATTGAGTGGTCATAGCCGTTAGCTTTGAGTATCCTCTAGTGCTGGTCCCTTTGACTTGAGTATTTCCTTAGTGATCTTAGTCCTGTAAGGTAGGAGTTTTGGAAAATTGGATTTTTAGTAAATTTTGTTTATTAAGGGAAATTGGAATATTTTTATATAAATATCTTGGGAAGATTTTTCATAGATAAAAACTAATTTTATAATAATTGATTTATAAAAGAGATATTCGAGAATTAAAAACTCCGATGATTTTGGAAAATTTGTTTAAAATTTTTTTTAGGAAAAATGATTTTGGTACTACTTAAGTAAAGTTTTTAAATGGTAGCAATTTAAAAAGGAAAAGTTATTTGAAGTGTGAACCTATATATGTACTCTTTAGCATATATGAATTCCTGAAACCTTAGGATCTCATTCTTGGCTCTTGTTAATTAATTGTAGAGAACCCGTAGTATCGACCGAGGAGGCGAACTTTCAAAGGCTAGGAGAGATGGCAATCATGACTTAGTTAAAAGGATTCTGAAGGATCCTAATGATCCATCGATATATGAGGAAGAGTTAAAGAAGGAAATAGAGCCTATCGAGCAGCCATTGCATCAAGAAGAGGAGCCCAAGAAAGTAGCAGAAGAGAAGCTTGAGGAAGAATTTGAGGACGAGGAAGAATTCGAAGAAGAGGAAGAATTCGAGGATGAAGAAGAATTCAAGGATGAAGAAGAATTTGAGGATGAGGAGGAATTTGAGGATGAAGAGGATCTTAAAGCAGAGGAAGAACTCGAATCGGAGAATGATGATGCTATCATCTGGGAAATGGGTGAGGTTGAAAATAAGCCAGTTGCAGATGGGGATGACTGTTAGAGGGAACCAATCCTAGTGCTTACATTGGTTTCGGATAGCGATGTTGAATCTATGGAGTTGAAAGGTCCCAAAGTGGAGGACTTGGATAGGGAGAGTCCGCAGTGAGTGTTGGTTTGGGTTGAGTGGTCTCTTAGGAGAGTATATCCTATTAGTATGTATTAGTAACCTGTAGACCTCATGTTTGTTGGATTGTAGTTCAGTAAAGTATCTCATTAGATATTTGGTATGAATATATATATGTGTATGTGTATATGATGGCGATACATGTGGAAGTATTCTAGTTGATACTAGATGTAACTGATATTTGGGAATATATATAAATATATGTATGGAGTTGAGTGATATGGATAATTATTAATCCGTTAATAAATTAGAATTCGGTTAGTTTTGTTTACTAGCCTGGTAATGGAAATTTCGAGGACGAAATTCTTTTAAGAAGGAAGGAATGTAACGACCCGGGATTTTTGACGTCTCGAGTTTTAAATATTAACTTTTATTGTTCAATAATACGGTATTTTAATGAAACACGTTAAATAACATTTGGCAATAATATACAGTTTTCAAATCAAAATAATATATGAATTTCCAAATATTTATCCATAAAATAGGAAATTGATTTAATTGTAATATCTTGTATGTATGTATATATACACATATATTTAGGGAAACAAATTAATATATAATTTGAAAACAAATTCAACTCAGATAAATATAAATGAAATAAGAAGAATACATTATAAATAGAAATGATATGACTTATGGAAAATACAGTGTATTATAAACAAAAAGAGTTTAAAATTGGATTTTCTTATATATATATATATGTATGTATGTATGTATGTATGTATGTATGTATGTATGTATGTATGTATACATATCAGTTATAAAGAGTGTAATATTTATAAACTAAATAAGCTAGTGGGTTAAAAACAATATATGTAGTATACATATTGGTGGACTAATAGATATAGTTCTTTATACATACATACATACATACATACAAACAAACATATATATATATATATATCGAAAATGAAAGAAGGATGTATACATATATATAGGTATGAAAAGGAAAATTCTAGTATTTATAAACAGATAAATATGGTACGCTATAAATTAAATAGAAATAGTATGTTGAAAACAATTTATGTAATGGTAAGTAAAACATATGTGTATATGAACCAAATAAATATAGTTTATTAAAAATAATACATACATACATACATATATATATATATATATATATTGGAAAAAATGGAAAGAAACGATTAATATATATACAAAAAATAAATGATGATAGAAATGAGAAAATCTATAAAGTCATTTCAAAAAGGTAATCATCAACGAAGCAATGTTTTGTTAAAGATGTTGTTTTATACATTTAGAATGAAATAGCAAAAACATTCATTTTTTTTGAATTTATACATTCTAAATATTAAAAGAAATATAAAACTAAATGTTATTTAAAATATAAAGGCTTGTAAATGTCTTGGGTTATATATATCAATAGTATTATATATATAGGAATGAAGACTTGAAGTTATTTTAAAACCACTTTATATTTCCTGTTTCCAAAAACATGCATATATATCAAAGCATGTAAAATCAAGTAAAAAGTAAATCACTTAAAAGTAAAACCAGTCACATGAAGGAAGAATTTTATATGCATTGCCTGACCACAAGAGGCAAATACCAAAACCTTTGTTTAAATTTCATTTCAACCTCGAAACAAAATATCGAACTCAAGTCGCAAAAATTCAAATCAATCCATCAAAACATTATATAGCACAACAGAATCATTTGAGCCCAAAATCTATATGTATACATCCTTACATTCTTGCATAAACATATATATATATAAGCTTGTGTGTAGTTTCCGTTGGGTTAAGCCTGCAAAACATAAAAAGAAAATTGTAAACACAAAAGCTCTGTAAAACAAAAGGAGGAAAGAAGTATCCCCTGTTCAAATAAAACCAAAGCAAGATTATCAGAGTTTCAGATTCTAAGCTAAAGATCCAGGTGGAAGTTTTCAAAGAATCAAACAATGTGGAAGGTGAGGATTTAATTTTTTAAAAGCCCGGAACTTTTTAAGATATTTCTCTGTACGTTAACATAGGTAAGATTCCATACTTACGTAGGTTCAAAAATCTTTATTCTTTATTCGATTCAAATTTTCAAACAATGTAAACTAATGAAGTATTCGTTTTCGAGTATAGAACATGCTCAAATTTATTTGAAGCCTGACCATACTGTATATTGAACAAAAATGTAATAATACAGTAAATAACAAAGTTTTGTCAAAATTTAATATGGTCAAATCGTTGAATCAAGTATACTGTCATGTTTCTCATATCAAAATAGGATTTTTAATAAAAGTTTCTTGATTTTTAAGCGTCTATGTTATGAGAAATTTGGAGGTCATCAGATTTTATTTAAAAAACAATTTCGTGCAGCGTGGTTGATGAGGAAAGAGGTGGGATAGTCGAGGAGAAGCATGGCGATGGGGCGGAGGTGTTCACCGTGGCGGAATGTCGCTTTAGGCCTTGGTTTGAGGCAGTGTAGTGATTTTTGGGGTTTAAGGGAAGTTTGGTAACGGCGTCGAACCCAGTTAAACTACGGCGAGCAGGGGGAATGAGGAAGGTTCGATCGTTGACTGTTGGTGCGGGGTGGATGGGCATTCATATAGTGATGGTGGTTGGGATAGGTGAGGAGTAGGGAGGTGCGTCGAGGTCGATTTTCGTGCGTCGTGATTAGGACCTGGAAATGGCGATGGTCAAATCTAGCTATGGCAAGGTAGTGGCCAAGAAGATGGGTGCGTGTTGACGAGCAGGTAAGAGGTAACTTGGTGGGGTCCTTGGCTGGGTGAGTGGCAGTCTGGCGGTGGCGTGCATGTGCACGTACCGTGTGCACACGTAGATGAGGTACCAGGACACAAATTGATGATCGAAGCTGGTTGATAGGGTGCATGAATTTTTAGTTTTGGTCTCGAGTGGTATGCGAACGTATGATGTAACTTGAAATGGAGGTGGATCGGTGAGTTCGGAGATAGGTTTGTTGGTTTTTGAATTGAAGGTTGAATTGGGAAAAAGAAAGAGAGAAGAGGAGGAGAAGAGAAAGGGAGCGGGTCCGTTTTCTTGGTGTGTGAATTGGGTTTCGGACCAAACAAAGTTTGTTAAAGGGGTTTTAAATTTTTTAAATGTTTTAAATATATATAATTTGTAAACTTTAAAATGATATAATCAATATGTACGAAACCCATTCCACACAAAACTGGTTGCGATGGTTTTGTATCGACGGACATTACACCGTCGTACGAACCTTGTCAAGTTTGAATGAGTGAACTTTATATTTTATTTAAACGGGTAGAAATTTAATCAATAGGTTTGATACAAATGATGTTGTTTAAATTTATATGGCTTGTCAATAAATTTAGTTGCCAGATAAAAATAACGGCGAGTTAATTTAATTTTAGTCACAATGTTTGTGACATCTGTTTAGCGGAATAAAACACCGTTTCGCTAATTGTATTGAAATGGAGCCTTGATGGCAGGATAAAAACACTGTTTTGCCATTATTACTAAATATATCTATTTGTGAAATATTGATTAGCAAAAATAATAGCCTGTTCTGCTGTTATATTTGTGCGGACACCGATTTGTTTTTCTGATAAATTATATTGGTAATATGGTGTTGAATTGATTGATGGGGATATCTATATCGGCTATTCTGGACTGTTATGAAAATTGAACGGTGACTTGATTACGTACCATTGGAATCATTAAGCCTTATTTTCCAATTTGAGGTTTGACTTTGAACGAAAATTTGTTTACAAATGATTATTATTTAGTAATGATATATCTTTTAAAGTTAATTGGTAAATGTTTTGATAATGATATAAAGTGATTATTTCATTATTCCTAAAAAAAGTATTTAAAAAGTATTAATTATTGCTTTAAAGTTATTTGATTATTTAGAGTATACTAATTATTAATTAAAGTTATTTCATAGTGATTTTTTAAAATTAATTATTACTTAAGGGATTAATTAGTATTAAAGTATATTTATTTCAAGAATTTTTTTTAAATATTAATAACGTTTTATAAAATAACATTTTACAAAATTAGAATTTGAAAATTTTATAAGTATTATTTTGGAAAATTATTAATATTTAATATTTCAGGAAGTAATGGTATGCCGCATGGCGAAATCAGAGGCAGTGAGTGCCTGCACTTAAGTTTGGATTTATCTGGGATAGAGATGTAACCACTGCAATGTGAATCCACGGTTGATACCGCAGTGGTGCTTTCCAAGATTTATTTTAAAAGGTTTCAAATATTTTGAACATTAATAGTTTGTGAATATACTTTTCCGGTGAGGTAAGTATATAATGTTTTTTTATCAAGTAACTTTAATTTATCGAAATTTAAATTAAATAAGGCTTATTATTTTCGATGGGAAATGAAACCTTTTTTGGATGTCTATATATTTGGTAGTTAAATAATCGACTATCAAATCTGGACCCAAAATATAACTTTGGAAATATTTAGAAGAAACGCGGGAATTATGTGGTACAGTGACCATTCGAGGTGATATACTTTACGTAGGAAACACATTTCGTTCTTCTAGGATGATGATAAGGGATCCGTCCACTAACGGTTAGGAGGTGATATCCGATCTTATTTCGTCGGTGTATTTCCTAAAGAACCGGGGTTGAGTTTACCAGAAATATCGAACGTTGTTTCGAAGAAACCGGGATCGGATAAATTATCCGAAAACGACTTCGATCCAATGAATATGTTTTCGAATGATGACAAAAGCATGGAGTCGAAGATGGTGTATTGAAGTGCAAGGGTTAATCACTACTAATCCTGAGGATGATTCTAAACGGATGTAGCAAGAATAGTGCTTTAGGTTCCGTTCGGACTCAAAACGGACTTATATGGATGAATGCTATCAGTACATTGTCATTGGAGGATAGCAAGCATTATAAGTGAAATTTTTCCCTAAAATGGCAATCATAGTCTCTAGCCTCGTCAACTGGGAATGACTGAAAATGAGGGGAGATATATCATCCTTCTAGATAACCTCGGTTATTATTACTATGTTATATGGAAGGAGCTCGAGAGAGGGAGGGAACACCCGGGGCGATAACATATTCCGTATATCTAGGTTAGGGATAGTCAGGTCATGTATTGCAGGGGATCCCAGCATGGTACTCGGTATGCTGTTTCTAGACATGTACAGTGACAGGTGGTACCCCAGTGCCAAGTTATTGGTATGAAATCCATTCTCCAATACGCGCCTTTACGATTTTGGTTGTGGAGCCTAGTATGCTAGAATATAATTAATGTAACAATTTCTGCTATGTGAATAAGTATTTATACTTAGAGACTACTATAATATCATTGGATTTTCTATAGAAGTGTTTTGGTTACCGTAAGGGAAAAACCCATCGTGTTTATGTGTGGCGTGGTCTTACGGGGTACCTTTGATTTTTAAAAGGATTTTGGAAGTTATAACGAAATAAATCCCTTGTGATTTAAATTCTCATGCTGGTTTTACCAAACTGACATGGGCATGGTTTTTTCCTATATGCTTGGGTCAGACTGAGCATATTTCCGAGTTTAGCTGGAGGGATTGGTGCTTCAGGAGAGTTGGAGGGCCATAGTCGTATTCACGTAGATGATTATATTCCGTTGCATTTAGTTATGTATATCAGTAACTGTAAGGGAAAGTTGTTATAACTGTCCGTGCTAGATTGGTTGTATACTCTAATTGATAACTGTATATGTGTTTTTGTATTACGTAAAGACTTATTCTATATTAAAGATTATTCATTTCCGCTATGAGATTCAGCGTTGTTCTTTTTTTTCTATCTTCTTTCTTATTTTCTTACTATCCATCTTTCTGTTCAATTTGGGCTGGATAAGTGTGGTAAAGTGTTAGTTCGAACTATATGGAAAAGTGGGTCGTGACATAATTTCGAAATGGGCTACACCTCCTGCTAGTATAGATCATGTCTAGGACATGCACCTCCATACTGTTGTTTGTCGTTTGTTTGTTGTAGGAGGAAAGGCTAGATGACCCTTTTGTAATATGGCTTAACTATTATGATGTTGTTATTAGGCACTATGGAAGTTCCTTAGTATGCTCAGCAATATGGACATGATACTACGTTATGATGGATCCTGATGAGGAGTCGGGATACAGATACTAACAGGATAGTATCATGGTCCATAGGGGGACAGTGGTACTTATATATGTATATATGCATGTATTTATTATCTACCTAGAGTAGATGGGCTTATTCTATGCATAGCTAAAGTCAAGACGACTACGTAATACAATAGACTTAACATGTGATGGAAGATAATCAACATAAACTAATGTTATGTATAAAGTATATAATTTACCAGTCACTAGAACGTTGTTTTGATCCCCTCTTCATTACAACCCATAAGATAGCTTTAGAGGGACAAGTATCTATACAAGGCGGGAAGGTGAAATGACAGATCTCCTTATGCATGCTCGACACTAACGACAACACTAAAAGATTAAAGGTGTCAGCCTTGGTTAGTAATCATATGTTTTATCATACTTTTCTATTCTGCCTTAAGTTTTTATTGATAGTGCTCTAATATGCTTTTATTATTTGCAGGATACTAAATGCTAACAATCTATACTCTGGTGGACCTAAAATTTTGATTTGGCAAAAATTTAAGCCCACGAGGGTGCGAGCTGTTACCTTTAGTATCGGAGCCTAGGTTAATAGATCATAGAAATTAGGATAAGCTAGTTGAGCGTATTTGTATTTTTACTATAATTATATATATATATATATATATATATATAATACGTAAAATTCTATAAATTTCGACTATAGAAGTAGTTGCAACCATATTCTAGAAAATGGACAATGCTACTATAAGTTGGAATAATAAATAAAGTTGAATATATACACTTATCCCGATTAGCGCAATGAAAATAGTTCGTATTGGAAGGCGTTGATTTAAGAAGAGCATGAGTGCAACATATAGAAGGGCCACTGAGTTTGGATGGTACTTAACTCCCTTATTGGGCCTGGATTGCCCAATAATTATAGACCCCTGTTGTAACGACCCAGAAATTTTATTAATTAATATTTGAGTATTTAATTAATTTTAAATATTAATAAGTGAATTAATAAGTCGAATAAATTTTTATTGGATTTAATTGGATAATTAAATCGATAATTTAATATGTTAAATTATGGAAATAATTGAAAATAGGGTTAAATATGATTGAAAATGATTTGTAAAATTTTATTTTATCATATGGGAGTTAGAACGATATTTTAGAACTTTTAAAATCGAATTAAAAGTTTATTTGTGAAAATTGAATATTTTAATAATTTAATCGACTAGTGAAAATAGTCAATTTTTGAACAGTCTCAGAATTGAACGAAACTAGTTCCATCGGATCCGTAATAGTTAGTTATTACCGGATTTCAAATTTCGTGTCAATCGGAGTTATCGTTTGATCGTGGCAGCTCGAAACGCATCGAATTATTTTTAATTTTAATTTGGCGAGTTAAAATAGCCATTTTTCAAAAAGTCTCGGATTTCGACGAAACCAGTTTCATCGGATCCATAATGTGATATTATTGTAAGATTTCAAATTTCAAGTCAATTGGATTTACCGTTTGTCCGGTACGAATTAAAACGCCTAGAAATCGATTTAAATCGGTTTAATTTAAATTGAGCGTTTACAGCCATAACTCGCACAGATGTCCGAATTAGCTTTCGAAACCTGTTCCATTGTGTCCGGAACGTGGGATAAACCCTAGGAACGTTAGTTTCGGCGCGTAAATCGGAGTTCGGAATTTCTGGATGAATAGTGTTCGATTTTTTTCTTATAAATAGCCACCATTCTAAAAAAATAAAAGAAAAAAATAACTAAACCCTAATTCAATGTGTAGCCGCCGTTCATAGCAACCCACGGCCAGAAATGCTCAACATTCCTCCCTCCAAATCTTCAAATCTATGCATCGATTCATGAAAGTTTCAACTAGAAAAGTGTAAAGCTCGTCATGCTCTTCGAAATCAACGGTTGTGATGGAAAATGGGGCTCCGGATCGATGGGAATTGGCATGAGAAGGGGGCCGGCCTGCGCACGCAAAACGAGGAGAGGGGGTGGCCGAGTGGGTGCGGTCTGAGGGTGGAGGTGGAGTCAAGAGCGAGCTTCGCGATGGAGTATCCTGATCGAAGTATTGTTGAACGATGAAGTTGCTAAATTAAACCCTAATCAAGCATGAGTGGGTTCGGCCTCGTTCGTGTTGTCTGGAGATGCAAACGTGAGGGGAGAAGAACAACGTGAGGCCTTGGATGCAGATCACACGGCCAGGATTAGGTTTGGTATAAAATTAGTTTATTTATGTTGTAATTTAGTTATAAAATCGTGTACAATCTTTAAAAAATCATAACTTTTTCATACGAGGTCGAAAACGCGCGAAACCAGTTGCGTTGGAATCGTATGGACGAGCACTACGCGATGGAGTTGGTTTGGAGTCGTTTAGAGTTAGTGAGAATTTTGGGTAAAATTAAACGTCCGTTTAATTTTATTCGAAATAAATCGCTAAAACGGAATTTAAATCAAGGTGAGAACTTCTCACTCAATCGAATCAGTTTCGATTTTATTTTAAATAGTTAGATTTAAAATATTTGAATGCATGTTTGAATGATGACTGTTATTTATTGATTGTTAAAATAGACATTATACGCCGTTAGTAAGCGGATGTTATTTAATAAAAACATATACCGCGAATATTTCATAAACAGTGAAATTGGTATTATATATAATATCAATATATATATATTGGCATATGTATATATTGCAGTTGATTGATTTCCCGTATTTTTTAGCGGATGAGACCCTATTACGCCGTTATTAAGCGGATAATATTTATTAAAAACATATACCGCGATAATCTCGTACTGGAGCGAAATTGGTATTGTGCTAATGTTTTTGGATGCAGGAAAACAGGTTGGAGGGATCCAACTGGATTCCTCAACAGTTTTTATTTGATTTCAGATATTTTGATATTTGATGGATTATCATATCGATATATGATGTCGTTGTTGTCGTGATTGACTATTTGGTGTGTAGCATCATTGGACCCAAATTTTGGGATTTTAAAATGATTATAAAGTGATTTTTGAAAATATACTATATTTTTAGAATTGATCCATTTTAAATAAATAAACGTTATAATTTTAAAAGTTATAAAATTATGGTTTTTGTGAAATATAGTTAAAAGCTGATTTTTGAGAAATATGGATTAATGATTTTTTAAAATAGTTTAAATTGAGATTTTGGAATTTATTATAAAGAGTTTAAATATAGGATTTATAAAATTTGATTATTTTATAAATCAAGAGAATGGGAAATTATAAAGGAATTTAAAGATGTTTTTAAGGAATAATATAAATTGATTTATATTAAGAGATTTATAAATGGACATTTATAAATTGAAATATAGACATTATAAAACGAGTTTTTATAAGTGTTTGAATAAAGTGAAGATGAATTTAGTAAATGAATGAAATTTACAGGATTATAAACAGTGAAGTTATAAATGAAATTTTATAAACAGTAGGTTTATAAAATTTATAAAGTTATTGAAAGAATGGAGTTTTGATAAATAAACAAATCTTATAAGTTATAAGATTTATAATTATGAAGTTCAAAGGAACGATTTTTGTAAACGAATAAATTATAAGTATTTAACTTATAATATGAACGTTTAGTTTATAATTTAGTTATAAACTGGAATAGGTTAATAAAGGAGATTTATAAAAGGAAGTTTTTATAAATAAATAGAAGTGGAATTTATAAACGTTGTTTTATAAATTCGCAAATGACTTATTTTGATAAGTTAATTGTTATAACTTATAAATGGAGTTATATTCACATTTTTGAATAGTGAATAATCCTTTGAATTAAAATGAATAAAAGGATGAAATTGTTAACGAAGTTTATTCACGTTTTTGAATAGTGAATAATATGTTAAAGAAATTGTTTTGAATGTGATGTTTTAAATAGAATTAAAACGATCTAACGATGTTTTAAATGTGTTGAAATTCGAAACCATGGATTTCAACATTTATTGTTGAAATAGACGTTTTCGAGAAAATAAAAGGAAATGGTGGACTATAACACTGTTGTTATAGTAAATGATTTCCGAAAGGAAATGTTTTGTGTAGTATTGGGATTTATATATCTATTTAATTTCGAATCCCTATACTAGTGATTTTGGGTTGTTGTAACGATGTTTTACGCAACATTCGTTTTGGCCCAAATAAATATGTTAAAGAGAATGATTTCCTTAAAGAATGAAATATATAATTAATCTCGATTTAAGTATATTGAATATTTTCTAAGTGTTGAAAATAAATAAAATTTGTGAATTACTTATGAATAAATAAGTATGGAAATGTTTTTCCCAATATAAAGTGAATATTAGAGAATTTATCTTTTTGAAGATAAATTGAAAAGAATAATCGAAGTCGTATATTCATTAATACTTTGGAATGTAAATTCACTATTGAATTTATAAAAGAAAGTAGAATGGGTTTAAAAATATAAATATTGATTTATTTTTGAAGTGTTGAAACTATATATCTAGTAAAGATATTTTAGAAAATAAATAATTTGGAAAATTATTTGGAATCTGGTGATGTGTGCATATCCAGTGATAGTTCAATAACCGACTATCAATATTTCCCTTTGAATGGGTAATTGATGTGATTTGTTTGAATGTGAAAGCTACACTTATTTTTGAATAAGCGCTCACTATTCGGGTTAACCGGGAAAGGACCATGAGTCGTATAACCCATTCCGAATATGTGATACGTCGTTATGAATTGCATTTGAAGATCGGTGTTGAAGACCGGATATTTGCAAAAGCGATAGGATGACCTGTCGATTGTCTCTGCACTGAGTTGCAACGGTATAGAGACTCCCTAAGTGATGGGAAATCCGATCAGGATTATGGATATCCGGATTTCAAGGACTTCTTTGTAAGTGCCTTCGGTTTTGTTCGAGCCCGGAACAGACTTGTATGGATTGTATGTCTGACATTACAAATTGAGATATAAAGCCGATTTCTTTCAAATATATTTCTGTTGGTGGCGGAGAATTTATTCTTTTAGCTTAACACCCTTCTCTGAGACGTAGAGCTCAGAGGTTATGTAGTTGAATGTTATCAGTGATATATTCCCAATTTGGTAATGTGATATGCTGAGTGATGCTGAAATGATCATTGTGTTGATTATTTGTGATAGGATCGTTTATTTGATCGTCTATCCTTGTGATCATTGTGTTGATCATTTGTTGACCCAAAGCATGGCTTTTGTATAAAGTATGTTTTTATGGACGAAACTTCGTCGAGCCTCACATCCCGGAATGGTCAAAACAGGAAAGATGCGGCAAGGTTATGAGGGGTAGCTCCCTTTAGGGTATGTGCATTTCCTTCTGGAAAGGGTGGTATCATGGTATGGATCCCAGATACTTACTCATGTTGATACACTATATTTATTACTTTGTGGTGTTGTTGGTGACGAGCGCTCGGTTAAAGGTTCAATGGGACCGGGGGATGCCATATTCGTGTAGTAGTTACCTAGTGATAAAGGTAACCCGGCCTTGTGTTGGCAGAGAGCTGGTTAAGTTCTCGGGGACGTCCGGCCAGAGGCGTTTCCATGTGGCAATGGGAAGTTCCTTGGCCTGACCATTTGTTGGAAATCCAAAGAAACAATACGAGACTTGTACGGTTTTAGTTGTATAACCTGCTATGGAATGTGGCGGTAACCTGCTATTGAACATAGTAGCTATAGTAGGCATAAGTGCGGAATGTCTATGCTGGCTAAGATTTATATCTTTATTTTCGAAATGATTTTCCTCTACACTATGCACTAATAATAATATCAAATGTTATTTTAAATGCGTATCAAGCATCTTTGGCTATCATAAGGAGAAATCTCCTCCGATTCTGCGTTTGCATGTGTGTGTGTGCGGGAGGCCTTATGGTAGTCTCATTTTTAAAAGCATTGCGAATTGAAATAAAAATATTCCTCTATTTTGATTTTAAAGGTAAATAAACTGTTTTGAGTTCTCACACCAGTCACATGACTGACTCGGAGTTTATTGTTTTCCTTCCTAAACTCTGGGTGCCCACCAATTTCCACACGGGCAGTTAAGAGTTAGGTATATCAGGATATTCTGGATATTCTGGAATTGCTGGAGGCAAGATGGATGGCATGGCGTATTACTACTATATAATATTTCTTTTTCCGCTGCACCGTTTGATGTTGTATACTCTGATGATATGATGTAATGAAATGAAGTGTATAAAATGTAATAACTGATATAGTTCTTTGTTTAAAGATTATTCATTTATTATTATATGTTGTTCAACTGCGAATTGTGAGATTCTGTTATTGTTCTGTTGTTTTCTGTTCCGTTCTATTTCTCTTCCGTTTTATTTTCTATTCTCTCTAATTTCTGTTTCCTTTCTGTTCTATATTTTCTACCTTCTTATCTCTTATTTTCTCTCCTATCTTTTCTTCTCTAAATTATTTTTCTCTCTTCTTCTCTCGTTTTCTTTTCTTAAATTTTTTTTAAAACCCTAACTATTCGGTTTTTCGGCAACGAAAATCCGCAAGCGTTACATTTGGTATCGGAGCTTATGGTTAAGCGACAACCATGGTTCTGTTGGGTATCACTCATTAGAGATAGAGTCAGCAGTACTCTAGATTGAGTTTGAGTGTAATAATAGCTATGAGAGCGTATTTGTTAGTGAATATAAAATTGTTTTATATTGTGATGATTGGTTTGTTGAGTGGCATATGAACCTTCGTCAGCACGGTATGTACAACTATGCCGAAGGGGTTTCTAAACACTTGAATAGAACAATTCGACACAATATTGTTTTAAAAATGGGTAAATAAAATAATTTTACCTTGATTATATTTTATATATAAAGAAATAATTTTTCAAAATTATTAAAGTGTATATAAGTTGATTGTTTAGTTGTTTGAATAATCTAAATAAAAGAATTATTGTATAAACAAATGAATTATAAGAATTGAATTATAATTAATGTGAATTACAATTGTGAATAAACTTGTATATATAAGAAGTGAAACTATATGAATATATTTATGAATGTGAATTGTAAATAAAAAGTGATGTTTATAAAATGGAATAAAGTTAAGTGATGAATATAAACTTAAGTTATATAAATGAATTGGATTAAAGGATTGAATATTAATCAATTAAATGTGAATTAAGTTGATATGAAATAATGGATATAAGTGTTAATTCATTAAAATCTAATGTTATTGGAAGTTGAAAGATTTAATGAAAATCAATTTAATTGAACCAATTGAAAGTGAAAGTGTTAAACCAAATAGAATGAATATAAGCAAAGGAATTTGGTTGTGATTAATAAACATTGGTTGTTATATGGTTGTTAGTTGGTTGTATATAATTCATTAAGTATTAATGAAATTGGAAACTAAAGTAAGTGAAATTCGATCGGATGTTAGTGAATCTTAAATGGAATTGAATTTGATTTGGAAGTGAACCAACTCGAATATGAATTAGTGAATATAAACTAATTGAAAATGAATGTTAGTAAGAACATCCACTGTTAATGAATCAAATATGATTAAACTGAGAAAACCAATTCATTGTATATTAATGAGAATATGAATGAGTATTTAGTTGGTTGATGGTTGAATATATATTGCATTTGCTATATTATGTAGTTGTTATGGAGATATATGTTGTATATTGAGATTATTGTCTATATGCATGTTCTCATGTTGTTTGTTGAGTGTTTAGTAGGTGCGGATCGCGTTTCCTTCGCATTTGGAGCTCGCTTTCGCGCTATATTAGCTGTATATGCTTGCTAATAAAATATAAGGTACATATCTCGGATTAAATATCGTACTTTTACACTTTTTTCCCTGTGGGATGCCTCATTACTTGATGAGATGTATATTTGTGATATATATACTGTCATTTTTTTTTTCGGATCGAGCCGCGCAAAGGAGACTATGGCGAATTTTTCCGAAAATTTAAGGCGTTAGAAAATTTTTGAGAAATTTGGAAAATTTTGAAAACTTTAATTTTGATTTTGGAATTGAAAGTTAAACAATAGTAGTTGTTTTTGAAAAGATAACTAAGTATGATTTGAAAACTTAGTAAAGATTTGTAAGAAGTTTAACTATGAATTTTGGAAAGTTAATAAATTCTGTAACTTTTCTTACTTGTAATTTCGAGGACGAAATTCTTTTAAGTGGGGAAGATTGTAACGACCCAGAAATTTTATTAATTAATATTTGAGTATTTAATTAATTTTAAATATTAATAAGTGAATTAATAAGTCGAATAAATTTTTATTTGATTTATTGGATTTAATTGGATAATTAAATCGATAATTTAATATGTTAAATTATGGAAATAATTGAAAATAGGGTTAAATATGATTGAAAATGATTTGTAAAATTTTATTTTATCATATGGGAGTTAGAACGATATTTTAGAACTTTTAAAATCGAATTAAAAGTTTATTTGTGAAAATTGAATATTTTAATAATTTAATCGACTAGTGAAAATAGTCAATTTTTGAACAGTCTCAGAATTGAACGAAACCAGTTCCATCGGATCCGTAATAGTTAGTTATTACCGGATTTCAAATTTCGTGTCAATCGGAGTTATCGTTTGATCGTGGCAGCTCGAAACGCATCGAATTATTTTTAATTTTAATTTGGCGAGTTAAAATAGCCATTTTTCAAAAAGTCTCGGATTTCGACGAAACCAGTTTCATCGGATCCGTAATGTGATATTATTGTAAGATTTCATATTTCAAGTCAATTGGATTTACCGTTTGTCCGGTACGAATTAAAACGCCTAGAAATCGATTTAAATCGGTTTAATTTAAATTGAGCGTTTACAGCCATAACTCGCACAGATATCCGAATTAGCTTTCGAAACCTGTTCCATTGTGTCCAGAACGCGGGATAAACCCTAGGAACGTTAATTTCGGCGCGTAAATCGGAGTTCGGAATTTCCGGATGAATAGTGTTCGATTTTTTTCTTATAAATACCACCATTCTAAAAAAATAAAAGAAAAAAATAACTAAACCCTAATTCAATGTGTAGCCGCCGTTCATAGCAACCCACGGCCAGAAATGCTCAACATTCCTCCCTCCAAATCTTCAAATCTATGCATCGATTCATGAAAGTTTCAACTAGAAAAGTGTAAAGCTCGTCATGCTCTTCGAAATCAACGGTTGTGATGGAAAATGGGGCTCCGGATCGATGGGAATTGGCATGAGAAGGGGGCCGGCCTGCGCACGCAAAACGAGGAGAGGGGGTGGCCGAGTGGGTGCGGTCTGAGGGTGGAGGTGGAGTCAAGAGCGAGCTTCGCGATGGAGTATCCTGATCGAAGTATTGTTGAACGATGAAGTTGCTAAATTAAACCCTAATCAAGCATGAGTGGGTTCGGCCTCGTTCGTGTTGTCTGGAGATGCAAACGTGAGGGGAGAAGAACAACGTGAGGCCTTGGATGCAGATCACACGGCCAGGATTAGGTTTGGTATAAAATTAGTTTATTTATGTTGTAATTTAGTTATAAAATCGTGTACAATCTTTAAAAAATCATAACTTTTTCATACGAGGTCGAAAACGCGCGAAACCAGTTGCGTTGGAATCGTATGGACGAGCACTACGCGATGGAGTTGGTTTGGAGTCGTTTAGAGTTAGTGAGAATTTTGGGTAAAATTAAACGTCCGTTTAATTTTATTCGAAATAAATCGCTAAAACGGAATTTAAATCAAGGTGAGAACTTCTCACTCAATCGAATCAGTTTCGATTTTATTTTAAATAGTTAGATTTAAAATATTTGAATGCATGTTTGAATGATGACTGTTATTTATTGATTGTTAAAATAGACATTATACGCCGTTAGTAAGCGGATGTTATTTAATAAAAACATATACCGCGAATATTTCATAAACAGTGAAATTGGTATTATATATAATATCAATATATATATATTGGCATATGTATATATTGCAGTTGATTGATTTCCCGTATTTTTTAGCGGATGAGACCCTATTACGCCGTTATTAAGCGGATAATATTTATTAAAAACATATACCGCGATAATCTCGTACTGGAGCGAAATTGGTATTGTGCTAATGTTTTTGGATGCAGGAAAACAGGTTGGAGGGATCCAACTGGATTCCTCAACAGTTTTTATTTGATTTCAGATATTTTGATATTTGATGGATTATCATATCGATATATGATGTCGTTGTTGTCGTGATTGACTATTTGGTGTGTAGCATCATTGGACCCAAATTTTGGGATTTTAAAATGATTATAAAGTGATTTTTGAAAATATACTATATTTTTAGAATTGATCCATTTTAAATAAATAAACGTTATAATTTTAGAAGTTATAAAATTATGGTTTTTGTGAAATATAGTTAAAAGCTGATTTTTGAGAAATATGGATTAATGATTTTTTAAAATAGTTTAAATTGAGATTTTGGAATTTATTATAAAGAGTTTAAATATAGGATTTATAAAATTTGATTATTTTATAAATCAAGAGAATGGGAAATTATAAAGGAATTTAAAGATGTTTTTAAGGAATAATATAAATTGATTTATATTAAGAGATTTATAAATGGACATTTATAAATTGAAATATAGACATTATAAAACGAGTTTTTATAAGTGTTTGAATAAAGTGAAGATGAATTTAGTAAATGAATGAAATTTACAGGATTATAAACAGTGAAGTTATAAATGAAATTTTATAAACAGTAGGTTTATAAAATTTATAAAGTTATTGAAAGAATGGAGTTTTGATAAATAAACAAATCTTATAAGTTATAAGATTTATAATTATGAAGT
The DNA here is from genome assembly GCA_030765085.1 of Allium cepa. Taxonomy (NCBI): domain Eukaryota; kingdom Viridiplantae; phylum Streptophyta; class Magnoliopsida; order Asparagales; family Amaryllidaceae; genus Allium; species Allium cepa. Next base: position 843,027,061 of record CM060928.1, read on the forward strand.
TCAAAGGAATGATTTTTGTAAACGAATAAATTATAAGTATTTAACTTATAATATGAACGTTTAGTTTATAATTTAGTTATAAACTGGAATAGGTTAATAAAGGAGATTTATAAAAGGAAGTTTTTATAAATAAATAGAAGTGGAATTTATAAACGTTGTTTTATAAATTCGCAAATGACTTATTTGGATAAGTTAATTGTTATAACTTATAAATGGAGTTATATTCACATTTTTGAATAGTGAATAATCCTTTGAATTAAAATGAATAAAAGGATGAAATTGTTAACGAAGTTTATTCACGTTTTTGAATAGTGAATAATATGTTAAAGAAATTGTTTTGAATGTGATGTTTTAAATAGAATTAAAACGATCTAACGATGTTTTAAATGTGTTGAAATTCGAAACCATAGATTTCAACATTTATTGTTGAAATAGACGTTTTCGAGAAAATAAAAGGAAATGGTGGACTATAACACTGTTGTTATAGTAAATGATTTCCGAAAGGAAATGTTTTGTGTAGTATTGGGATTTATATATCTATTTAATTTCGAATCCCTATACTAGTGATTTTGGGTTGTTGTAACGATGTTTTACGCAACATTCGTTTTGGTCAAAATAAATATGTTAAAGAGAATGATTTCCTTAAAGAATGAAATATATACTTAATCTCGATTTAAGTATATTGAATATTTTCTAAGTGTTGAAAATAAATAAAATTTGTGAATTACTTATGAATAAATAAGTATGGAAATGTTTTTCTCAATATAAAGTGAATATTAGAGAATTTATCTTTTTGAAGATAAATTGAAAAGAATAATCGAAGTCGTATATTCATTAATACTTTGGAATGTAAATTCACTATTGAATTTATAAAAGAAAGTAGAATGGGTTTAAAAAAATAAATATTGATTTATTTTTGAAGTGTTGAAACTATATATCTAGTAAAGATATTTTAGAAAATAAATAATTTGGAAAATTATTTGGAATCTGGTGATGTGTGCATATCCAGTGATAGTTCAATAACCGACTATCAATATTTCCCTTTGAATGGGTAATTGATGTGATTTGTTTGAATGTGAACGCTACACTTATTTTTGAATAAGCGCTCACTATTCGGGTTAACCGGGAAAGGACCATGGGGTCGTATAACCCATTCCGAATATGTGATACGTCGTTATGAATTGCATTTGAAGATCGGTGTTGAAGACCGGATATTTGCAAAAGCGATAGGATGACCTGTCGATTGTCTCTGCACTGAGTTGCAACGGTATAGAGACTCCCTAAGTGATGGGAAATCCAATCAGGATTGTGGATATCCGGATTTCAAGGACTTCTTTGTAAGTGCCTTCGGTTTTGTTCGAGCCCGGAACAGACTTGTATGGATTGTATGTCTGACATTATAAATTGAGATATAAAGCCGATTTCTTTCAAATATATTTCTGTTGGTGGCGGAGAATTTATTTTTTTAGCTTAACACCCTTCTCTGAGACGTACGAGCTCAGAGGTTATGTAGTTGAATGTTATCAGTGATATATTCCCAATTTGGTAATGTGATATGCTGAGTGATGCTGAAATGATCATTGTGTTGATTATTTGTGATAGGATCGTTTATTTGATCGTTTATCCTTGTGATCATTGTGTTGATCATTTGTTGACCCAAAGCATGGCTTTTGTATAAAGTATGTTTTTATGGACGAAACTTCGTCGAGCCTCACATCCCGGAATGGTCAAAACAGGAAAGATGCGGCAAGGTTATGAGGGGTAGCTCCCTTTAGGGTATGTGCATTTCCTTCTGGAAAGGGTGGTATCATGGTATGGAGCCCAGATACTTACTCATGTTGATACACTATATTTATTACTTTGTGGTGTTGTTGGTGACGAGCGCTCGGTTAAAGGTCCAATGGGACCGGGGGATGCCATATTCGTGTAGTAGTTACCTAGTGATAAAGGTAACCCGGCCTTGTGTTGGCAGAGAGCTGGTTAAGTTCTCGGGGACGTCCAGCCAGAGGCGTTTCCATGTGGCAATGGGAAGTTCCTTGGCCTGACCATTTGTTGGAAATCCAAAGAAACAATACGAGACTTGTACGGTTTTAGTTGTATAACCTGCTATGGAATGTGGCGGTAACCTGCTATTGAACATAGTAGCTATAGTAGGCATAAGTGCGGAATGTCTATGCTGGCTAAGATTTATATCTTTATTTTCGAAATGATTTTCCTCTACACTATGCACTAATAATAATATCAAATGTTATTTTAAATGCGTATCAAGCATCTTTGGCTATCATAAGGAGAAATCTCCTCCGATTCTGCGTTTGCATGTGTGTGTGTGCGGGAGGCCTTATGGTAGTCTCATTTTTAAAAGCATTGCGAATTGAAATAAAAATATTCCTCTATTTTGATTTTAAAGATAAATAAACTGTTTTGAGTTCTCACACCAGTCACATGACTGACTCGGAGTTTATTGTTTTCCTTCCTAAACTCTGGGTGCCCACCAATTTCCACACGGGCAGTTAAGAGTTAGGTATATCAGGATATTCTGGATATTCTGGAATTGCTGGAGGCAAGATGGATGGCATGGCGTATTACTACTATATAGTATTTCTTTTTCCGCTGCACTGTTTGATGTTGTATACTCTGATGATATGATGTAATGAAATGAAGTGTATAAAATGTAATAACTGATATAGTTCTTTGTTTAAAGATTATTCATTTATTATTATATGTTGTTCCGCTGCGAATTGTGAGATTCTGTTATTGTTCTGTTGTTTTCTGTTCCGTTCTATTTCTCTTCCGTTTTATTTTCTATTCTCTCTAATTTCTGTTTCCTTTCTGTTCTATATTTTCTACCTTCTTATCTCTTATTTTCTCTCCTATCTTTTCTTCGCTAAATTATTTTTCTCTCTTCTTCTCTCGTTTTCTTTTCTTAAATTCTTTTTAAACCCCTAACTATTCGGTTTTTCGGCAACGAAAATCCGCAAGCGTTACACCTGTAGGATTGTCGTTTGATGATATACATTAGGTCCATATAATTGGAAAGTGAAGAATCTATATGTTAAATATACTCGAAAGTAAGAACTAAGTAAGTTCCCAAAAGAAGGTGTGTAGTAATCACTCCAAGATGATAGCCGTATTTTATTGTTTCGAAAGAAGATAAGTCAAAAGAAAGTAGAAAAAAAAGTCCAAAAGTAAGGACATGTACAACCCATTCTGAGTCCGACTCCATATGAAAGAATTTAATATAAAATGTTTTGAGAAAAATATATATATAAAATATTTGAAATAATTTTCAAAAGATTTATTTAAAATTAAAAAACCTTAATTTTGAAAAGTAAGTAAATATTAATTTTTCCATAGAACGAAATATCCTTTTATATTTAAATTAAAACTTATAGTAGAAGTTAAGAAATTTTAGATCAAGAATTTCTGTTAAAATAAGTTTCTAATAAAGAGATATTTCATTCGAATATATACATATATAGCGTACCGATAGCTCGTCGATTTTTCTGATATGAAATTTTTTTAAGTTGTGAAATCTTTTTGGGGGTAGACAATAGAAAATTGCACAATTTGAAAATGGGGTAAATATAATATGAAAAGAAGATTAGAACCCAAAAGTAAAGCAGTAGGCAAGCGAACTGCAAGGGTTTAATAAAGAAAACAACCAATTGAGCTAAAAGTTATATAAGAAGCAATTTATATAAGAGTAGTTTATGTGCAAGAAAGTTAAGTAGTAGTAGCATTATTAAATATAAGTACAAATAATGTTAGAAATTTATATAAAATAATGTGAATAATTAGAAACATTATAAGAAATTAAAAGAAATAAAAATGGATATTTCAACAAATATGTGCAGTAATTGCGCATACCTTTTTACAAGTGCCCTTCTACGCTATTAGAAAATCCACTAAGGTTAAAAGTGGAAGTAGCATGAGTATTAGGAAAATAATATGGTGGAAGTATCCTAGTCTACTCTAGTTTTCAAAAAGTTATAAAAGACATTTTAGAAACAATGTAAAGTGCATTTTTTAAAATGGTTTGGTATAATAATTGGGTTTCTAAGGATAAAACTTAATAAATGTTTTGAATTAAAAATTCTATTTTTAAGAAGTAAACCTTTGTTGTGAAAAGGTTTTGAAGGAAAAGTTGATTTGAAGGAAAAGGAAAGGAACCTTTTAAATTAAATTACTAACATTTCCTTTTAAGCTTAATTGATAAATTCTAAATTATAGTTTTAAAAGTTAAGACCTAAGTTTGTTAATCGGTTTTTTACCAAGGGAATTTCAACCAGAAGTTAGAACGTCAAAACGAAGACAAAATAAGTCAAGGACTTTGGAAACATCATAAGAAGGCAAGAAGAAGGAAATATCAAAGATAGGCGGAAAAGGATGACTTGAGTTTCTAACTTAGCACTTGGAGTCGGGCCCGTGTTGTACTTGAGTTGAACCTAGGAAGAATGAAGGAAAACCCGAGTTATGATTTTCCTTGGGTCGGACTCATAAAACTCTTTGGTCAGACCCCAAAGCAACATAGCTTGGTACTGAGCCACGGTTTTTCTTAGGTCCACTCACAAAACTCTCGGATCAAACTCCAAGAAATATAGCTTGGCATCGAGCTATGGTTTTTATCTGGTCCGACTCACAAAACTCTCAGGTCAGATCCAAGCAATCGTTACCAAGTGCAACTCAAGTTGGACATACAAAACTCTCAGGTCAATCCCAAGTAAGGTCAATCCCGATTCGAAGCTTATGATTTTAATCGGTGTTAAGATGAAGGCGAATCGACTCAAAATATTGGAAGCGAGCTTAGAAGGAATAAAGTACAATATCAGGAAGTTTGAGAGAGATTGGAGTATAAGGCATAGCTCGGTACCGAGCTTGATAAGTTGGTACTGACCTATAGTTCTCACCATATTCATCTCCCAAACTCCATATTTCTCATATACTTATCAATAACTCGTGTTCAAGTGGTTTTTCTAGAGTATGGATGATCAATTCTAAGGTTGATGAGAAAAAAGAAAAGAATGCAAGACAATCTAAGTGCTAATAAGAAGATTACTAAAGTCAATCAATAATCAATGAAAATAGCATGGGACATATCAACTTGAAGATAGAAGAGTAGAGAATGATTTGAAGTTGGATTTTCACCAACATTAATAGCTCGACACTAAGCTGTGATAACTCGACACCGAGCTATAATAGCTCGACACCTATCTATCTCCATATGCCATGGTGCTTCTATTTCTCTTGTACAGTATCTGGCCTACATATGGACTTCAACGCACGCAAGCTTCTAACCCATTACCTCTGTTCCCCTATAAATACCAACTTATGTCCAACCAAAAAAGGATCTGCTCACCACTTTAGATCCGAGACTCTGCTTCTTCTTCATCTCTAACCTCTCTTCCATTAAAGTCTCCTAGAAAGCTACTATTTGCTATTTTAGGACTTAGATTGACAAATCCTTAGTATTGGTGACTCCCAAACAATTTAGAAACTCCATAATAAATCTAAGATCTACTTGATTATGGTTAGATCTGATATATCTAGTTCTAATATCAAATAAATCATCTCATACCATAATTAATAAAACTATAAAGTGGATGTAGGCCGAAGACTGTTGAAGCACTATAATTTTTATGTCTCTTTCTTATTTTTATTCTATTTTCATTACTATCTGCTAGATATAGGTCTCACACATTCCCTCAAATCAAATCTTGGGCGCTGATTCTTTTTTGGTGTGAACAAATTTGTTTTTAAATTCTATAAAAAATTTATAAGCTTGTACTTTTGAAGATAAAAGATTTGGGATTAAGTAGTTCATAATTATGAAGTTTTAATTTTAAGAGAAAGTGGCGAAAACCAAACCAGTTTTTTAACATGGAGTAGATACGGATGCTTGTCTAGGTAAATGAGATAAAAAGTTGAGGCTATGACTAATATTGTGATGAATGCTTGTAAATTAGCAATAGTGGACCCTGTAGAATATAAGGAATATTGGTACGAGCCTACAAATGTTTCATTAAACATGTGTGGACAACATAAAGTAGGACCCATAGGGAAATGGGAAATGGTATCAAAGTACATTTATACGATTTCTAGATTATGCCTACATGAAAGATAAAAAATAAAGGAAGCATATACCAAGGTTCAAGAATACTATTAGGAGATTTGGATTAAAAAGAGGATAGTAATATTTGGTTGTGATAATGGAAGTAATTAATGAACCTTATTTATTCGTTGCCAAAAAGGAAAGTTAAGATATGTAGGTTATAGTAGAATGACATTTTAAAAAGGTTCAATGATTTAAATAAGAAGTGATAGGGCCACAACATCATTAATGTGAGTTGATGTTGAATGGCAGCTTCTAAGAACTATTTCTTTTAGTTTTGGGTTGTAAGTGTTAGTTTTTTTTGTATAAGACGCGTATGATATTGTGAGAAAAGTTCTTTTTAAATTGGTTTAATGGATTGTCTGTTATATTTATTGAAAAATTGTATAGGTAAGAAAATCTCATGTAAGACACTTAACTAATGCAAAGTAAGATTGAAAGTTTATAAAATAAATTAGGAAACTCATTAGCTACTAAAAATAAAATAATGTTAAGTCCCAAAATGCATAAAATTTGAGGAAGATAAATTTTAGCAAGCGAAGGACGGGCAAACGTTTTTGCGAAACCACAGGTCAATATCTAAATGCCTTAAAAGATGAAATTTATAAGTGAACATATGTGCTGATTGTTGTTCTAATTTAAAAAGAAAAAGTTCTAGAAATCTAAAAATTTATCGTGTAGTAGAAAAGAGACAATCATAGACGTTAACTCATTGACTAAATTTCGATAACGTAGGATGTGGCTTAGTTTATTTGGAAAAAAAATACTCTTGAAATAAAATACTCAGTTCATAAATCTTTGATTTTTTATAGAAAATGTTTTTGTAAAATTTTTGAACAAAAAGTAAGTTAATTTTTTTACTATTCTATGCATTTCTAAAATTTAATTTATAAAAAAATTTGAATGAAAAAGAAGATAATTTTTTATTTTTGGAATGCAATATGCTTAGCATAGGGGAAAAAATTAATGGGTTAGAAAGTATGAATTTTACTTTGCAGCAGAAATGACAATAAAATAAAATATAGTTAGTGGGGAGGGTGAAAACTGTTTTAGCTTTATAATTTTCTTTTTTCATGTCCTGTCGATAAATGAACTTAAACTTGTTATAAAACAAATTTGTTTTAAAAATTTAAAGATAAAGAATAAAATTTACTTGTGGGGACTTTAGTTGAAAAGTTGGAAAGAATATCTAGGCATAAGAGAAGGTTTTCAGGTACAGTGGAAAAAGGGGTACACAAGAGGGGGATGGAAATATGGAATTTTCCGTCTAAACCCTTTTCCGGCATAAAAAACATAGATTTAGAAAATTGAATTTTCTAAAATTTCTGATGTTAACAATTATGTGCTATGACTTTGAATGGTAGGTATTGGACGAAAAATTGGTTGAACTATACTTCTATTCGTAGGTGTGAAGGAAGATTTGAACGAAAAAACAAAGATTTTGATTTTTAAAACTTGCATGCATATAGAATTGCCAGTATATGTAGATTGTTTACATCATATTTTCAAAATTGTTCTAAATAACGCATTCACATAAGAGGCATCAATTTAGTATTATCCTGCATACATACCATATATGTTGTGATACACCGTGCACCTGTACATTATTGGTTGAAAATTTGTTGCGAACTAATTGGTTGGTTAGCTTAGAATGGTTGCGGGTTATGTTACATGATTTAATCCTTGAGGAATTTTAGGGACGAAATTTTTTTAAGAAGGGGAGAATGCAACACCTCGTCAGTTGAACAATAATAAATAAAACAGAAATTAACTAATAATTAGTAATACAGAAAATAGAATTTTCACAAATGTCGGAATTTGGTTACGAAACCTGCACCATTGCATTTGTTCGATTTTCTGATCAATTTTCATATATACAGTTTTTCGATCAGAGTTCAAACAAAAAGTTATAAATGTTTGAATATTTTAGGTCAAAAATAATTATGTATATAATTAAGGAAATGAATATAATTAACTAATATCAATTAGCGTTAACGGCCAGTTAACGTTTTTAATGTTTAAGTATAATTAACGTCAAATCAGATTTGTCAGAACGGGAGAGAATAGGTCGTAAAAGGAATAAAACAAACGACAGAAATTTATTAACAAACAAGGGCGATCGATCAATCCCCTATTGGAACCGATCGACCGCTAGCATTGACCGGTAGATGTTGAGAGGTCTAGCGGTAGTACTGCTTTAGTTATAGATTGAACCAATGCCAACAACTTGGATTTAGTATAATATAATCTAGTGGCTGACATTAATTCAAACCCCTAAAAATGTGGGCCAAACCCCTTAATTTTCTTCTCATATTTTCTAAAGCACGGTGAAGCTCTGCCATTTCATTTTCTCCACAGATTCTTTAATCTAAATAAAACTATGATCTATCTATACGTATGTACAAGTGAAGAATAACAGAGAATAATAGAGAAGAAGAATAGGATCGAAACTAATTGCCAAAGCGAAGGTAAACTACAAATCCAAATGTAAATTAAATTCAAATCTCTTCTTAGATCTAAATTTCTAATACATATGAGTATGCTTGCGGTGCAAATTCCATTAGGGAGAAAAACTGAATCAAAAATATATAATAGAGTTTAGATCTAGAGATTTGGATGCTTAAAGATGAATGGAAAATTATATATCCTTACATAATATTGGATTTATATCGCTGTAAATATGTTCCTATATGCCAGTAAAATTTTGGAAGTTGTAGGATTAAATATATACATGTAATGAATTGATAAATCATGCCTACATATTTTGTGAATGATTAACTTTGTTTTAATATTACATAGTGTTATCCAGTCATTTGACCATGCATTATCTAGGTGGATTTGATGAATCGAACATGAAAGCTATCGAGGTAGAAGGTCCAGAGAGATAGCCGTAGAGCTCAGAAACCAAGTACAATCGAGATCACAAGATAAAAATAAGGTTGTTCCAAAAGATCCAAAACTCGATCCATTAAGTTGATGGTTCTGTACCGATCCATAACCTCCCTAGAATTGCTCCAATTTCCATATACTGACAAGTTTTGATGTCAGAAGCTTATTCTAAGCTCCATTGATCGATCACACGACGTTTGCTATCGAATGCCGTGAGCATATATGGAATCGACAACTCCATCCCTTCAACGAGCCATCGTTTAGACTTAGAAACAGGCTTATAATCATGCAAACAAGTTAGAAATAATAAAGATAACAATGAATCACTCCATTTTAAAGATTTTAAACCAATCCATGACGAAGTCTCATGGATCGGTACCGATCCATCCAACTTGTTGAGTCGGTCATGATTCATCTTGAGCAACCACCAGAAGATCACGAAGAATGTGGAGGAGGACGTGCTGGAGCTTTTCCCGGTCATCTACAGCTATAAATAGGCATGGAGGGGCACTATTTCAAGGATCTTTTTCACATTCTAGCAATTTCTTCATTCTTTCTTGTAATTTTCTATAGAGTGGTATCGAACCATAAGAATGACACTTATAAACAGCAGTATTATCAATAAAATCTAAAGTAGATGAAGGCAAGGATAAGACGAACAACTATAAACATGTGTTGTTCTGTTTTTGCTCATTTTAATTTACTTATCTTTAATTTCATTCTCTATATAATCTTTTGGGTGTTGGCGTCACATTTTGATACTAACAATTTAGTGCTTTCACTGAAGAGCGATTCTCGGTCTGTTTGGATCCATCAACTACTATTGGTCTGCCTAAATCCAAGAGATAGATCCAGTTTTCTTCGTTTTAAGAACTTTTAACTACCCATATTTTTCAAAAATATACACAAGTGCTTTCTACCATAGCTCTTAGAAGAGATTGATCCACCACTTCACGTGCTGCTGAGAATGTTGGTTCCCAACATGTTGAGGAGGTTGCACAGCAAACATTAACGATAGTTAGAACCCAACATATGTGATTACTAAGGTTTAGATGGACCATATGATGAAGTAAAGGAAGACAAGCTCCAGGAAAGCCAGAATGAACTGAAACGACAGATGAAGTAGAGCTTGGATTTGTTGAATTAACTAAAAAACGATCGCAAGAGAAGCAGGAAGGATAGAACACCCTCAGGTTCAGAATCTAATAGTTCCTCATTGCTGGAGAAGAGCCGGAGGAATAGAAAGAAAAAGATGCTCAAGAAGGACACCGTGAAGTTGAAAAAGAAGGCGATATCGAGCCATGGCCAAGGCCCATTGATCGATATCGATCCATCAAGAGTGATCGGTACTGATCCATCAAGAGGGGTCGGTATTGAACCATCAAACATGGGCGCAAGTGGTCGACTCCCGAATGATGGTGCTGTTTTGACTTCTAGACATACTATAGATAGCCAGAATGTTGGAAATCAGGTGGTTGCTATGGATCCGCCATGAAGAGACTATGTGCATAGAACTATTGAACAAACGGTTCTTCCAGAGTCAAGGAGACCAAGATTTCATAAGACTAACCAAGAGCCTTTGCCGAGCTAAATACTCTCAGCATACATTTACCGTCATTCAGTAGATGCACCTAGACTGGATTTGATTAAAATGGTCAAGAGACTTATAAGTGAGAGCTAGCATCAAACTAATGATGAGTGGGGTTGCTTCTCAAGCAGAAATCCATTTACAGAAGATGCCTTATGCGAGAAATACCCAATGAGGTTTGTAATGCCGATGATGTTATCATATAACGACAAGATGGATCAAAGTCAACATCCGATGAAGTACGACTGGTACATGGACTCTAGAGCTACTGATGTTGTAAGGTATTGCCTTTTCCTGATTTTCCTAAAGGGATGTGGTCCACCCGACTGCCGTCGAGATCTATATCATCTTTAAATCAATTGGCATGGAAGTTCGTTGAAAATTCTATATGTAAACGACCCATCCAAAAGGCGTTATGTCACTTTCCAACCTTTTCCATGGAGCGGGAGAGTCTTTGAAGGATTTCTTACGCAGATTTCATTTCGCTACGATGGAAGTGAGCAATACTTGAGTAGATATCGTGTTGATGGCATTGATTAGGAGGATTCATCTTGAGACTGATTTCAAAAAGGGTTGAAGATGATACCCCACCCATAATGGATATACTCTTTAGAAAGGATAATTAATTCTTATGCTTAGAGGAAGAAAGTACTACCATAGAGTAGGCCGATACTGGTCATTCGGCCGAAGAGATACAGAGTAATATTGCCGTGAAACGGTTCGGAGGGAGTTTCGGAAGTTGATGATGTTAATGTAGAGAGCTGAAGTAGTTGACATGGAAAGAATAACAATGGAGCTTAAAACAATAAGTCGAGTTCAAGGAGACATCCCGAAATCCTGAAGTTTGACAATTACACTCCACTAAACAACTCGATTGAAAATATATACTTGGCTGCTCGGGGTAAAGAGCGGTACAGGAAGCTGGCACTCAGGGAGCGGATAGTGAAGAAGGTGAAATCAAGCAAGTTTTGGAGATTTTATGAAACAAATAGTCACAACACCTACAAATGCAGGCATTTACATGATGTGATCAAAGAGTTGATTCGTAAGATGAAATTACACCGGTTTGTGTAAGCTCCATAGAATGGCAGGCAAGGAACTTCTACCCCCAGTAACGATAAGTCGGGCCTGGTATTGATGAGCTTAGGTAGCTTGAGAAATGTCTTTTGGTAAATACAATTATCGGTGGACCGCTTCCAGTTGAGAAAAGTTGGAACGAGATGGAACGGTGTGTGGGAGCGTTGAAACATGCAATGAATGAGAGCTATTTTGCTATCGAGGGAGATGTTCCTGCAAAGAAACTAAAAAATTTTGACAGATGATATCGTGTTTCGAAACATAAATGCTGATGGGGCAGTGGCTTTGACAATTGATCGGCTTGTGATATCGATCATGATTGGCCCTACTGTTGTGAGAAAAGTGTTTGTTAACTGTGGGAGTTCAGTTAGCGTTCTATTCAAGAAAGCCAATGACCAGATGCTTCTGGAGGGCAAGGATTTGAAGCTGTGTAATTCTCAAATCCAGGGATTTAATAAGACTACTGAACCCGTGGGATGCATGCATCTACTGATGGTACTTGGAGAGGGTGAGCAGAGAAGAGTGTGAGTCGTGTCTTTTGTTGTGTTGGACATCTATTTTTCCTACAATATTTTTTGGGCCAACTGACCCTTCTTGAATTTAGAGTGACTATCCTTTCATGGTGCTTAATGATGAAATTCCCGACTGAGAATAGCATGGGAATTGTTCAGCGAGTGTTATGCCACTGAGCTGAAAGTGGCGAGGTAAGATAAAAAGGAAAAGGTGAAGGGAGGACTCTCTACATCAAGTTATGTACGCATAACAACCACCACCTGAGCCCTGGCTTGGGCAACACAGTTGTTTCCATAAGGATACGAATCCGTAAAAAAAGTCGAAGGATGGAAGTGCTAAGTTATCCAAGTTAATGATCAACATCTCGATTAGTCAGGATGATCCTACACGGGTCTTGAAAGTTGAACCACGGCTCGATGTGAAAATAATGAAAGATTTGGTTGGTTTTCTTCGGATGAACATGGATGTGTTCGGCTGGACTCAATCAGACATGTGAGGAATATTGTTGGAGATAGCAAGCCATGTAGTGAATATAAATCCTACATGCATTCCTGCGAAACAAAAACACCGTAGCCTGGGTCTGGAGAGATCTGCTGCACTCAAAGAAGAAGTGGAGAAGCTGAAAGATAACAGCTTCATCCATGATACCCTATACTCGGAGTGGGTATCAAATCCAGTCTTGGTGAAAATTTTGAACAGGAAGTGGAGGACATGCATCGACTATTCTAAACTGAACAAGGCATGCCCGAAGGATAGCTTCCTACTTTGAGCGGTTGGAGGACTCAACAGCCGAACATGAATTGTTATCGTTTATGGATGCATTCTCTGGATACAGTCAGATACCAATGCATGTGCCAGACCAGTAACACACAAGCTTTATAAATGATCTAGGACTATACTGCTATCTTATTATGCCCTTCGGATTAAACAATGCTGGAGCTATTTACCAGAGATTGGTAAAGAAGATGTCTATAGATCAGATCGAAAGCTCGATGGAGGTCTATTGGATGATATGCTTGTGAAGTCATGGTGATCAAGGAAACACGTTAATGACTTAATATAGATATTCAGCATTCTTCGAAAGTACGGGTCGAAGCTTAACCCTTTGAAATGCCTTTTCGGCATTGCGTCAAGGAAATTATTAGGCTTCATCGTGAACTCCTATGAAATCAAAATCAATCCGAAGAAGATTGAAGCATGGAGGAACATGAAAGCACCGGAAACGATCAAAGATGTTCAAAGCTTAAATGGGAAGGTCACTGCACTGAGTCGATTCATCTTTGGAGCCACTAATATGCATCCCTTCATTCAACGTGATCAAGGAGAGGAATTTTGCTTGGATGCAAGAATGCATTGATGCATTCCAGGCTCTGGTGGATTGCCTAGAGGGACTCTCCATTATGTCAAAGCTATTGGATGATGTATTTATTTATCAAGATGTGTCGGTCCACGCTTTGAGCACCACACTTGTAAATAAGAGTCTCAAATCCAGTGACTGATGTACTACATCAGTAAGTGGCTGACAGGAGCACAAAGAAATTACCCGAAGCTAGAAAAGCTCGCATACTTCCTGTTAATTGCTTAAAGGAAACTTCGTACCTACTTTCAGGCTCACCTTTTCAAAGTTTTGACCGATCAGCCTTTGAGACATATCTTGCAACGACCAAAGACCTCCAGAATGCTGTTGAAATGGAACATTAGATTGAACTAGTAAGACATAACTTATCATCTCCAAAGAGCGATCCAGGGTCAAGCTTTGGTGGATTTCAATACAAAATACACCGCGCAAGATGACATTCCAGAGAGTAGTGGAGAGCAGAATGCCAGATGGAAGATGTATACGGATGGTGCGTCCAACGAACGATGTTCGGTTGCTGGAGTCTTGCTGGTGACTCTCGAGGAACATCCGATTTGTTACACCCCGAAACCCTACTTTCTCGCAACAAATAATGAAGCATAATATAAGATCTAGATTGTGGGACATAGGATTACGAAGGAGCTGGAGTTAGTACTTTTCATATCTTCTATGATTCCCAATTGGTGGCATGTCAAGTGAGGAAAGAGTTTCAAGCAAAATGAGTGAGACTAGATCCTTACATGAACTGGGCCCTTGAATTTCTTAATGGTATTGAATATTACATGATAATGCATATTCCCAAAGAGGGAAATGCAAAGGCCGACTCACAAGCTAAGTTGACCAGTTCCAAAGATGCGAAACTCATATGCCTAGTTCCGATGGAAGTACTATTGGGTCTAAGCATTGACCAAATGGACGTAGATTCGGTCTTTGAGGCTGAATCTACGAAAAGGCCGAATATGTGAAAGTGTTACCAAAGACTCTAATAAAGAACTATATACCGAGAGGAATCCTTCCAAATAGGAAGAACGGTTGACATAAACTCCCTCGTAAAGCTGCAAGATTCATCATGCAAGAAGGAGTACTTTACAGGAAAGGATTCCTAGTTCCTATGCTTCAGTGTGTCATCGATGGTGAGGCCAAGTGAGTCTTGAGAGAAGTTCATAAAGGGGCATGTGGCGACCACATGAGGGTTAAACCCTGGCAAAGGAGATCCTTCATTACGGGTATTTCTTGCCAACTTTCAACCAGGACGCAGCTGATTATGCTAGAAAGTGTGCTAGGTGCCAAAGATTCATCAAGTTACCAAGAGCTCCGCCAACGGAGATTACCCAAATGGTAAATCCCAAGCCATTTTCAGTCTGGGGAATCGATATCATTGGTGTGTTGCAAATATCTTAGGGGGTGCATGGTATGCCATCATCGCAGTTGATTACTTCACCAAATGAGTGGAGGTAGAGCCATTAGCCATGATCACCATAAAGAAAGCAATCAACTTCTTAGTCAGAAACATTTCCACCATTTGCACAAATGATTATTTACGATAATTGGACCCAATATGACAGTGCTGAGTTCAAAGCTTTCTGCCGTAGGCACCATATTGAGAAGATGTTTGCTGTGGTGGCACACCCCCAGGCCAACAGATAGGTCGAAACAGTTAACAAATATCATTAAGTCCATTCTCAAGAAATGATTGGAGAAGGCTGAGGGCAAGTGGGTCGATGAGCTTCTATTGGCACTTTGGGCTTATTAAATGACCCATAAGTCAGTGATTGGCCACCCTTCATGTTCCCTAGCATATTGATGTGAGGCTGTGATACCAGTTGAACTGAAGTATCTTCTCATCGAGTGATTTACTATAATCCATAGACGAATGAGGAACACCTGCTGGAGTCTCTCGATACGATCGATAAACCATGAAGCTGAGTTGAGAACAGCTGCGCAATGGAACCAAGTCGCCCGATACTACAATACCAAGGTTAGGACTCGAACCTTCAAAATCGACGATCTTGTTCTCATACGAATCTTCCATGTCCCTAGGAACTTAGGCCCAACTTAGCAAGGTCCGTATATAATTGAGCATAAGCTTGGAGATGGCACT
Organism: Allium cepa; assembly: GCA_030765085.1. Lineage (NCBI taxonomy): Eukaryota > Viridiplantae > Streptophyta > Magnoliopsida > Asparagales > Amaryllidaceae > Allium > Allium cepa. The sequence continues at coordinate 843,042,695 of CM060928.1, forward strand.
TCAAGCTGACAATGATGGATGAGATCTCACTCCTATGGGCGTGGAATAGCGAACAATTCGAACGCTATTTCACTTAAATGTAAATTTTTACATATCCAGTCAAAGCTGTGTAACCAGACTGAATCTTCCATTTCCATCGTTTGTGAAAGAAATGACTTCCAAAGCTTAAGAACCTATCTGTTCTTGACATTACACTGAGATCAATGATAAATACTTAAAATGACTTGCATATGCAAAATGCAGGTGTATGGGTACCTAAAGATAGGTACCAACTAAGCTTCCATAGTCCATGATTGGATGCACGAAGCTCATCCACACTTGGCATCCAGAGAGATGCATAGTAACTCCTCTGACCCTTGACCTGGGTGTAGGAGTATAAATACTAAAAGACTAAATGAGAGACTTTGCCTATATAGCTTGTGACTAGAATTTGGCAGAGATCCACACCTTGTCCGGAGCAAGGAGGACAAAAGATCTACGCCCGGAGATAGGCGGGATCTTACTTACATAAATCAACGCCAAGAGTTAGGCATGATTGAAGACAAATGTCCTAGATAAGAATGTTTACACCACTACCTTAAGTGGTTGCTTTGACCATCACCCAGAGTTTGGCATGGTCAGAGCATGTATTCCGGAGTAAGATGTCAGGAGAGACACCCGTAGATGAATTACTTCTATTGATGCTCGAAGATAAGCGCAATCACACTCGAAATACCTTTGAAATTGGTGTTGAATTAACCTTCAATATGATTGGAATTCTACCAGGTTCCGAAGTTGAACAGGATCATGTACAGACATACACCCTAGCGATCATTCTTCACCCACAAAAGATAAAACAGACTAGTAACATAGTCCGATGATAATGAAAAGTCTACCACAAATACATTGAATGTAAAGTACATTTGTCGAACAATTAGACAAATTCATACAAGACTTGAGCAAAATAAAAAGTCTTTATTATTCACAACCAAAATAAGACTTGGAAGTAAAAGTATAAGTGTTATTGACAACTAGACTGAAAACAAAAGTAGGGGCCGAACCTGCACAAAACCAACCTAAAAACAAAATCCGGTTCCTAATACTATATAACCAAAAGCACAAAAGAGATAGATGATCATTTCTTGGTCCTTTTCCTTTTCTCTTTCTTCTCGGCAGAAGATGGCGCATTGGATCTCTCCGATTTCTTCCTTGTTCTTCCTTCACTTCCTTTTCCTTTTTAAGGCGAGCTGAGCAATAAGGCGTCAAACATGCTTTGAGTAATTCCATTCAGAGGTAGTGTGATTGATGCAAAAATGGCTTTCCAGGGAAACTTATTGACGAAGGAGGAGGAATAAAGTTAGTCGGCTCTTGTTTGATCTTTGCAACTAACATACGTTGTTCTTCAACAAGTTCACTCATTGAAAGTTCCTATGCAAGATCGAGCTTACTAGCAATCCCTCCTGGTAGTCACTAGGCTCCTCTTCTTGTAACGCACCAATCATTTGCATGCCTGGACATGGAGCATCACTAATTGGGATGCTCAAGATCATCCCAAAGATAGTTACAACTATTGAATCGATTGCATCGCGTATAGCCCCGGTTAGAAGCTCTCCTTCCGAGGACTTGAATTGCGGGCTGACATGAAATTTGAGAAATATGAAATGAGAGATAGCTACATCGACTAGTGTCATGTGGGATCTCTTAAATATGGGTCAGGTCAACATATATCTCTGTCAAATTGAGGCTCAGTGTAGGCAGGCATACCATTCGAGGTCCCCTCCTGAATAAGCAATAGAATGCTTTCTTTATGAGTTGCAACACATCCAGATTATATTCAAAATCTGAAGGAGTATAGGGCAGCAAGGGGTCAAGAGGTAAGACCGGTATCAATATCTTGAGGAGTAGTGCAGGATCCTTTGGCTTGATCTTTTTGAACTGTTGTAGCTAGCTCTGAATGTCAAATGAGCTCACCTACTCTAAGCACCTCGATTTCCTCCAAACTTAGGATATCTTTCTTCGGTTTTTCCAACTCAATTTCACCTCCTTCTGAATGTTATCACTCTTCCCATATAATTTTCTCCTATGCCATCGCTAAGGCATGGGGATAACTTTTACTAAGCCATGTCAAGTCCTGGAACTTAAGAATGTTGGCAATATAGTTGATGATGAGTAGACAAAAACTATCCTTAACCCCTCTCTACGGCTGCCACCAGCTCATCCATTTTCCTCTCAGCTGTCTCCACCAGCTCATCCACTCTTTTTACCTTGTCTAGTGCATCATTTCTTTCCTTGCACACGTTGAGCCATTCTTCACAGTAATAGTGAGTTGTTTGAAGTGCCTCGTTTTCCCTTTCTTTTCTCTTTCAAATCTTGCCTTCAACTAGCTTGAAGTTTCAATGATGAATAGATTTGACTTGGCTTAAGTGATCACTCCTTTCCTTCTCGATTGCCACGTTTAAGTCTTTGACTTTTTAGTCGGTGCCCTCTTTTGCTTTCTTTAACTCAACAAATTCTTCATTAAGATAGCGATGGTCTCATCATTATGACCCATTGTAAGTTTTATCCCCACGATCCCAGTCTCCAAACTCTCGGTGTATGCCATGAGAGTCTCAGCTAACCTCCTTCAAGTAAAGTACTTATCATACACATCATCGACATATGCTATCATCTGATCCTTGATATATAAAGGAATGCCTTTCAAGTTCAAAATGAACTTACAGGCCTTAAAATTGATCTTCGAAAAGAAATGCTTCAATTCATCTATTTGAGAATTTAAAGCGATTAGCTACTCTACTTCGATAACAGGCTGCTCAATAGGCGGTTTATCGGCTCTTTGTTGAGAAGAATCGGTGGCAGTGGATTTCGATGGATGGTGAGAGTAATGAGAAGAATGGGACGACGTAGGCTACTTGGTAGGGAGTGAATCACAAGTGGGGTCATCGAGAAGGACATCATCATGGCGACTAGAATGCTTTTTCGAACCTTTAGATGAGGGAGACCTGGATCTAGAACGATGCCTAGACGACGAGCCACCTAGCCTATAGTCTCTCTCTCTCTTCTCCATGATCTTGGCTTAAACGTCGGTTGGAATCAGAATCGTAGCTGGGCTTTTGGGATCGTGTGGTTGGTTTACGCCTCAGTTGATATTCCATCCGATCCTGAAATTCCTCATACAATCCACGTCGTTCCATGGAAACGATGAATAAAACGAAGACAAGTCAGTTTTGACAAGACAAAAGAACAACTTAAGTTATGGAGAGTCCGGTGCATGTGTGTGTGGGTGCAAATATCCTGGTGCCCCCCGACGGATCATGGGTTTGAATTTTGCTGATTGGGGTAATCTCCTTTGCATTAGTGGAAGGCACATCTTCTTAGAACGAGTAGGAGAACTAACATCCCCAATGCTTATGATGGTGAGGCCAAAGGTGTCCATTACATCCCGCATTGGCCCAAGACCAACAAAAGGTTCCTCCGAAGCTTGTATGGGAGTTTTAAATCTAGTTGTGACCTGTGAAGGCAGAATCGAAGTCTTCTTTTTGTCAATTTTAAGCTTATGCTTCTTTTTGAAGAGGTTGTTAGTCTTCTTCATCTTCATCATCAAATAGATCATGGCCAACATCAGTACCCGCATGTCCTTCTCCCACTCCTCCACTTCCTCCCTCACCTTCACTTCTAATTTCACCTTCTTTGATGTGTTCCTACACGTCGCCAACCTTGACTACTAGAATTTAGACTTAGGGTACGGATGGGTGGACTCTATTATCGCTCCTTAGCACTATCGGTAACTTTTGAAACAAGACCGGCACTTCGATCTCGGTCCAACAAGATATAAGCCCGTAGATTTTCATCACTAAGCAATGTCTTAGCCTCCCTCTCACCCTCTGAAATTTGGTGAAGTGGTCGGAGAGTTTTCGCTGGAGTTGCATTACTAGGCCTGCATAGAAGATCTATAAAGAACAAAAAAGACATTCAGTGATAACTAAACTATGAACCCGAGCTTGTACAAAAAAAAAACTAGAATACAACTTACGAGGAGATAACCATCGCTGTGCAAATCTAGGAAGACAACGAACAAAGAATAATTCCTCATTAAAATAGCTTAGTTTATTCCTAGCGACCACGATTCGACAACACTTAGATGGCCCTAAGAAGATAAGGGATAGATTTCCCCTATAGTGCTTGAAACTGAATAGATATTGGATCTCTTGATTGATGAGGACTTGATTAAAATGGTGACCAAATATAATGAGTAGACTATGAAGGAATGCATAGTTCTTCGGATGAAGCTGAGCTAGAGCAAGTCTCATAAAATGCAAGACTCATTTGATAAACTGATTGAACAATGGGACACATTCTCCTAAGCATATATACATATTATATGTTGTATACCCATCTGGCAGATTGTGCTCTCTGGTGGCACATCAAAACCAACATGTCCTTAAATAGGATTTCACGATCCTCATAAATTCTCCTAAGTGTGCCTTCTTCGATTTTTGAAGCGGCGGAATCAACACGATCGTCTAATATAATGACATTATCAAGAGTGTCAGGGGCAGGTTCAACTTCTGGGCCTTTTACATGCTCTACTGGAAATTTCAAAACAGCTCGTTTTACTTATGGATTTTCTAGTTGAACTACAGGCTATACCAGAGTTTTTCATAAGGATGGAACCATAGTTGAGCTTGACTCGGTATCTGATTTACTATATCCAGAAGGCTGTAGACCTATTGCTTGAGCGGAGAGACGCGTAGAACGTCTATGACGCATGGCTATCAAAACTCAGCGCATAATTGATATCAGATTAATTATAGTCATGCCCCCATGCTAGAATGAAATCCTAATGTAGTGTGGCGTAGTGCTAATTTCTGATATTGTAAAACAGTTTATTTAATTTTTTTGAGGTTCGTCCGAAATAACTATCATTGCTGATCGTCTAACCGAGCTTCACTTTAATGATCATACATTAGAAAGCTTTAGAATCCATGAGATGATTTGATTGTCAATTGTTAATGCAAATCTCAAAAGAGGAGTTTGAAAGACAAAATCCACCAAGTATAGGATCGGTACCGATCCATACCCTTGGTTAGACTTTCATCTCCTCTCCACTTCATCCCTATGATTTCTAGTGCTACCATCAACATAAAGATCCTCCAAGAATGTCGCCACTACCATCGCCTACCCAGAGTTGTTCAAGTGCAAAGTGAATGATCAGTTCAAGTTATAGACTTTGAATTGGGAGTTAGGTCCAAGATGAATTGGGCACGACCCAAATAAGGCAAGCAATGATTAGAGTTTGGAGGTGGAAGTGGCCTACTAAGTAGAGATTACTATTTTGATGTAAATGACAGTGGTCCAACTTTAGAAGCAAAGTTTTTCAATAGCATACAAAATATTTAATTTGGGAAAGCAAAATAAAGTGAAGACGTAAAGAGAAAAATAGGGTATATAATACCCTTGAACCAGAAAATTAGGTAATTAAATTGCCAATCTTAAGGGCCGATTCAGTACCAATCTATGCCCATGGATCAGTGCTGATCGATCATCATATTAAAAAAAGAAGGAACACTGGCAATGTGCTTTAAGAACTCCATAAGGATATGCATGTATATGTGTGTACACATACATACTGGACATTAAACAAAAAGCATGTTCGAACCTGAAAGATCCAGAAAATGAACCTATTCAAAATTGCCAAGCTTGGGATGACAAATTATGAGAGCATGGTCCAGTTTTATAGTTTGAGATACCGGAAAAGCATTGTAGTGAGTGGCTAAAGACATAACATTTCACTAAGAAGGTTCGAAGTAAGAATAACAACTATTCGAAGCATAGATCAGAGTTCGATATAGCAATCTCGATTTGACTCGATTTAAACCACATCATATTTACAACAGGAAGCATTTTAGAGGGTAAGTGTTATCTAGCCATTTGACCGGGCGGTGTTTAGGTGAATTTGACGAATCGAACTTAAAAGCTATCAAGATAGAAGGCCCATAAAGATAGCCGTAAAGCCCAGAAATCAAGTACAATTGTGATCACGAGATAAAAAGATAGCCATTCCAAAATATCCAAAACTTGATCCATCAAGTTGATGGATCTTTTCTGATCTATCCCATGCATCGAAGCCAACCCATAGAATCTCCCCAGAATTGCTCCAATTTCATCATGCTAACAAGCCTTGATGCTTGAAGCTTATGCCAAGCTCTATTGATTGATCACTTGTCATTTACTATCGAACGCCACGAGCACCTGAAATTCGCAACTCCATCCCTTCACTGAGCCATCGCTTGGACTTAGGAAAAAGCTTATAATGGTGCAAAAAAGTTGGAAGTCATAAATCTAACAACAAATTGCTCCACTTCAAAGAGTTTAAACCAACCCATGATGAAGTCTCATGGATCAGTACCGATCTATTGCTATGGATCGGTATCGACCCATCCAATATACTGAACTAGCTATGTTTCATCTTGAGAAACCACCAAGAGATCGTGGAGAATACGGAGGAGGATGTGCTAAACCATTTCCCGACGACCTACAAATATAAATTGGTATGGAGGGGCACAATTACGAGGATCTTTTTCACTTCCTAGCAATTTTTATATACTTTCTTGCATTTTCCTATAGAGTGGTACTGACCAGAAGAACAGCACTTGTAAAATAGTAGTATTGTCAATAAAATCTCAAGAGGACATAGACAACGATTAGCCATACTACTATAAATGTGTGTTGTTCTATTTTTACTCATTTTACTTTGCTTTTTTTTCAATTTCATTCTCTACACAATATTTTGGGTGTTCGTGCCACCTTTTGATACTAACACATACATTCAAATCTAGAAAGCAAAGGTAAAAGTAGTCCCTAAATTGATAAGGTTTTGTAGTAATTCCAGATTTATTGGTTAAGCGATATGTAAGTAAATGTAAATGGGAAGTTATTATAAATTGGATTGGGAGTTAAGTAGTATTTTAGTTCATCTGTATGAGACATGTCGCAATGTAAATTTCTATAAATCATCTAATTTTATAATTAAACAATTGTGTAACTATTGAAATAACAAGGAATATGTCTAAATGACAACAATGTACAAAATATGGATGTTTACCGTAATTTGTACTATCTGTTTCAATAATAATAGAAAAGATAATTGCATGTAGTTTCAAACGTAACATAAGTTCTCTTTTTGGTAAGTTATGGAAATTTTCGATGTTAACATTTCCTTTTAGAGGATTTAATTCCAACGATTAAAATGTAGAAACAACTAAGTATCTCTAAATTAGGGTAGTTGAGATAATAACAGTAATTTAATTATAAGCCAAATATGTGCGATAAGATAGAAAATAAATAATAAGCTTAGAAGTTTATGTAAAACAACAAAATACACAAGTAAGAAGATTATAAAAATTAAATGAAGATAGTAATATGTAAAAAGGAACAATAGGTTACATCTAATAAGTGCTAGTAGAATTTAAGTAGTAAAAGGTGATCATAATCTATTAAATAGAAGTAAAGTGGTAAATGAATTTAAAAAGGATCGATGAAACAAGAAGTTAGTTGTGTAAAGGTAATTGAACACCACAATTGAACATAAGAAACATTGCAATTAAATAAATTTATATAACCTTAAGTCTACGTTATGACAGGCATGAATTACTGAATCTAGTTAAGATCTTAAATTAAGTAAGAATAAGAATGATATTGTCATTAATATGCATTGGGTTGCGAGGTCAGTAAGGTTACACAACAGAAGTCTGTCCACTGAAAGAAGCTATCAGCGGTTATGTATACATTATACTGATTTGAGACTATATGACCGTGGAATTATACATTCGCGTGTAGGTGAAGGGTATACCAAGTAGGATTGTTCACCTTGGTCAAAGTGCCAAAGGACAAATAGAGTCTGCTTCAACCTTTTAAGGGTTATTAAGTAACAAGTGAGTATTTTCTAGATCGAGCTAGGGAATATAAATGGGACGGTGAGCAAGGCTCGATGCTACGATAGTGATATCGGAGTCGTGTACAAGAATATGAGTTGTTTCATAGGTCGAGAATGTCATTGGTCCCGAGGGTCAGTGGAAAGATGGGTGTTTCGCCTAAACAGGCTACACCTTCTACTAGTGCAGACCGCGTTTGGGAAATGCGTTGCCATATAATTATTTGCTAGTTTGTTTGTTGTTAGGAGGCAATGCTAGATAACCCTTTTGCGAAGGTCTTTCAAATACGAATATAATACGGTTAAACTATTATTATGACATTATTATGCATAAGGGAGTTTCTTAGTATGCATGGTGATGAGGAAGTAATACCGCGTTGATGATGGATCTTGACGAGGTGATGGGTTACAGATACAAGCAAGGATGTTTCCTGGTCTAAAGGGGGCTGTGGTACTTCTATTATGAACATATGTAGTTGTTGTCTACCTAGAGTAGACGGGGCGTATCGTATGCTTACGTGAAGTAAAGATGACTAAGCAAAATAATAAACATAACATGTAATAGAAGGCAATCGACATAGTACTATATAGAATATGTAATTTACGGTCACCAGAACAGTGGTCTGACCCCTTCATTATTACAACTCAAAGGATAGCTTTAAAGGGATAAGTACTGGTACTAGGTGGGAATGGTGAACATATCTCCTTACACATGGTCAACACTGACAAGAGCACTAAACGATTAAAAGTGTCATCCTTGGTCAGTAATCATATGTTTTATTATACTTTACTATCCCGCTAGGAGTTTATATCAATAGTGCTTTGATATGCATTTATTTTATATAGGATACCAAATTTCAATGAACTATACTTTGGTGGACTTGAGTTTTTGATTTGGCGAAAATACGATCCCAATGGGGTGCGGGTTGTTATATATAAATTTCCATCAATAGGTATCTACTTAACTTTTTTAAAACATGATTAATTAAAATTAATTAATCATACCAACAAGCTTCTGTAGACAGTTCCAAAACATAGCAAACCACACACCAGTTGTTTGGAATTTCACCATGAGTCTAACTGAACAAACCGCACATGAAATAGAGTTCGTATGAAGAGTTAAGGAGGTTGGAAGATTCGAGGTTTATTTTTTGAATAATAAATTACCAAGGGTTAAAAAATAATTTTCATTAACTTTCAAACCATAACGAACGCTTGATCAATTTCATGTTGCTGACTTTCTTCTCCTATTGCATTATCCACCACTTCAACCATCCAATGCCATCGCTAGTGCTTACAATTGAATCTACAACCATACATAGCCTCGCAACCCCAAGACGCCCCTAGAGTCGACCTCTGCAATGCCACCTTCATGCGCTGTCGACTTCTTCATCAGTTTTTGGAAAAATTGTGCACTTCTAACATGATCCAACCATATGCATCAACTTCCCTCTACATCCTCTACATGATTATACCCTTTGATCCTCCATAATTGGCAATTCACTGTTGATTGAAAAAACCTAAAATGGATGACTAATTTTTTTGTAATTTGTTCACTATCTCCAAAATCAAACATTTTTCACCTCTTCTATACATCAAGATCTTTGAATTGATATATTATAAGGTAGGGTTCGAGCACTTTGAATTTCTGAATGATTTTTTATCAATCTTTGATCCGTCATTACAGAAAGCTTAGGGGATTTCTAGATTAGAGCTATAAAAGGATGGAGGTGTCTGTTAGGTTTCCGTGGCCCCGTATATATAATCATATAATTGGGTTATGAGATGTCCACCCAGTTGGTCCTGAAATAATCATATATGTCATTTCTACCATATAAAACTCCTATCTCCCAAACTGTAATTTCCAATTCAAAACATTTACAATCAATACCGATTAGCTATGAAAGACCTCGCTAAATACGATAGTCATTTCACTCTTCAATTAAAATCCATTTTTGATTAACCTAATATTAACAGTGTCAAATTTACAAGTCGATGTAGATACAAAGCCATAGATCCCTTCCATTTGGCTAATATTCTCAATGAACACATGATGGAAGAATTTTGAAAGCATCAAGGGAAAATTAACTCAAAGAATGAAGCAATAAGACTCAAGGAAAATAAAAAAACTCAAGGAAAATGCTAAACTTATGGATTGGTGTTGATTCGTCAAATAGTCGGGACTTGATTTGGCATTCGAATGTCACTTTAGATCTGACCATTGGACAAATTATAACATCCTATACCCCACATTTTAGAGGGTTTATAATATGGAAAATTAAATTAATAATAAGAAGACACCATTACAGAGATGAATAAACTAATTAATTGCAATAATTCCCTAAGAGAGATTTTGTTAATTAAGCGCAAGGTTTTAGAATTAATTGAATGGACCAAGGATAATTAAAACAATTAAAGTTGGTTTTGTTAATGGAAATAATAAATCATGTTTTGAATGAGAAAATTTTATGTTATAGAAGATGCATTAGCAAGATTAGGCCACATAGGATATTAGCCTAACCCAAAATCACTAACTCATTTCCTTTAGCCCTAAGCCCTCATTCCACTCCACTTCATTTCATTTCACAAAATAGGTTCCTAAAATTCTAATCAAGGTCTTCCAACATTCTAGCAAAAGGAAAATCAAAACTAGAAGATCAAGCTTTCAACTTCATGGAATAAGGAAAGTTAAATGATATATTTCTTAATCAAGTTGAGTAAAATTTTCCCTAAAAACCTATCCTTATCTGTTTAGGCTTAGATGTTACTATGCAAGGATTGTTTTTGATGTTGAGAAACATGTTTGAACGATTAAACATTGTTTGGTTATGTTTAAAAATTAAATGAAATAGATTTGTTCAAGTTTTAGGTTAAAACATGATTAAATTATAATTAAATGATTCGAAAATGAGATATGATGTTTATAATGATGAAACTAATGAGTTTTTTATTTTATAATTTTGAAATTAATTTGGAACTATTATGAATTTTCTAAATTGAGAAAATGGTTAATTTTGGGAATTTAGTTATTAAAAATTGTAAAAATAATTATTTTGGCTTGAAACTTTGGGATAATGCAAAATATGATAAATCTAGTTTTTGATAAAATTTTAGGATTTTTCCCATTAAAATTTGATTTTATTCGAATTAATTGGTAAATAAAAGAATTAATTAATCATGGATAATTAATTAATTAGAGATGTAATTAACATGTTTTGATAAGAAAACTGTAAAGTATGGTACTGGCCAATAAGAATTTAACACCAAATGGGATTTGGTGGAAGGATACTACTTAATAAAGCAATGAATCAGTTTCTAATATAATTACAAATATGCTATTTTTCAACTCACGACACCCTATATATTATCAATCCACGATAGAACTAAGGCTGTCAACCTACAAAGGATTTGGGAAAGTCAATATGCAAAAGCTCTTTTGAGTTCAATGCTCGAATGCTATCAACTTGTGATAGCTAACGCTCCTTAACTAGAAACTCAATATGCGAAGCTTTAGGGAAGTTAACTAATAATAGCTACTAGAAGTCAACACTCGGTTTCTAATGAAGTGTCAACCATTGATGGCTATCGAAGCTTAACAAGCGATAGTTGGTAAGTTATCAACCCACGATATCTCATAGAGCTAACTTACGATAGGAAAAACACTATCAATATGCTATAACTAAATAGGGTCAACTCGTGATGGCTTAGGAATAATCAACATTCAGTGACTATAGGAAAGCCAATAACCGACAGCTAATGTCAACCCATGATAGCTTAGGAAGTTATATTTTTCTAAGTAAAATAAAAAAATACTTAGTGCACTTTGGAAGACAGTTTCCAAATGATAATGAACTATTTCATAGGATGAAATAAAGGAAGGATTTTATAGGTTGAAATTGTGTTAACTTATTTTTGAAATGGAAGAAAAGTTTAGGGAAGCTAATAAATGATGAGGTATCATTTAACCAAAGATAAAGATGTTTTATATAAAGAAAGTGCAAGATACACTATAAATGAAGTAAATAAAAGGGTTGAACCATGATTGTAAAGTTATACCAGCTTATGGAGTTATTGGATGATAGGGTGCATTGACCATTAGTCTAAAAGTCCAATGGTATATGATAAGGTGCCACGATAAGATTCAATCCTAAAATATTTATAAACTCTAAAGGGTACTTATGGTAGAGTTCCTTGGTAGGATGTCAAAACATCAAGGTTGTGATGACCCGGAATTTTGGGCAATAGCAATTTGATAATCTTCATTAAATTATTTAAATTTGGCAATAATAATTTGGTAAACATCTTTTATAATCTTTTAAATTTGAAATATTGATTTGATAATTTTCTTTATAATTATTTGCTTTGGCAAAATTTATCTTTTCAAAGCTAATAAAAAGGTTTGTAATTATAATGTGTGTGTGTGTGTATATATACATACGTTGTAAATAGGGAACTTTGGTTTAAATTTAATATAATAGCTTTCAAGCCTATTTAAAGTTAAACTTTATATTTTAAACAACAAAAATAATATCTATATATGTTATTAAAAGTATTTTTGCTTAAGTTTGAAATAGATATTATTAATTTAAAATTTATGATAGATTACAATAAGATTTGATAAAGGTATATACACTTTCTTTAAAAATTATACTTGAAATAAAAGAATTTTAAATATATAAAGATTTAAAATATAAACATAAAACATATTACATAAATTATAAATATAAGAAATCATATAATACTTGTTTTGTAAGATAAATAAAACATGCATTTGACAATTATAGCTAAGATAACATGAATAAATGTAATTTGAATATGTATAAATAAACATAAATTAATAAAGGCATAAACATATTAATATAAAATGTAAGTAATTAATTAAATAATGGGTTTTTAACACTTGTAAGATAATAATACATACATTTAACATTTGTATAATAATAACATGCAATTTACATGTGTAGCATAGTATAATTTGAATTAACAAGTGGCAAGATTGTTCTTTAAAATTTAATTTTATAACAAAAAGAATTTGTGAAACTTGGCCATTTTAATTTCAGTTCAAACATCTTTCTTTCTCAGTCTTTCTTCTATTCTTCTAAACTAAAACTGAAAACCAAATTCAAAATAAAATCAAAAAAACAACAACATCAGTTTTCAAAGTTTCAAACCTGAGCAAAAGAATACAAATTAAAGCTTCAGCAATGCAACTTCATCTATTTCATCTTCAACCTGAGAAAAGCTTAACAAACAGTATGGATCAAATCAACACAAATTCAGAATCAAATTCAATCAACATCAAGTTATAGATTTATTTCAAACAAAACTTCCAAATCAAAAACCTAAGGCTGTTCTCTATTTTTGAAACTGGTGAGCAAACAAAAAAAAATTTCAAAGCTAAAATCTTTTATTTCTTGATGCATGTGATAGATCTGTGTTGTGATGATGTATATATCGTTTGCATGGATGTTTTCAATTTGAATATAGTTTGAATTATTCTGTATATTGTGTTGTCTATGTGTGTGTGTGTGTGTGTGTGTGTGTGTGTGTGTGTGTGTGTATACTGGCCTCTGTTGTTTCACAGTGTCAAGAACAACATATAAAATTCATATCACTCTATCCAAATCGATTCAAGCTTTGATCTCTAAAAGTAAAATGTATGTAACAATGTAATATCATTTTTTAAATTGGTTTCAAGAATTTATATTAAGTAATTACTTCGAAATTAATAAATTACCGAGAAAACAAAAAAAGTCAAAATTTGATTATCTGGAAATCATGTTTTGATTATGTAAGCAAAATCGTGTTTGAAAATTATGAATTTAGATAATCGTATCATGGTTTTTAAGTGTGTGAATGTTGAGGAATTCAAAGTTAATCGGATTTGTGTTTATCGTCAAATTCCAACGATCGACATGGTGATTGTCGTCGTGGTCGTGGTCGAAGATAGGTTGAAGTTTGATGATCATGGGAAATATAGTGAAGGAATTTTTAGATCGACGTCGAGGTTAGGCGAGTCGAACTAGGGTTCGATGACCTGATTGGGACGACGAGGTTGTCGAGGTTCCTATAGCGTCAAGGTTGAATCGGACTCGGTCGCGAGGGGTGGAATTGATGCTTGGGGTCGGGATGAAGCTCTGGTGTGGTCGGTGTGGATTATCGAAGTTGGAATCACCGGTGAATGGTGGTTTTTCTGATCAGGTTGGGTTCCATATTTCGATCGATAGGCTTGATTTTGATTTGCTATTGAATTCGTTGATTTGGGAGGTCAAGGAGGATGGCGGGGTTGTCGAAGAATTGTCGAGGAAGGCAAATTGGTCAGAGGAGCATCGTTCGACCGTGCACGTGCATGCGAGCACATTCGTGTTTGGGTTTGTTTGAGGTACTGGGGAAGATGATGTTTGCTTGGGTCGTTCTCGAAGAACTTGCATATTTGTCTCGAAGCAGTGGACGGGAGCAAGTGACTCGTGTTCAAGCTCGGGAATTTATAATATAAGCTCGGGTTTGTTTTTATTAGATAACCAGATTTTGAAATTAAGTAAAACATGAACAGTTTAAAAAAACTGTTTAAACAAGTTTAAAGTTTAAAAGTTATTAAAATGATCGGTTTTCAAAAGAATATTTAGCCAAGTTTTAAAAGTATGTTAAAATGAATATGTTATCGCAAAATATAAACCAAAGTTCCAAAATAATTTATTTAAACAAGTTTTTTAAAAGTTTCAAGGTTTAATTTTTAAGTTTAAAGTTTTAAAATTTGTTTTGTTAAAAAAATTATATATTGGATTAATTATGTAATTGAACTCATAAGTGTTTTCAAATGTAATAAGATGATGTCTGAATTAAGATGTGATTAAAGTAAGAGTTTTAACCTTAATAACTCAAAGAGTTCTCAAATGTTTTGTATAAATTGTTTTCAAGCATCTAACTTAACTAAATAAATGTTAGGTGAGTGTTTAATTAAGGTAAAGGGTTTAACTTAATTATTTAAGGTCTTATTAATAAAAGTGATTAAAGTATAATTACTTAATTAATTAGAGATAATTAATTAATGTAATTAATTTAAGATAATTATTTGGGTTAATTAAGGTTAATTACTTAATGCAATTAATTAAAGTATAGTTACTTAATGTAATTAAAGAATAATTAATTAATGAAAGTAATTAAGGGAAATTACTTAAGATTACTTAATAAAAGTAATTAAAGGATAGTTAATTATTTAATGTGATTAATTTAATAATAATTAATGAATATAACTCTGATTAATTTAATAATAATTAATGAATATAATTATATAAAGGATAATTACTTAATAAAGGTAAATTAAGGATAGTTAATGAATGTAATTAATGTAAGGATCATGAACTAGTGATTAAGGGATAATTAATTAATGCAATTAATTTAAGATAATCAATTAGTTTAATTAATTTAAGATAACCACTTAAAGAAATTGATTAAGTATAATTACTTAATTTAATTAATAAAGTATAATTACTTAGTGTAACTAATTAATGGATAGTTACTGAATGTAATTAATAAAAGAGAAATTACTTAATGAAAGTAATTAAAGGATAATTACTTAATGGAAGTAATTAATGATTAATTATTTGAGGTAAATTAATTAAAGGATTAATTAATTAAAGTAATTAATTAAAGGGTTAGTTAATGTTAGTAGTTTTAAGGATAATTAATGAATGTGATTAATTAAAAGAAAATTAATTAATGTAATTAATTAAGGATCAATGTAATTTAATTATAGTTAATAAATTAATGTGAGTAATTAAAGGTTAATTAATATGAATGGTTAAAGGATAATTAATTTGTGTAATTAATTAAAGGCTAATTACGTAGTGCAATTAATTAAGGATGATTAATTAAGATGATAATTAAAGGATGAGTAATTAATTGGTTTGTAATTAATTAATGTTAAATAAGCAGGATTTAAAAGCGATTGAAGTAATTATTTTAATTTATTTAAATTAATTAGAAATGATGTGACTAATCAATGTTGCTTATGGATGATTGGATGATATTGAATGCCTTTGATTATTTGATATCTCTGATATGTGATATGTGCTGCTCTGTGATATGAGATACTTTGGTTGAATTGTGATAAAATGGATTATCTATCTGTGATAATGGGAATTATTCCATCTATGTGCATATGTTACTCTAAATATAAATTAAATTGTTTTTAACTTAAACAACTTGGACTTTAAAACGACGTTTTGGATTTCGATGAGATTGGGATTGGTTTTCCAAACCGGATATCCGAAAACTACATCGATCTAAATTAAACGATAGGTCATGAAATCTCAAGTGAAGTTCAAGATGAAGACTCGAAGTGTAAGGGCTGTTTGTTGTTAATTCTGAGGGTGATTCCAAAACGAGTGTAACAGAGATAGTGCTTTCAGTTTCAAGATGAAGATTCAGAGTGCAAGAGCTATTGTCGTTAACTTTGAGGGTGATTCCAAAATGAATGTTGCGAGATAGTACCTTCGATTTCGTTCGAACTCGGAACAGACTTATATGGATGAATGCTTTCATACCATCGTCATTGGAGGACGATAAGCATTCCAAGATATGTGTTCTAAAAAGGTAATCGTAGCCTCAAGCCTCATCAACCGGGAGTGGCTAAAACAGGGGAGGTGCAGCAAGGCTAAGTGGGTCGCGCCCAAGCAGGATGAGATTTTCCCCTGTCTAGAGGTCCCTTTTTATTCGGCTTAGTAGGCAGTTGGTCGCGCCTATAGCGGGGTTGTCTTGTTCGGGATTATCCAGTAAGGGATAGTTCTGGTCTTGTGTTGCAAGGGATCAGGGTGGATCCTCGGTACTCTGATCTAGCTAGGTACTGTGACGGGTGGTACCCTAGTAGCCCTGCCATTGTATGAAATCCAATCTTCAATAAATGTCATACGTTTTGATTATTCCCAACTATGTTGGAACTTGAGATGTAAGCATTCCAGCTATTTCCTATTTTACTTGAAAACCCTAGACATTATTATAATGTCACTGGATTTCCTATCAAATGTTTTGATTATTGTATGGTAAAAACCCAACATATTTATTTGTGGCATGGTCTTACGAGATACCTTTAGTTTCAAATGATTTTCAAAGTTAAACAACTTTAAACCATTTACTCACACCAGACCCATGTCTGGGCCCAGAATTTATTTTTTGTTTTCTTAAACTCTTGGGTACTCAAATTTTTACAAGTAGCCAAGAGATTCAGGTTTTCTTTGACGAATTTGGAGAAGACTTGGAGCAGGAGGCTTCAGCGTATATAGATGCTTTTTTTCAGTGTGTTACTGTCTTGTTTGGGATTTTGAGTTGTATGGTAGACAGGTCTTCACGACTGTCTAATGTGTGTATAAGCATTGTAACTCTGATGTATACGATTATTATGTAAATACTTATGTGATGTAATATAATTTATTCGTTCCGTTGTGAGATTCTGATATTATTTAGTTCTTTCTTTCCTATCTTTTCTCTTTTCTACCCCTTTCTTTCTTATTAATGATGCGCCTTTCTGTGGGATGAAAAGCGAGTCGTCACAGGTGGTATCAGAGCTCTAGGTTGAGAGAATACCTAGGCTTTGGAGTGATATCTATTTTGAGAGATCGTACTTGTATTTTTATGTGTATATATATACACCTTCTTTGTTAGGTTACCTGTCCAGGTCACCCACATGAGATAGGCTGGCAGCTTGAGTTCTAGAGGTAGGAGGGGTAGTGGTATATGTGGCACGACTACCACAAATGGAAGAGGCCCGAGTGTTGAAGGTGGAAGAGTATGTGACGAGGCTGTAAACCCAATACTGCCTCGAGTGAGCTTTGCAACATTGTGTAAGGATTTCATCAATCTTGGAGGAAAGTCTTTTAAAAGGTAAGGAGTCCATCATTGAAGTGCTAGCTTAGTTGCGCTCGTGCGAGCGGATTTTCTAGAGTTTGGATCTGTCTGTTGAGAAGAAGAGAGTGATGGCACCTTGGCAACTTCCAGAAGGAGCAACTGCGTGGTGAGACGCAGTGACCATGGATGTTCCTGAAGATGTTTTCTCTTGGAGCCAGTTTAAGGAAGTATTCGAGGAGCAGTTTATGCCTACCGCAGGGAAGACTCGGTTGTACAGGAATTTTCTGGATCTCAAGTAAGGAAGTTTGTCTGTATCAGAGTGTGAGACTAAGTTCAAAAAGTTGTCTCACTTCGGACTCGGTCTTTTTTTCACACCCCACAAAGAAGAACGAGATGTTTTTGTTTGGTTTAAGGCCCAAATTTCTTGAGAAGGTAACTGCCCATCTCAAAGGTTCTTTTGTGGAATTGGTTAATATGGATTTGAGGGTCGAAGAGCTTATGGATTAGAAGTTCTTAGTATCTGTGGCAGCGACGCACCTCAGAAGTATTTTGTGTGCCAGTAAGAAGGTCTCCTGGCTAAGCAGTGTCCTAGAGGTGGAGTTCAGAAGCAGCAGAGTGGATCATTTCTTAGATGGTTTAGAAGCCTTTGTGTTTCAAATATTAGTAGCCGAGGCATCTCAAGAGGAGGAGCTATCGAAATTGTCAGAGATTTTCCGGATGTCTTCGAAGAAGTCAAAAGTTTCCCCTCGCATTGAAAGAGTGAGTTCCGCATAGACTTGGTTCCTCCAGCAAAACGGTGGTTCAGCTAAGTGGAAGGATGGCTCCTAGAGAGAGGATTTGGTGAAGCGGCTCAGGATTTCATGGAACTTCTGTGTTTTCTCTTTTACGGATCCGATGAACCATGTCTTCCGAGATGTGTAGATCAAGTATGTGCTCGTGTTCATCGACGACATTCTCATTTACTCTAGATTAG
Organism: Allium cepa; assembly: GCA_030765085.1. Taxonomy (NCBI): domain Eukaryota; kingdom Viridiplantae; phylum Streptophyta; class Magnoliopsida; order Asparagales; family Amaryllidaceae; genus Allium; species Allium cepa. Next base: position 843,061,420 of record CM060928.1, read on the forward strand.
AGTGGCGCAGTGGAAGCGAGGTAGCAGCTGTGAAAGAGTGGAAGCAACCTCAGACTCCATTGAAGTTCACAGTTTTCTTAGATTAGAGGGTTTCTATAGGAAGTTCATTCTGGATCTAAAGGCTAGGTTGTCTAGTGCACCTGTTTTGGCTATTTTGGATAAGAGAAGTAAGTCCGAAGTCTACTGATGCTTGTGAAGTAGAGTTTGTGTTTCGGATTTTCGGTAGATCTTGAGAGGACCATCTTGTTGAATAGAATCCGGAGATCATCATATTTTTAGTCCAGATTTGTTTCGAGAGGCATCTGCGTAGGTTGAGCTGATCAAGAAAGAATGAAGGCAGCCCAGGATCATCAGAAGTGTATGTAGATAAGAGACGTAGGAATTTGGAATTCGAAGTTGGGAATTTGGATTTTGGATAAGGTTTTCTTCGATCAAAGGGGCAATAAGATTTGGTAAGACTAGAAGGCTAGCTCCAAGGTATATTGGATTTCTTTCCATGTTCTCAAAAGGATAAGTTCTTTGGCCTATAGGATTGAATTGCCAGTTCAGATGGTTGGGATTCACAATGTATTTCACGTACCTCATCTAAGGAAGTGCATGCATCTTTGGTTGTAGAACCAGCAGTTCAGGTGCATTTGTAAGTTGAGCCAGCTTTGACTGAGGTTAGACATCCTGCTCAGATTGTAGATCGAGTTGAGAAGGAGCTTAGGAGCATAGTGGTGAAGCTTGTTAGGATTCTATGGAATGAGGATCCCAGTGATTGTACCTGGGAAACTCTAGATAGTATTAGGAAGTCCTATCCTGAATTGTGTCAGGATAGTTAGATTTGTTTGTTTGAATAAATTGGTTGCTATGGTTGTTAGTGTATGGTTGATGTATGCTTTGTTATTTGAATAAAAGTTTTGCTAGATTATTAAATTATCTTTGCTTTTAAATTTCGGGGACGAAATTCTTTTAAGGGGAAAGGAATATGATGACCTGGAATTTTGGGCAATAGCAATTCGATAATCTTCATTAAAATTATTTAAATTTGGAAAAAACAATTTGGTAAACTTCTTTTATAATCTTTTAAATTGGCAATATTGATTTAATAATTTTCTTTTATAATTATTTGCTTTGGCAAAATTTATCTTTTCAAATCTAATAAAAATGTTTTTAATTATAATGTATATATACATTGTAAATAGGGAACTTTGGTTTAAATTTAATATCATAACTTTCAGCGCTATTTAAATTTAAACTTTATATTTTAAACAACAAATATAATATCTATATATATTATTAAAAGTATTTTTGCTTAAGTTTGAAATAGATATTATTAATTTAAAAGGTATGATAGCTTAAATAAGATTTGATAAAGGTATATATACTTTCCTTCAAAATTATACTTGAAATAAAATTATTTTGTAAATATGTAAAGATTTAAAATATAAACATAAAACATATTACATAAATTAAAAATACATAAGAAATTATATAATACTTGTTTAAGACATTTGTAAGATAAATAAAACATGCATTTGACACTTGTAGCCAAGATAACATGTATAAATGTAATTTGAATATATATAAATGAACATAAATTAATAAAGACATAAACATATTAATATAAAACATAAGTAATTAATTAAATAATGGGTTTTTAACACATGTAAGATAATAATACATACATTTAACATTTGTATAATAATAATAACATGCAATTTACATGCGTAGCTCAGTATAATTTGAATTAACAAGTGCAAGATTGTTCTTTAAAATTTAATTTTATAACAAAAAGAATTTAAGAAACTTGACCATTTTAATTTCAGTTTAAACATCTTTCTTTCTCAATCTTTCTTCTCTTCTACTAAACTAAAACTGAAAACCAAATTCAAAAGAAAATCAAAACAAAGAACATCAGTTTTCAAAGTTTTAAACCTTAGCAAAGCAGTACAAAGATTAAAGCTTCAGCAATGCAATTCATCTATTTCATCTTCAACCTGAGCAAAGCCTCACAAATAGTAAGGATCAACTCAACACAAATTCATACCCAAATTCAATCAACATCAAGTTACATATTTGTTTCAAACAAAACTTCCAGATCAAAAAACTGAGGTTGTTCTCTGTTTTTGAAATTGGTGAGTAAACAAAAAAAAACTTTTCAAAGCCAAAATCTTTTACTTCTTGAAGCATGTGATAGATCTGTTGTGATGATGTATATATGGTTTACATGGATGTTTTCAATTTGAATATAGTTTGAATTATTTTGTATATTGTGTTGTCTCTGTGTGTTATGTGTACTAGCCTCTATTGTTTCACAGTGTCAAAAACAACATATAAAATTCGTATCATTCTATGTAAATCGATTCAAGCTTTGATCTCTAAAAGTAAAATGTCTGTAACAATGTAATATCATTTTTAAAATTGGTTTCAAGAATTTATATTAAGTAATTACTTCAAAAATAATAAATTACAGAGAAAACCAAAAACAAGTCAAAATTTGATTATCTGGAAATCATGTTTTGATTATGTAAGCAAATTCGTGTTTGAAATTATGAATTTAGATAATCATATCATGATTTTTAAGTGTGTCAATGTTGGGGAATTCTAAGTTGACCAGATTTAGGTTTATCGTCGAATTCCGACCTTTGGCATGGTGATTATCGTCGTGATCGTGGTCGAAGATAGCTTGTAGGTTGACCATCATAGGAAATATAGTGAAGAAATTTTTAGATCGACGTGGAGGTCGGGCGGCGTCGAATTGGGGTTTGATGGCCTGATTGGAACGACGAGGTTCTCGAGGTTCTTATGGTGTCGAGGTTGAATCGGACTCGATCGCGAGGGGTGGAATCGAAGCTTGGGGTCGAGACAAAGATTTGCTGTGGTCCGCGTGGATTCTTAGGGTCGGAATCGTCAGTGAATGGTGGTTTTTCCGATCAGGTTGAGTTCCAGATTTTGATCAATGGGATCGATTTTGATTTGTTGTTGAATTCGTTGATCTGGGAGGTCGAGGAGGACGACGGGGTTGTCGAGGACTGGGAAGTTAGTCAGAGGAGCATCATTCGACCGTGCACATGCATGCGAGCACATTCGTGTCTGGGCTTGTTCGAGGTATTGGGGAAGATGATGTTTGCTCGGGTTGTTCTCGAAGAAGTTGCGTGTTTGTCTCAAAGCAGTGGTAATGGAGCAATTGACTCGTGTTCAAGCTCGGGAATTTAGAATATAAGCTCGGGTTTGTTATTGTTAGATAACCAAATTTTAAAGTTAATTAAAACATGAATAGTTTAAAAAAAACAAAATGTTTAAACAAGTTTAAAGTTTAAACGTTAATTAAATTATTAGTTTCAAAAGAATGTTTAGCCAAATTTTCAAAGTATGTTAAATTGAATATGTTTTCAAAGAATATAAACCAAAGTTCCAAAATAATCTATTTAAACAAGTTTTTTAAAAGTTTCAAAGTTTAATTTTTAAGTCAAAAGTTTTAAATTTTGTTTTGTTAAAAATTATATATTAGATTAATTATGTAATTAAATCATAAGTGTTTTCAAATGTAATAAGATGATGTTTGAATTAAGATGTGATTAAAGCAACAGTATATAACCTTAATAAATCAAAGAGTTCTCAAATGTTTTATATAAATTGTTTTCAAGCATTTAATTTAATTAAATAAATGCTGAGTAAGTGTTTAATTAAGGTAAAGGGTTTATCTTAATTAATTAAGGTCTTATTAAGAAAAGTGATTAAATTATAATTACTTAATTAATTAGAGATAAATAATTAATGTAATTATTTTAAGATAATTATTTGGGTTAATTAAGGTTAATTACATAATATAATTAACTAAAGTATAGTTACTTAATGTAATTAAAGAATAATTAATTAATGAAAGTAATTAAGGGAAATTACTTAAGATTACTTAATAAAAGTAATTAAAGGATAGTTAATTATTTAATGTGATTAATTTAAGAATAATTAATGAATATAATTTTTTAAAGGATAATTACTTGATAAAGGTAAATTAAGGATAGTTAATGAATGTAATTAATGTAAGGATCATTAACTAGTGATTAAGGGATAATTAACTAGTTTTATTAATTTAGGATAACCACTTAAAGAAATTGATTAAGTATAATTACTTAATTTAATTAATAAAGTATAATTACTTAGTGTAAATAATTAATGGATAATTACAGAATGTAATTAATAAAAGGAAAATTACTTAGTGAAAGTAATTAAAGGATAATTAATTAATGGAAGTAACTAAGGATTAATCACTTAAGGCTAATTAATTAAAGGATTGATTAATTAAGTAATTAATTAAAGAGTTAGTTAATGTTAGTAATTTTAAGGATAATTAATGAATGTGATTAATTAAAAGAAAATTAATTAATGTAAGTGATTATAGACTAATTAATTAATGTAATTAATTAAAGATCAATGTAATTAATTATAGTAAATAAATTAATGAGAGTAATTAAAGGTTAATTAATGTGAATGGTTAAAGGATAATTGATTTGTGTAATTAATTATGGCTAATTACTTAATGTAATTAAAGAATAATTAATTAAAGATGATTAATTAAAATGATAATTAAAGGATGGTTAATTAATTGGTTTGTAATTAATTAACGTTAAGTAAGCAGGATTCAAAAGTGACTGAAGTAATTAATTTAATTTATTTAAATTAATTAGAAATGGTGTGACTAATTAATCTTGCTTATGGATGATTGAATGATATTGAATGCCTTGGATTATTTGATATCTCTGATATGTGATATGAGATGCTCTGTGATATGAGATACTTTGGTTGAATTGTGATAAAATGGATTATCTATCTGTGGTAATGTGAATTATTTTATATACATGCATATGTTACTCTACATATAAATTAAATTGTTTTTAACTTAAACAACTTGGACTTTAAAATGGCGTTTTTGATTTCGATGAGACAGGGATCAGATTTTGTAATTGGATATCTAAAAACCACATCGATCCAAATTAAACGATAGGTCGTGAAATCTCAAGTGAAGTTTAAGATGAAGACTCAAAGTGTAAGGGCTATTTGTCGTTAACTCTGAGGGTGATTCCAAAATGAGTGTAATAGAGATAGTGCTTTCACTTTCGAGATGAAGATTTAGAGTGCAAGGGCTATTTTCGTTAACTCTGAGGGTGATTACAAAATGAGCGTAGCGAGATAGTGCCTTCGGTTTTGTTCGAACCCGAAACGGACTTGTATGTTGAATGTTTCCAAACCATCATCATTGGAGGACGATGAGCATTCCAAGATATGTGTTCTAAAAAGGTAATCGTAGCCTCAAGCCTCATCAACCGGGAATGGCTAAAACATGGGAGGTGCGGCAAAGCTAAGTGGGTCGCGCCCCAGTATGATGAGATTTTCCCAAGTCTAGAGGTCACTTTTTATTTGGCTTAGTGGGCAGTTGGTCGCGCCAACTGTGGGGTTGTCTTGTTTGGGATTATCCAGTAAGAGATAATTCCGGTCTTGTGTTGCAAGGGATCAGGGTGGATCCTCGATACTCTGATCTAGACCATGTACTGTGATGGGCGGTATCCCAGTAGCCCTGTCATTGTATGAAATCCAATCTCCAATAAGTACTGTACGTTTTGATTGTGCCCAACTATGTTGGAACGTGAGATGTAAGCATTCCAGCTATTTCCTATTTTACTTGAAAACCCTAGACATTATTATAATATCACTGGATTTCCTACCAAATGTTTTGGTTATCGTAAGGTAAAAAACCAACATATTTATTTGTGGCGTGGTCTTACGAGATATCTTTGATTTCAAATGATTTTCAAAGTTAAACAACTTTAAACCGTTTACTCACACCAGGCCCATGTCTGACCCAGAGTTTATTTTTTATTTTCTTAAAGTCTTGGGTACTCAATTTTTTACGAGTAGCCAAGGGATTCAGGTTTCTTTGACGAATTTGGAGAAGTGGAGAAGGAGGCTTCAGCGTATATAGATGTTTTTTTCGATGTGTTTCTGTCTTGTTTGGGATTTTGAGTTGTATGATAGATAGGTTTTCACGACTGTCTAATGTGTTGTATAAGCTGTGTAACTCTGATGTATATGACTAATATGTAAATACTGATGTAATGTAATATAATTTATTCGTTCCGCTGTGAGATTCTGATATTGTTTAGTTCTTTCTTTCTTATCTTTTCTATTCTTTTCTTTCTTATTGACGATGTGCCTTTCTATGGGATGAAAGGCGGGTCGTCACAAGGGTGGTGCTATAACTAAAATAAATAAATTGATGATGTGAATGATTGTGGTTAAGGGACTAAAAAAAGGGCTATTGATGCTTAGTAAGTGCGCTTATTAGAATGTACTTGCGTTAATTTCATACAATATCATAGGAGAATGAGAGTGGCTCTAGTTGGGTTGGCTCCCATTAGTGGAAGTTGTAGCTATTTCATCAAATGACGTTCTTTGAGAAGAGGCAAAATTCATTATAGACATGCCTTGGGATGTGATCACTAAATAAGTAAATGGTAACTTAATGATGAACATAAGATTATGAGATGTTTGATTGGATGATGGACGATTATATGACTTGGTTCATAACTGGAAGTTAAGTATGGGGTATACTTAATTTAAATTGAAAACTTATATATAAAATGGTTCATAATTGGATGAAAAGTGTAGGGTACACTTATGGATTGAATATGATGCACATAGTTGCTTTTGATGTAATGATTATTTACGTGTATGATATAATTGTTGCAATAAGAAAGTGAGGGGAAAACCCATTCCACATTAGTGATGTGGTATCACTATGGATGATCGGGGTAAATATTTTACTCACACCAGACTTTATTTATGACCCTTGTTTTTATTATTTCCCCTAAACTCATGGGTACTCATTTGAGTGGGTTGAGTTTATGGAATAGATAGGTATATATTGGGAGGATAAATAAAGACTCCAAAGACGAAGCAGAAGGTTTACCTAGAGAATAAAAGTATTTTGAAATTTTCCATTATGTAAAACTAGGAACTATAAATGGTTATGCACTGTGTTGGCATCTTCATACGTCAGACACAACATTACTCTATTGTATTTACCCCTATGTAGGAATGAAATGGATAAAAGATGATGTAACGAATTATGTAATTAAAAATTAATGTAATGAAAAGGTTATTTAGCTGCTCTACTTGCTTATATTATGCAAAATAATATTGAACTCGCTTTGTTGCTAGAAAATAATTCTAGTAACGATTGCAACATTATCCCCATCTATTTTTGAATCTCAAAGTGGGAGATGTTATAATACAGTATCAGAGCTTAGGTTAGGGGTACGCCTAAGTAAAATCGAGTTAAGTAGAAACATATTAGCAGAAAATGATTATCTTGGGGAGGGTATACTATATATAACATACTTGTATTTTTAAATTGATATACAAGAAAATTATCTATCCATCTACTATTGCTCTCACTCTCTTTACTTCTATTTCATATGAATATTTACTTATGTAGAAGGAAAGAGTGGACATATGTAACCAATGTTTGACCATAGAAAGTACGAGAGAGAACCCAAGCAGAGGCGCTGATAGTATGTTGACTAATGGCCAAGGAGGGGAGGCAGACCAAGAAGTTCGTACAAAAGGCGGTACGAAAGTGTCTGCCCCAGTTGAAGGAGGAATGGATGTAATGTCCTATTCCGCCAATTTAAGACGGAAGTGAAGATGCAATAGCTAACAGGAGTTGTTGAGCCAAGATAGAAGGTAGTAAGAAAAGAAGACTTTTCTAAGATGAATAATGATTTCAAGTATTGTGGAGGAAAGGACTTCACAAGAAAGGAGTCTACCTTGGAAGTGTTGATCTAGTTAAAAGTGTGTGAATGTAACATTGAAGGCTTGGGACATAATAATGCACAAAAGAGGAGGTTGGCTTCTCAGCTTTAGGAGGATGCATCAAACTGATGAGAGGCAGCGATTGCTGATGTCCCAGAGGAAGAGACAACCTGAAGTAGTTTAAGGAGCGATTCAAGGCTCTTTTTATCCTCGAATCTCAAAAGAGTGCTTTGTGTAAGGAGTTCCTTAACTTAAAGCAAGGAGATATGACTTTGGCAGACTACATTTAGCATTTTAATGCTTTGTTGAAGCACCAAAGGGAGCATATTTATACTTCGCTGAAGAAGAATGAGAAGTTCATTAAAGGTTTGAGGAAGGGGCTGAATCACAAGGTGATGGCTCATCTATTGGCTCTGTTTGATATGGTGATGGAAATGGTGGGAAGGTATGATCACTTGTTTCAGGAAGATAAGAAGATTGATTTTAGATCCAATGTTAGGTAGAAGAAAAGATTTAGTCCATATTAGATGGGCATAAAGAATTTGATCGAAGGAAGGGATTTTGGAGGGTTTGCTTAGAGGCCAAATGTGGTTGATGTTACTTGCTTTGACTATGGCCAGAAGAGGCACTATTCCACTAAGTGAACCTAGCTAGAGAACAAGGATATGGCCAAGTGCTTTGTCTCTAATAGCTTAGGACGCTAAGCAGGCTAATGTTTATGCTTTGGAAGGACCTTCGACTAGACCGACCATTGAGGAGAAATGAAATGGTGTGCTTGGAAGTATGATTTTGATTTCAAGTATATCGGTTAGATTTTTATTCGATACTAGTGATATTCACTCTCTCATTTCAAGAGATTTGGTCAAGAGATTGTAGGATCGATTTCACCCTAGAGGGGGGTGAATAGGGTGATAGTATAAATTATAAAAATTAATCGCAGAAGCTTATAAAATATTCAATTCAGATCACAGAATAGCAGCACAGATATCGCAGAATATAAATAACAGAAAAAACAGAACAACACAGAATTTACCCAGCTTCGGCAAAACCCTGCCTACGTGCTGCCCCCAAGGTTTCTACTAGAAATTAGATAGTCCCTCGCTTACACACGTAAACTCGCTATACCTGCTATTGACTAATCTAACTCTACGCTCAAAAACTTGCCACAACTCAACCACCGAGTTGCGAATTCTCAAGCTACGCCACGTAGCTTGTCCCCTAGTCACACGACTAGAAATTTAAACGGTTTAAAAATGAAAATACAAAACAAAAAAAATAAAACAAAAAGACCCTATTTTTAAATTCTTATCCCTTTATGTAAACAAGGCCGGCCCAAATGCTTGAATTCCTTAACCCGTATCCTTTTATTATTTTCGACTCCTTCTCTTCTCTGATAAAATCAATGGCCGCTGTGTAAAATTGCTCTCGAGAGATTTGACTTAGGGCTTCGGCTTTTCGTGAAATTGAATTAGGGCTTTGTCCCTTCTTCGTTCCAATTTAGGGTTTTTAATTGAAGCGCTGGTTCAAGATGTTCGATCGAAACAGATGATTATTTTCGATGCTAGCTTGTTCGATCAAATGTTACTTTGAATTGCAGACAGCTGCTTCAATTCGATCAAGTTTGAATTATAATTGGTATGTTAAATTTTTATTTTGCTTTTTCTGGTTTCGACTTGCTTGAACTTGATACTTAAAATTGCCGATGATGATGTCAATTTATATAGGGTTTGTAACCCTAGATTTGCGTCGTATATTCTCTAATTGAATTTGTCAACTGATTCACCTCGGCCACTTAATGATGCTTGAATGTTTTAGATTGATTCTGACTAATTCGTTATCGTATATTTTGGTTTCTTGATGGTTACAGCTTTGATTTATTTCGTGATCAATTTTACCTGTTCAACATATCCACGGCTTGTTCAACTCCTTGATTGCCACGGCTTCTGCTCCGATCATTTTACTGTTGACTTTATTTTCTGACTTCATTTTGACTTTGGCATTGACTAACTTGATTTTGGGTATGCGAATCCACTACTCTGTATTAGCTTCGGCCATCACCATTGCTTTTATACAAACTTGATTTACGACTTGGTAATCACTGTAACCTGTACTGTATAGTTCGACCTGGTTTTGATACTTGCTTTGAATACGATTCACTGATCCATTATAGCTGTGTTGATCTTGCTTGCTTCCTGTACTGATGCATTAGTTGTTGGCATATTTGCTTGTTGTTGTTTGGATCATTATGCAGTCTGCATTGAACTTTGAGTTGTAGTCTCGAGCTCTGTCTTCATGTAGCTTGCAATGTGCATTCATCCTTACTGACTTGATTCACTTCATGTTTGTCCTGTCTCACTTCCATGTATGGCTTGTTCTTGGTATCTGTTACATGCTTGCTGTTGCATGCTTGTTTGCATTTACTTGGTGCATTCATGTTTACTTTCATAGAGTAGTCATCTTGACACTGTTGTACACTTGTTGTCTCTTAAGCTTAGTTTAGAGCTTTGTTGATTTGAATTGTTGCATGGTTCATGTCACTGGTTCACTAGCTGTTGGTTACTTGATTCAGTTGTGTTGGAACTGGATTGATTTCTTTTGGCTTCACTTGTGTATACTGTGTCATTTACTTGATTGCTTCTGATTCATTTTTGAGGCAGTTTGCATGTATGGGCTGTTTAGTATGTTCATTTGAGTCATAGTTGTACTGTCTTGAGCTCGTACCACAGCACTGCATGTTATATTTCTTGATCATGTTGGCCATTTGGTCGAGCTGTAGTCCAGTGCCCCCATGTCTTGTGTCTTGCCATTCTTTGTTGCCTCTTGAATGAATAATTGCCAGTGATGTTAACATGTGCATTTCATTTACATTGAGACATGTAGTCTTCATTTGTGCTCTCTGTTTTGGGTAATTTCCAATGTGTACATGTCTCTTCCCTATATCTTCATTCATGTTGCTGTGCAGTAGCCATGGTCTTTGTTGTTGTAGCATGCACTCATTGTTCTTTCCAGTTGCACTTGAATCTCTTGGCACTGCTGTTAGCTTTGGTGTATGTAGCTTGGTTCATGTGTTGCATTGCAGTTGATTCATTAGCATGCTACTGATTGGTCTGACCTGAACTTGGTTCACTTCATGTTGATTTTTGAAATTTCACTTGAGTTGAATCCAGTTTCACAACTCGGGTTTGACCTTGTGCCGAAGTCGAGATTTTATTTATGTTGCACCTGAGTTGAACCCATCTTTTTATATGGGTTTGACCTTGTGCTCACCTGTCCCTGTAGCATTATCAAGTGTATATCGGTGTGCACGGCCTTGTGGCATGTACAGTGATACACTGTGCATGTCACATTGTTCGTGTGTGATGAATTCAAATATGAATGATGACGAACAACCCAAATAACTGAGGCAAATATTATTTTCAAAAACCATATTTTATTTTATATTGCAAAAATATTTTATTTTCAATTTTACCGCGTTAGTAAATATTTTTGCAGATTGCTCAGATGCTGGATTCAAACTGGAATGAAGTTGAAGATAAATACGAGTGTGAGTGATATGTAGTGAGGTGAACTGTAAATATGAAATGTGATGTTATTGTAATCAAAGTTGTATAGTTATAGTGAGAGCTTGAAATTGTACTATTCAAAGTTGTAATGAATATTTGTTTGAATAAAATATTCGTTTGAATTCAAATTCTGTGTTATTTAATTTATTCAGCAAATATTTATTTAATCTGTGAAAATAAAATAGTATATTAACAAATACATTTAAACGAATGTATATATGTTTATTATCATCAAACAAAAATCATATAAGCACATATTCAACAGAGATTAGAATTAGACACGACCTATATGATTATGTCCTTGTGTGTGGTAAATCTGATTGATGGGCATACCAATCTCAGATTAATATGCACTGAGATTGAGTTTGATTTGTGTGGACACTTTTTTTTGTGACCTATATGTATTTGACTTCGTATCGTATGGCGTAATTTTACATATGGACTTGTTAGTGCAAAATGATGCAAGTATCATTGTGCAGATAGAAGTATTGCCTTACGGAATCCTAGAGGTGGAGAAAGAATTATGATGGAATTGGTCGTAATGAAGGAGAAGTCGAATTTGATGTTCTGTGCCATGGAAGATGATGATGAGATTAGTGGAGTATGGATGGTTAGAGTATTCACAAATGTTTTTGAACCTATAATGGGGTTACCATCGAGGAGGGCGATCGAATTCCATATAGATTTGATGCTGGAGGCATAGATTGTTAGTAGATCGCCTAACAGAGTGATGCATAAGTAAATGAAGAAATTGAAGAAGCAGCAATTGGAACTTTAGGAAAGAAGTTTTATTAGGTTAAACAATTCACCGTGGGAGTGTCTGTAGTATTCATAAAGAAGTTGGATGGATCATTACGGGTGTGCATTAATTATCGAAAGCTGAATGAGTTGATAGTGAAGGATGGTTATCTTTTTCCCACGGTAGAGGACTTGTTTGATTAGTTAAGTGGAGCTCCGATGTTCTCCCAGCTAGACTTAGCAATGGGTATTCATCAATTGAGAGTAGCAAAAGATAATATTCCATTAACCGTATTTCAGATTAGGTATTGTTCGTATGAGTAGTTATTGATGCCATTTGGACTGAGTAATGCCCCTGCATTCTTTATTGATCTTATGAACCAGATCTTTTGTGATTAGTTGAACAGATTTGTTTTAGTCATCATTGATGACATATTAGTATATTCCAAAGACGAGGGAAATCACAAAGTCAATCTTAGATTGGTATTGAAGATGTTAAGACAATATATGTTGAAATGAAGTTACAAAAATACCACTTTTGGAAATGTGATATAAAGTTTCTTAGGCATGTTGTTTCAAAGAATAGATTAGCAGTAGATCCATTAAAGATAGAGACTATTAATGGTTGGAAGAGACCAGAGATAGTCATAAAGAAGAGGAGCTTCTTAGTTTGGCTGGTTATTGCCGTAGGTTCATTAAATATTTTTTGCATATAGCAGCACCCTTGACTATGTTGATCAGAAAGAATGAGAAGTGTATATGGGCTGATAGGTATAAAGGGTCTTTTCATGAGTTGAAGTAGTTATTGACAAACGCTATTTCCTTGACCATGCCCGAAGGGAATCAAGAGTTAGTAGAGTATTTCGATGCTTGTGGAATGGGCTTAGGATCATTGCTAATGCAAAAATGGCGAGTGATGGCTTATTTATCAAGGAAATTGTAGCTATATGAGGTTAGATATCTAATTCATGATTTAGAGTTAGCAGCGGTGGTGTTTGCGATGAAGATTTGGAGACATTACTTGTTGAGAGAATAGTTCGAGTTGTATATGGACCATAAATATCTTTAGTGCCTATTCTCTTAGTAGAAATTGAATATGAGGTAGCAGAGATGGTTAGAATTCTAGACGGCATATGATTTCAGGATAGAATATACGTTAGGAAACGGGAAAAAGGTTGCCAATGCTTTGAGTAGGAAGCATCATAAATGAATGGTAGCCATGATTGAAGAATGGAAGATAATAGAGATGTTATCCTTTTACGGATTGCACTATGGGCAAAACACTGGATCGAGTAAAGATCCAACCGTGTTAACAAGTTTGGAGGTGCATCTATGACTTATGGATATGATTGCTACAAGGCAGAGAGACGACCCACTGATTGCTGAAAGGATTATGTGACTCGAGAAGGGGTAGATGTTGATAATGTGAAAGGATTCGAGATAGACTCGAGATTGGAGGAAAGTCATCTGTTAAAGTTTATTATTTATCCCGGAGTCACGATAGAAGAATGTTTGAAGAAGTGCTTGACCTATAAGTAAGTGAAGGATGACCATCAAAATCCGAGCAGTTTACTTAGGATTTGTATCTATGGTTTTGATAAATGGGTTGCTTAGGTCGAGGACGGAAAATGATGGTATTTTGATGATAATCGATATATTAACTAAGAGTGCCTATTTTATTTCGATAAAGTCTAAAAGGATCGCAGCTAGCTTAGCATAAATTTGAAGGATGAAGTAAGACTGCATGGGATACCAAATAATATCATGAATGATAGAGACCCATTGTTTACCAGTGAGTTCTGGAGAATTTTGTAGAGTACATTTGGCATATAGTCGAACTTCAGCATGGCCTACCACCCATAAACCATTTGCGAGGGGGTGAACTATGTACTTAGGGACTTGAGCATGTGTTTTGGATTTTGGAGGATCGTGAGAAATTCATTTACATTTGGTAGAGTTTGAATACAATAATTATTATCAATCGAGCATCAAAATAGCACTGTCGAGGCGCTTTATGGTAGATTGTGCAAGTCGCTAGTTTGTTGGTATGACGTGGAGGATAGACTAATGTTAGGGCCCGTTTTGGTAAGAGATGCTATTTAGAAGGTAGAATTGATTCATGCCAGGATGAAGCCAGCGCAGTTAAGGCCAAAGAGCTACGTCGACAAGTGAAGAAATGAGCTTGAATTCGCAATAGACGATTATGTGTTCATGTAGGTTCCTCCGATGCGAGGAGTTATGTGCTTTGAGAAGGTGGGAAAATTAACACCTAGATATATAGGACCATTTCCAATTATTGAGGGAATCGGAAAACTTGCATATCGAGCTGAGTTACCAAGCAGTTTGATGGGTGTGCATAATGTTTTTCACATATTTCATTGAGGAAATGTGTGCACGACCAAGTTTAGTAGTGGAACAATGGGCGATAGAAGAATTATCTATGGAGCCAATTTTGACATATATGAGACGATCGAAAGGAATAGTAGATCGTGATATAAAAGAATCGAGGAACAAGGTTATCAGATTTGTTCACGTCCAGTGGAGTGACGACAAAGAAGATTGTACCTGGGAGGTTGAAGATAAGACTAGGAATATCCATCTCGATGTGATTTAGACATTCATGGATATATAACAGGATGCTTGTATGTCTATTACATGGACTAGTAGGGTACTAGTATATTCATGTATGATTTGAATGTGTATTAGTAGTTTCACTAATACATTTTGACTGATGATTGATGATTTACATCAGCATGGTACTATTATAATCTTTTGCATTTGTGTGCACTTATATGATAATGAATTTACACTTTTAGAGAGTTAGTATATATTTTGTCTTTCCTTATCAAAATTTTGGATAAGAAATTTTTATTATAAGGGCAGACTATAGCTCTCTATATATTGGAGGGTCCATAATATGAGAAATTAAATTAAATTAATAACATGAAGATACTATTAAAGAGATGAATAAATTGACTAATTGCAAGAATTGCCTAAGGGAGATTTGGTTAATTAAGTATGGGACACTTTAGAAGTTAATTGAAAGGACCAAGATTAATTAGTGCAATTAACATTGGCATTGCTAATGGAAATAAATAAATCAAGTTTTGAATGAGAAGGGTATGTGTTATAACAGATGTGTTAGTGAGATTAGGCCACATGGGATATTAGCCTAAGCTAAAATCACTAGCCCATTGTTATCCAGCCTTTTGACTAGGCAGTTACTATACCGATTTGACAAACAAAACTTGAAAGTTATCGAGGTAGAAGGCTTAGAGAAATTGCCGTAAAGTCTAGAAAGAAAAGTACAACTAAGATCACAAGACAAAGTCAAACCCAACCCAAATATTCCAAAACCCAATTCCACCATCCCTATGGATCGGTACCAAACGATAGAATTGCCACCAAATCACTTCACTTTTCTCACACCGATTAGTCTTAATGTAGAAGCTTTCTCTATGTCTCGTCGATCGTTTGCTTATCATTTGGTATCAAGTAGATCAAGCACAAGGAATTAGCAACTTAACTCCTCCACTGATCCATCTTATTGGCCAAGAAACAAGTACATGATCATACAAACAAGTTGAGAAACATGATGCTATCGATATATCACTTTGATCTAAAGTGGCTAGAACTATCCATAAGTCAATCTTATGGATCGGTACCGATCCATGAAGCTATCAATATATCACTTTGATCCACATTAGCTTATGGATCGGTACCGATCCATGACTATGGATCGGTATCGACCCACAACTGATGGCTGACTTGGCCATGTTTTCTCGAATGCAACTACTGTTTAGATAATGGAGATCGTGGTGGAGAACATGGTGGAGCACTTCCTACTGACCTACAGTTATAAATAGACATGGAGGGGCTTTATTATAGGTATCTTTTAGCTCTCTTGCAATCTTTTTTACATTTCTTGTAATTAGAAATCTAGCGGTACCGAACCATAAGAACTATACTTATAAACAGCCACCAAGTAAAAAACAAAGCTAAGTGGACATAAGCAACGATTAGCCAAACCACTATAAAACTTTTATGTCTTGTTTTTGCTTTTTTTATTTAGTTTCTCCACTGATTTCTCTTATATACTCATTTGGGTGTTTGTGCTATCATTGACGTAAAAATTTGGTGCTTTCACTGAGAACTAATTGAACTAGCTGATTTGAGATATGAAAAGGTTCAAAATGACTAGACAATCTGCTAAGAAGACTACTGCTAGAGGAAATCAATAAGGGGGCAGCTAGGAGGTGTCCTCAGGATCAAACCCCCATCTATCTATATAACCATGGATGAGATAGAGACCATGATGAATAAAATGTAGGAAAGGATAATGGCATGTTAGGAAGAGATGATGGAAATTTTCTTTAGATGGATGGGACAAACATGAACAACTAAAGTCGCTGCAAATTGGAATCGAAGACCTGAAGCTAGAGCAAATGCACCTAGCATCAGAATGGAGCAACAAGGAACAACCCCCGAAGGAGTTGTATGGGTTGGTACCGATCGGATTGATATCGATCCCCAAGGGCCAATCATTACCAAACCTTAAGAACTCAGGGGCATACCCCATGTTGCATTAGGTAGAAATGGTGCATGTTCAGGGAATAATGCTGAACAGTTAAATATAAATCAGAATGTGGATGTTCGGCCAGAGGAGTATGTGCCAGAAGTCCCTCATGGAAACGGAGGGTAAGCTGATAATGCAAACTTGAGAATTCCTTTGAATAATGATGACAGATTTGTTGAGATGGCAAGACAAGCTATGAAGGAAGGATTGCCTAACCGGAGCCTGGAGGATGTGAGCAAGTATCCATTCACTCTGAACAATCAAAATGCTAAGAATCCATTTGATTTTAAGCTGAGGACGTTGGGGACGTCTGATGGAAAGACGGATCCAACAATTCATTTATTGAGGTACATCCAGCACTTGGAGATGCTGGGTGCATCTACAGAAGTAATGGGATGGTATTTCCCATTATATTTAATAGATTTGGAGGTATTATGAACAGTTCCATTAGCACATAGGCTGAGTTAATGAACAGATTTATGAAATAGTTTTGGGTCCATATTTTACAAACCAAAAATGTAATGACATTATTGAGTGTGAAGCAGAGGGCCGAAGAGTCCTTCAAGATTTTCTTGACAAGGTTCGGTACGGGAGGTGCCATGGTAGATAGGCTGGATTAACCAGTGGTTCTGATTTCGACAGTTTTGGAAATAACAAGTAAAATAGATTTCAAGGTTGCTTTGGAACAGGATCCACCGATGCATCTTGCAAAATTTTATCATGAAGCCGAAAGGTACTTAAGTCAATAGGACATTGAAGCTAAGCAGGAAGAAATTAATGGTGTGGATGGCGTATGACTACCTGGAGATGGATCCAGCAAAGATAAAAGAAAATTAAAGATAGATGACAGCTTTACAGGTCAAAGCGACAAAGAAGGGAACTGAAAATATCTTCTTACAAAGATTTAAACATGACCCCATAATGGATTTAACTTGATACTAGAGGATAGATCCCCTATCAAAAGCCAACAAAGAGAGATCATGATAGAATGTCTAAAAAATATTGCCTATTCCATGAGCTGGATGGGTATAACTCAAATGATTGCATGCACTTGCACGACCTGATCGAGAAACGGGTCAGAAATAATCAATTACAAAAGTATACGAAAAGTCAAGCTATGGTGGTGAAACAAAAGCAGCCATCATCCGCAATAAATGGAAACAGCCTTGGATCAAGGTCAAGGATAGTCATCTCCTGATTGGGATGGTTGGGAATCAGGTTCGTTTCCCCTACTTTGCCCCTTTTTATTCCTACAAACGAAGTGGTATTGCAATTGAGCCTCTTACTCATGCATAGGATATTGATCAAACTCTAGTCATCCTTTAAGTTAGATGAAAGGCTGTAATAACTGGATGAATGTTGTGATGTGTGTTTGGTGTTCGAGTTTGGACCCTATAAATGAATAGTTTATTTTATCCACTTAATTGTGACGACCAATATTGATCATGGTAGTCCCATCCGAAGAGACCGGGCGGTGACCGAAAGGTGTGAGTCCCCTTGTTGGAAAGTGAGAGGATGGACTTGTGTGATCGCGTTAAGTCCCGACCGAAGAGTCAGAGTTCAAGGTACAAGTTCCCTTGCCGAGGAGTGAGTGGCTTGGACTTGTATGGAAAGTAAGTCACCTCGCCGGAGTATGAGCAGATGATGTTGCTTTGGTCGCTGAGTGCCACTGCCAAAGAGTGAGCTTATTGGGCTCAACAAAGGTTCGGAGAGACAATGCATTTAATTACCAATCTCGAACAACCATGGATTCAATTAACAATCTGGAGAGATCATAGACTTAACTAGCAACTTGGAATAACCATAAATTCAACTAACGATCCAAAGCGGTCAGGAATTGAAGCGGTCATTAAATTTGTGGCCTAGAAATTGAAAATTATACTTCGACTTTAAACACCAATTAACCTTGAAACGATTCGTTAGCGGTCATCGAATCGAACGACTGATTTCAATATGCGATCGCTAACTCCTGGAAGAACATGAGATGATCTCAATTTGTGATGTGACCCATGACTTACCGAGTCCAAGAGAACACGGAATCATTGTTTGTAACTAACACTCAAACAAAGGCTCGAGACCTTAACTATCATGGTCTAGAACAATCTTTGATTTATAGGCGAATCCAAAGGAACATGATTATTTGCCACAGTTCGATGGGTCGATAGCTAGATAATTTAGCTACTGATGCTCCATCGACTTCGATATCTTTTCTTTAGCAAAGCACACCTTCCACTCATAAGGCGATCTTTCGGGGGCAAATGTTATCCAGCCTTTTAACCAGGCAGTCACCAGACTGATTTGATGAACAAAACTTGATAGCTATCGAGGTAGAAGGCCTGGCGAGATAACCGTAAAGTCCAGAAAACAAAGTATAATTAAGATCACATGACATTCAAAGCCAATCTAAAAGTTCCAAAACCCAATTCTACCATCTAATGGATCGATACCAATCCATCCCTATAGATCGGTACCGATCGATAGCAGTGCACCCAAATCACTTCACTTTCTCACACCACTTAGTCTCAATACCGGAAGCTCACTTCTTGTCTCATTGATCATTCACTTATTGTTTGGTATCAAGTAGCTCAAGCATAAGGAATTAGCAACTAACTCCTACACTGATCCATCCTATTGGCCAAGGAACAAGGATGTGGTTATTGGAACAAGTTAAGAAACATGAAGCTATCGTTATATCACTTCAATCCAAAGTGGCTAAACCATCCATAAGTCAATCTTATGGATCGATACTAATCCATGACCATGGATCGATAGCGATCCATAACTGATTGCTGACTTGGCATGTTTTTTCAAATGCAACTACTGATAGATAATGGAGATCGTGGAGGAAAACGCGGTGGAGCACTTTTTATTGACCTACGGCTATAAATAGACATGTAGGGGCTTCATATCGGAGATTATTTAGCTCTCTAGCAATCTTTTATGCATTTCTTGTAACTGGTTATCGAGTGGTACCGAACGATAAGAATTATGCTTGTAAGCAGCCACCAAATTAGTAACAATGCTATGTAGACGTATGCAATGTTTAGTCGGACCACTAAATTTTTTTTATCTTTTTCTTTCACTTGTTTTCATTTAGTTTCTTCGCTTTTTTCTCGATTATACTCATTTGGGTGTTTGTGCCATTTTTGATGCAAATGCCCATTTCCTTTAGCCATATCCCCTCATTCCACTCCACTTCATTTCACCAAAAAAACCCTAAAATTGCAGTTAAAGTCAGCCACTATTTTAGCAAAAGAAAGAGGAAAATCAATGTTATAAGATGAAGCTTTCAACTTTAAGGGACAAGGAAGATCAATAAGGTTTTTCTTAAAGGTGAGTAAAAATTTCCCTAAAAACCTCGGTGTTGATTATGGATGGTTTTAATGATGAAAGACATATTTGAATGATAAAATATTGTTTGATATGTTTAGAATTTAAAATGAAATAGATCTGTTCATGTTTTAGGATAAAACATGACTTAACCATAATTAAATGATTCGAAAATGAGATATGATGTTTGTGATGATGAAAGATGAGATTTTAATTTCATAACTTTCGGAATTAATCCGGAAATATTATGAATTCTCCAAGTTGAGAAAATGGTTAATTTTGGGCAATTAATTATTAAAAATAATAAAAATTGACCTTAAATTTTAGGATAGTAAAATATGATAAATATTATTTTGGTGAATTTGTAGGATTTTCCCCATTAAATTTTGATTTTATATGAATTGGTTAGTTGGTAAAGAAAAGAATTAGTTAATTAAGGATAATTTATTATATAAATAGAGATGTAATTATCAAGTTTTCAAAAGAAAATGGTAGGGAAGGAATCAACCAATGCAAATTCGACACCAAACGGGATTTGGTGGAAATTACTATTTAATGTGCCATTTTTCAACTCATGATAGCCAATATATTATCAACCTGCCATAACACTATAGCTACCAACTTACAATGGCTTTGGGAAAGTCAAGATGCGGATGCTCTTTTGAGCTCATGCTCGAAAGCTATAAACTTGTGATAGCTAAACTTGCGATAACTAATGCTCCTCAACATGAAAAGAATTGATGGAAACTCAATATGCAATGGCCTAGGAAGTCAACTCGTGATTACTACTAGGAGTCAACACTCGATAGCTAATAGAGTGTCAACCGTCAATGGCTACCGAAGCTTAGCACATGACAACTTAGGATGTTGTCAATCCATAATAGCTCATATAGCTAACTTACGATAGCTAAAACACTATCAACATGCAATGGCTAAACAAGGGTCAACCAGTGATGCCCTAGGAATAATCAACATTCAAAGGCTATAGGATTACCACTATGTGGCGCTAAGCTCAACTTCCGATAGCTATGGGACGACCAATATGTGACAACTAATGACAACCTGCAATATCTTTGAAAGCTATATTTTTCTAATTAAAATAAGAAATACTTAATGCGCTTTGGAAGATAGTTTCTGAGCTTTATAAACTATTTCATAGGGATGAAATAAAGGAAGATTTTATTAATTAAAATTGTGTTAACTTATTTTTAAAATGGAAGAAATGCTTAGGATAGCTAATAAACGATAGGGTATCATTTAACCAAAGATAAAGATGTTTTATCTAAAGTAAGTGTAGGGTACATTATAAACAAATGAAAGAAAGGGGTTAAACCATGATCGTAAAGGTATATAACCTAATGGAGATATTGGATGGCTGGGTGCTTGACTATCAGTCTAAAGTCCAACGGTATGTAGTAAGGTGCCATAATGGGGTTCTGTAGGATTGAATTAACCATAAAGGGGGAAGGGGGTGAATGGGGTTTATAATTAATTCATATAATAATAAAAATTGTAGCACAGATAATAATAGAGTAAATGCGGAAGTAAAGGCAACACATAAATTTATCCAGCTTGGGCAATACTTGCCTACTGCTGCCTCCAAGATTTCTACTAAGATTAAATAATCGACCTCTTATAGATGACTTCCATTTACCTGATTGTTCTACCCTAAGCTCAAAATCCTACCCCAACTCTATTCTTAAGTTGAGAATTTCCTGAGCAACGCCACGTAGTTCAATCCTATTTGTAAACTAGAAGTTCTATAGTTGAAAATGTAAATTGCGACAAAATAAAGGAAACCCTAATTTTTTATGTATAATATGATATTTTAACACAAAGGAGAAAGAAAATGTAGCCCAATATATAGAATGCAGTAACTTTAATTTCTAGCCCGATCTCTTAGTTGTTTCAATAGCCGATCTTCTTCCCCTTCTCCTTTTTAAGGTTTCTTAATTTTGAAGCCGTCGATTTTCAATTGATTGAAGAAATTTCACCTACATCCCTTTGTCGATTGATTGCTTTGCTTGCCTTATAATTTATGCTTTTGGTTGATTCAATTGTCAAGCGCTTCTTCGATTGATGATTTTGTATGGTTTTTCCCTTTTTGATTATTTTTCATATTTTACTCGACTCAATAAAAATGCCGATGATAATTGGTTTATATAGGAAATGATTTGAGAAAAATATTCCTTGATATTTCATATATATATATATATGAATATATATATATATATGTATATATTTGTGTGTGTGTGTGTGTTTGTGTGTGTATATGTATGTATATATGTATGTGTGTGTGTATGTATATATAGGGTTTGAATTTTTCAATTTGAACTGTTTGGCTATTTATTTTCTAACCTATGGTTTTGTGATCTCTGACTAGCTCACCTCTAATATATATTTTTCATTCGGTTGATTATTTCAATATTCCTTTATTTTCTTAACGTTGCCGACTGTTTTATGCGCATACCCAATCGTGTCTGACATCGAAATTTTGTGCATATTTTTTATCTATTTCATCTGCAGATTTTCTAATCTAATGTTGCATCTTCACATGTACTTACATTTGCATGCATCTGTTCAACCTGCTATTGTCTATGTATGTGTATACACATATGTATATATGTGTATATGCGTGAATGATGCACTTGAAGCTTATTGCACTTGCTATTTAGCTGTTAGTTTAGCCAGATGTCTACTTGTGTGTTTGTTATGCATTGAATTGCTGCTTTACATGTCTATGTTGTACTTACTTGCTATTGCACTTATATATAT
Organism: Allium cepa; assembly: GCA_030765085.1. Classification (NCBI taxonomy): domain Eukaryota; kingdom Viridiplantae; phylum Streptophyta; class Magnoliopsida; order Asparagales; family Amaryllidaceae; genus Allium; species Allium cepa. Next base: position 843,084,199 of record CM060928.1, read on the forward strand.
ATATATATATATATATATATATATATATATATGGTTCCGTGATGCGGCATGTTGAGTTACTTTGTTCGGTTTTTTTTGTTTCACTTGACCTTGACTTGTTTTTTTGGCTATGTGTGCATGAGTTGTATATTTGGCCAAGTTTGTGTTTTGTGCCATTCACTTGCCTTTGTTGGTTCATCTCTATACTATTATGCACTTTGCTAGCCTTTGAGAGTTGCGTGCGTGAACTTCTTGTGTATGCAAGCACCATGTTGTAGTTTGATGCTTGTAGTTGTGTATATTGTTCGGCTGTGTATTTACCGTGCACTTGCCTTTGGGTTTGTGCATTGAACTTCTATTATTTTGGCCTACCTCTAAACCATTTCTATGTTTTTGTTTTTATTTTTCTATTATGTTTCTCTCGAGCACTTGTGTTGAGCCATTTAGTCCGGACATGCACTTTCTTGTCTTGACCTGTCCATTGTTGCACTATGTCGAGTCTTTGGACTTGACTTTGCACTTGCTTGTTTTAACATGCCCACTAATGCACCATGTTGATATTGAATATGCAAGTATATGATTTTTGTTTGAAGATAATAAATATATATATATATATATATATATATATATTCATTTAAATGTATTTGTTAATGTACTATTTTATTTTCACATAAATAAATAAATATTTTCTGAATAAAATAAATAACACGAAATTTAAATTCAAACAGATATTTATTCAAATAAATATTTATTACAATTTTGAATAGTACAAATTCAAGCTCTCGCTATATTTATACAATTACAATTACAATACAATTTCAATTATCTTTTACAAATGCATCTCACTACATATCACTCATTCACTCATAATTTATCTTCAACTTCATTCCAGATTGAATCCAGCATCTGAGCAAACGACAAAAATATACATTGGTCAGTAAAATTGAAAATAAAATATTTTTACAGTATAAAATAAAATGTAGTTTTGAAAATATTATTTGCCTCAGTTATTTGGGTTGTTCGTCATAATTTAATTTTGAATTCATCATACACGAACAGGTTGTGACATGCACAGTGTATCACAGTACATGTCATAAGGCCGTGCACACCGATATACACTTGATAAAATTACAGGGCAGGTGAGCATAGGTCAAACCCGAACGAAAAGCCGGTTTCAACCCAAGTGCAATACAAATAAAGTCAGGACACGAGCACAATGTCGAACCCGAGCTATAAGATGGATTCAACAATGGTGCAATTCAAAATGCAAATAATTCTCGAGTGAAATAAAGGCCACGCAAGTTACACACAGTCTCATGTGAAAGGCTAGACAGTCCATTCAGACCATCAAGCAAATGAATATCAGAAGATGTCAAGGGGACTTGGCATGCACATGAAGGCAGCAAAACTCAAACCAGCAAAAACAGGTACAACATAATGCACCAGTGGATAGAGAAACCAAGTGTATACACTAAGTATACATGTGCATAATGACCAGACTCAATGAAAAAACACTATGGATGCAAGCACGCTCAAAGCATAGTGCACATCAAGCCAATGCTAACTAGAAATGAGCTCAAAGCAAATCCAAACCACATGAAGTGTGACAATAATGAACCAGTGCAATGTGAACTAGCTCGAAACAACATAGAAACAAAGTGTATATCATACATACATACAGAGCTGACATGACACAATGAATACATGAACATGTACACAATGGCAATCAGGAGAGTAGTTCTACATAACTTCGTGTACAGATTCAAATGAAACTGGACTGCAACAAGATCACATGCAACAAGAACCAAGCTACAGATTGAAGCACGCGGTAGTGAAAATGCAAAGTACATATAACTAAAGTCAAGAAAAAATTTAAGCAACCAAAATCAAGTGAATATGCAACTGTCAATGGTGGAAGCAACTCGAGCCAGAATATAATATATACAACAAGGTCCAAGCAGTTGACAATACACAACATATAGTGACAATATGGTTGCAGTGAAGACAACAGCTCGAGGCAACAACTCAATGCATACATTTGCACCAAATCAAAAGACAACATGGTGTCTCAATGTAAAATGTTGCAGTAACAATGTCATGATTCATAAGTGAATCGGAGCAGCCATGTGTAAAAATAGAAGTGATAATATAACAAATTCGAAAGACCAATATTGGACAGTTGACAGAGGTAATACAAAGTAATGTTGCTGCGAAATAGTTCGGAGTGGATTCTAGAAATGTTGGTGTTAATAAGAATAATCGAAGTGGTGGATAGAGCAAAAACAATGATGTGGCTAAAGATAAGAAATCAGATTCAAAAAGACATCCGAGAATCCAAAATTTTGACGGCTACACTCCATTGAACAACTCAATTAAGAATATATATTTTTCCACCTAGGGTAAAGAGTAATACAAGAAGCCATCTCTCAGAGAGTCGACTGAGAAGGAAATGAAATCCAGTACTATAGGTTTCATGAGACACGTGGTCACAACACCAACTGATGTAGACATTTGCGTGATGCAATCAAAGACTTGATTTGTAAGCAGAAATTATAGCAGTTTATGCAAGCCCTATAGGATGGCGAGCAAGGAGCTTCAAAGCTTAACCGGGGCAAGCTTGGTCTGGTATTATTGTGCCTAGGCAGCTTGAGAAGCTATTGGTAATCAATACTATTATCGGAGTACCACATCCAGCTAAGAAGAGCTGGAATGAGATGGAACGGTATGGGGGAGTGTTGAAACACTCCGTGAATGAGAGTTGTTTCGCCGTCGAGGATGATGTTCCAGCAAAGCGAATTAGAACTATGATAGATGATATTGTTCCAAAATAGAGATGCAAATAGGGTAGAAGCCCCAACAATTGATCTACTTGTGATATCGACCGTGATTGGCCCTACTATTGTGAGGAAACTTTTGGTTGACTGTGGGAGTTCAGTCAACATTTTGTTCAAGAAAGCCTATGATCAGATGCTTCTGGAGGGCAAGGAATTAAAGCCATGTAAATCTTAGATCTAGGGATTTGATGGGACTGCTACTGAGCTTGTGGGATGCGTGCATCTACCGGTGGTACTTGGAGTGGCCGGTCGCAGAAGAGTGCGGGTCATGCCTTTCATTATATTGGATATTTAATCTGCTTATAATGCCTTTTTAGGCCGATCAGCCTTTGTTGAATTTAGAGTGGTCATTGCTCCATAGTGATTAACAATGAAGTTCCCGGCTGAGAATGGTGTGGGAATTATTCTAGGAGATCAAGAGCTTGGTGGCGAACATTATGGCATCAAGATGAAAGAGGTGAAGCAAAGAGAGAAAGAAAAGGGTGTGGAGAGGACTCTCTACAGCAAGACCTTGGATGCATAGCAACCACCACCAGAGCGCTGGCTCAAGCAGCACAGTCGATTCCATAAGGATGATTCCTACCTTGTTTGCATCATTGTTAGCTTGTTTCCAAGTCCAGGTGATGGATTATTGGAAGAAGGACTTGGTGATTTCGAGTGCTCATGGAGATCGATAGATAATTACATGAAATCAATAAAATAAAACTTGAAATAGGCTCTTGGCATCATCACTAGTGGATAAGAGGAGTGAGGGCTATATTAGGTAAGAAATTGTGGATCAATACCGATGTAATAAATTGTTGGATTCTTGCCTTGAGTTCTTGTGGTGTTTTGGTCTTCATCTCATAGCTAAGTTTGTACTTGGTCTTTGAATTTTTGAGCTATCTCTCCAGGCTACCCGCCTTGATAACTTGCAAGTTTAAATCATCCATTTTACCCAAACATTGCCTAGTTAAAAGTCTGGATAACAGGCATTGCTTGGGTTTGGCTGACCATTGACAGGATATCATTACTCCATGTTTAGAGTATGCCTATCGTTGTTGCATGCGGGAGGTGATGGTATTTGGGATTACGTATTTAGATGTGGATTGACTTTGTTTTCTTTAATGGTATATTCTATCTAGAGATATACGGGGTTAGAAGGTGATTTATGACCCTTTTGCAGGAGGTTGATCTACCTCTACCAAAGAGATCTCCATGGAAAATCCATTATGCAAACGCCCCTTATTGGGTTTGATTGTACCCTCTAATATGCTATTGAATGAAACCAATGTAACCATTCTAGCTACTCTTTATATTTATATTCTTCACCCAAGAGTTTATCTAATATATCACTTCATGTACCTATTAGATAGTGGTTCTTTTGAAGGGATAACCATTATGGCATTCCCTGCAGCCTCAAAAGTATTGTTATATGTTGTACATATGTTTCTTGAGTTTCTCATACCGGACTTATAACCAACGCTTGGTTTTCGTTTTCCTTGAATTCCTTGCGTACTCTTTCGAGTAGTTTGAGAAAGGAAGGTTTTCATTGATGTTTACTAGAGCTCGAGAAGACGAGCTGGATGTTTCACCTATCATAGTATTCTTAATTCCACTGCATTACCATATTGTACACATCAGTATTTGTGAGTACCTGTTGTTATAACTGTCCAGGCTGATGATGGTATTTAGGTTTTGTAACTTCGAAATTTCTATAAAAAGATGTAACCCATTGTATCGTTCTTTTGATGTTATATATTACCATTCCACTAGTACGACTCTGATATTGTATTCCTTCTTACTTCTTTTGTTTATTTTTCCTTTTATTTTACCCTAATTTTTCGTCTTTCCAGCACTTAAGTGCTCGGCACATGAATACCGTAGATGTATTAGTATTGACATTCTAAGGTCGAAAATTTAGGACCTTACACTTGGTATCAGAGCTAAAGGTTAAGCAAGAACCTTAGCCTTGATGGGGTATGACTCATTAAGAGATAGGGTAATGTAATGCCCCGGCATGAGTCGAGTGTTCATACATATGAGAGAATATTTGTAATTGTTTTAAATGTATACCGTAAAGGTAATTATAACTATGGAAATTAAAGATCTTATATAATGTAACTTATATAAGTGTGAGTAGTTAAATTATAGTTCAATTAATGTAGGAATTAGTGATGTTCATTATTACGCCTTATTAATTTATTTAGTCATGCTTGGCCAGTTTATGGGCATTGTATTTTATTTGTAGATTATTGATTTTATGCTCGACCAGTTTATGTGCAGTTTTATCTTTTCACTACATAGGTTAGGTAGACAATATTTGTAGATGCATTCAAAAGAACATCTTATGAATTTAGTTTCATGGTTTGACTATAAGGACCATCCGTATATAATTACCTAGTAGTACATGGAACATCCGTATGTAATTACTTAGTAGTGATCAGAATTTTGTTAGCCTATGGAGAGTTTAGTGATAACTCTTCAATTTGTAATGAGGTAGCATGAATTGTCTATAAGTAATTACCTAAGGCTGTTGAGCATACAGTACGCTTAGTAAGTCGTTTACCTTCCTCGTGCGATGAGAGGATTTTGAACTTGTGCAAACGATGATTTTTGTTTGCTAAGTGATTTTGAATACTATTAAGTATTTCTATGTGATTGTTTACTTTTTTGCTTGTGTCGGAATTTTGAGGACGAAATATTCTAAGTGGAGGAGAATGTAACGATCCAGAATTTCGAACACTTCGCATTTAAATATCTTAACTATTTAAATATTTGAATATTGGATTTAATGTAATTAAAATGGTTTAATAAGCTTCTTAACCCCTTTTCAAATCATAACTAATGCTGATAAACCTGCTTTCAAAAAATGTTTATAAAAATAAATACTTTGAAAAAAGTATCGATAATGTACTAAAAATCATTTTATCGATACACAACTTTTAACCGTCAAAAGTTGTCAAACTTTCTTTGCATACACTTATTTGCTTAGGAAATCTATAAAATAATTTTTTTACCATTTATAGAAATAAACCTTTTGAATGATGTCATGGGTGATGTAATCAAAGATATTATGGAAATAAGCTTTTAAGGAAAGATTTAACTATTAAGTGTTATGTAAAGGAAAAGTGATGGAAGGTGAGCCTTACATGATAATGAGAGAGGGGTGAGAACAAGCTTATGCAACACCATTTGAAGCATATAAAAGGAGAGGTGCACCCTTGATAGTAAATCACAAATTCACAAAGCTTGGAACGAAGTAAGGGAATAAAAATGGTGGAAGTGCTTAAGCATTAATCCACTAATTCTTCTCTAACTTTTTCAAGCCTAGAACAAATCATCTCCAATCTCTTCCAAATTTTCACTAACACCTTAAAACAACTTAGCAATCTTAGGTCTAAAGTCAAAATGTAAGGAAATTGAGAGGAAATGGGGTTCCAAGATCGGTTGTGAGCAATGGAAGAGGATGAGTGGTGTTTCCTTGGTTTGGAAGTACGAAGGTTGGATCTTTAGGCTTTCGGTGATGGTAGGAAGTGTTCTTGAGTTTGGTTGTTTTTCAGCATGTGTTTGGCTTGGATTCAAGTGAGTTATGTCACTGTCTTATAAGTACATATTTTGTGTATATATGTTATGTTTGAAATATAAATTCAAAGTGATATTAACTAATTAAAGTTATAAATTTTGGACCCTTCTTGCTTTTGAAAGCAAATGATAACTTTATATTGTATAACATCATTTCTACTACCATCTTAAACATGTGGTGTTTATGATCTTAATAGTTTCTTTCCATGGTTTTTGAGTACCCTAAGGATTGTAATTATTAAATTATTTAAGACTTAAATAATTTGATAAAGTGGTTAAAACTAGTCATAAAGATCGTGCATTTCAAAGTGCTCTTTACAAGGACTTTTAACAGCATTTATAAATAGTATAATAAGTTGCTTATGGTTTTAAGTGTTTAAAAATGATATTCAAATTTTGGTATGTTTCTTTAACATTTTTAGAGATTTTTTCTAACTTATTTTGAAGTATTTTAAAGTTGGTTTGAAGTTTAAATATATTTTTGATAATTATATAGGTGTTTTCAAGGTAAAGGGTTCCATAATACAAAACATGTTTTTCAACAAATTATAAATTAGTTATTTTCAAGTAATAGTTTACATAGATATTTAAAACCTATTTAGAAGTAATTTTTTAGTGTATGTAAGTTTTGGAAAAGGTAATTAACTAGGCTTAGCACTAAAAATCGATGAGGTTGACTTCTCTGTTTGTAAGAGTTAAGATTAATGTCGAGCAGGGACGAAGCAATAGGGCTCTAACCTACCGGTTTCTCTCTTGAGAAATAGTTAAATTGGAATATTGAAAACATGTTAATCTTATTATTTACTTACTTCTTTAAAAGGTAATTAACTTTTTTTAACGCAAAAGCCGACAAAGTAGGCTTATCTATTTGTGAGAGTTAAGATTGATGTCGAGTAGGAACGGAGCAATAGAGCTCTAACATACCAACTTCCCTCTTAAACAAGGAATCGCTTAGTCGGGAATGTCAGAAACGGGCTAATCATGTTGTTTGTTACTTGTTTATGAAAATCATTAATATTATACTTAACACTAAAGCCGATGAGTAGACTTATCTTTTTATGAGATTCAAGAATGAAGTATTTAGGCAAGGATTTAATGCAACTAGTGCTCTAACTTACCTGACTTCACTCTTGGATGAGAAATAGTTAATTTGAAATGTTAGAAACAAGTTAAGTATATGGAAATTAATTTGTATAAGAAATTATTTTAACTGGACGGTAGGTTAGTCAACCATTGAACTTAACCAAATATTATTAACTTAGATTTTTAAAAGAATGTTTTTAACGATGATATAAGCATGAAATGGTTATGGATTTGTTGTCACAATGTGTTAATAACATTCGTCTCTAACCCTTTTTCATTATCCTTAGGAACGTGAATAGATCTTTAAAAGGATGTTTTGATGACAAGTATAAGTGAAATGGTTTTGTGTTCTTAGTGACTGTTTAGATAACATTTGTCTTAAACCTTTTTGAATGAATTTGTGAATTTACTTAGATCCTTAAATGGATATTTTAAAGGAAATTATAAGTAAGGAATCTTCGGAAAAAGATAGAAAAAATAAAGGTTTCAAGTAAAAAATATTATTAATGATTTGTGGATATACTTGTGCCATTTGAGATAAGTATATGAAACTTTTTGAAGTATTAAAAGAGTGAAAATGAATTTAGAAATTGATAAACAATATTTTAGTAGACAAGAAGTTTTACTAATAAAAGATATTTTAGTTAATAAAATACTAATTAAATAAAAAGGGGATTAGAAGTCGCTTATGTGTCTTAATCGTATTTTATATGACTTGATCATTCTATGTATGTCTACTGGCTTATGGAAACATTCAGTCGTACACTTAGCACCAAAAGCCGATGAGGTAGGCTTGTCTATCGATGAGAATTAAGACCGATGTTCGTGTAGGGATATGACCAATAGAGCTCTAAGCTACCGGCTCACTTAATTGAGGGATAGTGTGGCATGAAAATACCAGAAACGTGATTACTATACGAGACTTGGCTTCCATATTCGACCGTTCTCATTGTTATTGAATGACTAAATTCGTCGATTCGGTCTTGAAGTGACTAGTATCGATAAGTGCTTTACTTATCGAAAACCACTTCAAGACTAAGACATGTGTTCTAACTCTTGGAAGTGAATCTATTCGAGATACTGAAATCCATGTGTGTTTTGAGATCTGTTCGAGATGTAGAATCCAATTAGGAATGTGTGATTTGTTTAAGTGATGAAGACTCATGTGAAAGATGCTGAATGTAAACTCCACATTGAATGATGGAAAATAGAGTAGGGGCATAGCTTAAGGTTTGGTTGACCCATGATAGGATATTATCACTCCATATCTAGAGTATGCTTATCTATGTTGCGCACGGAAGGTAATGTTATTTGGGATCACGTATTTAGACGTGGTCTGGCTATGTTTTCCTTAATGGTATATTCTATCTAGAGATATACGATGCTCGGATGTAGTTTTTGAACCTTGTGTAGGAAATTGGCTTCAGCTCCAACAGAGAGATCTCTATGCAAAATCCATTATGCGAACTTTTCTTATCGTGGTTGATTGTACCATCTAATTTGTTGTTGAATGTAATAGATGTTACCATTCTAGCTATGTTATATATTTATACTTTTCTCTCTAGACATTGTTTATATATCACCTTATGTACCTATTAGATAGTAGTTCTTTTGAGGGGATAACCGTTATGGCATTCCTTGCGGTCTCAAAAGTACTATTATATGATGTACACATTTTTCTTGAGTTTTTCATACCAGATGTGATGACCCACCTTTTCGATCCTCAAAAATTGACACTAATACATCCACGGTATTTACGTGCCAAGTATCCAAATGTCGGAAAGACAAACTGATCAAGGATAAAAAGAAAATAAAGATAGAACAGAATCTTACACGAATGTAATAACATATATTATTTCAATATGTAATCTTTACAGTAGAAATTTTTAATACATACATCAAAGTCTATCCTAATCTCAGCCAGTAACAAACACAGCGGAAATGGAAATGGATAACAATTTATAGAGGAAACTCCAGCTCCTGTTCTAAGCTCCTCCTAAATGTTCCAAGCTAGACCTGAACTATTTGGCTGGTTGCAAAAATAGGGAACCTAGAGTTTAAAGGGAAGAAAAAAATGTAGGTTACTTATGGGACTGTTATGAGAAAACTCAACGCATAGATATTTTTGAAAATAAAGGGTATCTCTTAAGGCCATGCTTCCCATAAACACGAACGGGTTTTTAACTTATGATAACTAAAACATTGTTTCATAAAATCCAGTGATATTATAACAATGTTTAGATAACAAATACATATTAATCATTACAGAAATTGTCACCTTGATTAATTCGAGCACAATAGGTATACATCTGAGTCCGAAGGCACTCATTGGAGAATGGATTCCATACAATGACAAGTAAGGGACTGCCTTACGTATAATACATCTCTAGAGAAATGTAATGAGGATCCACTGACGATCCTCGGCACTTGGCAAGACCGGCCTACCCCTATAATAATCCTGGATAATACCGAATATGACACCTTGGTCGTTCCCGGCCTATCCATGGCTACAACATACACGATAAATCCGATATATAGAGGGTAATCCAGAAAGGTGATGACCATACCTTAATGGGTGCGACCCATATAGCCTTGTGTCATACCCTGTTTTAACCATTTCTGGTGTGAGGCCTCAAGTAACATATTACTATTGACAAAACAAATCTCAATTTGAATGTCATATTTCCATTTCTAATAACACATTATTGATTTCCACAAAAGTACAACACCCGAGTTTATACGCCTCAAGGAAAGGCGTTAAGCGTAAGTGGGGTGTGACAACCCGACTATCTAACTCCAGAAAGACGTGTCATCAATAAGAAAAGAAAGAGATAGAAATAGAAAAGAATAGAAAGAAAGAATAACAACATCAGAATCTCACAGCGAAATGGAACAAAATATAATACATCAACATAACTATTACATAGTTATTGTAAGGACCCGATTCTTTGACTTTCAAAAATCGACATCAATACGTCCACTGTATCAATTGCCGAGAAATCGAATGCCGGAAAGCCGAACACTTAGGGTTTTAAGAAAAAGAAAGAGGTAGAAGAAGAGAGAAAAGGATAGAACAAGAAACAGAAAACAGGAAGAAACAACAGAACAATATCAGAATCTCACAATCGCAGCGGAACACATATAATAGATAAATGAATAATCATTTAAAACAAAGAACTATATCAGTTATTACATTACATCACATTACATTCATTATTAGAGTGTACAACAACAAACAACAACAAACAGCGGAAAGAAAATACTATATACTAGTACGCCATGCCATCCAGCTTGCCTTCAGCAACTCCTGAATTCCAGAATATCCTGATAACCTGACGCTAGACTGCCCGTGTGGATATTGGTGGGCACCCAGAGTTTAGGAAGGGAAACAACAAACTTCAGGTCAGTCATGTGACTGGTGTGAGAACTTAAAACAGTTATTTATCTTTAAAACAAAGAACATGATAATTTTAAAATAGATTCGCAATGCTTTATAGAAAATGAGACTACCATAAGGCCTCCCGCACACACACACACACAATGCAAACGCAGAATCGGAGGAGATTTCTCCTTATGATAGTCAAAGATGCTTGATACGCATTAAAAAGAAACATTTGATATTATTTCTAGTGCATAGTGTAGGCAAAATCATTTCGAAAATAAAGCTATAAATCTTAGCCAGCATAGGCATTTCGCACTTATGCCTACTATAGCTACCATGTTCAATAGAAGGTTACCACCACATTCCATGGCAGGTTATACAACTAAAACCGTACAGGGTTCGTATTGTTTCTTTGGATTTTCAACAAATGGTCAGGCCAAGGAACTTCCCATTGCCACATGGAAACGCATCTGGAAAGACTCCCCGAGAACCTAACTGGATCTCTGCCAACACAAGGCCGGGATACCTCTACAAAAATAAGTAACTACTGACGTGCGTATGCCACCCCCCGGTTGTAACAACCTTTATCTGAGGATCCTCAACCAACATCAATCACAAAGTAATATAAATTTGAAATATTCACGTAAGTTAAGTATCTAGGCTCCATACAATGATACCACTTCTATCCAGAGGGCAATGACATACACTAAGGGGCGCTATTCCCTAGAACCTTGCTGCATCCTTCCTGTTTTGACCACTTCCGGGGTGTGAGGTCCGACGAAGTCTCGTCCACAAAGCCACGCTTTATACAAAAGCTGTGCTTTGATCATCAAATGCTCAACAGCACTTCGTATGCCACATTACCAATTTGGGAATGTATCACTAGCAACCATCAACTACATAACCTCTAAAGGTGTTAAGCTAAGAGAATAAATTCTCCGCCACCAACGGAAACATATTTGATAGAAACCAGCTTTACATCTCAAATTGTAACGTCAGACACACCTCCATACAAGTCCGTTCCGGGATCGAACGGAACCGAAGGCACTTACAAAGAAGTCCTTGCAATCTGGATATTCACTAGTCACGACCGGACTTTCCATCACAAAGGTTAATAAATTTCTATATCAGGGATCAGCCGATGCAGAAACATTCGACGGTAATCCTTCCGTTTTCATAAATATCTGGTCTTCAACACCGATCATCAATGCTATCTATTACGGCGTATCACATATTCAGAATGGGTTATATGACCCCAAAGTCCTTTCCCGGCTAACCCGAATAGTGAGCGCTTATTTTGAAAACAAGTGTAGCATTCAAATTCAGGCAATCACAACAAATACTTATCTAAAGGTAAATATTGATAGTCGGTTATTTAACTATCAATAGGTATGTACAACATCATCAGATTCCAAATAATTTTCCAAATTTTTTATTTTCCAAAATTATCTTTACAAGATATATATATATATATATATATATAATTTCCATACTTCAAAAATAAATCGATATTTATTTTTAAACCAATTTTTCCAATTTCATTTATAAATTCCATATTGAATTTACATTTCCAAAATATCTGTGAATATACGATTTTCAAATCGATTTCAAATATTCACTTTCAATTTATCTTTTAAAAAGATAATTCTCAAAACGTTCATTTCATATTGGAAAAACATTTCCCTACTTATTTAATAATAAGTATTTCACGAATCTATTTATTTTCAACATTTGGAAAATATTCGATATACTTAAATTAATATTAAGTATATATTTCATTTCTTAAGGAAAACATTCTATTAAACCCATTATTTGGGTCAAAACGAATGTTATGTAAAGCATCGTTACGACAACCTAAAATCACTGGTATAGGGATTCAAATTCAAGATAGATATATAAGTCCCAATACTATATAAAACATTTCCTCTTGGAAATCATTTACTATAACAATAGTGTTATAGTCCACCATTTCCTTCTTTCTCGAAAACGCCTATTTCAACAATGAATGTTGAAATCTATGTTTTCAACGCCTAATACATTTAAAACATCACTAATCGTTTTAACTCTATTTAAAATATCATTTTCCTTAAAACGTATCCAAATAATATATTCATCGTCCAAAATTGTGAATATATCTCCTTTAATAAACTTCTATGTTTAATCTATCGAATTCAGTTGATTTCGGATTTATAAAGTAACGTTTATAAATTCACATCTATATATTTTGTAAAAAAACTTCAACTTATAAAATCCCTTAATTAACAAATTTTATTTATATCTTATTTAAATGCTAAAACCCAATTTATAAGTAAATTATTTATAATTCTCTTATTTTACAAAAAAATCATTTCCTTTTATAACTTCACAATCTATAAATTTCATTCACTTATGAATTCATTTATAATTCATTTTAGCGCTTATAAAAACTCGTTTTATGATTCCAGTATTTTTATTTATAAATATCCATTTTATAAATCTTTTTATATAAACCATTTATAATAATTCAAATATCCCAATTCAAACCATTTTACAAATTTATCTACTACTTATTTCAAAAATTAAATTTTATTTATTTCCGGTATCTAATGATACCAGAATTTTATTCGGCTAAATTTTAGCCTTCAACGATTTCAATCATAAAGATAATCACACAAGGATTATAATAAAAAGAAATCAACACACAATATTGAAACCAATTCAATTATTTGAGGAATCCAGTTAGATCCCTCCAACATGTTTCCCTGCATCCACAGACACTAGCACAATACCAATCCCGTTTCAAGACGGGATATCACGGTATATGGGATTTATAAATTATTATCCGCTTAATAGGCGGCGCAATAGGGTCTCATCCGCTATATAATGCGGGAAATCAACTCCAAGTACATATATAATACCAATTCCACTTCGAGGTGGAATATCGCGGTATATGGGTTTAATAAATAACATCTGCTTAATAGGCGAGGTATAGGGTCTATTTCAATACTATAGACAATACTATATTATCCAAACAAGTAATCAACACAATCAACAATTTTAAATCTAACTATTTAAAATTTACATAAAACCCTTTTGAGTGAGAAGTTCTCACCTTTGCTTTTATTTTGCAATCCAATTCCATTTCAGCTCGTTTCCTTCACAGTTTTTACCTTGTATAAATATTATACAGTTGATAAATATTCAAAGTAAATCAAATAATCAATTCTTCATTTTGATAGTTTTAATTAACAAATTTCTCTTTTAATAATTTTATTTAACTACAATTTAAAATTTTAAAACTAAATTTCCTTTAATAAATTATTTTTAATGCCAATAATTAAATGATCCATTTATACAAATTAATTCCGCTAGTCAAAAAATTAATTTCCATTTCATAGCAACTATTTAATTTAGAAATAAATTCCCATTTAATAAATTAATTTAACCAATGATAATATTTGATTTTAAACTAAAAAAATTTCTTCTTTAATAGATCATGTTTAGTAACTAAGAATAATTATATAAGTTTACTATATAAATTAATCATCTTCACAAATTATTATTATTATTATTATTATTATTCCAAAATACCTTATATAATTTCCAAAACCTAATTTTTAATATAACATTACAATTCAAAATATTTTAAAGTTGTTGCCTACCTAAATCTTATATATATATAAAATTTAAACATGATGTAACAGTATAAAATTTTCTGCATTTATATTTTATTTTTTTAATCTTTCTGTAACTACTTATAAATTTAGGAAAACTGTATTTCCTTTATTGTTAAAATTTATTTTTTTTCTGTTTATTTACATATTTTCATGTGCATATATATTTACTTATAATATAATTTATATAGATTTAAAAGTCTATGTTTTATATAAACTTCCCAAACATTTTCTTCTGTTTAAACTTCCATTATTTTCCATCAATACATATATGATGTAAATTAATAAATAATAAATAAAACGGCCTCACAGAAAACTCGAGACTCGCTCGAACAGCACGCGACCATTTGTCGCGACTTCCCTGAACACTCGAAGGTTGTCGAAAACCCTAATATCACGACCTGCTACACATCGCCACCGTGTTCGACGTGACCCTCAAATCCATCGCAACGTCGCACCTTCTGGCCACTGCCATAGATTTCAGAACCACCAATCCTCACGAGAACGACACCGGCCCATACTCCAGGCGAGCCACCACTTCACGACATCGCCTCGGTCTGCCGCCGCCACAACCCATACTTTCGAATTGCGTGAATGAGATCGTGATGCCACCCAATGCCCTAGCACGAGGCTCCAATCGATTGCACGCCGCGATCTTCGATCTCGATTCCCTTTTTTTATTAACCGAAGAAGAGGGCTTCGGCCATTTTTATTTGATTTGAATCTGAGAGAGGGAGAGAATAGTTCGGCCTTTTTTTTCTTCGATTTAAAACTGAAAAGAGGAGATGCAGTTTTGATTTTAAAAATAGAAGGAAGCGTGATTTTAAAGCGTGATTTACGGAAGATAATGTACTGATGTTGAACAATTATATATTTAAATCCAAATTGAATTTGACTTAATTTCAACGCGTTTATATGTCGTACGCTCGCATAACAACTCCAAACGCTACGAAATTTGAAATCTGGTAATAATTCAATATTACGGACCCAATGGAACTAGTTTCGTCGAATTCCGAGACTGTGCCTCGAAAGGCTATTTTTAAATATCGATTTAAACGATATAATTTCAAAACTGATCAAATCACTTTCAAATTCAATTCTGAAGCTTTTATTATCTTCAGTATTATCAATATGAATTTTACAAGCCATTGAAATATTTTTAATCAACTTAAAATTGAAGATTCAAATCTTTATTCAACTTTCAATAGATTAAATTCTATAATTTATTTGCCAAATTCGAAGTTATATTAAGAATTCAAACTAAACCATCGTTCAAATATTTAAAATTAATTAAATATTTTCAATTTAAATTGTCCAAAATTTTGGGTCGTTGCAGTTATATATACATCAGAGTTATACAATATCATACAACAGTCAGTCATATACATATCTGTCCATATATACATCCAAAATACATCATACACTAACTAACACAGCGGAACTATATAGATAGATACAAACGTCTGGTCTTCGGCTCCAACTCCTCTAGAAAACTCTATACTTCGAAACCACTTGGCTACTCATCAAAAAATTTGAGTACCCAAGAGTTTATGAAAACAAAATATAAACTCCAGGTCAGACATGGGTCTGGTATGAGTAAACGGTTAAAATTGTTTAACTTTGAAAATCATTTGAAAATAAAGGTATCACGTAAGACTCCCCACAAATAAATACGGGTAAGTTTTTACCTTACGCTAACCAAAACATTTTATAGGAAATTCAGTGATATTATAATAGTGTCTAGGGTTTTCAAGTAAAATATAGAAATAGCTGAAATGCTTACATCTCACATTTCAACATAGTTGGGCACAATCAAAACGTACGGCTCTTATTGGAAATTGGATCCCATACAATGGCATGGCTACTAGGGTACCGCCCGTCACAGTACGTGGCCTAGATCACTGTACCGAGCAGCCACCCTAACTCCCCTGCAACACAAGGCCGGAACCATTCCTAACTGAACATTTCCGAAACAATAACCCCGCAGTTGGCTGCAGACCAACCGCTCACACAGCCGATTAAAAAGGGACATCTAGACAGGGGTATACCTCATCCTGCTTGGGCATGACCCACCTAACCTTGCTGCACATCCCCTATTTTAGCCATTCCCGGTTGATGAGGCTTGAGGTTGCGATTACCTTTATAGAACATATCTCTTAGAATGCTCATCGTCCGCCTGACGATGTGATGAAAGCATTCAATCCATACAAGTTCGTTCCAGGTTCGAACGAAACCGAAGGCATTATCTCGTTACACTCATTTTGGAATCACCCTCAGAGTTAACGACGATTACCCTTGCATTTTGAAAACACCATCTCGATCTTCACTTGAGATGTCACGACCTAACGTTTAATTTGGATCGATGTGGTTTTCGGAATATCAAATTGATACCCGATCCCGGTCTCATCGAAATTCAAACGCCATTTTAAAGGCCAAGTGGTTTAAATTAATTTTAAATGGTTTAATTCAACAATTGAATCCACGTAGCATTTATCATAGGTGAATCATACACGGTCATCACAGAAATATTCAGAATATCACAGAACATCACAGCTTATAAATAAATATCAAAGTCAGTCAAACAGAATCATCGATTCATATCAACATTTAGTTTGATTTATTTTAAAATTAATTATTTGCTTAAGAATAAACCATTTTATTCTTGCTTAGTTAATTATTAATTAATTAACTTATTTAAATTTATTAATTACTTATTAATTATTCACTTAATTAATCAATTTATTCTTAATTATTAATCAATAACCTTAATTGTTGATTTATAAAACTCATTTCCTCATTTAGTTATTACTAATTACTTAATTAACCATTAACCACTAATTAACTTAATCGTTTAATCCTTAATTAATTATTTAATCAGTTAACTACGATTTGTTAATTAATTAATTTTCAATGGGTAATTAAATTCTTAATTACAAATTGATTTACACAAGATTATTATTAAAAATCTTTAACTACAAATTTAATTAAATCTTATACTACTTATTTAATCACAATTATGGAATTAATTACATTCTTAATTAACTTCGATTTAAATTAATTACTCATCTTACGTTTGAAAACATTTTTTTGATAAATTTAAATCAATTTTAGCCTTAAACCCTGTCGCCATCAATAACCTAATTAATATCCAACTTGTTTAACCCTTCAACTTTATATTCTATTATGCTAATCCCCTGGAAATTGAAACTCGAGAGAAAAAAACTACGCGCAAATCTCGTGCTAAACTCGAGTTTACCCTAATGCTTCACGCGTCTATCTCCTGCATCCCTCCTTCTTCTTCCTCTGTTCTTTTCTTCTTCTGTTTCTTTTTTTTAAAGTTTAAGTTTTTAAACTACTATAACAAACAAACGAATCACTCACGCACACACCCCAAACCATACTCGAAGAGAACTGCCCAAATTCTCGAGTGAAAACCCACGACAACCTCCAACACTCGCTCAACAGACACGACGCCACCGTGCACGTGCACGATGGTTCGCCAACGATTCTGGCGACCCACGGCATCCCAGCAAACCCCTATATCACCACTCGTTCGAAATCAAAGCCCATTTTAACATGTTAATCTCGAAATCAAAATATGCTTGAAAATACGAACAGTAAACACGAATACGATAGGGGAAAACGCCTCGTCCTCTCGATCTCGACCACCTGCGACGACGTGGCTTCGACCATACCTCGCCATCAACCCCCTCTACTGCCTCCCAAAACCTCACGGCGCTCGGTGGTACTACGGAGACGCAATCATCAAATGTACATAACCCAAAACATCGAACCCAAAACCCCTACTTTCAATAGTCCCCAAATTTCCATGCATTTGAAAAAAAATTTTAACATTTTTTCGGTGTTCCTGAATCAATACTCTAGCTTCACGTTAGATTTCAACAACAATAATTGGTTGAATCATCAGATATTCATGAAAAAGCACTTTTGGTTCACTAATGAACTGCTCTAAGAATAGTTAACTAAAAATCATAATTTTTGACTTAAAAATCTTACTTTTGTATGTTGTTTCAAGATATAAATTCAAATTTACAATTTAAGCTATTCGAATTTTAACCATTGTTCACTTTGTACTGTAAATTAAACTTACTGTAACTATGCTGTTATTAAAACAATTTCCAGATCTTTATTCTTTGTTTATACAACTTAATAAGTTAAATCCTAGTTTTAAATCGTTTTACATTAGAGGTATAAATCATCCTCTGTTTCTTTGCCTCAGAATCATGAAAAAAAACTTGAAGAACATCATAAAACAGTACACCCAGTAATTATAAACATCAAAGAATTGTGTTATATCAACATAATATTTTCCATGTATCAATTATTAATAACTAAATTTCAAAAATTAAGTTTACTCACCAAATAAACTGTTGAAACAGAGGGATTTGTTGAAAAAAACAGCAGTTTGCAATTTGAATTCCTGTAACTTCCTTTGCTTTGAATTTGTTTGAGCCTGGAATTCAAAATGATGTTATTTATATTTTCTTTTGCTTCTTAAGTTTGGTTAAGTTATGAAATGAACTAAATAGAATGATAAATATTCATATATACAGCTTTGAACAAAGATATCTTCTGGTACAAGCCTTAATTGGCTTTGATCATATTTTATTTTATAATAAAGTACTGTAAATCTAAGAAAGGCAAAATATTTCGGCTGAAAGATTTTTATAAATCTGAAATGACAATTTGTGGTGCTAATTAACGCATATCTTCATATAGGTTTACAACTTATTATGTTTGCTGACAAATTTTATTTTGTATAAAGATACTTGCTGATCTTTGTATTTGTACAAAGATGTTTTGTCTTATTTTTGAAGTGAACACTTAGCTTTCTTATGCATATGTAATTTGTTTGCAGGTTTTCGTTTTGTCTTCATTGCTTGAATAACAACTACATATTAGCCTTGCTTGATTTTATATGTTTGCTTCTGTTCTAAACTTAACTATCAAGCCTTTATTGACTCGTATTATTTTATGCTTATATTGATTCACTATTCTCTTATGTATACAGACTTATGTTTATAACCATATAATTATTTTACTTATGTTCCATATTTATAAGCTTTATTTTATTTTAATTATAAGAGTTGCTGTTTAGAATCACTTCTTAATCTTATTTTTATTTAAATTTAAATCCTCCAAATATTTGATTTATAACTTATATTTGTATTAGTATACTTTATATTTATATTTAATATGAATAGAATTGTGTTATTGTACTTATTATTATTAACTACATTTATATATCTGATAAAAATGTCATTAATACATAACTTTTAATTTAATTGAATAAAACAGATTTTATTTAAATATTGTTAAAAGAGTCTAATTTAAATTTTGAAATTAAAATTTCCTTTATAACACATATACAACTAATAATGCCCAAAATCTTATTTATTTATAAATGAAAATCTTGTATTTTATTTAAATTAGATTAAAAACTTATTATAATAATATGGTCAAAATTCCGGGATGTTACATTCCTCCCCCCTTAAAAGAATTTCGTCCCCGAAATTTAAACAACAGTTACTTCGAAAGCTTAATATTAACAATCCAAACATACATATTATCCATACAAAAACAAACAAATCAAACAGTCAATTCTAACAACATTACTAGTCATCCGGACATAAATCCGGATAACCATTCCTAAAATTATCAAGAGTTTCCCAGGTACAATCTCTGGAATCCTCACTCCACTGCACCTTGACGAGTTTCACTTTTTTCTGAGTTGCTTCTCGTCTTGATCCATAATCCAAACAGGATATCTGACCACAGTCAAGTTGGGTTCTACTTCTAAATCTTCCTGAACAACTGGTTCTATCACCAATGATAGGTAATGAACAAATTTCCTTAAATGAGACACATGGAATACATTGTGAATCTCAGACATCCGTTCTGGCAATTCAATCCTGTAGGCTACAGCTCCAATTCTTTCCATCACTCGGAATGGACCAATATATCTCGGACCAAGTTTTCTCGTCTTTCCAAATCTTATAGCTCCTTTGATCGGGGAAACTTTAACAAAAACTAAATCTCCAATCTCAAATTCCAATGGTCTTCGCCTCTTATCTACATATTTCTTCTGACGATCTTGAGCAGCTTTCATTCTTTTCTTGATAAGCTCAACCTTCGCAGAAGCTTCACGAATTAGATCGGTTCCGAGCACAAGACGATCTTTTGATTCAATCCAAAAGGATGGGGATCTACACGGTCTTCCATACAGAGCTTCATACGGAGCCATCGTAATACTTGCTTGGTAACTGTTATTATAAGAAAATTCCACTAGATGAAGATGGTCTACCCATGATCCACCAAAATCCAATACACAAGCTCGCAACATATCTTCCAGAATACGATTAAGCCTCTCCATTTGTCAGTCCGTCTGAGGATGATAGGCTGTACTTAATCTCAAACTTGTTCCCATAGCTGATTGCAGAGCTTCCCAGAATTTGCTGGTGAATATAGGATCACGGTCACTTACTATACTGACAGGAACACCATGCAATCTGACTATCTCCTTTAAGAAAATCTCTGCCAAAGAAACTGCAGTACGAGTTGCCTTAACCGGTATAAAATGGGCATTCTTCGTTAAACGATCAACAATAACCCATATTCCTTCATTTCCTTTCCTGGTTCTGGGCAATACATCGATGAAATCCATCGAAATCATCTCCCACTTCCAATCTGGAATTTCCAAAGGCTGCAATAATCCGGCTGACTTCTGTTGATCTCCCTTCACTTGTTGGCAGATGGCACAACTATTCACGAAAGCAGCTACATCTCTCTTCATGCTCGGCCACTAGAAAACTCTCCTCATATCTTTATGCATCTGCGAGATTCCCGGGTGTATATTCAATTTGGAGCGGTGACACTCAACTAAGACTTCTTGCATCAGTCCATCTATATTAGGCACACACAAACGACCATTAATCCTTAAAGCACCTTGATCGTCCATCTTGAAATCCGAACATCGACCGTCCTTAGTTCCAAGAATTATTTCCTCGAAATATTTATCCTCCATTTGCTTACTAATTATCCTTCTTGGAGAGATGGAACGATCTCCAAAAGAGACAAAACTGCATTCCTGCTAAGAGCATCAGCTACAACATTCGCTTTCCTCGGAGTATACAGAATATCCAAATCATAGGATGCCAGAAATTCGGCCCATCTCTGCTGTCTCAGATTAAGATCTTTTTGAGAGAAAATATATTTCAACGGTTTGTGATCCGTGAATAACTCAAACTTTTCTCCCAAAAGATAATGTCTCCAGATCATTAAAGCGAAAATAATGGCTAATAGTTCTAAATCATGCGCAGCATAGTTCTTCTCATATGGCTTCAATTGCCGACTAGCATACGCAATTACTCTGCCATTCTGCATCAGAACTGCTCCCAATCTAACTAAACAAGCATCCATATAAACTTCAAATTTGCTCTTTCCATCCGGAATAGCAAGCACTGATGCACTGGTTAGCCTCGTCTTCAATTCCTGGAAAGCTTCTTCACACTAGGGTGTCCATTTAAATTTGGTTCCTTTTCTAGTCAGCTTGGTCAGATGTGAAGAAATTTTGGAATAATCCTTAATAAATTTTCTGCAGTAGCCAGCCAAACCCAGAAAACTACAAACTTCAGTCGGTGTCTCCGGCTGCTTCCATCCAGAATAGTTTCCACCTTCGCTGGATCTACAGAGATGCCTTCACCAGAAACAATGTGCCCTAAAAATTTAACTTCTAATTTCCAGAAATGGCACTTGGAAAACTTTGCCTTCAATACATGCTTCCTCAGAGTTTCCAATATAATTCTCAAATGATGCCTGTGCTCCTCTTCAGATTTGGAGTAGACCTAGATATCGTCAATGAATACCAGAACAAATTTATTCAACACATCCCGAAAGACTCGTTTCATAAGGTCAACAAAATAGGCAGGAGCGTTGGTTAACCCGAAAGGCATGACCAACCACTCATAAAAACAATTCGGTCCCCTAAATGCTGTTAAGGGAATACTGTCTTCAGGTACTCTCAATAGATGGAATCCTGAAGCTAAATCTAGTTGAGAAAAGATAGAAGCTCCATGCAACTAGTCAAAGAGATCATCGATGCGAGGAAACGGATATTTATTTCGAATGGTCACTTTGTTCAATTCTCTATAATCTACACAGAACCTTAACGAACCATCTGATTTGGTGACAAAAACCGCAGCAGAGCCCCAACAAGAAAAATTGGGTCTAATCAAACCCTTCTCCAAAAGATCATGTGTCTTCTTAATTAACTCTTCTCTCTCTCTAGGAGGCATTCTCCTACTGGGCGGAATCACCGGCACTGCTCCTGGGATCAAATCAATACGAAACTCTATCTCTCGATGTGGAGGCAGACACTTATCTTCTTCAAAGACATCAGAAAAATCTTGAACCACATCGATTTCTTCAACTTTCTCTTGATAAGTCTCAACTCCTTGCAAAAGACTACTCAAGTGAAATCCAGAACTATCGCACGACACTTTGGCAATCCTAACCAAATCAGTTTCCAGCGAAACTGTCCTCTAATCACCATTCAGGACTGCTTTATACTTATCGAGCCAATCCATTCCCAAAATAAGATCGAATCCCTTAAAATTTAACACATAAGGTTCACAAGAGAAACTATGGGACTAATAAGAAATCTTCAAGTCCTTACAGATCGTATCCAATTTGGTTGCTCCACCTATAGGATTAGATACAAAAATGGGACGATCCACGGTACTAGGATTGAGAAAGAACTTTTCCACTGATTCTAAAGAAGTGAAACTCAAAGAAGCACCTGAATCAAACAAAACTTTAATATATTTGCCATCTAAGAGTAAGGTACCATCCAATACCCTTTTGCCTTGAGAAGAAGAAGATGGACCTGCTTCTAGAGCAAAAACTTTATTTTGAGGTGCTCTCTGCAAAAGTGGACAATTCCTGATCATGTGACCGGGCTGGTGATAATTAAAACACAACGATCTTTGAACTATTGCTGATCCTGGACCACTCTGACGTTTCTGTTGCTGAGATCCCACTTGAGGACACTGATTTGCCAAATTTCCAATTTGCTGATGATTATAACACTTGCGGGGTCCGTTATTGCTTCCTCCCGGTTTCTTTCCCTTGGCTTTCCTTTTCCAAAGTGGATTAAACTTCCTTTTATTTGGGTTAACGAAATTCCGTCTCGAAACTGCTGTTGTTGCCTCTGATTTCTTGCTCATCAAAGTTTCATATCTCAAGCCATATCAATCAAATCAACAAAAGATCCTTTCAAGAGCATCGTCATCTTATCGTGAAATTCTGGCCTCAATCCTTGCACAAACTTTCCGTTCTTCTTGAGGGGAGTATCAATGATTCCTAGTCCATAGCATGAAAGTTCGTTGAATTTGGTCTCGTACTCAGAAACAGACATGCTTTCCTGCTTCAAATTCAGAAAATCCTGGTACAATTGAGTTTTCCCTGCTGTAGGCATAAACTTCTCCTCAAATAACTCCTTAAATCTTTCCCATGAAATATCTTCTTCGGGAATATTTGCAACTGTTGCATCCCACCATGCTGCTGCGCCTCCCTGCAATTGCCACGATGACATTTCCCTCTTCCGATCATCAGATATCCTCATACTCTTAAAAATGCGCTCACAAGAGCGTAGCCAGGCTTGAACTTCAATTATCGATTCTGACCCTTTAAATGGTTGGCCTCCAAGATTGTTGAAATCCTTGCATAAAGCTGCAAAAATAACTTGAGGCGGTATTAGATTTACAGCCTCTCTAGCAATTTGACTTCGAGCATTATCAATCGGAGTGCTGGCCCTAACTCTGCTTCTCCTTCCAGAACTCATGTTGGCCACCTGGACAGGTAACTCAACAAATTTAGATAGATATATAATTATATGAAAATACAAATACGCACTCTCTAGATAAATATTATTCAAGAGCCTAGGTACTCACTCAACCTAGTGCTCTAACACCAGCTGTGACGACCCGACTTTTTAACTCCAGAAAGACGTGTCATCAATAAGAAAAGAAAGAGATAGAAATAGAAAAGAATAGAAAGAAAGAATAACAACATCAGAATCTCACAGCGGAATGGAACAAAAAATAATACATCAACATAACTATTACATAGTTATATATACATCAGAGTTATACGATATCATACAACAGTCTGTCATATACATACCTGTTCATACATACATCCAAAATACATCATACACTAACTAACACAGCAGAACTATATAGATAGATACATACGTCTGGTCTTCTGCTCCAACTCCTCCAGAAAACTCTATACTTCGAAACCTATCACTTGGCTACTCATAAAAAATTTGAGTACCCAAGAGTTTGTGAAAAAAATATAAACTCCGGGTCAGACATGGGTCTGGTATGAGTAAATGGTTAAAACTGTTTAACTTTGAAAATCATTTGAAAATAAAGGTATCACGTAAGACTCCCCACAAATAAATACGGGGAAGGTTTTACCTTACGCTAACCAAAACATTTTATAGGAAATTCAATGATATTATAAAAGTGTCTAGGGTTTTCAAGTAAAATACAGAAATAGCTTAAATGCTCTCACATTTCAACATAGTTGGGCACAATCAAAACGTACGGCTCTTATTGGAAATTGGATCTCATACAATGGCAGGGCTACTGGGGTACCGCCCGTCACAGTACGTGGCCTAGATCACCGTACCGAGGAGCCACCCTGGCTCCCTTGCAACACAAGGCCGGAACCATTCCTTATTGAACAGTCTCGAACAAGATAATCATGCAGTTGGCTGCAGACCAACCGCCCACACAGCCGAATAAAAAGAGACATCTAGACAGGGGTATACCTCGTCCTGCTTGGGCATGACCCACCTAACCTTGCTGCACATCCTCTGTTTTAGCCATTCTCGGTTGATGAGGATTGAAGCTGCGTTTACCTTTATAGAACATATCTCTTAGAATGCTCATCGTCCGCCTGGCGATGTGCTGAAAGCATTCAATCCATACAAGTTCGTTCCGGGTTCGAACGAAACCGAAGGCATTATCTCGTTACACTCATTTTGGAATCACCCTCAGAGTTAACGACGATAACCCTTGCATTTTGAAAACACCATCTCGATCTTCACTTGAGATGTCACGACCTAACGTTTAATTTGGATCGATGTGGTTTTTGGAATATCAAATTGATACCCGATCCCGGTCTCATCGAAATCCAAACGCCTAGGCCAAGTTGTTTAAATTAATTTTAAACGGTTTAATTCAAAAATTGAATTCACACAACATTTATCACAAATGAATCATACACAGTCATCACAGAAATATACAGAATATCACAGAACATCACAGCCTATAAATAAATATCAGAGTCAATCAAACAGAATCATCGATTCATATCAAAATTTAGTTTGATTTATTTTAAACTTAATTATTTGCTTAAGAATAAACCATTTTATTCTTGCTTAGTTAATTACTAATTAATTAACTTATTTAAATTTATTAATTACTTATTAATTTTTCACTTAATTAATCGATTAATTCTTAATTATTAATCAATAACCTTAATTATTGATTTATAAAACTCATTTACTCATTTAATTATTACTAATTACTTATTAACCATCAACTACTAACTAACTTAATCGTTTAATCCTTAATTAATTATTTAATCAGTTAACTATGATTTGTTAATAACTTAACTTTCAATGGGTAATTAAATTCTTAATTACAAATTGATTTACATAAGATTATTATTAAAAATCTTTAACTACAAATTTAATTAAATCTTATACAACTTATTCAATCATAATTATAAAATTAATTACATTCTTAATTAACTTCGATTTAAATTAATTACTCATCTTTCGTTTGAAAACATTTTTTTTTGATAAATTTAAACCAAGTTTAGCCTTAAAACCCTGTCGCCATCAATAACCTAAATAGTATCCAACTTGTTTAACCCTTCAACTTAATATTCTATTATGCTAATCCCCTGGAAATTGAAACTCGAGAAAAAAAACTACGCGCAAATCTCGTGCTAAACTCGAGTTTACCCTGATGCTTCACGCGTCTATCTCCTGTATCCCTCCTTCTTCTTCCTCTGTTCTTTTCTTCTTCTGTTTCTTTTTTTATAAGTTTAAATTTTTAAACCATTGTAACAAACACACGAATCACTCACGCACACACCCCAAACCATACTCGAAGAGAACTGCCCAAATTCTCGAGTGAAAACCCGCGACAACCTCCAACACTCGATCAACAGAGACGACGCCACCGTGCACGTGCACGGTGGTTCGCCAACGATTCTGGCGACCCACGACGTCCCAGCAAACCCCAATATCAGCACTAGTTCGAAATCAAAGCCCAGTTTAACATGTTAATCTCGAAATCAAAATATGCTGGAAAATACGAACAGTAAACACGAATACAATAGGGGAAAACGCCTCGTCCTCTCGATCTCGACCACCTGCGACGACGAGGCTTCGACCATACCTCGCCATCAACCCCCTCTACCACCTCCCAAAACCTCACGGCGCTCAGTGGCACTACGGCGACACAATCATCAAATATACAGAACCCAAAACATCGAACCCAAAACCCTACTTTCAATCGTCCCCAAATTTCCATGCATTTGAATTTTTTTTAACATTTTTCCGGTGTTCTTGAATCAATACTCTAGCTTCACGTTAAATTTCAACAACAATAATTGGTTGAATCATCAGATATTCATGAAAAAGCACTTTTGGTTCACTAATGAACTGCTCTAAGAATAGTTAACTAAAAATCATAATTTTTGTCTTAAAAATCATACTTTGTATGTTGTTTCAAGATATAAATTCAAATTTACAATTTAAGCTATTCGAATTTTAACCATTATTCAATTTGTACTGTAAATTAAACTTACTGTAACTATGTTGTTATTAAAACAATTTCCGGATCTTTATTCTTTGTTTATACAACTTAATAAGTTAAATCCTAGTTTTAAATCATTTTACATGAGAGGTATAAATCATCCTCTATTTCTTTGCCTCAGAATCATGGAAAAAAAAACTTGAAGAACATCATAAAACAGTACATCCAGTAATTACAAACATCACAGAACTGTGTTATATCAACATAATATTTTCCATGTATCAATTATTAATAACTAAATTTCAAAAATTAAGTTTACTCACCAAATAAACTGTTGAAACAGAGGGATTTGTTGAAAAGAACAGCAATTTACAATTTGAATTCCTGTAACTTCCTTTGCTTTGAATTTGTCTGAGCTTGGAATTCAAAATGATGTTATTTATATTTTCTTTTGCTTCTTAAGTTTGGTTAAGTTATTAAATGAACTAAATAGAATGATAAATATTCATATATACAGCTTTGAACAAAGATATCTTCTGGTACAAGCCTTAACTGGCTTTGATCATATTTTATTTTATAATAAAGTACTGTAAATCTGAGCTAAGTAAAAATATTTCGGCTGAAAGATTTTTATAAATCTGAAATGACAATTTATGGTGCTAATTAATGCATGTCTTCATACCGGTTTACAACTTATTATGTTTGCTGACAAATTTTATTTTGTATAAAGATACTTGCTGATCTTTGTATTTGTACAAAGATGTTTTGTCTTATTTTTGAAGTGAACACTTAGCTTTCTTATGCATATGAAATTTGTTTGCAGATTTTCGTTTTGTCTTCATTGCTTGAATAACAACTACATATTAGCCTTGCTTGATTTTATATGTTTGCTTCTGTTCTAAACTTAACTATTAAGCCTTTATTGACTCGTAATATTTTATGCTTATATTCGTATTACTATTTTCTTATGTATATAGACTTATGTTTATAACCATATAATTATTTTACTTATGTTCCATATTTATAAGCTTTATTTTATTTTAATTATAAGAGTTGTTGTTTAGAATCACTTCTTAATCTTATTTTTATTTAAAGTTAAATCCTCCGAATATTTGATTTATAACTTATATTTGTATTAGTATACTTTATATTTATATTTAATATGAATAGAATTGTGTTATTGTACTTATTATTACTACTAACTACATTTATATATCTGATATAAATGTCATTAATACATAACTTTAAATTTAATTGAATAAAACAGATTTTATTTAAATATTGTTGAAAGAGTCTAATTTAAATTTTGAAATTAAAATTTCCTTTATAACACATATACAACTAATAATGCCCAAAATCTTATTTATTTATAAATGAAAATCTTGTATTTTATTTAAATTAGATTAAAAACTTATTATATAATATGGTCAAAATTCCAGGATGTTACATGGGGTTACCTTCTATACCACCAAACAGATGTATGTTTGTTAAAAATCAATGTACGTGGCCTTAGAAATGCAATATCTGACACTCGTACATACAAGTCGTCTAGGAAATGGACAAACCGAAGGCGCTCCTCCTACTACAACCTGTTTGGGAATCACCCCTGGGATTAGTAATGAGTTGTCCTTGCATAGAAAGTTTCAAAATGAAGACGCCATTGCCACCATAATATATGATATGGGGATTACCCTAGAGGTTAGTGGCACACAACACTACATTATAAAGACCTCCGTCTTTAAAATCATCGTCTTTAACATGTTTCCAATTTCGAACTTGTATATTGGTTCGAAGTGGTTTTCAGATAGGAATGATACGAATCCTATCGTGGTTTCTCCAAACCAATTATCTATTAAAGATATCAAGCATATGGGTGATTATTATTCAATTGATCAATATCTTTTATCTAAGTAAAATATCCTCTTAGAGATGTATGTCTTCAAACCATTTTCTTTTTCAACATATACGGGATTATTAAACCTCTTTCATCAAATCCATTGGTTAATTAAAACTCTGTTTTGTCTTTGGAAATACCAAATCATTTATCTTTAATTACTTAGGAAAAATATTTCCATATTCTATTATTAGTGTAATTCCAATCTTAATGAAGATTTCACATTTCCAAAACATATCTCTAATGGGTTAAAAACGATGTCATTTAAGACAACGTTTACTATAAACTCAAACCAGTTAGTAATAGGGATCAATAAATTTTGGCCTAATTATACTCAATAATAATTTCCGGATTCAACTTGTACTATTCGTCGAAAAATGGTGAAATCACCTTTCAAATTCATATGGATAGTACGAGTTCCCTCCTCCGAATTAAATACAGAGTTTAACCAGAATGTTTTCTTTAACAACAAAAATCATATTTTAAATCTTGTTTAAATTCTAGAAAACTCTAAATTTCCTTTCCTTTATGTTAAGAAACGCAGTCCAAGCAAATCAAATTAGCAATCCCCTCCGTCGGACTAGTCTAGATAGCTAGGGAGAGTAGGAAACTGGTTTTCCAAACCCAAGCGGGGAGACCATGTCTCTGTCACCCATAAGGTTGTCAAGTTACTTGATCAACTCTAAACCTTTTAAAATACTTGATTTATTATTTGAAAAATATTTATAAAGGATTCGAGAAGAAAACCCAAATTTAAATCTTATATCAGAACTTTCCAAATTTCTTTGTTAAATTGCCAATGAATAATGCTTTTATGGGCTTCATATCAAAATTCCCGTTTAAACCTTTTATATGTCCAATTTTTCCATTTAAAACTCTTTTAAAATATTTTAACGTATTTTTAGAATTTATCTCATATTTTTAAAGACATAAAAATATCTGTTTTTAAGTTGAAATCCATAGTTTACGAACTACCGAAATGCGATGATTTTAAAAACTTGATTTGTGCATATCGTAAATTTTACAAAATGAAATCTAGATTGTTCTCCTTCATTTAGGAACTATAGTTATAAGAGTCCAAAAAATTCTTATTTTGAATAATTCTGAGCTAAATTCCATTCTATACATTAATTTAACTTTTATGGCATGCAATTGCGAACTACCGCTACACAATGGGCCTATTTTGACTCTAATTTCGTATCTTTTCAAAACATTACCGAAATGAGTTACAATGTTTATAAAACATTTATAAACCATTTTAAAGCATTTTATTCAAGTTAAAAAGGCTTAACTATGCCGTAACACTTTTATAATTCACAAAAGAAAGTGATTTCTTTGTGTAAATTTGACATGTATTTACCATGAATTATTTCCATAACAAAGCAACATATTATCTCATCCAAAACATAATGATCAAACATAGAAAATAAGACTGAAAAACATATCATATCATCATATAGTTTAATAAAATAAACCATCGGAATAATTCTCACGGTTGTAGCATTCCTTCCATAACTTCTCTGAATTACTCTGGCGGCATTCCAGCAGCACTTCTCTCCACTTTCTTCACCCGGAGCTTTTCAAACTCCCACCTTTCTTTCTTGAATGCTCTATCATGACCTAGGAAGATGGCTTGCTCAACCAAGCATGGTGGTAGAGGATGGCTGTGGGTTTATGACTGGTAGAGGAGGAGAATGAACTTACTTTTGAGGTGGATTGACTTTGTTTACATATGAAACTATTTTACTTTCTTTTTGCCATTATTTTTGTTCCTTACTTCTCGAAGATAAGGAAGCCATTAAAGAGCATTAAAGAGCTTAAGAAGAAGGAATAACAAGAGTTTTAGTGTGAGAATTAAGAAGCCTTAGGGTAGGTATTTATAGGAAAATTTTGCAAAATATCTACCAACACATCATGAGCCATCACCTCACCCATGTGCACCCCCCCTTCGACCACTTCTCCCAAACCCA
This sequence comes from Allium cepa, assembly GCA_030765085.1. Taxonomy (NCBI): domain Eukaryota; kingdom Viridiplantae; phylum Streptophyta; class Magnoliopsida; order Asparagales; family Amaryllidaceae; genus Allium; species Allium cepa. The sequence goes on from CM060928.1 coordinate 843,115,418, forward strand.
CATCCCCTCCATGATATTTGTCCTTTTGTTTTCACATTGATAAAAGGTGATATGTGATGAGAGGTTTTCTTTATCTTAGCTTAAGGATGAAGTAATGTGAAATATCTTAGATATTTTAGGTGTATATGTATTTATGTATGTGTGTGTATGTATATATGTGCATTTGTATATACATAGGCATGTATGACATGTATACATGTGCATAAGACACAAAACAAGGTTGCAATGACTTTAAACAACTTTTGTTTGTTAAACCATTGTGAATTCGAAATTCGATTTTCGATCATATTTTATTTCTCTGTTAAACTACACATATTTGTAAACTCTTGAAAATATATTTCTTGTCATCTTATAATATTTAAAACGTGCTAATTTGAATTATTAAACTACATAAATCAATATTCAAATAAGTGTTGCAAAATTCTACTGTTAAACTGCCAAAGTGCGACAAAATTTGCATATCCTTATAAAACAAGTTTATAGGTTTATAAAACATTTATAAATCAATTATTATCACTATATGACAATTAAAATGGATTATTCATCATTTAAAATATTATTTGGATATTTAAATACCAAAATACCAAAACTTTCCTTATATGCTCATTTATGAAAATGATGACATCATCGATGACATCATAACTTCTTTTTTCCGAAAATGAAAATTTTATTACTTATTTTTTTATATAGTTGAATAAGTGTATATAAAAAAATCATGCACGACTTTTGATGGCTAAAGAGATATATATCGATAAATGATTTTCGATCATATTATCGATACTTTTCCAAAAGATAAATTTTTGTAAACATTTTCTTTTCAAAACCAAAATCAACATTACTATTTATCACATAAAACATTATCATTTATGTTTAATAAACCTATATTTGAATATTTAAAATTACTTAAATATTCCAAATCAAAGTGATAAAATTACGGGTCGTTACATTCTCCCCTTTTTAAAGAATTTTGTTCCCGAAATTTAAGCACAACCTCGGATCCAAAAGAGTTGATAAAAAATATTATCTTTAAGATTAATTCCATATAATATATATAGATTATCCGTAATATCTAATTTGATCTTCTATTCGAATCCAACTATACATCAAAACTAGTATTGATCTTTCGATCCTCTAGTGCGGACTCTGATCAGGCTTCTTGATCAGAAACATCCATTTCTCTTACATAGCTCTCAACTATGTTAGAAAACACAAGTATCCAACCACAAATCCTCATCAATGTTTGACATCAAGAGTCGAGTGATGAATCCTTATTCGGACTGGTGCAAATAATTTAAAGTTCCATACTCGAATCTTAGATCAGAATTGTGTGACGAAATGATTCACGTACCTCATATTTACTTATTAACCTTCCCAAATTTTTTTGAAAACATTTCATAAAACTTTTATCTTTTATTCAAACATTTTATAAATATGCTTCTTTATATATGATTACTTTAAATTTCTATTCACGGGAAAATTCTATCTTCTTTCCAAAGAAACCTTTTTTATTTCAACACTTAGAAAATACCTCTATATGCTTAAATCCATGAAAATCTTTGAGAAATGCTTCATATTTTCCAAAACACATTTTATTAGATCAAAATGAATGTTGTGTAAAACATCGTTATGACAATCCAAAAACACTTGTGTAGGGATCTGATTAATTATGCTTAATATTAATTTTCGATGTCGAACTTAAACTATTTATTAGTTAACAATGAAGTCGATCAAGTGGGTATCATTACCTCTCAGATCTTGATGGATGTCATTCTTAACTTAAAAATAAATTTAAGTTACCCACCTTGAATCTTAACATCAAATATCGGATAAGTATAAATCTCGTATACTATATAAAATATCTCCTTTTAGAAATCACTTACTATAACAACATCATTATAGTCTATGTCTTCCTCACTTTCCTGAAAACGTTTATTTATGACAATGATGTCGAAATCCATGTCTTCTTCCCTTTAAGCCCTTTTTCAAAATTATTTATGAAAATATTTCATAAAATCCTATCCAAATGTTTTAAACCTTTTCGTATATCCAGAATATTTTTAACCCTCATTTAGAAGAAATCTATAAAAGCTATTCTTCTTATTTAAATACTCTTTTTAAAAGTTTCACTAAAACACATCTTTTAAATAAAATGGGCTTTACTAAAATCTAAAACCAAGTTTAACTTATCGAAATCTCATTTATCAAAACATTTATTTGTTAAAGCACTCGTCTTTTAAAATAACTTTTGTTTTGAATCAACTTTCTTAAGAATCAAATACTAATTTTATTATTTGAAAATATCACTACATATATTTTATTCTAAAATTATACCGAACTCCTTATATTATAATATACTCAATTTAACCAACATTAAATGCAAACACCTTGATAAACATTTACAACCACTAATTAATCTATCAATTAATGATTCACATTATCTTTTTAACTTCAGAAAATTATAAAGATTGAGTAACTAAAAAATGATACCAAGGAACTGGGTACTACCAATAGAATCGTATATTCACTTAACAGGAAGGGGAATACTTAAGACAAGTGTTTACTATACGAACACATGTCCTGTCCATTTTTAGTTACTTTCGAGTCACTTGAACTAGTTAATCATTAGATTCTTTTCAAGATACCAGGATTTAAATTCTCAAAAATCTCTTTATAAAACACATTTTATAAATCCAATTTATAAAATCACTTATAAAATGCATCCACAAAATTTATTTATCTTAAATTAATTTCTTTAACCTTAACCCAATATTATTTGTCGAACACCACATAGTCAAATTATGAAACTAAATTCATAAGGAGTTCATATTTAAACTTTAAATCAAATAACCAATCAATTAATGATAATAACTGAATATTATCATTCTTTAACAAACATTACATAAATAACTATATCATTTGAAAGGTATTCATGTATATTCAAAATATAATCCAATGTAAAATTATTTCATTTACCAAAATTTCAAAATAAAAATCATTTTTATATAACATTAACAAATACACACTCATATATAATATGCTCAAACTCATTCTAGGGCGTCACTTACTCTATCTCTAGTGAGTTACTCATTCTAGGGTATTACAACTCTATCTCTGATGAGACTTTACACCTACCAGGCTCAGGTGTTCTCTCAGCCAAAGCTCTGATGCCAAATGGAAGACCCAATTTTTCGACCCTTAGAAATCGACAGTAATACATCCACAGTATTCATGCGCCGGAAAGACACATTGATCAAGGGTAAAACGGAAAAATAAAGATAGAAAAGAATCTTACACAAATGGAATAATGTATATTATTTCAATATATAATTAATCTTAAATACATACATTAGAGTCTATCCTAATCACAACCCGGATGGTTATAAATCTATGTCCCTACTAATGTTAAAAAGAAATAGTAAACAAATGCAGTTGAAATGAAAATGGATAACCATCTACAGAGAAAACTCCAGCTTCTGCTTTAAGCTCCTCCAAAATGTTCCAAGCTAGGCCTACCTACTTGGCTACCTAGAAAAATAGGGCACCCAGAGTTTAAGGGGAGAAAAATAAACTCTGGATCACTAATGAGACTGGTGTGAGAAAACTCAAAACATGGATATTTTTGAAAATGAAGGGTATCCCAAAAGATCATGTCGCACATAAACACTGATGGGCTTATACCTTATGATAACCATAACATTGCTATGTAAAATCCAGTGATATTATAATAGTGTTAAGAATACAAATTCATAGTAATCATAGCCAAAATTGATGCATTGATTAAATTCCATCATAATAGATATACAACTAAGTCCGAAGGCACTTAATGGAGAATGGATTCCATACAGCAATAGGTAAGGGACTACCTTTTGTACACTACATCTCTAGAGAAATATACCGATGATCCACGGACGATCCTCTGCATCTGGGAAGACCGACCTACACTTTTCGATGATCAACACAATGATCCTAGATAGTACCGAATATGACATCACCCTGGTCATTTGGGACCTACCTGTGGCCATAGCATACACAACAAACTCGATATATAGAGGGTAATATAAAAAGGCGATGGCCATACCCTAATGTGTGGGACCCCCATAGCCTTGTAATATACCCTATTTTAGCCATTTTCGGATAGGAGGCCTGAGGTAACGTATTACCTTTTACAAAACAAAACCCACTTTGAATGTCACGTTGTCATTTCTAATAACACACTATTAATTTCCATAAAAGTACAACCCTCTAGTTCATACTCTTTAGGGAAGGGTGTTAAGTGTAAAAGGAGTTACCACTTGCACCACCAAGCAAATGTACGTTTGTAATAATCAATGTATATGGCCTTAGAAATACAATGTCAGACACTCTTCCATACAATTTGTGCAGGAACATGACAAACCGAAGGCACTCCTCTTACTACATCCTATTTGGGAATTACCCCTAGGATTAGTAGTGAGTAGTCCTTGAATCAAATATTTCAAAATGAAGATACCACTACCACCATGACATATGATATGGGAATGACCCCAGAGGTTAGTTGAATGCAGCTATACATTATGAAGATCTCCTTCTTTAAAATCATTGTCTATAACATGTCTTCACTTTCTAATGCGTATATTGGTTCGAAGTATTTTTTGGATAGGAATCACCCAACCATACCCTAATGGGTGCGAATAACATAGCCTTGCAGCATATCCTGTTTTAGCGCTTTTCGGGTGTGAGACCTGAGGTAACGTATTGCCTTTTACAAAAAAATCCCACTTTAAATGCCACATTTCCATTTTTAATAACATACTATTGATATCCATAAAATTACAACCTCCAAATTCACATGCCTAAGGGAAGGGTGTCAAGTGTAAGAGGTGTTACCTCCTACACTCCAAACAGATGTACGTTTGTAAAAATCAATGTATGTGGTCTTAGAAATGCAATGTCAAACACTCTACTGTACAAGTTATCCAAGAACGGGACAAATCAAAGGCACACCCCTACTATATCCTGTTTGGAAATCACCCATAGGATTAGTAATGAGTAGTCCTCGCATCGAAGATATCAATATGAAGATACCACTGCCACCATAATATATGATATGGGAAGTGGAAATTAGCTATTGGGGTTTCTTTTGCAAGCGCAATTAATTTCTGAGACACACAACTGAAATAATTACTTTTAAGGATAAAATGCAAAATAATTAGTTTCTAAGGCCTAAAAACATATGAAATTATGTCCTTAAAAGCAATTGGACTTCTAAATTTGTCCTTAAAAGTAATTATTCTGTTGACTTTGGTCTTGAAATTAATTTCTATGGAAGTGTGTCCTAGAAATTAATTGGACTGCAAAGTTTGCCCTTCTAGTGAAATGCCCATATGGGAATTACCTCAGAGGTTAGTGCAATGCAGCCCTACATAATGAAATCTCCGTCTTCAAATCATTGACTTCAACATATTTTCACTTTTGAACGCGTATATTGCTTGGAAGTGGTTTCCGGATAGGAATCGCCCAAATCGAAACTCGGATTCTCCGAACCAATTAACGATAAAAGATGTCAAGTATGTAGGTGATTATTATTTAATTGATTAATATCCTTTATTCAAGTAAAAATATCTTTTTACAGATATATGTCTTTAAATAATTTTCTTTTACCGTATATACAGGATTATTAAACTTCTTTTATCAAATCCTTTGGTTAGTTAAAACTCCATTTTATCTTTAGAAATACCAAATTGTTTCTCTTTAATTACTTAAGAAAAATATTTCAATATTTTATTATTAGTATAATTCCAATCTTAATAAAGATTTCACATTTCCAAAACATATCTATAATGGGTCAAAAACAATGTTATTTAGGAAATCCTTTACTATAAACCCCAACCAATTAGTATCGGAAAAATAGTCCATAAATTTTAGACTAAATATACTCAATACTAATTTCTGTATTCAACATGTACTATTTGTTGAATAATGGTGAAATCACTTTTTATATTCATATGGATATTACAAGTTTCATTTTCAGAATTTAATACAGAGTTTAACTAGAATGTTTTCTTTAACGACCAAAATCCTATTTTAAATCTTGATTAACTTTTGGAAAACTCCAAATCTTTTTTCTTTTATCATAATAAAATGCGTTTGAGTAAATCAAATTAACTATCCCCTCCATCGGGCAAGTCTAGATAGCTAAGGAGAGCATGAAATTGGTTTTCCAAACCTAAGCCAAGAGACTATCTTTTTGTCACCCATAAGACGGTCAAGTTATTTGATCAACTTCAAACCCTTTGAAATATTTGATTTAGTAATTGAAAAACATATATAAAGGATTGAAGAAGAAAACCAAAGTTTTAATATTATTTAAGAAATTTTCAAATTTCTTTGTTAAATTGCCGGTAATAGTGCTTTTAAGGGCTTTGTATTACCAATCCCATTTAAACCTTTTACATATCCAATTTTTTCATTTATAACTATTTTTAACATATTTTAGAATTTATCTCATGTTTTTTATGATTTAAAAACATATATTTTTAAGAATTAAAATCCATATTTTACGAACTACTAAAACGCGATGATTTTAAAAACTTAATTTAGACATATCTCAAATTTTACAAAATAAATCTTGATTTTTCTCTTTCATTTGAAACTATAGTTATAAAAGTTCAAAAATTTCTTATTTTGAATAATTTTGAGCTATATTCCACTCTACACGTTGATTTAACTTTTATTGCGCGAAATCGCGAACTACCGTTACGCGACGCGTCTATTTTGACTCTAATTTCATATCTTTTCATAACATCGCCGAAATGAGTTTTAGTGTTTATAAAATGTTTATAAACCATTTTAAACCATTTTTATTCATGTTTAAAGAGATTAAACTATGTCATAACACTTTTATATTTCATAAAAGAAAGTGATTTCTTTGTGTAAATTCGACGTGTATTTATAGTGAATTATTTCCATAACCAAGCAAAAATATTATCGCTTCCAAAACATAATGACCAAACATAAAAAGCAAGCATGGCGAAACATATCATATTATATATAGTTTAATAAAATAAACCTGCAGAGTAATTCTCACGATTGTAGCATTTCCTCCGTAACTTCTTCGAATTACTCCGGCGGCATTCTCGCAGTATTTCCCTCCGCTTTCTTCCCTATGGAGTTTTAGAACTCCTTCCTTTCTTCCTTGAATACTCGACCATGACCTTGGGAGGTGGCTTGCTCTGCTAAGCATGGTGGTTAGGGGTGGTCGTGGCTTTATGATGAGCAGTGGAGGAGAATGAACTTGGTTTTGAGGTGGATTCACTTTGTTTACATATGGAACTATTTTCCTTTTACCCATTATTTTTCTTCATTCCTTCTCTAAGATAAGGAAGCCATCAAAGTGCAATAAGGAGCTCAAGAAGAAGGAAAAAAGAAGAGTTTTGGTGTGAGAGTTATGAAGCTTTAGGGTGGGTATTTAGGAAAATTTTGCAAAATATCTACCAACACATCATGAGTCATCATCTTACCCATATGCACCCCCCTTCCATCACTTTTATCAAACCCACATCTCACCTTATGGGCTTTGTCTCCTTATTTTCATGGTGATGAAAGGTGATATTTGATGAGAGGCTTGCTTTATCTTAGCTTAAGAATAAAGTAATCTGAAATATCTTAGATATTTTAGGTGTATGTATATATATGTATGTATGCATGTGTATACACTATATATTTTATGTTTGTGTGTGATTTTAAAAACTTGATTTGGACATATCTCAAATTTAAAAAATGAAATCTTTATTCTTCTCCTTCATCTGGAAACTATAGTTATAAAAGTCCGAAAGATTCTTATTTCGAATAGTTTCGAGTTATATTCCACTCTATACATTGATTTTACTTTTTCTGCGTGAAATCGCAAACCGTCGTTACTCGATGCGTCTATTTTGACTCTAATTTTATATATTTTTAAAAAGTTGCCTAAATGAGTTTCAATGTTTATAAAACATTTGTAAACTATTTTAAACCATTTTTATTCATGTTTAAAGAGGTTTAACTATGTCGTAACACTTTTATATTTCATAAAAGAAAGTGATTTCTTTCTATAAATTCGACATGTATTTACTATGAATTATTTCCATAACTAAGCAGACATATTATCACATTCAAAACATAACGATAAAATATAGAAAAAAAGCATGGAAAAACATATCATATCATTGTATAGTTGAATAAAATAAACCAACAGAGTAATTCTCATGATTGTAGCATTCCCTTCGTAACTTCTCTGAGTTACTCCGGCGGCATTTCGACAGCACTTCTATCTACTTTTTTCACTCTGAAGCATTTAGAACTCCCTCCTTTTTTCTTGAATGCTTGACCATGACCTTGGGGGTTGCTTTCTTAGCCAAGCATGGTGGTAGGCGGTGGTCTTGGGTTTATGATGGGTAAAGGAGGAGAATGAACTTACTTTTGAGATGGATCGACTTTGTTTACATTTGAGACTATTTTTCTTTCGTTTTGCCATTATTTTTCTTCATTTATTCTCGAATAGAAGGAAGCCATTAAAAAGCATTAAGAGGCTTAAGAAGAAGGACGAAGAAGAAGAATTTTTGTGTGAGAATTATGAAGCCCTAGGGTGAGAATTTATAGGAAAATTTTGCAAAATATCTAGCAACACATCATGAGCCATCACCTCACCCATATGCACCCCCTTCCATCACTTCGGCCAAACCCACATCCCCCCATGGGCTTTGTCCCCTTGTTGTCATTGTGACGGAAGTTGAGTTATGAGAGGTTTGTTTTATCATAGCTTAAGGATGAAGTAAAGTGAAATGTCTTAGATAGTTTAGGTGTATATGTATGTGTGTGTGTGTGTTTGTGTATGTATGTACATATGTATGTGCATTAGAATGTGCATGTATGACATGTATACATGTGCACAAGACACAAAAACAAGATTGCAACTACTTTAAACAAATTTCGTTCGTTAAACCGTTATGAATTCGAAATCCAATTTCCGATCATATTTTTATTTCTCTATTAAAATATATTTATATTTGTAAAAAAATCTTGAAAATATATTTATTATCATCTTATAATAATTAAAACGTGTTCGTTTGAATTATTAAACCATATAAATCAATATTTAGGCAAGTGTTGCCAAACTTTGCCGTTAAACTGCTATAGTGCGACGAAATTTGTACATCTTTATAAAACAAGTTTATACATTTATAAAACTATTATAAATCAAATATTATCACTATATAATGTTTAAAATATATTATTTATCGTTTAAAATAATTATTTGGATATTTAAATATCCAAAATACCAAAACTTTCCTTATATGTGCATTTATGAAAATGATGACATCATCGATGACATCATAACTATCTTAATCCCAAAAATGGAAAATTGTATTCATTACTTATTTTTATTTATATAGTTAGATAAGTATGTAAAAAAATCATGTGCGACTTTTTATTGTTAAAGAGTTGTTTATCGAGAAAACGATTTTCGGTCATGCTCTCGATATTTTACCAAAGAATATATTTTCTTGAACATTTTTTCCAAAAAAAAAATCTCTATTATTAATTAAGACATAAAACATGATTATTTATTGTCAACAACTGTATTAAATATAGGATTTCGCATAATGGTTTATTTTCTTATTTCTAATGAACTAATTTCATTGAAGTCGTATATAAGAAACTATGACTATTCACCATATAACATTTACATGTGATCGAATATGGATCAAAAATACAAACCATTCAGAGAAAATCTTTTAGTTTTCTATTCTTGTATTGCTTAAGGGTTCATAACTCATGCAAACAATACAAAGTCTTAGGGAATTGAACATTTAGCATCCAAGTTATGAATGTGTTTAGTAGTGTGTACTTAGGTTCTTTCTTAGGTCTTGAAGAGGCAATATGCCAAAAAAACTAGGGTAAGTATGTTTTATATTTCTTTGTCAATCTTTAATTTTGTTCAATTGTGTAGGATTGTTTTCACCCTAGAGAGAAGGTGAATATGGTCTACTAAACAATAATGTGAAAATAAAAACAAAAGCAGCAAGCAATGCAGAAAAGATCACACACAGTTTTAACCAGCTTCGATAAAACTACCTACGTTCGCCGTCAAGGTTTCTACTAGAAATTAAGTAATCGGCCGCTTACAAAAAATCGTAAACTCACGATACCCGCTAACTCGATTAACCAAACTCTATGCTCAAAATCCTGCCACAACTCAGCCACTGAGTTGCGAATTCTAAAATTACGCCCATAGTTTGTACCTTGTTACACAACTCGAAATTTACAAAAATAAAACTAAAAAAACCCTATTTTATAAACGAAGCCCAAAGAAAAGAAGCCGACCCAAGTTAATAATAAAAGTAAAGATAGTCTTCCCCTTTTTAGTTTATGAAATGTCTTCAGCAGAATCCTTTTGTTCCTCTTCTTCTGAAATTAGGGTTCCATTCAATTGATGCCGCTGCTTGGAATTTGATAAATTGAAGTATGCTTTCTTTCCTCAATTATGATTACTGCTGCTTCTTCAATCAGTAATCATCGATTTGCTTATGGCTGCTTCAATGTCAAGTTCGAATGGTATAAAATTGATATGCGATTTTTGTTTATTTTCTCTGTTGATTGCTAGAACTCAAACTCGATAAATTTGAGCCGATGATGATTTTGGTATTTATAGAGATCGAAACCCTATAATTTTGTTTCGTATATTTTGGTTTGAATTTTTAATTTCTTTTCTCGGCCATTCGTTTTTCGATTGAATGGTTGTGATGAATTCTTACTTGTTCATTGTATACGTGTTACTCCATATATTTCTGATGAACTCGAATTTGCTTGAATTGATTTGAATCATTTCGTTCTTTTCTCCTACGACTTGTTCATCTGTAACAACCCGTAATTTTAACAGCTTGAAAATGAGATATTTAATTATTTAGATATTCAAATGTAGAATTTTCAAACTTAAACAATCATATTTTATATGATAAATAAGAATAGCAAACTTATTTTTGATATTGAATAAAATTTTGGTTTTCCATTGTAAAATTGACAAAAGTCGATTCCGATAAAGTAGGATAAATATTCGAGAAATTTGTTTAAAGGATAAATAATTCCTTTTAAATATAAATAATCGATATCAAACTCAATTTGATAATAATGATAATTTCATTTATAATGGTTCGATAAATATATAAAACTTGTTTTATAAACTTGACAAGTTTCGTCGCATATCGATAATTGGTGTCGTATTTTTATAAGAAGATTTGGATATTGTTTTATTTAATTTTATAAGTCAAATATTCTTGTTTTATTATTTAAAGATAATAATAAATTTATTTTTAAGTTTGGTTTACATGATAAATAGTTTAACAAAAACGTTAAAATGTGACCGGAAAACATTTTGTCGAAAATCAACGTTTTGTTCAAAATAAGTTGCCGCTACATTATCACACCTTTTTAAAAAAATTTAACATATATATTACATATTCTAATAGCTAAACATGTTTACTTTTATTAGATATAATTAGAGAACTTATAGAACATCATTAAGAAAGGTTAGTAAGTTTAAGAAAAGTCAAAAGTAAACATCAAATTCAAATCACATCAAAATCCAACAAAATAATTACTTTTCTTTACTTATTCTTTAAGCGACTAAGACATAAAGTAAGGTTGTGAAAGATGATGTTAAGTATTGAAAAAGTGGAGATTGCTTTAGGTTGAAATAAGGTTAGTTTGGTAACTTGGTAAGAGGTTATTTTGGTAAGTCTGCCACTTCTTTCTTTTTCTATAAATACCAACCTCCTTCTTCACTTTCATTCTCATTTCTTCTTCTTTTCGCAAGATCCTTCATCTCCTTCCTCTTCTCTTTAATGACTTCCAACCTATAGAAAAAAATTATAAAGAAATTTTGTCAAATTATTTAAAAATATTCAAAAGAAATCAAGGTTTATTCTCTTCAAATCAAACTCCTCTTTTCTTCATATTTTACATCTTCTTCTCTCAGCCATAACTTCTTCAAAGCAGAACCAAAATGTAAAATTCATTTTTTAAATCATTTATTTTTTCCAGTGGCTACAACTTTCATGTTGACTACTTTGTCCAATTCTTAGCATAAATATACAAAAATCCACTTCTTTCCAGTGCATTCTCTAGCGCAGTTTTTAAGCCAGAGAATGGGCCATTTTGTTTTGATCATAACTGATCCAGATTAAGAAATTATTTTGTTAAAAGCATATCAAATTCTAGTAGATACAACTTTTATGTTGATCACTTTTCCATTTTTAAGTTTGATATACCTAAAACTCAATTCTTTGAAGTGCATTTTTGGGCTTCATTTTTGTCAATCCGATAATACCTCTTCTTCATTCTAACGTATCTCCCTCAAAAAAACTTGGAATCAAGTGATTCATTTTTTTAAATTAAAGAGAAAAGAATTTTCAAAAACTTTTCAGTTGACAAGTTTTTCAAATTTTGACAGTAAGAGAGTCAAAAACAAGAGAGAAAATGACATATTTTTCAGGTCTAATTTTGAGAATTCAAGTTCAAAGCTCTACCACTTCTTCTCTATGCTTTCGGTCAATATCCATTTCAAACCTTGGCCAAGCATTATAAAGGATGAATTTGGGCTTATTTTCATTTTTTTCCAAAGCATATTAGTAAGTATGCGTTAGATCTTAAAGTTCCTTGCCTTAAAGTTTGACAAAGTGGAATCCAAAGTGAGTACAGCTCACTTTTTCTGTCTCACTGATATTTTTATATAAGTGAGAATAAATATTATTTATGATGACTGATGACTGTTTGGATGATATATGATATATTACATATATTACATATATTGGTTGGTATTTTGATATATTCTTGCCTATTGGAGCAGATGAGACCCTTTATGTTCCCGTGTATGGGCAGATGACCCTTTGTACGTGCATCCATCTCGAAGCGGATATTGTACACATATTCTAATATGTATACTTGTTGCAGATGATAGGTTGGAGGGATCCAACCGGAATCCTCACCCGTATCGGTTTTACTTATAGATATTGTGATATATGCTGTTATCATGTGATATATGATGATTTGGATGTCGTGATTGATGCATTTAGTGCTGTTGCAGCATTGGGCCATATTTTGGAAATTTAAAAATGTTAAAGTGATGATTTCCAAATTAAAAAGGATTTTAAAAGTGATTTTGAATTTGTACATTTTGTTAATTTTGAATTGTTAAAGGAGTGAATTTATTTTTAAACAAATAAAAGATATAATATTTATGTTATAAAAAATCATGATTTTGTGAAATGGAATTGAAATGTATTTTTGAAATATGGAGTTAACTATTTTGTAAATAGTTTAAATTGAGATTTTTGAATTATTATAAACGTCTTGTATATAAGATTTATAAAATTGAATTTTTATAAATCGGAATAATGGAAATATAAAGGAGTTTTGTAAATGTTTAAAATGAAGTTATAAATGGATTTTATAAGTGAAAAAGATTTATAATTATGAAATTATAAAAAAGAATGAATTTGAAATAAGAGAATTATAATAATTAACTTATAATTTGGATTTTTGGCACGTAAATGAGATAAATGGAATTGGTTAATAAAAAAGATTTTAGAAATGGAAGTTTTTATAAAATATATATGGAATTTATAAACATTGTTTTATAAATCCGAAATTGACTTATTTTGATAAGTTAATTATTACAGCTTATTAAAGGTATTATATCCACGATTTTGGACAGTGGATAATCCTTTAATAAATATGTAGAATTAATGAATTTGGTAAAAGGAGCTATATCCACGATTTTGGACAGTGGATTATCCTTTAATAAAATGTATAGAAATATTGGATTTGGTAAATGAATTGTATTTACGATTTTGGATAGTGAATAATATTTTAAATAATGTTTTGGAAAGTGATATTTTAAATAGAATAAAATGGTGAAAGATGTTTTAAAATGTATTAAGTATCGAAATCATATATTTCAACATGTATTGTTGATTCGAGAAATAAGGAAATGATGGGCTATAACACTATTATTATAGTAAATGGTTTTCGAAAGGAAATGTTTTATATAGTATATGGGATTTACATATCTATCTTATTTTCGAATCCTTATACTAGTGATTCTGGGTTGTCGTAACGATGTTTTACGCAACATTTGTTTTGACCCAAATAAATGTGTTTAATAAGTATGTTTTCCTTAAGAATAAAATATATACTTAACTATGATTTAAGTATATATAATATTTTCTAAGTAATGAAAATAAAGAGATTTTTGAATATGCTTATATTGTTTAAATAAGTATATGGAAATTTTTTCCAATATTTAAATGGTTTTGAGATTATGTCTTTTTAAAGATATCTGAAGTGAATATATGGCAAGTGATTTAATTAATAAAAGATTAATTACAAGGGCTTAGTGATTGTGTATGGTGCTAAATATTTGTTTGTTTGCTTTGATAGTTAAATAACCCACTATCAAATTTGGCCATTTTAGTTCCTCGACTTTATGTGAGAAGTATTTATTCGTACTCTAGTACAGCCTTCTGTGTAGGCTTGATTATCGTTTGTGTTGAGGATGTTGATACGTGTAGTGTGGAGTGTTACTCCAATCTATCGAGCTTCCTTCTTGGCCCGAGGGATAGCAAGCTAAAAGTTGGAGACATGATAAGTCTATAAGACTTAGTTTCTGTGTGAGGTTGAGAAATGCTTTTGCGTTGTTGGTGCGAAGAGACCGGGATCAGATTTATCTGAAAACCACTTCGAACCAACATTTATGCGACGATTGTGCAGGTTGGTTACGATGATATTGATATTCAGGATTTTCATAGTGGGGAACTGCTTGTTGATCGTTTTGGGTTAAAATCCCAATATATATCCAGTAGTAGTTGCCTCTTCTTTATGAAATATCCAACGCAAGGACTATTCGCTACTGATCCTAGGGATTCCATGACAGGATGTGGTAGGAAAGTACCTTCAGTTTGTCCTATTTCTGGACAACGTGTATGGATATTTATCTGACATTGCATTTCTTAAGATTACGTACATTGGTTTTTACAAATGTACATCGGTGGTGGCGAAAATGGTAGTCATATTCGGAAATGGCCGTTTGGTAGTTAAACGGAAATGACCGTGTGGCAAAGTGATTGTGATATGTGAAAGTAATCGTTACCTCAGGCCTCATCAATCAAAAATGACCAAAACAGAGTTAGATGCAGTATGGCTAAGTCGGTCGCTCCTAAGTAGGTTATGATCATCCTCTTCTAAATATATCTTTACACGCTATAATGTCGTGTATCTGAATATTGTGATTTGTATGCTATGAGGGCCCACGGAAAAGGTAACAAATGGAGGATGACATATTCGATACCATCTAGTTATTGAGGTGGGCCGGTCTTGTATTGGTAGAGGGAAGATGTTTTGTGCCTCGAGGCATCCATCTAGAGGTGTACCCATTTGGAAGGTTGTCCCTTCACCTGGTCATTTGTATGGAAATCCAAACTCCACTATGTATTTGCCATTTTATTTGTAGAGCCTTGTATGCTAGAATTTAATAATGGTAACAATTTCGGCTATTTGAATATTATTTGTGCAATAGACACTAGTATAATATAAGATGAACTGATATGAAATATTTTAGTTATCGTAAGGTAAAAACATGTCCATTTTTATGTGTGGGCGTGTATTATGAGATACTTTTGTTTTGATAAAGGAAATGTTTAATGATTTAATAAATTCAGTTGAGTGTGTTTCTTACGCTGGTTTACCAGACTAAACCGGGCATTCTTCCCTTTCAATGCTCGGGTCAGATCGAGTATATTTACAGTTTCAGATTTGGTGCTTTTGGAGCTTCTGCAGGAGAGCTGGAGATCTTCATTCTTGTATGCACGCATCTATTTTGATTATCCGCCGTGCTTAGTTGTTTTATATTATTGGTAATTGTGAGGACATATTATTATAACTGTCCAGCCTGATAACTAGTGATTAATTGTTGGACTCTGATTGATGTATGTATATACATTATCTGTTTTGTAATGATCATTGATATGATATTATATGTTTTCCGCTGCGATGTGAGATTCTATATCGTTCCGTTTTGTCCTTTCGTTTCTCTTTCTTCTCTTCTCTTCTTCTCTCTTCTTCTCTTTCTCCTAACTTTCTGTCGGTTTGTGCTTTTGGGGTCGGACATGTGTGGTTTATTGTCGATTCAAAGTGTACGGATTTGTAGGTCATCACATCATTAGTTGCTTACTGTTTGACATTTGAATTTGAGATGAACTTGACTTGCTAAGTATGACCTTTTCATTTATATTACCCTCTGTGATTTTTTTATACTCCTTTATGAATATGTTCTCCGCTTTGTTGATATGTTTTTGACTTGTTCATTAGTATGACCTGCTATGCTTTGATCATGTTACGTACACATTGATTCTTTGACTATGCTTTGTGTGTCACCCTATGTTGCCTTGCTGTAATTGTACTACATTGTGAGTTGCTTCAAGTTCCATGTCTAATCTAATGTATAGATATCTCTGCTATTGCATATATATATGTCCGGTGCACCACTATTGCTCTATCCACCCAAGTGCTTGCATTCATGTGTGTTCATGTGTGCGTGTGATTCTCTGAATGCCTAAATGTACTGAAGTTTGCGGTAGTTTGCTATTTATTTCTTTTGAAATGTTTATTGGTCATCTCCATGTATACACATACGTACATATATGTATGCATATATGTGTATGATTTCTATGGTTATGCTCAATCCATTTCCCTGTAATGTTTGCTTTCTGACTTTGTTGTGTCTGGTGCACTTCATACTTAAACTAACTATGTGTATGTATATATATGCATACATGTGTATATGTGGGTGTACTGATCATTGTTGCATGCTCATGTTGCCTTTGAAAATTTTGAATTCTGGTTGCATGTTGCTTTCATGTGCTCACTTGTCCTTGTGCACCTGTATTCTCTGAACTATTGTCTAGTCAGGTTCATGTTGCTTATTGTTGCTTTGCATTTGAAGTCTGGTTTGGTTTTGATATTTTTGCCTTGTTCCACTTGTAGTCAGGTCCGGTTCCATTTATATCTAGCATGTTCTCATGTGGATCATGCCTGAATGCCTTTGTGTGTTACCTGCTTATTTGTACATGTTTGGTTCCATTTTGGTGTGGTTCCATATTGACTTGGTTCCTACACATATATGTTGGTCTGGTCTGGTTGCAGCCCTTATGTTCATGCTTGATTTCTTTTGTGTGTTACCTTGGTTAGTTTTGGTTTGTATGTTGGTTAAGTCTTCATGTGTCTGCACTATGATTCTCGAAACACATGTATACATGTACACATGTGTATATGCAGACTCTTGCTTAATTGTTTTGATCGATCAGTGTTGTGTTGGTTTTTTTTGCATTTGCACTTGAGTTGAATCTAGTCTTGGCTTGGTTTTTACCTTGTGCTCACTTATCCCTGCTATTTTAACAAGCAAGTGCATATCGGTATGCGAGACCTTGTGGCATGTACAGTGATTCACTGTGCATACCACAAGTTATTCATGTGAGATGAATTTAAAAACAATGGTGATGAACAACCCAAATGACTGAGGCAAATGATATTTTCAAAACCCACACTTCATTGTGCACTACAAAATTTATTTTTCGATTTTACTGCGTCAGTGTTTGTTCTGCAGATAGTTCAGATGCTAGATATAGGACGGAATAGAGTTAAAGATCAAATACAAGTGATGAGTGAATATATAGTGAGGTGAAATATGTATGTAAAACAATAAAGTGAAAATTATGTTGTAATTGAAGCTGTATTGTAATTGAAAATCTGTAAATGTAGTGAGAGCTTAAATTTGTACTATTTGAATTTGTAATAAAATATTTGTTTGAATAAAATATTTGTTTAAATATGAATTCCAAGTTATTTATTTTATTCAACAAATATTTATTTAATTATGTGGAAAAATAAAATAGTACAATAACAAATACATTTAAACAAATATATATAGGGTTATTATCATCAAACAAAAATCATACACTGGTATATACTACAATCTCCCCGTTTTGATGATAACAAACATATATTAAGATTTTTACTCTATTAAATGCATTTGGTCTCGATGAATTCTATTAGCTCCCCCTACTTGAATTCTCCCTCTATAACAAAGCCCCCTTCACATATGCATGAAAATAAAATGAAAAAGAATATGCAAATAAAAAACAAATGTAAAATGAACCTAGATGAGAATATGAAAATACAAATAAGAAATATGACTCATTTTTCAAAATCTTATATTCTCTCCCCCTTGTGTTATTAGCAAAAGAGTAACAGTGTCTGATAAGAGTGATCAAGTGATAGACATTAATACAACATTAGCACCTAATTGAGAATAAAGATTAAATTTCAAAAAAAATCAAACAAAAATCATAAATACTCCATTAGGCGCATATTCCATTTTAGAGTGATAGGGGTGTTGTCGGCATATAGTTGTGGTATATTTGTAACAGGACTTTAAATATGCACTAACCATGCATAACTGTTAGGACCTTTAAATGAGATTAGTAGTATTCCCTATTTTATTAAAAATGAAATGCAGGCATCTTCTTACCAAGCATAACCGTGAGGACTTTAAATTGGGTTAGAATCAACTTGTCTAGTTCATCCAATTTTGATATGTGTTCCATATATACATAACCGTGAGGACTTTTAAATGAGCATGAAAGCACATAATTAGAGATTTTAAGTAGTCACCCATGCATAACCGTGAGGAGTTTCAAATGAGAGTGATACTTTTGGATAATTTTATTGCTAATTAAAAAAAAGAATAGTTTCCTATTTAAATACCATATTTTGACATACTATTTTACATTTTGATGAGTGGTAGTCATAGAAATATAATAGAAATAGAGATGGACATGGAATTTTTACCAACCAAAGTAATTACAAATTTTGTTTAAATTTTTAAAGAAATTTTCTAAATATACTCTCTCAAGACATAACGTATGATCAAAATCAATACTCATCACTTTTTTCAGTCACTATTTATCTTTGATAATCAATATGGAGTCAGATTAGTTGATATAGGCATTTAAATCCCAAAAAATATAAGATCACATTTCCAAAATGCCTAAACTGGAATGAAGTCGACAAAAAATATTTTTTGAAAGGGGTTTTGTGAAAGTTTCTGCTAACTGAGAATCAGTTGAAATGAAATTTATGCAGATATTTTCTTTTGAAATATGATCTCTAATGAAATGATGCCTAACATCTATATCCTTGATGCGAGAATGATGTATAGGTTTTTTGTAACATAAATTGCACATTTTCTATTACACATTAGTAGGGCTCGTTTAAAATTTAGACATAGTCTTGCCAGGTATGTATCATCCATAAGATTTGAGCAGAGCAGTCTCTTAGAGCAATATACTATGCCTCTGTGGTAGATAATGCAACACAATTTTGTTTACGACTTGACCATGCAACTAACGAATGTTCCAACATAAAATACGTTCCACTATTACTTCTTCTATCAACTAGACTACCAGCATAGTCTGAATACCCTTTTAACTCAAAGTTATCATAGTTGGATACCATAGACCAAATTGCAAGGTTTACAACAGATACCTTATAATCCTTTTTATAGCTTTTAAATGAGATTCTTTTGGATCACACAAACAAATAGAGACCATAATGTCTTGTCTAGAAGCAGTAAGATAAAGAAGTGATCCAATCATGCCTTGATATTTCATTTGATCAACTACCTTATCTTTTTCATCCTTGTCAAGTTTAATTGTTGTGCTCATTGGAGTTTTTGCAGATTTAGCATCTTTTAATCCAAATTTGTTTACAAGCTCTCTGATATATTTTGTTTGAGAGATGAACGTACATTTTTCGCTTTGTTTGATTTGAAATCCTAAAATGAATTTCAACCCTCCTACCAAGCTCATTTCAAACTTTTCCAAGATGACTTTTTCAAATTTCTCATACAAAAGGTTATTAGTGGCACCATAAATAATGTCATCAACATATATTGGAACAATTAAAAGGTCATTATTTTCGTGCGATAGGAATAATGTGGTGTCTACAGCACTTTTTGAACCCATTTTCAAGGAGATAAGTGCTAGACATTCATACTAAGTCCTAGGGGCTTATTTTTAATCCATTTTCATCACAAAAGTTTTAAAATTCATAATTTTTAAATTCTCCACCCTGATCACTACTTAGCAAAATAATAGAAACTCCTTTTTCATTTCAAACTAATTTTGTGAAAAAGTAAAGCATGAGAAAGTTTCTGATTTTTTTAGCTAAGGAGTATGAGTAATCATCAACCAATACAAAACAATATCTCTTACCACCTAAACTTGTAATATCGTTTGGTCCAAACAGATCCATATGAATTAGTTCAAGGACTCTAGAGGTGCTTACAGTGTTCTTGGCATGAAAAGATGATTTTTAAAATTTTCCCATAATACATGCTTTACATAGAGTTTTTGTTTTGAAATTATAAGATGGTAAACCTCTTACCAAGTCTTTTCTTTTTAATTTGTTTAACAGATTCATGCTAGCATGTCCTAAATGTCTATACCATAAGTTTACTACTTCATCCTTAGCTACCTAACATTTTGAAAGAGTGAGATCATCAAAAGATAAAGAGTATATAATACCTTTCCTCTTACCTAAAAATAATATTTCTTTTGATGATTGGTCAATAATTTTGCACAAATCAGAATCACAAATAACATTCATTCGCTTAACACATTTGGCTGACTGAAATCAGATTATGGTGTAGATTTTCAACATATAATACATCGTTTAAGGTAATTATACCATTACCAACTTTACCTTTATTGATAATTTTACATTTACCGTTGTTGCCTGTTGTGACCCTGCCACCTTTGTACTTATCTAGGCTAAGGAACTTTGATTTGTCGCCCATCATGTGCCTGGAACAACCAGAATCCAGGAATCACTCTTGCTATTCCTTAGCCTGCCAACACACCTACATGAAAAAAGAGTTTAGTGATCTATTAGTTTTCATAGGTCCGTGATTGTTAGCGACAAATTTTTTTGAAAAACAAGTTTGTGTAGAATCAAGACAGTGTATGTTTGTTCCTTCTGGCACCCAAATTTGATGGATTTTAAGGGATTTTACATTCGTGGCTTTATTAACCCAAATTCCTATGGTTTTCGTGTGTTTGGGTCTATACCAGCCATTGTTTTGATTGTGTCTAATTTTTCCACAAATCATGCACTTGGAGTTGACATGATTAGTTTTACTTCTACCTTTATTAGATTGACTATATCCAAGACCTTGTCTAATAGTATTAACAATTTATTTCCCTAATAGCATAATTAGTGATCTTTTTCCTCTGGAAAATTTTCTTAAAGTTTTAGACAATTATTGGACTTGTGACTTGAGAGATTCATTTTCATTCAATAACAAAGTGCACTTTTAATAGAATTTTATCTTCTAGTATTTTCGCTTTCCTTCAAAATCAAAATTTCATTTTCAAGCGATTTAATTTTAGTTTTTGATTTTTTTTATTTCCTCTTCTAATAATGGACACTTATCACGCTTAGGGTTCTTATATCTATAATTTTGAACCAATTGATCAAGTTGCATATTTAGTTCTATCAAATTATCTTTTTGTGATTCAATTTTAGCATACTTCTCCCTAAGTCTTTCAAAACAACCATTTACTTCATGAAAATATATATGTAATTATGAGTGAGTAAGTTTTGATACCTCGTTTGGCTCTTCATCATCGTTGTCACTTGTTTCTCCTAAAAACATAGATTTGCTCTTTCACTCTCATTGCTAGTGCTTTTATCATCTTCATCACTTTCATCCCAAGTTGCTGCAAAACTTCTCCTTTTCAGTTTCTTTCTTTTGCTGACTCGATTTTAAGGAAAATTTGGCTCGATATGACCAGGTTTATTGCACTTGTGATAAGTGATCTCCTGCTTTTCTAAGTTGTCTAGAACTTTGACGATTCTTCTCTTCAGTTGTTGATTTAGGGAAGGATTTCCATATCTGATGTTCCACCTTTTGAATCTCTTTACTATCAGTGCCAGTTCAGCAGCTCCTTCATCATCGCCATCATTATCTTTACTTTCCATCGTTCATTTGAGAGCAATTGATTTCTTGCGCATATCTCCTCCTTCACGTTCTTCCTTGAATTTGATTTCTAGCTCATAAGTGGTGAGGATTCCGATGGGTTCTTCAACTTTTAACTTGTTTCAGATCCTTTGATTCTTGAATGGCAGTTGCCTTTGCTTCAAAATTTCATGGGAGAATCCTATGGATCTTTCAAACTATTTCCAGTTCAGTGTATAGTATTCCTAGAGATTTTGATTTGTATATGAGATTAGAAATTCGTCGATACATTTCTTTGACACTTCATCCTTTGCCATTATGAAGTTCTCATACTCCCTACTAAGCATGGCAAGATGAGATTCTTTAACCTGGGAGGTTCCTTCATGAGTCACTTCAAGCGTGTGCCAAATTTCCTATGCAGTTAGGCAATTTGAGACACGGTTAAATTCAGTTTGATCTAATGAAGAAATAATAGAATCCATAACTGCGGTTTAATTTCAAGATCTATCCATTGATCCACGGGTTTATTGACTTCTTGATTGCCTACCATTACTGTTGGTGTGCTATAACTCGATTCAACAATATTCCATACATCTAAGGTTTTAAAGAAAATTTTCATTCTAGTTTTCCAATATGCATATTCACCATTGAACATAGGTGTCTAACTATGGACCGACCTTCACCAAAAGCATTATTAAAAGAAACCATTGAAAAAAAAATCAAAAGAATTTCAACAAAAAAATGGTTTGTGATCCTAGCTCCGATACCACTTGTAGGATCGTTTTCACCCTAGAGGGAGGTGAATAGGGTATACTAAAAATTAATGAGGAAATAAAAACAAAAACAGAAAGCAGTGCAGAAAAGATCATACACAGTTTTACCCAGCTTCGGGAAAAATTGCCTACGTGCTGCCCTCAAGGTTTCTACTAGAAATTAAATAATCGGTCGATTGCAAAAACACGTAGACTCGCGATACCCGCTAACTCGATTAACCTAACTCTAAACTTAAAACCCTGCCACAACTCGGCCACTGAGCTACAAATTCTAAAACTATGATCCGTAGTTTGTACTTAGTTACACAACTGGAAATTTACAAAATTTTAAAAGAGAAAATTACATAAATAAAAATAAAAATAAAACAAAACCACATTTTATAAATGAACCGGCCCAAGTAAATAATAAAAGTAAAGACAGTCTTCCCTTTTTTTGTGAAACGTCATCAGCCGGTTCCTTTTGTTCCTCTTTTTTGAAAATTGGGTTCCGTTCTAATTGATGACGCCACTTGGAATTTGATCGATTGAAGTATGCTTTCGTTCCTCAATTATGATTACTGTTGCATCTTCGATCAATGATCTTTGATTTTATTACAGCTGCTTCAGTGTTGAGTTCGAATGGTGTAAAATTTGTATGCAATTTTTAATTTATTTTCTCTGTTGATTGCTTGAACTCGAACTCAATAAATTTTTGCCAATTATGATTTTGGTATTTATAGGGATCGAAACCCTATAATCTTGTTTCAAATATTTTGGTTTGAATTCTTCAATTTCTTTGCTCGGCCATTCGATTTTCAATTGAATGATTGTGATGAATTTTTACTTGTTCATTGCATACATGTTACTTCATGTATTTTTGATAAATTCGAATTTGTTGAATTGATTTGAATCATTCCGTTCTTTTCTCCTATGACTTGTTCATCGGTTGCTTACAGTTTGGCATTTGAATTTAAGATGAAGTTGACTTGTTAAGTCTGACTTGTTCATCATGTTACCCTCAATGACTTTTTTCTACTCATTCATGAATATGTTCTCTGCTTTGTTGATATGTTTTTGACTTGTTCATTAGTATGACATGTTACTATGCTTTGATCATGTTATGTACACACTGATGCTTTGACTACGCTTTGTGTGTCACCCTATGTTGCATTGCTTGAGTTGTATTGCATTGTGATTTACTTCGAGTTTCATGTCTAGTTCCAATGCATAGATGACTCCTCTATTGCACATGTATATGTCTGGTGCACCACTATTGCTCCCAAGTGCTTACATTCATGTGTGTTCGTGTGTGTGTGATTATCTAAATGCCTGAATGTACAGAACTTTGTAGTAGTTTGCTATTTATTTCTTTTGAAATGTTTGTTGGTCATCTCCCTGTATATACATACATATATGTATGTATGTATATATGTGTGTGATTTCAATGGTTATGCTCTGTCCATTTCCTTGTAATGTTTGCTTTCTGACTATGACGTGTCTAGTGCACTTCATACCTGAACTGTTCTTTATGTATGTGTGTGTGTGCGTGTATGTATGTATGTATGTATGTATGTGTGTGTGTCTATATATATATATATATATATATATATATATATATATATATATATATGCATATATGTGTATATGTTAGTTTACTGATTGTTGTTGCATGCTCATGTTGCCTTTGAAAATTTTGAAGTCTGGTTTCATGTTGCTTTCAAGTGCTCACTTGTCCTTGTGCACATGTATTCTCGAAAATGTTGTCTAGTCTGGTTCATGTTGCATGCTGCTGCTTTACATTTGAAGTCTGGTCTGGTTTTTTGATTTTGGTCTTCTTCCACATGTAGGCGGGTCTGGTTCCAATTGTATCTGGTTGTATGTTTTCATGTGGATCGTGTTTGAATGCCTTTGTGTGTTACCTGCTTATTTGTAAATGTCTGGTCCTATTTTGGTCTGGTTCCATATTGACTTGGTTCTTACACATCCATGTTGGTTTGGTCTGGCTGCAGCCCTTGTGTTCATGCTTGATTACTTTTATGTGGTACCTTGGTTAGTTTTGGTTTGTATGTTGGTTGAATCTTCATGTGTATAACGATCCTAATTTTGAATTCAATTTAACTCAATAGTTAATGTAAATTTTGGAATTAATTTTGGAATTAATTTGAATTTGAAATATATATGTATATGTATATATGAGTAAGTTTGAATTTGACTTTAATATTTGAATTGGGATATTGAATTTGTATTCGAATTTCAAATTTAAATAAATGATTTAGAAAAATGATTTGAGTTTTTAAAAAATATTATTTATGTAAATTGATTTATGGGCAATTAGTTTAAATAGCATTTTCTTTTAAATAATGTGTATATAATAATGATTAGGAAGATGTATTTATAAAATAAGCAAAATGTGATATAAAATTTATTTAAAAGCTTTTAATTTATGAGAAATACAAGTCATTTAACAAGTGTAATTCAAATAATAAGATGTTTAACAAGTATACGTAAGAAGATAATAAAACAAAGAAAACAAACATATCTACAAAGCACAAAGAAAAAAAATCAAGCAAGATGATGATTCATGTAAACGTATAGGGAGACATAAGTACCAAAACAAAAATCATTTCAGCCGAAATAACTGAAATTATTTCAGCCTTCAAAAATAAGGAAAATATATTTGGTCAAAGATGGAGGCAAGGAAAAAAAGAAAAGAAAAAAAATCTGATCAAAAGGGAAAAATCTTGTACAACAAGCCTCCCCTACAAACACTTTCTCTCTATATATACATACATTCCAGTTCATTCATTAAACTTAACATTCTAGAAAAAATGTAAGCTTCATCAATTTATTCAACTAAATAACAAACAGAAGAAAAAAAGATTCACAGGAAATTACCATGCAAGATAAAATCTTCAACCAGAAAGGAGTTAAATCAACCTGATCAAGTAAATGCAAATTCAAAGATCAAGACTTCAGGATTAATTCGAAGTCATCACGCTAAAGATCAACTCAAATGAATTTAAATTGAGACAAGCAGAGCAGTTTGGAAAATTGCATGGTCCAGATTTTCAAAACTCAATCTTCTCCTCTGTTCTTCAAAAACAATGTGAGCAAACTATCCCCTCTTGAATTTGATTCTGATATGATGTTGAAGTTGTTTGCATGAAGGTTAACATGCATGTATGTTTGACTCTATATATATATATATATATATATATATATATATATATATATATATATATAGACACACACACTGTACTTTTGATGGAATATCTGTGTGAATATTTATATAGAGATATCTCTCTGTTAGGAAACAGGTCACGAAATAAAAATAAAAATTTATCTTCCTTTCCAGTAAGCATTGAGCTTTGGTCACCAGAAGTAAACTGATCATAACATCAAAATGAAAATTTCAAAGATGGTCCTAAGTAACAAAAATTAGCAGATATTTAAAAAGAAGGGATTTACATTAAAACCCATTAATTCTAGAAAAATCAAAGCTTTTAATTTTATAAATGGACTTTGAAATCTGATAGGAGTTATGAATTGATGAATTTTGATAACTAAATCCTGATTTTTAAATGAGAAAATTTCAAGCAATTGTATGATGATCAGAAAACCTATTTCTATCAATTCCCGATGATCCACGATGAAGTGAAGATCGTAGTCATTGGTAAAGTTAGCTGAAGCATCAAGGATCAATAAAAAAATATAAACTGAATTTATAAATGATCGAGGCACTGGGATGACGGGAATTTAGGGTTTGACGTGAAGTTTTGGGTCGGCATGGTTCTCATGCTCGTGTGCAGTCAGTCATTGATCGAGTTCGATGGTACTCAGGGAGGTGGTAGAGGAGGCGTTGACGAAGTGATGACCGGAGTTTTTAGTTTTCTGGTGGTCGAGGTTGTGAGAATGGCGGTAGTTTCCAGGTTGAGGGTGTTTCCAGTTTCGTATTTCTAGATTTCGACTTCGAACTCGATTTTGATTTCGAGGTGACGACAAAATTCAGGTGGTCGGAATTGGGTCTGGGGGTGATCGTTGACTTGCTCGATGATGCAGCGTCGACCGGAGGTGACGGCAGCGATGTGCACCATGCACTAGGCACGAGTTTGGTGATCTAGGAATTTTGATGGCTTGGGTGATTTCAGGTTGCTCTCGCGTTTGTCTCGAGTAACTCGAGTGTTTACTCGAAGATTTCCAACGTTGGCCCGAAGTCATTTTTTTGCTTGGCTCGAGTAAATTATTTTTTTAGGTTTTTGTTTACAAACCTGACAGTGTTTAAGTCTCTAAACTTAAACCCAATTTAAAAGTGTAAAGCAGGTTTAAAACAAAGGCTTTGTAACAAATCTAAAATCTGAATTTAAAATGAGTTTGAATTCCATTTTTTATAAATAAGTTTAAAAAATAAATAAAATAAAAAATGAAATGTTTTAACAAGTTTAAATTGTTAAAGTATTTTATAAAGTGATTAAGGATTTAAATAGAATTTAACTCGGGGAAATGGGTAGGAAATCTCGAGTGTTACTCGAGTAAACCTGGAGGCATTCTCGGGTTGGTTTTCAAAAAAAAAACTGTAAAATTATAAAAATGGGTTAAGCAAATTTTTTTTTGAAACAATTTTAAGTATAGTCGACTTAATTAATGTTTGATAATGTTAAGTTAAGACTTTATTACAAGTTTTAATTATTTTAGTTTAGAATGTTTTAAAATCCAATTAATACTCTAGTTAAGTAGTTAATTTAAAATAAGTGCTAAAGTTAATTAGCATTAAAGTTTTCAAATTAGTAATAATTTGTTTTCAAAGTTTAAGGAAGCTTTTAAAATGTTAATTAAGATAATTATTATCATTAATTAATTATTTTGGAAAGTAATTAAGAATGATTAATTTATAATGGTAAGTAAAGATTGGTTAATTAATTTATAATTGTAATTAATTAGGGGTTTATCAATTTGTAATTAATTAATTGGTAAATTAATTATTAAGTGTCTAATTTATTTGTAATTCAGAATTGTTAATGATAATTAATTACGAAGATGGTTAATTAAAGATTTTTAATGATAAGTTGATTAAGTGATTAGGAATAATCACTTATTGTAATTAATTAAGAATAATTAACTAAATGGTAATAAATTAAGGGTTGATTAATTTATTAATGAATTAATTAAGGGAAATTAATTAAAGGACAATTGAATAATTAAAAGTTAGTTATTTAATAATAAGAAATTGATAATTTAATTGATAAATGGTTAAAGGACAATTAATCAAATGATTTGAAATCAATTAAAGTTAATTAACCATGATTGATGACGTATCTGATTTAAATTAATCAGATAATTAATTGAGCTTACTTACGGATGTTCGGATTGTATTGGATGTTTGGATGGTTGATATTCCTCATATGTGATGCTTTATGATATGAATTGTTCATGCCGTGATGAATGTAATTTATTTATTTATAATGCATTCAAATTTTCTCTTTATGAATTTGTGTATATAGATAAGCGTTATTGGAATATACCGCTTCTCGATATTGTTGTGATTGCAATCTGTGATGACTGAATGATGTTGCACCATTGTGTTAAACCCCTGGACCATAGCATACACACACAAATATGGATTGCACGAGGAAATCGACTAAGTCACGGATTTTTAACAATTTTAAAGATTGAATTCTTGAATCCAAAATAGTTTTGGAATTGGAATTGAAAGTTTTGAAAATTAGTTTCAAAAATAAAAGTTATTTTAAATAACTTAATAGAACTTAAAATTTAAATAATTTGATTTAAATTTGAATTCCATATCTGAAATTGAATTCAATGATTTGGAAATTATGGTTTAAAAAGGTTATACAAGTTATAAAGGTATTTATGTGGGTTTAACCATTTAAAAAGTATGATTGTGGAAATTTAAATTTAAACCCAAGTTTTATACTTGAATAGCTTTAACTTATGTAAATTGTAATCAGTTTTCCCAAAACGAAAAATATTTGTTTTAAATAATAATAACTTTCATAAAAAGAAAGGATTTCCAATTTGTATCGAAAGATTTCAAGTTTGAAATGAAATTGTAAATAGTTTGGGCAAAATTATAAATTAACCTTTGTGAAGACGATTAAATCTTGTTTTGTAACCAAAGAGGATTTTAAATGGTATATCTTCCATATACAAGATTTGAATTGGTTTGAAAGTTATGAATTAAATCTTCAAAGTTATGAATTAAATCTTTAATTGAAAGATTGGATAGTTAATCCAATTTGAAATGGAATTGTTTTGAAAAACCGTGAATGAATCTTTGTGAAAGGCTGGTGAACTTTGTGAAATAAATCTTTTTTATTTAAAAAGATTTAAAATTGCAATTTGTTTAAACCATTTGAAAGAAAAGTTTTGGATATTAATTGTGACTTAACTGAAATCCTATATCCATATGTTTTTAAATATTACGCTCATTATTCGGTTTAGCCGGGAGAGGACCTTGAGTCATATAACCCATTTCGAATAATGATACGTCGATATGGATAGCTTTTGTAGACCGATGGTGAAGACCGGTATTTTCGAGAACGAAAGGGTAACCCGTCGATTGTCTCTGCACTGAGTCGCGCCGGTATGGAGATTTCCTAAGTGATGGTAAGTCCGATAGGGATTGTGAATACCCGGATTTGCAAGGGCTTCTTCGAAAGTGCCTTCGGTTCTGTTCGATCCCGGAACAGACTTGTATGGTTGTATGTCTGACACTACACTTTGAGATTGAAAGCAGATTTCTTTCAAATACATATTTGTTGGTGGCAGAGGAATTTATTCTCTTAGCTTAACACCCTTCTCTGAGACGTACAAGCTCAGTGGTTATGTAGTTAAAGGTTATCAGCGATATACTCCCAATTTGGTAGTGTGGCATGCTAACTGCTGCTGTGTGTTGGTGATCATTTGTTGATCAAAACATGGCTTTCGTGTAAAGCGCAGCTTTGTGGACGAGACCTCATCGAGCCTCACAACCTAGAAATGATCGAAATAGGAAGGATGCGGCAAGGTTTTAGGGGTTACTCCCCTTGGGTACGACCATTCCTTCTAGAAAAGGGTAGTATCATGGTATGGAGCCCAGATACTTACTCCTGTGGGCACTCTAGTATATTTACTACTGTGTGATGTTGTTGGTGTAGAGGATCCTCGTATAAAGATCCTAAAGGACCGGGGGTGGCATATCTTAGGTATTATTCCCGGGAAGAGGGTAGCCGGCCTTGTGTTAGCAGAGAGCCGGGTAGGTTCTCGGGGCTTCCCTCCAGAGGCGTTCCTATGTGGCAATAGAAAGTTCCTTAGCCTGACCATTTTTTGAAAATCCAATCATCCAATACGAGCCTTGTACGTTTTTAGTTGTATTACCTTCCATCTACTTATGGTGGCTCCCCACTGTTTGGATGGTAGCTATAGTAGGCATAGTGCGAAATGCCTATGCTGGATAAGATTAATATTATACTTTTGAAATGTTTTCTACACTGTGCACTAATAATAATAATATCAAAAAGGATTTTGCGTATTTAGCATGCTTGACTATCATAAGGAGAAATCTCCTTCACTTCTGCATTTGCATGGTGTGTGTGGCGGGAGGCCTTATGGTGGTTT
This sequence comes from Allium cepa, assembly GCA_030765085.1. Taxonomy (NCBI): domain Eukaryota; kingdom Viridiplantae; phylum Streptophyta; class Magnoliopsida; order Asparagales; family Amaryllidaceae; genus Allium; species Allium cepa. The sequence continues at coordinate 843,145,874 of CM060928.1, forward strand.
CATTTTCCAAAAAGCATTGTGGATTACAATCTAAATTCTTTTATTTGTTTTAAAGATAAAACTATTTTTGTTTTCTCACACCAGTCCCATGACTGAACTGGAGTTTATTGTTCCTTTCCTAAACTCTGGGTGCCCAGAATTTTCCACATAGGCAGTCTAGAGTTGGGTTTTTCAGATAGTCGAATAGTAGGAATTGATTCGATGGCCTTCGAAGCCTTTTGGATTTGTGGATCGTATTTTCTACACTTCAGCATTCGCGGCTGACCTTGCTTATCTTAGTGCAATTTGATGATGGTTCGAGCTAGCTTTGGACTGAAGGTGGAGTTTTGGAGTTCCATTGAAGACATTATCTTTCCGTTGCTATTTCTTGTATCTCTGATGTACTGATATCCATTGTATCATCCATTGTATCTGATATTGTATATGATATTATTTCATTCCTTCCGCTGTGTTATACTTGATGCGTTATAAGCTCCGGCATGAGTCAAATTTTAATGCTTGAATCTACGACATTCAAGTACGAGTGGAGTATGGGTGTCGATTTTCGAATGCTGAAATTTGGATCGTGACATTTTGGTACCAGAGCTGAATGTTGAAACTTTAGCTCAGGAGTATAACACAATAAGTAGCTCATTAGAGGTAGGGTGAAGTAAACCCTAGAATGTGTATCCCTAAGATATCTGTCTATATGCCTTAGTAAATTCTCTTACTATTCACTGATAGTAAGTAGGAGTGCGAGAAGAGGACGAGATAGGGGACAGGGACGAATGGTCAATACCCTGCGATAATGGAAATAATCTTTCTCTATCAATCTTCTTTGATTAAATTTCAACTCTTTGATTGGCTTTGTGGCAGCTCGAGGGAGAAGCTTTGGTGTGATGGTGACTCTTACGAATCGTGTATATAAGTTTCTATTTCATATTCTCTTCGTTAATTTCTATCAGCTTTTCGTTTTTAACTTCAATAAATTTGAAATTCTATTTGAAATAAATTGGTAAATTAAATGTAAAGTTGAATATGAAGATTTGTGTCGATAAAACGATTTCGATTAAAACCAAATTTGAAACTATTGTGAATATCAAAGTTCGAAGAGGGACAAGTTATATATACTTTGGGGTATTCCGACTTGAGTTTGGAATCCATATCTAGTGTTTGAAAGTTGTGGAAAATTAAATCCATTTATCTATTATTTGGGTCTCGATATATTCTAAGAACGGTTAGTTATCCTTCGGACTAACCAGTGCCTTGCATATTTCGTAGATTTGATAACCCAGGTATCCTATGTTATATTGAATGAGTTTGGTCTCGTATCTATTGTTGATATTCTGATTTGGTGTGCCAAATACAGAATCGATATCCAGTTTGACTTGAAAAACTGTTTCCCTATTTTTGTGTATCTATTTTTGTTGTTTCTCTGCTTGCAAATTTCGAGAACGAATTTTTTTTTAAGAGGGGAATCTGTAACGATCCCAATTTTGAATTCAATTTAAATTAATAGTTAATGTAAATTTTGGAATTAATTTTGGAATTAATTTGAATTTGAAATATGTATGTATATGTATATATGAGTAAGTATGAATTTGACTTTAATATTTGAATTTGGATGTTGAATTTGTATTCGAATTTAAAATTTAAATAAATGATTTAGAAAAACGATTTAAGTTTAAAAAAATATTATTTATGTAAATTGATTTATGGGTAATTAGTTTAAATAGCATTTTCTTTAAATAATGTGTATATAATGATGATTAGGAAGATGTATTTATAAAATAAGAAAAAAGCGATATAAAATTTATTTAAAAGCTTTTAATTCATGAGAAATACAAGTCATTTAACAAGTGTAATTCAAATAATAAGATGTCTAACAAGTGTATGTAAGAAGATAATAAAACAAAGAAAACAAAAATATCTACAAAGTACAAAGAAAAAAATCAAGCAAGATGATGATTCATGCAAACATATAGGGAGACATAAGTACCAAAACAAAGATCATTTCAGAACAAATAACAGAAATTATTCAGCCTTCAAAAATAAGGAAAATATCTTTGGTCAAAGATGGAGGCAAGGAAAAAAAAAGAAAAAAAATCTGATCAAAAGGGAAAAATCTTGTAGCCTCCCCTACAAACACTTTCTCTCTATATATACATACATTCCAGTTCGTTCATTAAACTTAACATTCCAGAAAAAAAATATAAGCTTCATCAATTCATTCAACTGAATAACAAACAGAAAAAAAGATTCACAGGAAATTAGCATGCAAGATAAAATCTTCAACCAGAAAGGAGTTAAAATCAACCTGATCAAGTAATTGCAAATTCAAAGATCAAGACTTCAGGATTAATTCGAAGTCATCAAGCTAACGATCAACTCAAATGAATTTAAATTGACACAAGCAGAGCAGTTTGGAAAATTGCATGGTCTAGATTTTCAAAACTCAATCTTCTCTCTGTTCTTCAAAAACAATGTGAGCAAACTATCCCCTCTTGAATTTGATTCTGATATGATGTTGAAGTTGTTTGCATGAAGGTTAACGTGCATGTATGTTTGACTATATATATATATACTATACTGTTGATGGAATATCTGTGTGAATATTTACACAGAGATATCACTCTGTTAGGAAACATGTCACTAAATAAAAATAAAAATTTATCTTCCTTTCCATTAAGCATTGAGCTTTGATCACCAGAAGTAAACTGATCATAACATCAAAATGAAAATTTCAAAGATGGTCCTAAGTAACAATAATTAGCAGATATTTAAAAAGAAGGGATTTACAACAAAATCCATTAATTCCAGAAAAATCAAAGCTTCTAATTTTATAAATGAACTTTGAAATCTGATAGGGGTTACGAATTGATGAATTTTGATAACTAAATCTTGATTTTTAAATGAGTGAATTTCAAGCAATTGTATGATGATCAGAAAACCTATTTCTATCAATTCCCGATGACCCACGATGAAGTCAAGACCGTGGTCATTGGTAAAGTTAGCTGGAGCATCAAGGATCAATAAAAAAATATAAACTGAATTTATAAATGATCGAGGCACTGGGATGACGGGAATTTAGGGTTTAACGTGAAGTTTTGGGTCGGCATGGTTCTCATGCTCGTGTGGAGTCAGTGGTTAATCGAGTTCGACGATACTGAGGGAGGTGGTAGAGGAGGCATTGACGAAGTGATGACCGGAGTTTCGAGTTTTCTGGTGGTCGAGGTTGTGAGAATGGCGACAGTTTCCAGGTTTCGACTTGAACACGAATTTGATTTTGAGGCGACGACAAAATTCAGGTGGTGGGAATTGGGTCTAGGGATGATCGTTGACTTTCTCGACGATGCAGCGTCGACCGAAGGTGATGGCAGCGACATGCACCATGCACGAGTTTGGTGATCTGGGAATTTTGATAGCTTGAGTGGTTTCATGTTGCTCTCGCGTTTGTCTCGAGTAACTCGAGTGTTTACTCGAAGATTTCCAACGTTGGCCCGAAGTCATTTTTTTGCTTGGCTCGAGTAAATTATTTTTTTAGGTTTTTGTTTACAAACATGACAGTGTTTAAGTCTCTAAACTTAAACCCAATTTAAAAGTGTAAAGCAGGTTTAAAACAAAGGCTTTGAAACAAATCTAAAATCTGAATTTAAAATGAGTTTGAATTCCAGTTTTTATAAATAAGTTTAAAAAATAAAAAAATGAAATGTTTTAACAACTTTAAATTGTTAAATTATTTTAAAGTGATTAAGGATTTAAACAGAATTTAACTCGGGGAAATAGGTAGGAAATCTCGAGTGTTACTCGAGTAAACCCGGAGGCATTCTCGGGTTGGTTTTCAAAAAAAACTGTAAAATTATAAAAATGGGTTAAGCAAATTTTTCTTTAAAACAATTTTAAGTATAGTTGACTTAATTAATGTTTGATAATGTTAAGTTAAGACTTTATTACAAGTTTTAATTATTTTAGTTTAGAATGTTTTAAAATCCATTTAATACTCTAGTTAAGTAGTTAATTTAAAATAAGTGCTAAAGTTAATTAGCATTAAAGTTTTCAAATTAGTAATAATTTGTTTTAAAAGCTTAAGGAAGCTTTTAAAATGTTAATTAAGATAATTATTATCATTAATTAATTATTTTGGAAAGTAATTAAGAATGATTAATTTATAATGGTAAGTAAAGATTGGTTAATTAATTTATAATTGTAATTAATTAGGGGTTTATCAATTTGTAATTAATTAATTGGTAAATTAATAATTAGGTGTCTAATTTATTTGTAATTAAGAATTGTTAATGATAATTAATTACGAAGATGGTTAATTAAAGATTTTTAATGATAAGTTGATTAAGTGATTAGGAATAATCACTTATTGTAATTAATTAAGAACAATTAATTAAATGGTAATAAATTAAGGGTTGATTAATTTATTAATGAATTAATTAAGGGAAATTAATTAAAGGACAATTGAATAATTAAAAGTTAATTATTTAATAATTAGAAATTGATTAATTTAATTAGTAAATGATTAAAGGACAATTAATCAAATGATTTGAAATCAATTAAAGTTAATTAACCATGATTGATGACGTATCTGATTTAAATTAATCAGATAATTAATTGAGCTTACTTACAGATGTTTGGATTCTATTGGATGTTTGGATGGTTGACATTCCTCATATGTGATGCTTAGTGATTTGAATTGTTCAAGTCGTGATGAATGTAATTTATTTATTTATAATGCATTCATATTTTCTATTTGTGAATCTGCGTATATAGATAAGCGTTATTGGAATATACCGCTTGACGATATTGTTGTGATTGCAATCTGTGATGACTGAATGATGTTGCACTATTGTGTTAAACCCCTGGACCACACCACACACACACAAATATGGATTGCACGAGGAAATCGACTAAGTCGCAAATTTTTAACAATTTTAAAGATTGAATTCTTGAATCCAAAATAGTTTTGGAATCGTAATTGAAAGCTTTGAAAATGAGTTTCAAAAATAAAAGTTATTTTAAATAACTTAATAAAACTTAAAATTTAAATAATTTGATTTAAATTTTAATTCCGTATTTGAAATTGAATTCAATGATTTGGAAATTATGGTTTAAAAAGATTATACAAGTTATAAAGGTATTTATGTGGGTTTTAACCATTTAAAAAGTATGGTTTTGGAAATTTAAATTTAAACCTAAGTTTTATACTTGAATAGCTTTAACTTATGTAAATTGTAATCAGTTTTCCCAAAACGAAAACTATTTGTTTTAAAAAGAAAGGATTTCCAATTTGTATCGAAAGACTTCAAGTTTGAAATGAAATTGTAAATAGTTTGGGCAAAACTATAAATTAACCTTTGTGAAGACGATTAAATCTTGTTTTGTAACCAAAGAGGATTTTAAATGGTATATCTTCCATATACAAGATTTGAATTGGTTTGAAAGTTATGAATTAAATCTTTAATTGAAAGATTGGATAGTTAATCCAATTTGAAATGGAACTGTTATGAAAAACCGTGAATGAATCTTTGTGAAAGGCTGGTGAACTTTGTGAAATAAATCTTTTTTATTTAAAAAGATTTAAAATGGTAATTTGTTTAAACCATTTGAAAGAAAAGTTTTGGATATTAAGTTGTGTTTTAACTGAAATCCTATATCCATATGTTTTTAAGTATTACGCCCATTATTCGGTTTAGCCGGGAGAGGACCTTGTGTCATATAACCCATTCCGAATAGTGATACATCGATATGGATAGCTTTTGAAGACCGGTGGTGAAGACCGGATATTTTCGAGAACGAAAGGGTAACCCGTCGATTGTCTCTGCACTGAGTGCGCCGGTATGGAGATTTCCTAAGTGATGGGAAGTCCGATCGGGATTGTGAATACCCGGATTTGCAAGGGCTTCTTCGAAGTGCCTTCGGTTCCGTTCGAACCCGGAACAGACTTGTATGGTTGTATGTCTGACACTCCACTTTGAGATATAAAGCAGATTTCTTTCAAATACATATCTATTGGTGGCGGAGAAATTTATTCTCTTAGCTTAACACCCTTCTTTGAGATGTATGAGCTCAGAGGTTATGTAATTGAAGGTTATCAGCGATATACTCCCAATTTGGTAGTGTCGCATGCTAATGCTGCTTTGTGTTGATGATCATTTGTTGATTAAAGCATGGCTTTCATGTAAAGTGCAGCTTTGTGGATGAGACCTCATCGAGCCTCACAACGCGGAAATGGTCGAAACAGGAAGGATGCGGCAAGGTTTCAGGGGTAGCTCCTTTAGGGTATGACCATTCCTTCTAAAAAAGGGTAGTATCACGGTATGGAGCCCAGATACTTACTCGTGTGGACACTGTAGTATATTTATTACTGTGTGATATTGTTGGTGTAGAGGATCCTCGTATAAAGGTCCCAAAGGACCGCGGGTGGCGTACCTTAGGTTTTATTCCCCGAGAAGGGGGTAGCCGGCCTTGTGTTAGTAGAGAGCCGGGTAGGTTCTCGGGGCGTTCCTCCAGAGGTGTAACAGCCCACAAATCCGTACCCCTTGAGTCAACACTATTCTACCTAAATCAACTCAAGTTGCACTGAAATACGAACCATTTGGGTTAAAGAAGAAGAGGTAGAAGAAGAAAATAGAAAACAACATCAGAATCTAACCATCGCAGCGGAATAAAATATAATAGATAATAAATAATCTTTACTCAAAAATCAAATATCTCTGTTTATATATTACATCATCAGAGTACATCAATCACAGCTCAACATCACTAACATACACATGGATACACAGCTACTCAACACAGCGAAATATATATATATAACAAGTACGAGAATACGCATCGTCGTCCAGCTCGTCTCCTGAGCTCCACAGCATCATATCCTGTATCCTATAATACTCGGTATGACCCGAGCAATACAGTTAAATAACACCCGAGTCAGTCTGGAATACCAGCATGAGAAAATCACACCCAATTGATTATTAAAGTTTCAAAAAAATCCTTTTGAAAACAACAGCATCTCCTAAGACCAGCCACAAATAAACATGTCAGGTTTTTACCTTACGATAGCTAAAACAATTTTTATTAAAATCCTCTGATATTATAATAGTGTCTATAGAAAGTAAATTAGAATCTAGCTGAAATGCTTGCATCTCACGTTTCAGCAATAGTTGGGCACAGTCAAAACCGTACGGGCGCGTAGGGAAAATGGTTCCAACTAATGGCTAGGCACTGGGGTACCACCTGTCACAGTACCTGGTCTAGATCAGCGTACCGAGGAGCCACCCTAACTCCCCTGCAACACAAGACCGGAACCATCCCTTAGTGGACAGTCCCGAGCAAGATCACCCCGCGGTTGGGATCAGCAACCGCCCACTAAGCCGAAATAAAAGTGACATCTAGACAGGGATGACCTCACCCTCCAGTGGGGGCTACCCACAAAGCCTTGCTGCGTAACCCCTGATTTTCAGTCATTCCCATTTGATGAGGCTTGAGGCTAAGCGTTACCTTTTTAGTACATATCCCTTAGAATGCCCATCGTCCACCTGACGATGTTTCGCAAGCATTCATCCATACAAGTCCGTCCCGTGTTCGAACGGAACCGAAGGCACTATTCCTACTACGTCCATTTTGGAAATATCCTCAGGATTAGTAGCGACTAGCCCTTACACTTCACTGCTCCATCTTCGAATCCAAACTCGTTTCCACGAAACGTACAAACCGGATCGAAGTGGTTTTCGAGAAATAAATCTCGAAACCGGTCTCTTCGAAACGATCAACATATTTGGCCAATATTGATAGTCGGTGATTTAACTATCAATTAATGTTCACAGCATCTATCATACAATAAATAATTTTCCAAATTATTTATTTATCTCAAAAATATCATCACAAGATATAATTTCACTTTCCAAACTCCTTGAAAACAGTTTTCAAAACTATTTGCCTTTCTCAGAATAAATTCCAAGTATTTCTATTTCCACTGAAATCACCAAGCACAAAACTTTAGATTTTAAAAATAATTTAAAAACACTTATAGAACTATACTTTAAAACCTTTAAGTTAAAAACTATTTTTAAAAAAAAATTAAAAATACATATTATATGAATATCTGAAAATAATGTTTACTTTATAAATATAAAACTAGTTTCACTTTTTAAAACAAAATACTAAGTCACTTTTAAATAATTATTACAATAATAGATTTGAAAAAATATTTACTTAAGAATTTTAAACATTCAGAAATAATAAATTTTCTAAAACACTCTTTTTAAAACAACCTTAAACTTTTTATCTTCTATTTTAAAAAAATTACTTACAACGTACTTGGCTATCCAGAGAAATATACTTCTCTTCACAACCTTTAAAAATAGATCACTATTTATTTTTAATCAATTTTTCTCGTTCCTTTAATAAATTCCCACCTGAATTTATTCTTCCAAATATTCAATTTCAACACTTAAATCAATTCCAAATTGATTTCCAATTTACTTCATTTATTCAAAAATCCTTTAATTTCAGGTTTTATTCCTTAATTATGATTTAAAATACTTTTAATTGAAATACCAGTTTAGATTTCTCAATTTACTAATTATTCCTTTAAATAAATTTAAAACTTTAAGTTTAAAATAATTCTTTATACCTTTAAACTAATATCACATAATTTTACAATTCATTAATTATTGTTTATTCTAATCCTTTTCTTTTCGTATTCGAAGTTATTTTTTAGTATTTAACATACTTCCATTTCATTCTCAATTCATTCTTAATTTATTAAATTCTCTAAGATTATTTCGTTTACAAATTTACTTCCTTTATTTTCTTCCCAAAATCCAATTTATATATTTTTGGCAATTCATTATAACCAATATATATCCAATCAAATCATATCATTCAATATTCCAATATATTCAACATTGAATATCATGTAATCACAACAGAGAATATTAAATAATAAATGTTGAGGGGTCCAGTTGGATCCCTCCAACCTGTTTCCCTGCAACCAAAGACGTTAGCACAATAATATGCCAATTCCAGAATATATCATACTATAGCACATCAATCAATTTCAACCATTCAACAATTATTTAAATTTAATCATTTAGATTTAAACTGAAATTAACTGAGTGAGATTAACTCACCTTTTCTTTAATTTGCAGTCTATTGCCATTCATTTCCATTCCCGCTTGTTTCTCGATTTTAGACCTTTTATAGAATTATATGGTTAATTAACACTTGAATAAATCCAATAATTAACCAATATTTATTTATTTATTTTAACTTATAAATTAACTTAAAAATTTTAAACTAAAATTTTCTTGACAAGGTATCTTTAGTAACTCAATTGTTAAACAAGTTAATTAAAAAGTTTTATCATCAAACCCACTTTTTTTTAAAAATAAAATAAACTAGTAGGATAAAATATTTACATATGTATATTTATCTATTTATTATTATAAACTCTGTACATTTTAAAATTCCTATACTTTCCCAAAATCATATATAAATAAATTTTCTGTTTACATACACATTCAATTTAATAAATTTGTCTCCATACCACATTATTTTAGATTAAACTGAAAATACTTCTATGTTTGTCTAACCCACATATATTTCTAAATTAAATTAAACACAGATAACAAAAAAAACTGCTACCTTCCAAAATAATCGAATAACTCTACTCCTCCTTAAGAAACGCGACCTTGCCACCGCCATCTGCTCCTGCCGACAACCCAATACAGACTTTGCCTTCCTAGACATGCTTCTAGCCGATGCCACACTGCTGCTTCCCAAATGGTACTCACCACCAATTCCCAGAAACGCTCACGATTCTAATCGACCAGCCTCCCCAAAAGCACATCACGATAACACCAAACCCGCCTCCTCAATTCGCATGTAAGTGCCATCAAATCGCCCTATCCAGATGTACTCGCGACGCCACCCATCCCTTTCGAGCTACCATGACCGTGCTCACGCGATTCCGGTCGCTCTCATTTTTTCTCTTTGGGGATTTTCGATTTGAAGAGCACGGCCATTTTTTTTATTTGGGGATTCGATTTTGATCTGAAAGCAAAAGAGAAGTTCGCTACTAATAATAAAGAAGAAAAGGGATAAAAGGGAGTTGTATGCGATAATATTAGGTCGGCCATTACTGATTTCGATTTAAAATTTTTGCAGAGGAAGATTGCGTGATGTTTATAAAAGAGGGAACACGATGGAATGGAAGTCGGCTTGCTCAGGAAGGATTTTGGCTGAAGAATAGTTTGACAAGAAAGAATATTTTATATTTGAATTTGAATTTAAATTTAAATCGTTCCACTTTACGTAGCCTAAGATCACGAACTCCTACCGAGGTGTGCCGCTAGACGTTCTTAGGGTTATATCCCTATTCCGGACGTAATAGAAAAGGTTTCAAGCCCCAATTCGATCGTATGGAGAAGATAGCGTTTTAAACCGATTATTATATTAAATTTTCGATATGGATTTCAGCGCGTTTACATATCATATGCTCACATAACAACTCCAATCAATACGTAATTTGAAATCCGATAATAATACAATATTACGGACCCAATGGAACTGGTTTCGTCAAATTCCGAGACTGTGCCTCGGAAGGCTATTTTTAAATTCCATTTAAATGATATAAAATTTCAAAACTGAACAAACCACTGCTAATTCCAAATTTACAACTTTTATTATCCTCTGTACTATCAATATAAATTTTACAAGCCTTCAAATTATTTTAACAGTCTTAAAATTATAAATTCACCAATTCACCCAACTTCTAATTATTAAATTTTATTATTTAATTATCAAATAAATAGCGATATTTGTAATTCAAGTCAAAATTATTATATTGAATATTGAAAATCAATTAAATATCCCGATTTTAAATGCTCGAAAATTCTGGGTCATCACATTCCTCCCCCCTTAAAGAATTTCGTCCCCGAAATTACTAGTAGGAAGAATGATCCAATACCCGTTTACTTTTCCTCAAAACCAAACAATTCAACATCTTACCAACGATCTTTTATAAAAGTCCCATTATTATTCTTATTAACTTTCCAAGTTTTTTCCATAGTTCCTAAATAACTATGCTTATCCACTATTCAAATTATAATTCCAAACCAAGTTTAAAATTTTCAAAATTTCTCGAAAATTTTCTAACTCTCTAGATTTCCGAAAAAATTTCGCCAGCGTCTCCTTTGCGCGGTTAGCTCGGTACGACTACAAAATGTCCCTACGGCCTCCCAAATCCAAAAAGAAAACAAAACGCCAAGTGGCTTAATCCAAAAACCCAATCAAATTTCATAGAAGTATAAACACGTACATTTTTGGTCGGCAATTCAATTTTTAGCATCTGAAATCAAAACCAATTTTCCTTTCTCTTTATAATACCTGCATATCCTGCTTAGCAACAATATCCCATCACAACTTTCCAAAAATATTTTATCGACTTCCTTACCAAGTGCCAATATTTAGTCATTCAAATATTACTTAGAATATACTTGTAAGATCAATTTCCAAATCAAGAATTCACCATTCCTTTCTTAGGTTCGTATAAGCATTTAATATGTTCCTTATATTTGTTTTCACCCTTCCACTTTAGTTTTTACCTATTTTTATTCAAATCGATTCTCCCATACCTATATGAATTCAATTTATCTTTAACTCTGAATATTTAAATTTTATTTTCTATTTATAACTAATTCATGTCATTATTTTAAATTAGTCTCATTTACTAATTTATTTCAAATTCCAATTAGAAAACATTTGTCGTTAACAAAAAATTTCAAAATATACAAAAAAAATCTAACTCCCAAAATTTCTGAAAATTTTTGGCAGAGTCTCCTTTGTACGGAGGAGCTTTTGCAATTTGACAAAAGATATAAATATATATACATCGACCCACACGGTCGGAAAAACCAAAAACAGTTCATATTTCCTATTTTTATTGCGTAGGTGTACCTTATTTAGCATTTTAAAGCAAACAGCTTATTTATTTAGCAGTTAGCGCGACCATATCCAGCCACACGACTTCCAGGTACCTGTACTTACTAAATTTAAACATGTAAGTGCCAAATATATGAAGTTTAACAACGTTTCACTTACTTGCAATAGTTAAACACATGAATTCTAAAAGAAATGCATATTAAACACTTTTATAAGCTATTTAAATATTCCAACATTAATTTTAATTGCTTACAACCAATCACATATCGTTTCACTTAATTTGAATGGTTAACAACTCACAAGCTTACATTAATTTATTTTTAAGCAAAATGAACTCATATTTAATTTCAATTGAACTCAAAATCAATTTATTTTACTCCTATCAATTCATAGCGTCTTAATTACTTCCATTTACATATCAAATGACAATTTATTCTATGCAATTTGACGAGATCTATGTGAATAAATAAATATTTATGTTTTATAACCAATTTAAATTGATTTTAACTCAATTTATACTTAATGCTATTCCATTTTTAAATTTATCCACAATCCATATATTTCCATTTTCATTGCATTTTAAATTTGAATACATTCACTTGCATTCCATTTTATTAACCAACTAGTTCATTCAAAACCATTAACACTTGGGTTCATTTTCATTACCAATTTTATTCACAATCCATTCATTTACATTCCATCCCAGATTTGTTTATTCCAAACTACTTTATTTAGTTCGAAAACAATCCAGGCTATTTCATTCAATAACTATTTCTCAACTTATTTAAACCACACTTCATTTTGAGTTCGGCTTTCATTCAATACTTACTTAAGTCAATAACTTAAGTTCATTTCCAATTCTTTTTTTTTTACAACCAGTTCTATTTCCATCTTTCATTTGACTCTTATTTATTCCATCCGTTTATTAATTCAATATAATTAGTTTATCCACTCAATCCATTATGAATTTTCATTTCCTTAAATATTATTTATAACTCACCGAATTCTATTTCGATTTAAATTTATTTTCACTTGATTTAAATCCAACCCAATATTATTCAACTTAGTTTAAGTTGAATTCAATTCAACCCTCCTCCATCTATTCAGCTTAAGTCGATTTACTTCAATTTATTCAAATTTTACACTTAAGCTCATTTCATTTTACAAGTAAATTTTCCTTTCTATCGAACTTAATTCTATCATAATCAACTCCCATTCTAAATCTACAATCATTTCCAATTTATTTCCACTTATTTGGATTTTATTTGCAATTCATACCATTACTATTTTAATCTATTTCATTTTCCTTTATTCGACACATTTCCAATGTTATTTAATTTGTTAACATTTCAAGTCGAATTTTAATTAATAACTCAAGTTCTGATTCCACTATCCATTTTCATTTTACCACTTAATTTCATGGACTCACAATTCAGTTACATTTACTTCACTAACAATCCAAGTCGAATTGGATTTATAACTTGAGTTTTATTTCCAATCTTCATTATTAATTCACAATTCAGCTTTATTTAACATTTCATTAACTAATTTATTAACACATTAGTTCTCCCCTAATTATAATCCAATGCTTGATTTTTAATCCCAAAACAAACATCATTTCACTTAATTTTCCTAAGTTTAATTTATTTTATAATTCAAGTTTGGATCTTTGTATTATTTCCAAAACATCAAACAATATTTATTTTGGATTTTGCATTCCATTTTCAATTTTATAAGTCACAACTTATTATTTACACTATTCCATTCATTCTAGGCTTGAATATATTCATCTTTTATTTTTAACTCAAGCCTTATGCTTATTTATAACCCAAGCATGTTTTATTCTATGCATTTTAATTCTTTTACTCATTATTCTTATATATTTATTTCAATTCAATCCTTATCCAATTATTTTCCATTTATTCAGGCAAGAATCTAATTCCATTCAATAATTCAATTGAATTTTTATTTCAATTCAATTTTATTTTAACTCATATTTATTTAATTCGATTCGACTTTAACTCAATTCGAATACAACTGGATATTATTCTCAGTCTAATTCAATCAATTTCAATCCAGTTAATTTTTTAATCCCCAATCTAAGTTAATTTCATTTTTAACTTCCACTTTAAATTTAAATTTTCAACATTCAACGCTTATATTTTCTTCCTGGTTTTAAAAAAATCATCTCAATTGATAAGCTTACAACTATCTCATCAGGATTTTTAAACACCCGACTTTTTGGTTTCAAGTCATTTTGAAATCTCCAATATTTCAAATCACATTTCTCAAAAGTCAAACCAATCTTGGTTTTATTCCCAACAAATTTCCTTTGAGATTCCCAAAAACAACCAGCTTTTCTGAACAAATCAATTTTTGGCAGCAATCCATCACTTAGAAATTCAAAAATGAATACTGATGATGCGGACGTCATCATCAGAATTATTTTCCAATAATCCAAGTGATTCCAATGCTACATCACTTCCAAAATTCATTCAAAACACATTTTCTTTCAGAAATACCTCCAAAACAATAATGCTATTATTTATCTTCAAAATACTTCGACCAATACTTCCAGAATCTCCGAGATTCTAAATTTTCAAATCTTGCTTAAATCAATTTTAACTATAATTCATTTGTATAGTTTCCCATTTGATTATAATTCAATTTATAATTTACATTTATAATTCATATTTATAAATTTCATTTCATAATTGAATTTATCTTCTTAATCTTTGGTTATATTTACAATTTCTAGTTAAACTTTTACACACTGATGACAATAATTTAATATCATCATTTCTAACATCCAAGCAACCATATATTAGCTAAAATAGTTTACAAAAAAAACTTTTCTTTATATCAAAATATATTTTTGGGTAAAATTATTTCATCCACCCACGTTTAAAACAATACCGTGTCAAACTGTTCTATTCAAGTGTTTAGAAACCCCTTCGATACAGTTGTCCAGACTGTGCCGACGAAGGTTCATATGCCACCCAATAAATCAATCAACACAATATTAAAATAATTTACATTCACTAACAAATACGCGCTCATATCTATTAATACGCTCAAACTCATTCTAGAGTACTATGGACTCTAATTTAAATAAGTAATTCCCACCAGAGCCAAGGTTATCACCAACCTCGCTCTGATACTAACTATAACAGCCCGCAAATCCGTACCACTTGAGTCAACACTATTCTACCTAAATCAACTCAAGTTGCACTGAAATACAAACCATTTGGGTTAAAGAAGAAGAGGTAGAAGAAGAAAATAGAAAACAACATCAGAATCTAACCATCGCAGCGGAATAAAATATAATAGATAATAAATAATCTTTACTCAAAAATCAAATATCTCTGTTTATATATTACATCATCAGAGTACATCAATCACAGCTCAACATCACTAACATACACAGCTACTCAACACAGCGAAATATATATATAACAAGTATGATAATACGCATCGTCGTCCAGCTCGTCTCCTGAGCTCCACAGCATCATATCCTGTATCCTATAATACTCGGTCTGACCCGAGCATTGCAGTTAATAACACCCGAGTCATTCTGGAATACCAGCGTGAGAAAATCACACCCAATTGATTATTAAAGGTTCTAAAATATCCTTTTGAAAACAAAAGCATCTCATAAGACCATGCCACAAATAAACATGTTGGGTTTTTACTTTACGATAGCTAAAACAATTTTTATTAAAATCCTCTAATATTATAATAGTGTCTATAGAAAGTAAATTAGAATCTAGCTGAAATGCTTGCATCTCACGTTTCAGCAATATTTGGGCATAATCAAAACCGTGCGGGCGCGTAGGGAAAATGGATTCCAACTAATGGCTAGGCACTGGGGTACCACCTGTCACAGTACCTGGTCTAGATCAGCGTACCGAGGAGCCACCCTAACTCCCCTGCAACACAAGACCGGAACCATCCCTTATTGGACAGTCCCGAGCAAGATCACCCTGCGGTTGAAATCAGCAACCGCCCATTAAGCCGAAATAAAAGGGACATCTAGACAGGGATGACCTCACCCTCCAGTGGGGGCTACCCACGAAGCCTTGCTGCATAACCCCTGATTTTCAGCCATTCCCATTTGATGAGGCTTGAGGCTAAGCGTTATCTTTTTAGTACATATCCCTTAGAATGCCCATCGTCCACCTGACGATGTTTCGCAATCATTCATCCATACAAGTCCGTCCCCGGTTCGAACGGAACCGAAGGCACTATTCCTACTACATGCATTTTGGAAATATCCTCAGGATTAGTAGCAACTAGCCTATGCACTTCACTGCTCCATCTTCGAATCCAAACTACTTTCCACGAAACGTACAAACCGGATCGAAGTGGTTTTCGAGAAATAAATCTCGATCCCGTTCTCTTCGGAACGATCAACGTATTTGGCCAATATTGATAGTCGGTGATTTAACTATCAATTAATTTTCACAACATCCATCATACGATAAATAATTTTTCTAATTATTTATTTATCTCAAAAATATCTTCACAAGATATAAATTCACTTTCCAAACTCCTTGAAAACAGTTTTCAAAACTATCTGCCTTTCTCAGAATAAATTCCATGTATTTCTATTACCACTGGAATCACCAAGCACAAAACTTTAGATTTTAAAAATAATTTAAAAACAATTTAAAAACACTTATTGAACTATACTTTAAAACCTTTAAGTTAAAAACTATTTTAAAAAAAATTGTTAAAAATACATACTATATGAATATCTGAAAATAATGTTTACTTTATAAATATAAAACTAGTTTCACTTTTTAAAACAAAATACTAAGTCACTTTTAAATAATTATTACAATAATAGATTTGAAAAAATATTTACTTAAGAATTTTAAACATTCAGAAATAATAAATTTTCTAAAACACTCTTTTTAAAACAACCTTAAACTTTTTATCTTATATTTAAAAAAATTACTTAAAACGTACTTGGCTATCCAGAGAAATATACTTCTCTTCACAACCTTTAAAAATAGATCACTATTTACTTTTAATCAATTTTTCTCATACCTTTAATAAATTCCCACCTGAATTTATTCTTTCAAATATTCAATTTCAACACTTAAATCAATTCCAAATTGATTTTCAATTTACTTCATTTATACAAAAATCCTTTAATTTCAGATTTTATTCCTTAATTATGATTTAAAATACTTTTAATTGAAATACCAATTTATATTTCTCAATTTACTAATTATTCCTTTAAATAAATTTAAACTTTAAGTTTAAAATAATTCTTTATACCTTTAAACTAATATCACATAATTTTACAATTCATTAATTATTGTTTATTCTAATCCTTATCTTTTCATATTCGAAGTTATTTATTATTATTTAACATACTTCCATTTCTTTCTCAATTCATTCTTAATTTATTAAATTCACTAAGATTATTTCGTTTACAAATTTACTTCCTTTATTTTCTTCCTAAAATCCAATTTACATATTTTTGGTAATTCATTATACCCAATATATATCCAATCAAATCATATCATTCAATATTCCAATATATTCAACATTAAATATCAAGTAATCACAATAGAGAATATTAAATAATAAATGTTGAGGGGTCCAGTTGGATCCCTGCAACCAAAGACGTTAGCACAATAATATGCCAATTCCAGAATATATCATACTATAGCACATCAATCAATTTCAACCATTCAACAATTATTTAAATTTAATCATTTAAATTTAAATTTAAATTAACTGAGTGAGATTAACTCACCTTTGCTTTAATTTGCAGTCTATTGCCATTCATTTCCATTCCAGCTTGTTTCTCGATTTTAGACCTTTTATAGCATTATATAGTTAATTAACACTTGAATAAATCCAATAATTAACCAATATTTACTTATTTATTTTAACTTAAAAATTAACTTAAAAATTTTAAGCTAAAAATTTTCTTGACAAGGTATCTTTAGTAACTTAATTATTAAATAAGTTAATTAAACAGTTTTATCATCAACCCCACTTTTTTAAAAAAATAAACAAACTAGTAGGATAAAATATTTACATATGTATATTTATCTATTTATTATTATAAACTCTACACATTTTAAAATTCCTATACTTTCCCAAAATCATATATAAATAAATTTTCTGTTTACATACACATTCAATTTAATAAATTTGTCTCCATGCCACATTATTTTAGATTAAACTGAAAATAATTGTATGTTTGTCTAACCCACATATATTTGTAAATTAATTAAACACAGATAACAAAAAAACTACTACCTTCCAAAATAATCGAATAACTCTACTCCTCCTTAAGAAACGTGACCTTGCCACCGCCATCTGCTCCTGCCGACCACCCAATACGGACTTCGCCTTCCTAGACATGCTTCTAGCCAATGCCACACTGCTGCTTCCCAAATCTCACTCACAACCAATTCCCAGAAACGCTCACGATTCTAATCGACCAGCCTCCCCAAAACCACATCACGATAACACCAAAACCGCCTCCTCAATCCGCATGTAAGTGCCACCAAATCGCCCTATCCAGATGTACTCGCGACGCCACCCATCCCCTTCGAGCTGCCGTGACCGTGCTCACGCGATTCCGGTCGCTCTCATTTTTTTCTTTGGGGATTTTCGATTTGAAGAGCACGACCATTTTTTTTATTTAGGGATTCGATTTTGATCTGAAAGCAAAAGAGAAGTTCGGCTACTAATAATAAAGAAGAAAAGGGAGAAAAGGGAGTTGTAGGCGATAATATTAGGTCGGCCATTACTGATTTCGATTTAAAATTTTTGCAGAGGAAGATTGCGTGATGTTTATAAAAGAGGGAACACGATGGAATGGAAGTCGGCTTGCTCAGGAAGGATTTCGAATGAAGAAAAGTTTGACAGGAAAGAATATTTTATATTTGAATTTGAATTTAAATTTAAATCGTTCCACTTTACGTAGCCTAAGATCACGAACTCCTACCGAGGTGTGCCGCTAGACGTTCCTAAGGTTATATCCCTATTTCAGACGCAATAGAAAAGGTTTCGAGCCCCAATTCGATCGTATGGGGAAGATAGCGTTTTAAACCAGTTATTATATTAAATTTTCGATTTGGATTTCAACGCGTTTACATATCATACGCTCACATAAAAACTCCAATTAATGCGTAATTTGAAATCCGATAATAATACAATATTACGGACCCAATGGAACTGGTTTCATCAAATTCCGAGACTGTGCCTCGGAAGGCTATTTTTAAATTTAATTTAAATGATATAAAATTTCAAAAATGAACAAGCCACTGCTAATTCTAAATTTACAACTTCTATTATCCTCTGTACTATCAACATAAATTTTATAAGCCTTCAAATTATTTTAACAGGCTTAAAATTCTAAATTCAACAATTTACCCAACTTCTAATTATTAAATTTTATTATTAAATTATCAAATAAATAGCGATATTTGTAATTCAAGTCAAAATTATTATATTGAATATTGAAAATCAATTAAATATTCCGATTTTAAATGCTCGAAAATTCCGGGTCATCATAAGAGGCGTTCCCCTATGGCAATAGGAAGTTCCTTAGCCTGACCATTTGTTGGTAATCCAATCATCCAATACGGGCCTTGTACGGTTTTAGTTGTATTACCTACCATCTACTTATGGTGGCGCCCCACTGTTTGGATGGTAGCTATAGTATGCATAGTGCGAAATGCCTATGCTGGCTAAGATTAATATTATACTTTTGAAATGTTTTCTGCACTGTGCACTAATAATAATAATATCAAAAAGGATTTTGTGTATTAATCATGTTTGACTATCATAAGGAGAAATCTCCTCCAATTCTGCGTTTGCATGGTGTGTGTGGCGGGAGGCCTTATGGTGATTTCATTTTTCAAAAAGCATTGCAGATTTCAATCTAAATTCTTTTATTTGTTTTAAAGATAAAAACTGTTTTTGTTTGCTCACACCAGTCCCATGACTTACCTAGAGTTTATTGTTCCTTTCTTAAACTCTGGGTGCCCACAATTTTTCACACGGGCAGTCTAGAGTTGGGTTTTTCAGATTGTCGAATAGTAGAAATTGATTCAATAGTCTTCGAAGCCTTTTGGATTTGTGGATCGCATTTTCTACACTTCAGCATTTGCGGCTGACCTTGCTTATCTTGGTGCAACTTGATGATGGTTCAGCTAGCTTTGGACTGAAGGTGGAGTTTTAGAGTTCCATTGAAGACATTATCTTTCCGCTACTATTCCTTGTATCTCTGATGTACTGATATCCATTGTACCATCCATTGTATCTAATATTGTATCAAATATTGTATATGATATTATTTCATTTTTTCCGCTGTGTTATACTTGATGTGTTATAAGCTCCGGCACGAGTCAACTTTTAACGCTTGAATCTGCGGCATTCAAGTATGAGTGGAGTACGGGTGTCGATTTTCGAACGTTGAAATTTGGATCGTGACAATGTGTCTGCACTATGATTTTCGAGACATATGTGTACATGTACACATATGTCTATGCAGAATCTTACTTAATTGTTTTGATTGACCATTACTATGTTATTTGTTTTTGAATCTGCACTTGAGTTGAATCCAGTCTTGGCTTGGGTTTGACCTTGTGCTCACCTGCCCCTGCTTTTAACAAGCAAGTGTACATCAGTGTGCATGACCTTGTGACATGTACAGTGATGCACTGTGCATGTCACTAGTTGTTCGTGTAAGATGAAGAACAACCCAAATGACCTAGGCAAACAATATTCTCAAAATTGTTCGTGTAAGATGAAGAACAACCCAAATGACCTAGGCAAACAATATTCTCAAAACACACGCTTCATTGTGCATGGAAAAATATTTCTTTTCAATTTTATCGCGTCAGTGTTTATTTTGCAGATAGTTCAGATGCTGGATATGGGATGGAACAAAGTTGATGATGAGTGAATATGTGGTAAGGTTGAAGACCTAATCTCATCTTGACCTTGAGGAAAGATCAATAAATCAAAAAAGATTATTTACTCGTACCCAACATTTTGTGACGATCTAAATATAGTGCACTTACTTTAAGGAAAGCTTAACAAATACGTGCATGTACCTTGCCTCGTCTCGTCAATATATTAATAGTATTACAAATAGCATCTCTTGCTTGAGGATAGCTTAAAAATTAAAGAGTATACAAGTAATATATAAATATATAAATGTTAGAGGAAATTTATATATATTAGAGATTCATGATCTTTAATACACTTATTTTGATCGATAAATAGGTCGGAAACAATTTATTTTTATGAAATGCCTTGGTGATTCAAGTGTCGGACACATCGAAAATCATAGTATACGTACTATACGTATGTATTTATTTCTTAAATCTAATTTGATTTTTTTCTAGTTCCACCTATATTATACAGTCAGTATACAAGTTTAATTTATTTATAACCTTTTACAATTTAATTAAATATATAACATTCTAATGTATATTATTAATTAAATATTATTTAATTTATTTTAGTTATTATTATTTAAATCCTATTTAATTAATTAAATTTATTTTATTTAAAATTTCTAAAATTTTACATTTCTCATCTTAAACAATTTATTATAGTTAATCAACTGTAACGTTTATAGGTTGTTTATGTGTACATATCAATATGTATACATTTTAATTAATTAACTTTTAATTAATTATATATTATTTAATCAAAAAAATTATATTATATATGAATACTATTACACTTACAGTTATACGCATAAACCTTTATATAGGTATAATATATCATTTACTAATTAACATTTAGTTAACTTATTTAATTAAACAATTTTAATCAATTATTTTAATTTCAAAAATTTATGCATACTTACAATACTATAAATAGTTCAAGACAATGTAACACATATCATTATTATGTTATATGTGATTTAATTAATTAACTAATTAGTAAATTTATTTAATTTGTTAGTGTAATTAATAAATAAACAATTTTTGAAATTCAATTATAAATTTTCAAAACGATTTTGAAAAAAAACATGTTTTAACATTTATAATACGTCTCTTATTTTAAATTTAACCTTCAAAATATATTTTGAAAATTTTCCCAAGACCCAAATTCAAATTGTCCCCTTTTAATTAGGGTCAATCTTTGGGCTCACTTCACATTTTGGACCAGGTGGGTAGCCTGTTAGGGTTAGGTAATTGATTATCCAAACCCAACTGAGACATTACTTTTCTAGACACCTTCATAAATAGGCAAGCTTAATCAGTTGGCCTTAACATGACTAATTCAGACTGCATAGACTATTTGGCTCTAATACCAATGTTGGAACTGGGCCAGTCGAAAATGGGTGAAATCTGTAGATTTCAATGTTTTTCTTATTTTTGATCTATTAGGCCTATAAAGTCTAAAAGGTTATACAAGACCTAATCTAGTTTTTATTAAAATCATATTTAATTTAATTTCAATATATATATTTGTTAATCAAAGATGTTAACATTTCAACTGAATGTTTCATTGGGAATGCATCAATACACATTTAAATACATAATAACATAAATGAACTAAAATAGACATCTGTGTGTACTTCTGGATATTGTATTTATATCCATTATGCATATATATATATATATATATATATAATTATACTTACATATATATGTATGTATATATATATCCGACATTCTCATATGCATATCAAGAATATTAATGTAGTATATGTTCGAGTATACTACAAAATATGTATACTAACAGTACTACGGATATACAGTTTAAGCATATATGTAATTTTTGTTGCCACTTATATGTTATATTTACATATATATAAAGGTACGGAAATAATTCACATAAAGAAGACAATTAAAATAAGAGCAAATTAGAAGAATGAATATGGAAGGGGAATTTATGTTATAATCAAATCAAATCAAATCTAAGTTAAAAGGAAATAATCATGTAGTGTAATTCTACTTTACTTTTCTTCAACAATCACCAATTCAACAATTAATTTAACATCATGTGGAAATTTAAACTTAATTACAGCAAACATCCAAACCATTGAAAAACACTAAAGAAGTTAATATTATATCTAAATTTGAAAAGATGTATAATTAACGTAAAGAAAATTAAAAGTTTAACAAATTAATTTCTCAATCCTAATGACACAATTGGATCCAAAAAAATTTATGTACATATATATATGTAATAAACTAAAATTTAATTTTTGAACATGAAATTGAGTTAATCTAAAATAAATCAACCAAGTAAAATTTACTTCTAATATTGGTTTACACTTTCAAGGTATGAAGAAGACTTGATTAATACATATGTGTGTGTGTATATATGTATGTATGTATGTATATAAACACACACACACAATTTCATGATTTAATCCACTAAAATATGATCCATGATTAAAAGGAACAAGTGTGACAATAAGAGTAATTTATTAAAATAAAGAATATTTACGGCTAACAAATAAAAGGATTTGTTTCGGCTCTCAAATGAAATAACGCATAAAATATTTCATTAAATAAATCATTAGCCAAGTATGTAAAAAGTATTCAACAAATCGATTCCACAATAATAAGTTATTTCAAATCCAATTAAATCATCAACATTCAAAATCGTTTACAAATATAACTCACAATCAATCACTATACATAAAAGAATTTCAAAACCAATTTTAACAAGTGGCTACAATTTACATTGTGAAAACTTTATTTTAAACGTCATGAATGGATTATAAATTGACCCAATAAACCTTACCCTTCATTACACCTTGATTGTGGCTTCTCCTCATATTTCATGTAAATCAACGTCCTACCTTGTAAGGCACCACCTTTCTTTAGTTTAATTTGACGTTGATTCGAATTTATTTGAGGTTTTTTGAAGAATTTTCTACCATCAACAATAGAAGAGGATAAAAGCTACGCCCTAATAAAGAAATCAAACGAGGAAATTTTGTTTCAATAGAATTAAAGGAATCTTTCACATCTCCTTTCCAAAAGTTTATTCTTTAATTCCTTTTAAATTTCAATCAACTCTATCTATTGATTCCCTCCGTTCACCATTATATGGTTAGCCTAGCACATTCTTAATGTGAAAATTTTATAAATAAAAACTTTTACGTAATTATTTTATCATTTGAAACTTGTTTAAAATTATACCAATATTGTATATCGATATATGCAGATATAACTTTACATATGCATTTAAATAATTTCCAACAACATTCAAACATCAAATATATTAAACACAATAAATATTTCATAAATATTAATTAATTTTATCATTTTACAACGTTTTCAGAGAAATAACTACTGCGGTTGTGTGACTTAGAGGTGTGAATTAAGCTAGCGATTAATATTAAACAATTCAAATATCAATGTTCTCACATCATGTTAGCTAGTGTTGTGCTAATTTGTCTCAATCATTACTTATAGGTCTTTTAATAAAATCAAATTTCATAAACACTTAGCAGTACCTTTTAATAACGATAATTTACACAAATTCTCCCTGTTAGAACTATATTACATGGGGACTTATGGAATTTGGTTTTATCAAAATTCCAACATCGTCCATATTCAACTTTGTAATTCCAAACACAAAATCCTTAGTTCAATAATAATAGTTACCATTAACTGTACCGCGCTTGCCATTACATTTGTTTTGAGTTGATCACAGTTGATCGTGATACTAACCACATATGAAAGAGGGCACAAATTCTCTATTGAATGGTGTTTCACTTCTAATGCTTCCACTCGGACCCAATTATTGCCTTCGATGGGCTCTATGCCTTGATTTGTTACAATCAAAGTGGTAGATATCTACATTAAAGTTCCACAGTATTCTCAAGTTGAGGGAATTATGTAACTTCGTCACTTCGAGATTGTCTGTTTGACCTTGGTTATATTAACCAATAGAAAATTATCGAGTGAGTCGTTACATAGTTATCCAATAACTATTAGTACATAACCACCTAGTTCCCCAGTAGGAAATATGATCCTCGACATTTGGAGAGTGTTATATAATTTAGTTTCAACGGATGAATCAATATCTTTTCTCCAAACATCTTCACTTTGAATATTTGAACCAATATGTTATTTCAATGTGATAAGATTCCCATGATTGCAACACTTATACAATTATTATCACTTAACATATCATTTAAGGATTTTTCATCTATCTACTTTAAATTAATTATTTAATTATTTATATCACTATATAAAAAGTATATAATAGAATGAAAGCACCTTTTATTTTAAACAATATTGGTCATAGAGTTAGATATATGCAACATTACAAAATTTCCACTGGGGTATAACCGTAACTCTTTTACCTTATGATTCATCTATGGAGCTTTTATTCTTCTTTATGAAAACCTGGCTAAACCTATAAACTCTGCTTACTTAAGTGGATATCCAAAAGTTCATAAAGAAACCAGACATAAAGGATGGTATAAGTAATATATTTCCCTAAACATAACATATAACGAGACCAGTTCGTCTAGTGGATGAGTTTTCCCCTCATTATATTATGAACAATATTTACATCCTATCATGTAACACTAGAACATCATATAATGAACATGAACATATAAGCATCATTTCAAACATAAGTACGCCCTATACTTAATATCCAGTTACGATCCATATCATACATTCATCTATTTCAACTTAAGTATAACCAATATTTATCAACATTTTATGAAACATGTCATATAGTTGTTACTCTCCTTCATAAGAATCACCTAAACTATTATGTAGGTATCAATTTACAATTTATCCACAACTTTATTTTGTAATTACCAACCTTGGTTTATCAATTACTAATTCATCTTTCTTAAGCTATGTCAACGATAAGATGGCCACTCGTCCACCTTGGGACCCATAATGACTTCTTAGGAAGTCGAATGTAAGCCCCTTGAATACATTCTAGCAAGTGTCCATACTAAGTGCTAATAGCCCCTCCTAATCCCAAAAACACTTTTCTTCCATACTACAGATTCATTTATTTATTACATCCATTTTAATGGTATTAACTCATATTAGAGTCAAAATTTCTTAATTGAGCCCAATAGATTTCCCAAGTCTTGGCACCTTAATATATGCCCATTAAGCTTAGACTTAACTAATCCTTGGCCCCCTGCCATTCAATACCTCCATGAGCAGGCATATTTTAATATCTTGGGTTCAATCCATTTATTTCGTTTATTAGTTGTGTTTCGTAAACATTGTATAGATCTTCACGCTTAGATTAAATGCTTTCAATGCGTTAAATAGAACATTTTTATCCTTCTTTTTAAATGATACAACTTACCATTTTCATAGTGTAACGATCGAAATTTCGAACACTTCGTATTTGGATATCATCTGAATAATTTAAATATTTGAATCTTGGATTAAATATGATTAAATTAATTTAATAACCTTGTTAACCCCCTTTTCAATCATAACTAATGACGCTAAACTTAATTTATAAAAATGTTTATAAAAATAGTTACTTTGAAGAAATATTAATAATGTAACTGAAAATCATTTCATCGATAAACATCTTTTAACTCGTCAGAAGTTGTTTAAATTGTTTTACATACACTAAAACACTTAATAAATGAATAATATGAAATAAAAAATATTTTGACATTTATGGAAAATAAAGTGTCGATGATGTCATGGGAAGATATTTTGTATGTAAGAGTAAAAGGGTAATTTGCTAGGGAAAATGAGGTGTAAAGTAAAATAGCATGCAAGTTACATGGGGGTCTTGGTAGTGCAATGGATGTGCTTAGGCATTTATGTTCATTCATTATCCTCTAAAGCTTGAAAAATAACAAAACAATAAAAATGGTGGACGTGGATTAGTACTAATCCACTTTATTCTTCACTATTCTTTCTTTAGTTAGTTTAAATCTCTTCCAAACTTCTCCTAACTTTCACCATAGCCTTATATCTCCTTAGGAAGCATGGAAAGTAAAGAAAAAATGGAATGAGTGAAGAAGAAGGTGGTATTCCTCTTTGGGCCATGAGCATGAGGAAAGAGGGGTTGCTTGGCTTGGCTTGGATGTGTTAAAGGTTGGATATTTATGCTTTTGGAGATTGTAGGAAGTTGTTCTTGAGTTTGGATGTGCTTAAGCATTTGTTTGGCTTGGACTTGGGTGATTTATCAAGATATCTTGTATGTATATATTGTGTGTGTATGTGTATGTGTGTGTGCAAATATAGAGTTACAGTGACGTTAACTAATTAAAGTTATAAACTTTGAACCCCTCTTGCTTGTGAAAGAAAATGATAGCCTAATATTGTGTAACATCACATATATTACCTTCTACAATATGTGGTATGGCTTTTGACTTGATGTTTAAATGGTTGTTTGGATTGTATGTTGAATTGAAGTATATTTGAAAGCGTTTGAAGGAAGAATGGTCATTAAAAGTGCACTTCAATATCCCTTAACTTTAACTTATGTAAATGAAAGATGTACGCACTTAAATTAGGATAATTTGATTTGGTTTCTCTCTATACATATTTAGATGTATGGGATAGCAAGAAAATGGTTTGGAAAGTTATATAAATTGTGAGACCAAATCGTGAAAGTTAGAAGGGAAAAGGTCAGTATGGATGCACTTTGAAAATGCCTTGTGTTCGGTGATTTTCAAAGTCAACTTCAAGAGATATCGTAGGGGCTTCTTTGCATTTTTAATAAGTATTATATGTGCAGTACTAGAAAAAGTCAAAGTTTAAAACATTTTAGAACTGGTCAAAGAAAATGGCTAAAATTAGAGCAGAAAGATGGTCACAAAAACACTATGAAATATATACCTTGTTTTTAGGAATTTTTATAAATAAATTGAAAGATATCCTTAGGGTTTCTTTCCATAGTATTTAAGTATGCTAATGGTAGCACTTACTATAAAAATTTTGAGTTTTGAATCATTTGTTTAAGTGGTTAAAACTTGCTGCAAAGATCATGTTTTTCTATGTTGTTCTTTTTATAAGACTTTTAACATCATTTATAAATGATATAGTAGATTGTTTAAGGTTTTAAGTGCCTAAAAACGATATTTAAATTTGGTATTTTTCTCTAATCCTTTACAAGATGTTTTCAAATTTATTTCATTGTATTAGTTAGTTTGAAGTTTAAATATATTTTTAATAATTATATATGAAAGTAAAGGGGTTTTATAATATAAAACATGCTTTTTATTTATTTTCATCGAATTATAATTAGTTATTTTCAAGGAATATTTTACATGGATGTTTACCTATTTTTAAGTGTTTTAAAAGTATTATATATATAAGTTTAGAAAAATAAGTTTAAGCATTTTGTTAAAGGATAAGAGGTAGTCTTGGATTATAACACTTATGGGTTTTGTAATGTTATTTGCAAGTACATTACATTGTTTAATAAATGTAGACTTATAAATCTTTAAAAAGAATGATTTAAAGATAATAATAAGC
This sequence comes from Allium cepa, assembly GCA_030765085.1. Classification (NCBI taxonomy): domain Eukaryota; kingdom Viridiplantae; phylum Streptophyta; class Magnoliopsida; order Asparagales; family Amaryllidaceae; genus Allium; species Allium cepa. The sequence continues at coordinate 843,174,250 of CM060928.1, forward strand.
ATGGATTGGTTTTGGGTTTGTTGTGACATTGTGGTAACAACATTCATCTTTTACTCTTTTGATTACACTTATGAATGTAAATAGATCTTTGAATATAATGTTTTAATATGAATAAGTGGAATGGTTTTGGGTTCGTAGTGATAATGTTTAACTTACATTTGTCTTAACCTTTTGAATTGTGAATGTAACTAAACTTTTTAAATATATATTTCAAAGGTAATAACGAGTATGGAATATTTTGGAAAATGGTAGAAAATGTAAAGGTTTAAAGTAAGAAATTTTGTTAATGATTTATGAATATACTTATACCATTTAAAGTGAGTACATGAATATTTTTTAAAGTATTTAAAGAGTACAAATTAATAGTAGCGATTGACAAATAAATTTTTATTAGATAAAAGAAGTTTTAGCAATAAAAGAGGTTTTAATTAATAAAGGTATTAAATAAATAAAAAAGGGATTAGAAATCGAATACATGACTTAATCATGCTTTGTATGAGTTGATCGTTTTTGTATGTTTACTCGTTTATGGAAAGTATTTATCCATGTACTTAGTACTAAAAGCTGATAAAGTAGGCTTGTCTATCTGTGAGAGTTAAGAATGAGGTGTCTAGGCAAGGCTTTGATGCAACTAGTGTTATAATATACCTGGCTTCATTTTAAACCGAGGGATATTGTAAGTTGAAAAGTTTGGGATTTGATAAGTAGACGAGACTTAGTTTCCATATGCGGTCATTTTCACTGTTATTGAAATTAACCAAATTCATCGAATTAGTTTTGACGAGACCGGGACCGATAATTATTTTAATTATCGAATACCACTTCAAAACTAATATACGCGTTTTATGTTTTGGAGGAGGTTGTGATGTGGAATGATATAGAGTTAAACAATCTATCTGAAGGTTAAGTCCAATGGACAGGTCAGCATTAGCATTTATCGGAGGACTGATGCAAATATTATTTAGATATTCGACATCTATTCAACATGCTCGAGTCCATGTAGATATTCACGCTCTATTCGGGATGTTGGAATCCATGTAAGGATTCGTGTTATGTTTTACTAACAAAGACTCATGTGTATTATGCCAAATGTGACCTCGACATTGAAAATGGCTAAAGACAGAGTAGGATGACAACCTGGAGTTTTGCTAACCCACAACGGGGTATGTCAACTCTAAATCTAGAGCATGCTTATCGATGTTGTGTGCGAGAGTTAATGATACTTGGTTCCATGTGTTTCATAACAATGTTCTTGCATAGGCTGGTTCTATTTGCTTTATGGTATATTTTATCTAGAGATATACGACGCTTGGGAGGTAACTTCCGATCCTTATGCATGGAGTTCGGATTTGGCTTGATCAGAGAGATCTTCATGGAAAATAAATCCATTATGCGAACGTACCTTAGCGGTTTTCGATGTACTTCTAATATTTTTGTGTCGTGAAATACATGAAGCACAAATTTTTTCTTATTTATATTCTTCACCCAGACATTATCTATTATATCGCCTTATGTATTAATTAGATGAGTGGTTCTTTTGAGGGGATAACCATTACAGCATGTCATGCGGTCTCAAAAGTACTATTATATTTTGATTACATAGTTTTTGAATTTCTCATATTAGACTTATGTCTGACATGTGGTTTTTGTTTACCCTAAATTTCTTTTGTGTTTTCTGGAGTAGTTTGAGAAAAGCGAGTTTTAATTGGATGTTCACTGAAGCTCGAGGGGATGAGTTGGATGTTTCACTTACCATAGTATTCTTATTTTCGTTGCACTACTATATTGTCTGCACTAGCATTTGTGATATTTTGATATTATGTTCACTTCTTTCTTGTTATGTTTCGTTTTCTTGTATTTTATTGTAACATTATGTCTTTCCGACACTTGAATGCTCGACACAAGAACATCATAGATGTACTAGTATCGACATTTGGAGTTCGAAGAGGCTGGTTGTTACATCTTGCATCAGAGCTGAAGGTTAAGCCTTAGCTTTGGTTGGGTATAACTCATTAAGAGTTAAGGTAATGGAATGCCTTAGCATGAGTTGAGTTTATTATACATATAAGGGAATATTTGTATTTCTTATAAGCATATACCTTAAAGGTAATTACAACTATGAAAATTAAAGATCTTATATAAGGTAACATGTGTAACTATGGATTTTTGAAGTTTAGTTTAATTAATGTAGGGATTAATGATGTTCATTCGTTACCCCTCATTAATTAGTTTAGCCATGATCAAACAGTTTATGAGCATTGCTATCCTTTATAGAATGATCTAACATGCTCGACCAGCTTATGAGCACTATTATCATTGTAGAATTATTAGCTTAATATTGCTCCATCAGTTTACAAGCATTATTATCATTTGTTGATTGATTAGTCATGCTCATCTAGTTTATGAGCATTGACTATTATTTTATGATTGTTTGTTTGTGCTTGAGCAACTTATGAGCAGTTTTACATTGAGAAATTTACCTTTTTGCCACATGAGTTAGGTAGATAGTATTTGTAGATGCTTTGAAACAAACACCTTATGAATTGAGTTTCACAATTTGACCATGAGGCGTTTGATGATAATGTTGGGTTAGAAGTTAACTTTATTAAAATATGAATTATTAAAAGATGATTATTATAGTCTGAAAAAAGATAAGATATTTTGTAGATAAACATTTTTGAATTTTTTTATATAAGAAGGTGATTTTATATAAGTATAGTTTATGAAATATGGCTTATAAATGAAAAGGATTTAAACTAATATTTTGAGAACTTAAATCTCAGTGTCTTTGATTTTCAAGATTTTAGAAATAATAATAATATTATTATTCAAAAGTAAATACCTACAAAATTGATTTACGAATTGAGATCATGTTACTTATTAATATTTACGAAGTAATTGATACCGCTTTGAAAATTATTTTGGTTAAGTCCCAAAAGTATGATTTGGATGTACTGAACTCACTTCCATTACTTGAAAATAATTTAGGTAATGACTGCCGCATCATCGGCATTCATTTTCAAATTTCAAAGTGGGGGATGCTACAGCTTGGTTTTGGTTAAATAGATTTCGGTTTGATCCAGAAGTATAATTTGATATACAAGAGATATATGTATATATTATTATTTCAAATGATTTTAAAACCTAGTGTTTAGTTCTAAAGTTTTCCTTAAAGAAATTTGAGATAAAATATAGAGTGGTTTAATAAAGGTTTTGAAACAAACTTTATATATGGAAAATATTTGCAAGTATGTTATGTTCCAAGTAGTGTGGAATAGTCCAGAACAATTGTTGGAGCTTTTTATGTTTTCACTTTTTGGTAAAGTATAATTAATAAATAAGTGAAACTTTGTTAAGTTATTTTATGAACACATGTATCATATGCAATAGGATGGTATGGTATGTACATCATGTTACGATATGTTGTTTGGTAGTTCTCGTTTCTTAAAATGAAATGGATTTTCGGCAATTATGGACAGTGTGACATCCCGCACCTCTAGGCACCCCGAAAATCAGACTTGACTAGAAGCACGGGTGGTCGGGTGAAATAAAAATCCATAACAAAGCATAGAGACTAAGGCAACAACATAAAATCATTAAAATATTATAGCGGAAGAAAACTTTCACTAACTAAAATTAATAGCAAAACAGTTTCATTAAAAACAATATTATCCCAAATTTATTTCTAAAACCACAAGTACCAAATAGTCTCCACCAAAACATAAAACATAAAGTTCACAATATAGGTCCCCATATATAGAGTAAAGTATGGGAAAGAGAAACGAAGTACATGAAACAAAAGAGACAAAAGCTGAAGATAACAACCGCCCTAATGACCCTACAAGCTGCAAGGAACTGCAACCTAGACCTGCCCTCCTGTGATTTAGGGAAAATAGGAAAAATAGGAATGGGTCAGACATAAAGTTTTGGTGAATGAGAAATAAAATGAAGCAGAAATAATAGAACAGTTTAACTTGATCATCCCTGGATAGCGCAGAGGGTGAATAATATAATGCAGTGAATCCTTCTAGATACAGTTCCTAAGAAGTCAGAGTCCATGGTCACTCTAGGGAAGTCGACCATGCAGTAATACTAAACGTTAATCGGCCTGTCGGACCTACTGTCCTTACCTATCCATGTGCTATAGCGTGAAAGTCATGCTCTTCACCCGTGCACTGTGACTAAATGCCTCTTACATCTGACCGAAGCCAACTCAAACAACCTCGTAGGACCTCGAAGATGTGCTCAAGTTTTGCCAAACTAGACTCCTATTCTTCTGTTTCCTTGGTCACGAACGTGGACTTACCCTTATCGAAAGTGTCGGTCCTCCGAAAGAGCGCCCGCAGCTGGGTCGGCTGTGCAAAATCCTCCAACGATCTGCTTAAAGAAGCATATGCCAGAGCACACTTGATCTGTTCCGTCTGCATCGATCTGCCTGAAGAAGCCTACGATTGCAGATGTTATCTATCCTATGTACTGACAACCTATGAAAGGTAACAAACATCCTTGCGAACCTACTTTCCCACTCCTAGTATGTATAGCCAAAACTGTATTTTGGTTTTAACTACATGAGACACCTATCCAGACCTTTACAAGGTATGCCTATCAAATCGCTTCCACATTTTGGGCGACAACGGCACTTGATCCCTGGTCACTAAGAAAGTCAACATGCGTCTTTACCACTATACCAAATGCGCTTTTAATTTCTTTTTAATTATATTTTCTGTAAAATATCAGGGTGTTACATTCTCCCCTTTAAGGATTTCATCCCTGAAATCTCCAAAGACGAAAGAACTGAATTAACAACCAGCACCCAAGAACTACATCCATCAACTCAACCACCATCCATTTCTACCATTGTCCTTATTTTTAACTAATGCAATTTATGATTTATGTAAAGTGAAATGCATATGAACTTACCTAATGCAAAAAGGTAGTCGGTCTACTGATTCAATTGACCTCCTGCAAAGCAAGTATGCTTTTGCCATGCAACCTAATGTATGAAATTACCCTAGTAAAATTGATAATTATATATGTATGATTCAATCATTCGTCCAAATGCACCATCCATATGAAAAATCCATTTATACACACACAAAGATATATATATACACACACACGCAACCATATGCAAATGAAGTAGATAAAAAGCACGTATATGCAGGTGTGTGAACCTAGTTGGCCGACTATCCTAATAAATATCTGTCTAGTGCATGCAATGGATCCACTTGCAAACATTGGCATCCACATGCAATCATTTTCATCCATCAAACACAACATGCCCTAATGACATGTTTACAACCAAGCTACCATCCATAGGTGTCACCTAAAGATTATAAAAAAGAACCCTAACTAAGGAAAGATCAAAGATAGGATATTTGAAGTGTACCTTCAAATAGAAAAGGATAAGAAGTTTGTATTCTCTCTCAGATTCCCATGTGCAATCTTTAGGATCATTTCCCAACTGAACCTTCACTAGATGAACTTCCTTGTTGCGTAATCTCTTGATGTCGTGTTCCAATATACGGGTGGGTGTACGATGCACAAGCGATTCGCGCTCTACCTCCATTTCCCTTAGTTGATTAGGTTCTACTACTACTGCAAAATCATGTAGACACTTCCTCAGATGCAAAACATGAAAAACATCATGAACTCCTGCCAACTTATTTGGAAGATCAATTCTGTATGCCACTTTTCTAATCCGTGCGGTAATAGGGAAGGGTCCTACAAATCTCGGTGCCAACTTACCCACTGAGCCAAATCTCATAACATTTCTCAAAGGAGAAACCTTGAAAAGAACCATATCAACCTTAAACTCCAAATCTAAACGTCTTCTGTCGGCATATGACTTTTGTCTATCTTGTGTAGTCTTCAACCTATTGTGGATCAAATCCACCTTCTCGGAAGTTCCCCTCACCAAGTTTGGTCCAAGAAAGATCCTATCGGTGGTATCCCACCAACAGGCTGGTGATCTACATGGTCTGCCATAGAGGGCCTCGAACTATTCCATCCCAATGCTTGCTTGATAACCATTATTACACGTGAATTTCACCAAAGGTATGTGGTCTTCTCAAGAGCTTTCGAAGTCAATGATGCAGAATCTGAGCAAATCTTCTGAAACCCTATTTACCATCTCAGTCTATCCATCTATCTAAGGATGATATGCCGTGCTCAGATTCAATTCCGTTCCTAAGGCTTGCTGAAGATTCCTCTAAAACTCACTAGTGAATAATGGTTCTCTATCGCATATAATGCCGGCGGGAACTCCATGAAGCCTAACTATCTCCCTTACATAAAGGTCACCAAAGAAGCTTCCATCCAATTACTCTCATTGGGTATAAAATGAGCTCTCTTCATCAAACTATCCACAATAACCCAAATGCTTATTTTCCCTCTCCATGAATTTGGTAACCCATCCACGAAGTCTATGGAGACGCTCTCCCATTTCCATAACGGAATATCCAATGGCTGCAATAGTCCTCTGGACTTCTTCTATTCCGCCTTTACCCTTTGACAAGTGATGCACTTCGATACATACTCCGTCACCCTCTTCTTTATTCCGGGCCAATAGAATACCCTCTTCATATTTCGGTATAACTTATCACCACAGGGGTGCACTGTCATCCTAGAATGATGTGACTTGGCCAACACCGCATTTACTAAATCCTCATTATGGGAAACACAAAGTCTACCATCCTTTCTAAGCCATGCTAGCGTCCATGGTATAGCACCTAAGATGTGGTGATGACTCTCCTCTACCAAGCTTATCTAAAATGTCCTTTAACTCTTCGTCCTCGCTTTGCCTTGCTTCAGTCTGCTCCATCAAAGTAGGGTGGACGTCGAGGGCTACTAACAATCCCGAAGCTAAATCTGATGGAGGTCGAAAATCAAAGGTAACTCCAAATGCTTCCATTCCAAAAATAGAGTACTTAAACCACTTTGCGTCTACTCAACGCATCTACCACTACATTAACCTTGCTAGAGGTACGGCAAATCCCAAAGTCATATGAGGCTAAAAAATCCATCTATCTTTGCTTTCTCAAATTTAAATCTTTCTGAGAGAATAGATACTTCGAAGACTTATGATCCATGAAAAGCTCAAATATTTCTTCTAAGAGATAGTGCCTCCAAGACTTGAGAGCAAAAACTATAGATGCCAACTCAAGATCATGCGTCGGGTAGTTCTTCTCATGCGTTTTCAACTGTCTACTCGCATAGCACACTACCCTACCACTTGCATCAGTACTTCCCTAGCCCCATACCACAAGCATCCATATAAACTGAGAAAGGCTTGGTTCCATTTGGTAATACCAATACAGGTGCGGTAGTCAAAGCATCCTTCAATCGACCAAAGGCATCCTCACACTTGGCATCCCGAACAAAAGCTGAGTTCTTCTTGGTAAGGCGAGTAAGTGGAGCTGATATCCTAGCGAAGTCCTTAATGAACTTCCTATAGTAGCTCGCAAGACCAAGGAAACTCCTTATGTCCATGGCATTCTTAGTGGTGTGCCAGTCCTGTACTGCTTTCACTTTCACCGCATCTACTGCAAGTCCTTCCTCCGAGATGATGTGTTCCAAAAAAGCGAACCACATCCCACCAAAAGTGGCACTTAGGGAACTTTGCCTTCAATTTATATGCTCGTAGGGTCCTAAGCACATCTTCCAAGTGAACAATATGCTCCTCCTTGTTTCACGAATAAACCAAAATGTCATCGAAGAACACCACCACAAACTTGTTCAACGATTCATGAAATATTCGACTCATCAGGTCCACAAAATATGCCGGAGCATTGGTTAGCCCAAATGGCATGACCAAGCACTTAAATAATCCATCCAGAGTCCTAAACGCAGTCTTCTTGATGTTATCCTCCACCACACATAACATATGAAATCCCATGGCCAAATCGAGTTGTGAAATAACTTGGCTCCTACTAGTTGGTTGAAGAGATTTTCTATATGGGGAAGAGGACAATGATTCTTCTTTGCCATCTTATTAAGCTCCCTATAATCCATGCAAAGCCTGAGAGAGTCATCCGCCTTAGTGGCAAAGATGATGGGTGCGCCCCACTCAGAAATTCTTCTATAAAAGAAGCCCTTCTCTAAAAGCTCTCCAATTTGCTTGCTCAACTCACAATCCTTAGAAGCTATATGACTTACTGGTAAAGCATCCGGTTGACATTATCGACAAGATAAATCTTGAATTTGATCTCTCTTTGAGGTAGAAGACTGGCAACCTCCTTGAACACATCTGGAAAGTCTCTAACAATGTGTGTCGAACTCAAACTATCGGGCGGTAAGTCAAGAGAATAAAGATAGCTCAATAAGATTGATCCTCTAGGGTCATAAGATACCTCCAAGGTACATCCATTATAAGTGCCTAACCTCACTACCCTCTTATCACAATCAAGAACAGCACCATGTATGGATAGCCAATCCATACCAAGAATCAACCTGTACCTGGAAAAGACAAATACAAAGGCACTACAGTCAAACATAACCCCCTAAAATAAACAATTTCAAATTCCGACATAACTTGGACAAATAGGCCGATCCTCCTACGGGATTTGATACTACTGGGTCGGTCAGTAAGCAAGCATTAAGGCCAAGACTTTCTACAAGTGTACTAGATAAAAAAGAGTGCAAAGCTTAAGAATCAAATAGGATACGAACAGGAAAGTCAGAGATAGATAACACAACTTCGATGATCACCTTCTTTCCCTCGTCCACAACCGGACGAGTACTAAAGGAAGGAATTGCCTCTAAAGCATAAGCTCGAGCAGGCTGTGAAGGTGTTTGTGAACTGTCCTAAGACTTCGATGGACAGTCCTTTTTCATATGCCCCACTTGATCGCAAAGATAGCACCTTAGTCTCGGTCACTCTCCTGCCCCTCTACAATCCTTAGTAAGATGATCTGTTTTTCAACAAGTATTGCACTTCCAGTCCTTCCTTGGAACTTTCCTTTTCCCACCTGACCCTCCTCCTCCTCTCCTCTTTCCTTTTCGCTGCTTCTTTCCATCACTCTTCTGTGCCATGTCTCCTTTCTTCTCAGTATCAAAAATCAAAGCCATCTCTACCAATACCTCAAAAGCGGCTTCCATCGGAATGTGGCTTGCCGCCAAACTCTACAGTGGCTGACTCAAACCCTTAGCGAACTTCAACACCTTCTTGTGGGGAGTATTGATCAGGTCTAATCCAAATATGATAAGCTCATTGAATTCATTAACATATTCCTTAACTGTCATGTCCCCTTACTTGAGTTGTATAAATTTCTCTAGCTGCACTCCCTCTTCAATCTGCGATAAGAATTTCCCCTCGAACCTAGTACGAAAATCTAGCCAAGTCAAATTATCAGCCTCAGCCTCCATAATCTCCCATCAACGAAGAGCTTCTTCCTATAACTGCCATGAAGCCAACTGCCTTTGAGCTAAGTTCTCCAATCCCATAAGTCCAAATATCCACTCACAACTACGGATCCAAGCTCTCGCCTCAGTATATGTCTTAGTGCTAAGAAACTTCTTGCCTCCTAAGCTGGTGTGATCCTAGCATAACTTGGTAAAATTGGAAATGCCTGGCGGACGAGCTGGAACCCCTCCCGCAGGAGCAGCATCACTAGCTGGTGGCTCTACTCGTGCAGTAGCCTGCAAATAACGTTTGAACCAAACAGGCATATTAAGGCCTAGAACTTTGGGCATAACTTGTGGTTCAGAAATTTCTGTATGTGGATATTAAAAAGATGGTATTAGGTACTCCACAAATGGTTCAATAAATAGGGAGGAAGAGATATGAGGGACCCATTTCTGAAATTTCTTTTCTTTCCAAAATAAATACATATACTTTTAAAAGTATTATTTGGAATATCCTTTAAAAATTATTCGAAAACCTTTATATTTTTAAAATATTTTTAGGATTACCGAAACTATAGCTCCGATACCAACTGTGACACCCCGCACCTCTAGGCAGCCCAAAAATCGTAAATGACTAGAAGCACGGTCGGTCAGGTGAAATGAAAATCCATTACGTAGCATAGAGACTATGCCAACAGCATAAAATGATTAAAATATTACGGCGGAAGAAAACTTTAACTAATTGTAAATTAATAGCAAAGCTGCTTCATTAAAAACAACATTATCCCAAATTTATTTCTAAAACCAAAAGTACCAAGTAGTCTCCACCAAAACATAAAACATAACAAAGTTCACAATGTAGGTCCCATATATAGAGTAAAGTACGGAAAAGAGAAACGAAGTATATAAAACAAAAGAAACAAAAGCTGAAGATAACAACTGCTCCAATGACCCTCCAAGCTGCAAATAACTGCAACCTAGACCTATCCTCCTTTGATTTTGGGAAAATAGGAAACATAGGAATGGGTCAAATGGTGAATAAGAAATAAAATAAAGCAGAAAGAATAAAATAGTTTAATTCTTGGTCTTCCACGGATATCGTAGAGGGTGAATAATATAATGCAGTAAATCCTTCTTCGATACAGTTCCTAAGAAGCCAAAGTCCATGGTCACTCTAGGTAAGTCAACCATGCAGTAACACTAAACGTCAATCGGCCTGTCGGACCTGCTGTCCTTACATATCCACGTGCTACAGCATGAAAGCCATGCTCTTCACCCGTGCACTGTGACTAAATGCCTCTTACGTCTGACGGGTGTCGACTCAAACAACCTTGCATGACCATGAAGTTATGCTCAGGCTCTGCCAAACTGGACTCCTATCCTTCTGTCTCCTCAATCACCAACGTGGACCAAAGTGTCGGTCCTCTGAAAGAGCACCCGCAGCTGGGTCGGCTATGCAAAATCCTCTAACGATGTGCTTAAAGAAGCCTACGTCGGAGCAAGCTTATCATGTTCCCTCCACGTCGATCAGCCTGAAGATGATGCTTACGATTATGGATGTTATATATCATACATACTAGAAACCTATGAAAGGTAACAAACATCCTTGTGAACCTACTTTCTCGCTCCTAGTACGTACAGCCAAAACTGTATTTTGGTCTTAACTGCATGAAACACCTTTCCAAACCTTTACAAGGTCTGTCTACCAAATCGCTATCAAATTAATTAATTTATCATTACAGTTTACATATCGTTTATTTCCATTAATCTACTTTAGGTCATTTTTACATCTGATTTGGTTATTTCACAATTTCCCTTTTTCTTACATAAATGGTATTTCAACCATTTTGTTACAGATTCACACTAGGCTTTAGGGTCCATTTAATTTACATTTTTTTCTACCCTAATTTACGTTCTTCTTTTAGAGATAATCCGTACAAAAATTTTATCCAATAGCCACAAACCATTTAATTACACAAATTCCACCTTTACATTTTTAAGTCGCATATGAAATAAATAATTATGCTAATTAGACTTCTCAATTTTGTTCCAAAACCATATTCAAACTTACGTAATTATATCAATCAAAACCATAATTTTATTCAAGTAACATATTCTGAATTTATTCTACTAACCTGTTCTACCATTAGAAATTGAATAACAATTCTAATTCAATTTGATTAAACCACTCTTATTTATGCCATAAAATGTGAATAACAATTTATTTGTTCCAAATTTCAACCGAAATATGAATTAGAATTGAGAAGTGAAAGAAGAAGAAGATACAATAATTTACATAAATTTCAATCTTATTTATGCCATAAAACGTGAATAGACAATTTACATGTCCCATATTTTAAACCAAACATGAATTAGATTTGACAAGTGGAAGAAGAAGTTGCAATAATTTGCACAATTCTCAATTAATAACGGAAATTAATTCATGTTAACGTACTAGAAAAGAACAAAAATTGAACTACTTTATTTTTCTATTTCATATTAATTTCCACTCACCTGGCACTTGAGCTTGTATAAATTTGAAAAAAGCTTTTCTTTAATCTTTCTCCCTTTGATTCTTCTCATCCTATTACGTCACTTGAGCGAATGGGAAGCCATCACATGTCAGAAACAACGCTAAAATGCATAGGAAAATTGCTGGAAATGAACCAGCTAAAAAACATCGCTCCAGATTTTGAGCGACAATGGGACTTGATCCTTGGTCACTAACAAAGTTAACATGCGTCTTTACCACTATACCAAATGCGCTTTTAATTTCTTTTTAATTATATTTTCCGTAAAATATCGAGGTGTTACAGATAGTCAGAAATTTCTAAATCGTTATAGAATTTGAAGCGAAGTGTTTTTATGAAAATATAAAAGTTGAGTTTTTGTAACTCTTGAATAGAGAAGGTGGTAAATAAAATAAGTTTTAAATTTGTTCAACATACTTGTTGATTAAAATAAATTTGATGTTTTGTATATACTCTTAGGATGTAGTGGAGTATTATATAAGTATGAACTTAAGTTATAAAATCTTTATAAACTTGAAGTTAAGTTTTTGTGAAATGTTTTATAAGTGATTTTAGTATTGAATAACATACTATTTGTATGTGATAAAAAGATAATTGGTATAGCTAAAAAACCAATAGGATAAATACATAAGTTGTAGGTAGATCATTTTATTCGTATGATTGTTCTTGATCCAATATTTGAGTACATGATTTCGAGGTGATTTAAACCAGTCCAAAAAAGGATTTTTCATTTGATTCTTGACGGCGAACACTTGATACAGATTCATGATATGATTATGATGTTTTCTATTATAGTATATGGATATGTAAGAGGTATAGAGGTTTCTAATCAAGGAAACTTATCCAAATCCGCAATGGGGAGGTCAAGTGATAAATAATTGGAAGTGAAATTTATGTGATCGAACAAGTGATCAAATCGGATATTACGTCCGGATGATCCATATGCACTATACAGATTTTAATATATTTGCATATTATGCATTGTTGGCTTATAGAGGGTTTGGGTGATGAATCTTTGATTTTTTATAAGGCATTATGAGTAGTCTATTGAGTAATGACCTGAGGCTGTTGAGCATTAGGTGCGCTTAGTAGAGTGTTTATTGTTCTTGTGCAAAAAGAGGATTTGAAGTTAGGAAAACCATGGGCTTTGTTTGCTTGGAATTTTAAACACTTTTAAGTATTTCTATTTGATTATTATTTAGGTTGCTTGTAATGGAATTTCAAGGATGAAATATTCTAAGTGGGGAAGAGTGTAACGACCTAGAATTTCGAACACTTCATATTTAGGTATTTGAATAATTCAAATATTTGAATCTTAGACTATATATGATTAAATTGATTTAATAAACTTTTTGATCCCCTTTTAAATCATAACTAATAATGTTAAACTTGTTCTGTAAAAATGTTTACCAAAATAGTTACTTTGAAGAAATCTCGATAACGTGACTGAAAATTATTTTATTGATAAACAGACTTTTACTCGTCAAAAGTTGTTCAAACTTTTTCTGTGTATACCAAAACCCTTAGGAAATCAATTATATAAAATAAAAATATTTTCCATTTATGGAGAATAAAGAGTTGATTATTTCATGAGTGATGTCATGGGAAGATATATTTTGTGTAAGGATGAAAGGATAATTTGCTAAGAAAAAATAATACGTAAAGTAAAATAATTATTTGCATCAAAAATTGGCATAAATACCCAATAGAGATTTTGCAGAGAAGTAATGAAAAATAATAATTGAAAACAGAGAAACAAGAAATTAAATAATAGAAAATAAGCAATAACAGGAATACAACGATTTATAGTGGTTCGGCATTGAAAGCCTACGTCCACTTTGGAGAAATAACTTTATTAATCACTTGAATTGCGAAGCACAAAGGGATGGATATGGTATGATCTGTATTTATGGTAAAAAAAACAAAGGAAACAACAATGTAAAATTCCCGAAAATGAACAATCTAGTCTATGTTTATATATCTTCTTGAAATTTCTGCAATGGAGTCTCCAGATCTAGAAGAAGTCACGGTATCGACCACGGGTCCCACTTCATTCATTATAACGATCGGCACCGATCATTCTACGAGCTCCTTTTGGCATGCGATCGATATGGTAAGCTCCACTCTTCAATATATTGATGTTCCTAAAGTTTCATGTGTAATCAACTTGTAGATTTTGAGATATTGATCGTTTCCCACTAAGCTGAACTGAAATATCGATACGGTAAAATCCATATTTGGTGAAATATTGATCGTACTCGGTCAGTACATGGTGTATTTTCATCATTCTATCGAATCCATCTTCTGCTTTCGCTTCGCCCTTGCTTAATATTATCATCTATGCCTGATCTCTAGGCTTTGTGATTGTTAATCTGACTTGTCGGTCCAGATGATGGTCGAGTCTAATTTGTCTAATTAGTTCGAATATATTCGGGCCAGACGGCTGGATAACACTTGCCTAAGAAATTACGTATTGTTTCAACATGACGTGCTTTAAATTGATGCAAGTTAGTATCATCGGAAAGGAATCCATCCAGTTTTTCAACAGCAATTATCCTTTCGATGAATTGTTTTCCTTGAAGGGTCGCATCTCTTTTTGTTTGACATGACAATTGATTTATTTCCAATAGTGTAAATTATGGATTGTAATTTTCCAATTAATATCTGTACCCACTTCATTGAGCTTGTAGGCCTCGGTTGACTGATCTAGTTCTTTCTCTGTTAACTCTAGGTGAGAATTCAATTTCTGTCGATTTCAAGAAATCGAATTTTTGGGATGCGTACGTGCACGTTCATGTACACGTTCTTGTCATTGGCTCTCAGACGCGTTTGTACGCTCATGAGTCATCTCCAAGTTGGTGGAATGCAATTCAATCATTTGCATTTTTTATTTTTTTAAGATGGATCGGCATGAATCCATCAGGTAATGGATCGTACTTGATCCTTTTTTAACATGGATCAGACCAAATTCATTTGAGATTGGTACATGCCCGATCGTTTTCCCCTCTCTTCTTCTTCTTCTTTTTAGAAAATAATGGATCGTTCCAAAGCCGTTAGTTTGGATCATACATGATTCATGTATATATTGAATGGACCAATTACACTACATATTAAAGGATTGGTATACATCTACCACAGAAGGATCGCAGTCAATTGTTACTTGATTTTGTCATTTGATTGAATCGTAGGTCAAGAAAGATGGACCAGCCTAAGATCATCTTAAAACAATTGTATCTGATTGTTTATCGATTGGATTCTCCATTGAACTGCAAACTTCGATGGTTCGTATTACTTCCTTTATATACATACTTAGTTACTTAGATTACTTTCCCTACTTCACTTTACTTTCTATTGTTGCTACCCGAACCAAAAAAGAAAACCCCATCTTCATCTTCTCCCTCACCATCGATCCATCGAGTTTCCTGATACAGCTCCATACTTTTCTCGTAACCATCTTTATAAATCGATCCAACTCCTTGCTACGTCAACCATCACCTCCGCCATCTCCTACAGATCTTGTTTCATAATCGAATCCAATTCACCTTCGCTTTTCAATTTTTTACATAGGTAGATCGAACGTCTCTTACTTGTAGTAATTGAGCGAAGAGATGATGGGATCTCATTCCAGTTTACATGATTTAGGTCATAGTGGTTCGATCGATCGTAACGGAGGGGAAGATGATAACGATTGGGCATAGTTGTTTATGTTGGTGCGATAGTTGTGGTGGAGTTTGTGTTTTGAAATGGAAGGCGACAACAAGTTTCTTTGGGAGATGGTGATGGAGCAATTGAGATGATCGTGGTTGTATCGATTGTTTGCTTTAGTGGTTGAGGGTGAGATTGATTTTATCTTATCGTTCTTGGATTTCTAATAGGTGGATCGTTACTGATCGTTTCTAACAAAATCGATGTAGTAAAGTGTAGAATGGCTGGTCCTCGTTGATCTAAAAAATATAGCATAGGGGAATGAAAGGGAGTTCGACCGATCATTTTGATGGATTGGTACTTGAAAAAATGAATAGAAATTGGACCGGTCACTTTCTTGTAGAGTTCTTGGATGATCATTTCTTATATCGGTGTTAGGAGTTTTGAATTGAAGTGGAGTATAAACCGAAGTTGAAGGTTGGATTGATTGCAGCGATCTATATTGGAAAACAATCAGTTGGAGTTGCTAGGATGTTCGGTAGTGAAATGATTGTGCAGAAATAATCGGTTATATGCATTAGGAAAGACCGATCGTAACATCATTTTGGATCGGTTGTTGGTTTAATTTTGATGAACATACTTAAAATACTCAAATATCAATTATAACTTTGTGATGAGCTTCAGCCTTCAATGCTTGAATGGACGTACATGACTTGCATATGAAATGGACTGCATATTCAGATGTATAACTGTGGAATGAACTTAACTAATATCCTACATACTTATATATGTTGCCTATGCCTTGGACAAATTTTTGGAGCTCATCCACTTCTGAACACACAAGTCAAACTTTAGCATGCCAACAATCGATCCTAAAGTTTTGATAGAATCTTTACTTGGTAACGTTGAGAATTGGTTGAGACGGTTGACAATGACGGTCGCTCCGGTCGAATCTCGAATTCTCGTCACAGTTGTTGTCTTTACTTCTGAACTATATTTTCATTGCCTTGCACTACACTGCACCACTCTGCACTAGCACACACATTACAAGGGAAAACGAGTTATTTTTTATGAAGATGATTATCTACTGAGTTTAGTAGTCATAGGTTCCAGACGATTGGAGCGTTTAGCTGCCATGCCTTTTGGACAGCCTTCACAGCACAAAATACAGTACCGAATCGAGCGCCGCAACTACTTCTGATATACTCTCCCTTTGGACATCAAGCTGAATAAGCAGAAATCTTGTCCATTACTTGAACTTTTCTCTATCATTCCTATCCTTCCGGTCCTTCCAGCAGAAGTGATAAACCCTGCAACTAACAGTCTAGAAAATGTGATATTTTTGAAAGATCCGGAGGATTGTGTAGCTTCGAAAATTAATTAAGCCTCTCTTCACATAATTTGTGCCAGACACGGGATTTCGTTTGATGACGTGTGCATCTCGACTTGGAGTGACAGAGCTCGTATGCCCCATGAGGGGTTCACGCATGCAGCAAGTTCATATGTTAGGCACAGTGCATCCCAGCCTTCAATTCATTTATCCTAGAGATGCTATATAATATGAGGATAGTATTGGCACAACCGCATCCAAGTGGATCTACCCTGCTAAACTATACCTACATGGCATTCATGGAGTTTTTATTTCATCCCACGACTCCAGAAGACATTTGATTTCTTTCCATCTTCTATCAGTGATAGGGAACCCTTTCGTTCACATTTCTTGAGTTGGCCAAGAAGTGCCAGATCTTGACTGGTACTTAGAACAAGTTGAGCGCTTTTTAAAGCGAGTGGTTCTATATTCATTGCCCGCCTGGCTTTGCCAGACGGTGGTTAGAAGAGTGTAAGTATTACTCCTTGATTAACTTCTTGAGTGCTCGTATCCAGGTTGTATCATGAACCAAGCAACTTTTTTAGTTTTGCAAGCTCTTATCTACGTCCCGATGGAAAAAGATACATAGAAGCGGTCTTGGCGCTAAAAAGGGTTCCATCAGAAGATAGAGACATTAGGAATCTCCTTACTGATGAACATCTTATTAACTATTGTCTGATGGAAAAGGGTCGTAGCATAGGGCTACCGGTCACTACTGGAGTTATAATGACTGATAATCGAGATGCGGATGATGATGATGGGAATCAAGATGATCCTCTCGTGTCCTTAATTAAGGGTGCTTAGAAAGATACTGATAAAGATATAGAAGGACATGAGGGTGAGGACCTCAACGGCGATGACGTGGATTTTAGTTTTGGGGTGGCGGTCAGATCCTCACAAATCTCACAGTCCCTGCTCTCGAAAAAAGAGAAAGGAAGAAACTCATTTGTATGTTCCCTAAGAGTCACCTCTTCAAATGCCCCAAGTTATCCATCACCTCTTAGGTTATTCCGGATCAATCTACTTATCGACCTTTAGAGCACTTGGATGAAACATTTGAGGCTTCATCTGATTTTTCGATACTGAATTACGTTGATGCTTTTCATTTTACTGGCATGAGCGTTGGCGGATCAAAATCTTCTTCCAGAGTTGGGCTAGAATCCCTCATACCGCTAATAGAGACGCTATTCCTGCCAATAAAGCTTTAATAACTGGTTTGTTGGGGTACTTAGTACATGCACATTTGCACACACTTCACAATATTACATTGCACTTATCTTATGTCCTTCAATACTTAGAGCTAATTCATTCTTTGTCTTACTTTGTAGACATAATGGTGAAGAAGAAGCACATGTTTTAGTCTCCATAGGAAATATCACGGTAAAATCCTGGTTCTTGTTCAGGCTCGTACCGCCAAGGTAGTGGTCGTGAATACGACCCTAGCTATCAATCCAATCAGGATCGAGATTACCATAATAGAGGTGACAGAGACAAATCTTCCCATGATAAACATCGATCTAAACCTAGATCTCCTCTTTCTAAAGATTCTGAAAGGCAATAAGATCTCCACGATAACATTCCTCCTATTGACACCTCTAGTAGTTCCCTTTCCACTTCAATTTCTTCATAATCCATTGTTCTATCTCATCCTCAATAATCCAATGATTGTCTACATCATAGTGAGCATGATGTTCACCAACAAAGGTTGGGTAAAGAAAGTGCTGACACCCAAGTTATCACTAAAGCTCAATAAGTTGATACCCCCGCTTGTATGGCCCAACTTAAGTCAGATTTTCTAGATGTATGTCTCATGGATTTTTCTTTATACCTAATCTTAAGAAAATTCCTGAAAAAGTCCAGCAAATGACCATGGACTGTGTGAACGATCTCCATATGTAGTATAATGAGTGGATAATAATGGAGGAGAGGATTTCTAAAGTATCTTAGGAGAGAGCGGCAGAGATTGAGAAATTGAAACGCCAAAGGCCCAGGATAAGCGGAACATCAAAATCCTAACCAATGAGATAGAATCTATAAGGAGCTCATAGGCAGAAGCCAAGAGAAAAGAAAAATCGACCATCAAGGCACTCGAGGATGATAAGGCCAAGCACTTGGCTGAGGTTGAAGCGCTTCATCATCGGGACCATAAACTTGTAACGACCCGGAATTTGAGGCAAAATCAATTTAATAATCTGTGTAAATAATTTAATTGATTTGATAATTTTCTTTATAATTTTAATTTAAAATTGGTTAAAATTGTTTTTCAAAAGCTAATGAAATTTTATTCTATTTATAATATATATATATCTGATATATATTGTGAATAGAAGATCTTGTGTTTTAAATAAAAGGTGAATTTTTAAATTGTAATATATATGTTTGTATATGTTATAATTTGACATTGTTTTAAATTTAACTTAATCTATGGATAATTTGTATATGTATGAAATTATAATTTTAAGCTTTGTTTTAAATTTATATTTTCAAAAGTTAATTTAGATTGTTAAATTGTTTTCAATTATAAGATAATTGTTTGTTTTTAAAATATGAGATTGTTATTTATTTTAAATATGATAGTTTAAAAAGATTTAAACATTTTGTTTGTTTTCTTTAAAAGTGTTTAAATTTAAAATAGTTATAAATGTATTTATAAATGTTTTAGATTTTTAAATCTATGTATAAGAAATTATTTATATGTTAATTAGTTTTAGAACATTTTCCTTTTAAAAGTAAATTTATATTCACATATATAAGAATTTACTTATAAAGTAACCTAAATAAGTATGACTATATTTACATTTAAATTAAATAAAAGTTTATTAAAGACATTTGTAAATTTTATTTATTTAATAAGTTGAGTAAGTTATATTTAAAATTAAATTAAGTAAAAATTAATCTAAAATGCTTAAGTACAAATGTAACCATACAGACACCTCTAAATAACACTTGTAAGTAAATAAATCTAGTAAAGTGACAAATGTAAGATTTATGAACATGTGGCATTCATCTTTCATTTGTTTGAATTTAAAACATAAAAGAAAATTGTTTCTCCTTTTTCATTTTTTTTTTAATTTTCTTTCTTCTTCTCAAAATTAATGGCAATTCAGTAAACCACTTACAAATCTGAAAGGTTTAAACACAAAATCAAAATTTGAAGTAAATAAAAATTTGCAAAACCTCAAGCTTACAACATCTAAGAAATCTGCAACCAAATCTGCATTTATTGAAGCTTCAACCTGCAACATCATATCATCTTCAACCTCAAATCTGCATTTCTTCAAAACTGCATTCCAAATGAAGGGCTGCAGCAAGTTCAGATTAGTTTCAACATTTTTAACAATCAATTGAAGCATGCAATCAAAGTTTTCCAGATAAATATTCGAATCCTAGAAATAATTAAAAATCCGCTCTGCAAATAAACTGTGAGTAAACTATTTTTTTTTTTTAAACAGTTGATCTAAATTTTATTGCTATACATGTGTTGATTGTCTTGAATTAAAATACTATAGCTTAAATTTATATAAATTGTTATGTTTATAATGGGTGAGCTTGTCAGTTCATATACATGCAAGAGTTTCACTGTTAATTTACTGAGAAGGTCCTGTTAAAAGAAATATTCAATACAAATAAATGCAATCATTATTTGATTTCGGAATCTAAATAAAAGTTGTTTGTGTGAGGTAGATGATGGCTTTTAAAATAATTTTAGGATCTTAAATTAGCAAATGAGTTTAAAATTAAGAAAAACAGTAAAATACTGTTATATATGATAAATCAAAAATTATGATTTATGATTTAGGTTACATGAACAAATTAGTGGGTAAAAATCATGAATTTTAATACAAGTTTCATGATTTTTAGTTTAAGGAATCAAGAGAATTTTGAGTTTGAACATTTTGGGGGTTTTTATGAACTGCAAATGATATACTTAATAAATTGAGTTGATACTTGGATCAAAGCTTGCATGTATGTTATAGATTATGGGAAAAATACTTACAAATTTTTCCAATGAACAATTTGATCGAAATCGATCGAAGTAGGGTTTAGTATTGGTTTTTGTTTGTCTGGGTAGCCGAGGGATTTGAGACGTGGATAAGGATTCGGGTTCGATCGCGACTTGGGAATAGTGGTGTGGAGGTTGTGGCGATGCTTTGAGGTGATCGTTGGGGTTTCCGGTTGGTGGCTATGACCGACGACGACGGGTTGAGTGATTCGTTTTCTGCAGTTTTCGAGCAAGAGGGGTCGATTTCGATTCGAGCGCATATTTTTGAATCTGGGTTTGGAATTGGACTCGCACGCGACCAAGTGATCGTCAACGTTGGTCATGACGACCTATCATGGCCGGAGGTGACCACGCGTTGTGTGCAGGTAAGTGAGGATCTGGGGAAGACGTTGGGAACTCGAAGTGGCTATGCGATTTTATCATGTTCGACTCGAAGGAGATGGGGTTGGGTAGGCTTCGGGGAAGGCACGAGGGTTTCATGGGTTGGTACTCGAGTTTTGTTGCTTTACTCTGTGTATTGTATATGCAGATT
Source organism: Allium cepa (assembly GCA_030765085.1). Lineage (NCBI taxonomy): Eukaryota > Viridiplantae > Streptophyta > Magnoliopsida > Asparagales > Amaryllidaceae > Allium > Allium cepa. The sequence goes on from CM060928.1 coordinate 843,195,675, forward strand.
AGATTTGTTATGTAAAATAAGTAAAAATCAAGTCAAAGTTATAAAACAAGTTTATAAGGAGGTGAAATGCAAAGTTAAACTTGTTATTTTAAAGTTAAATAAATCAAACATTTAAAAATGAAAATTGAATTTATATTTCAAATTTAAAAGGTTTTAAGGTGTTTGTTTGAAAATATTTATCTTAATTAAGTTTTAAAATTCAAATTTAAAGAGTGTTTTGAATTTAATTATCAAATCAAAGTTTTAAGTTAAATTTTGAAGTAATATTTTTAATAACAAAGTTTTCAAATTATTTTAAAATAGATATGTTTAAATTGGATAATTAAAGTATTTTAATTTTATTTTTAATTCCTTATTTTCAAATAAAGTTATTATTATGATTTTGAAATCTAAATTGAATAATTTGTTTAAGTTGTTAAAATTTGATTAATTCAAACAAATTATTTATGAAATAAATAAGGTTAAATTATTTGGATAATTAACTTAAGAATACTTATTTAATATGATTTGTTAATAAGTTAAGTTGATTAAAATAAATGATTTTCTTAATTAATTAAAGATTTAAAAATATAAGGAGTTAGTTAATTAATTAATTTTAAATAATTAGTTAATTGTTTATTTAATCACTTAATTATGGATTAATTAAGTGTGATTACTTAATGAAGTAATCAATGGTTTATTTCAAATAAAATTAGGATGGTAATTACTTATGGGAGTAATTAGAGGAGTTACTCATGGGAGTAATTGGTTGAAGTGATTAATGGGTAATCACTTGTTGTTATCAATTAAGGAATTGAATTAGTATAATTGTTTGAACTTAATTAATTATGGATTAAGTAATTAATTAAGGCTTAAGGATTGTTTAATAATGGAATTAATCATTTGTTAAGTAATGAACTAAGAAAGTAATAAAGAGTTATTAATGAAGTAATTAGAGATAATTCCTTATGTAAGTAATTAAGATTTAATTACTTGATTATTTTAGTTAATTAATTAATAAGATTTATTAATTGATGAAATGTGTTTAATTAAAGATTAATTACTAAGTGTTATTAAAATGTAATTAATTAATAAAGAAATCAATCAAGGATTTATTTATTAATTAAATTTAATAATAATTACTTAATAAAGTAATTAAAGATTAATTAATTAGATTAATTAATCAAGGGTTAACTTAATTAAATAAGAATTTAATTAATTAAGATAAGTAATTACAAATTATTAATTTATGATTATGATTAATGAGTTGATCAATCACAAGTTAATTATTTAATTAAAGAGAATTATTAATTAATAGGGATCGTTAATTAATGTAATTTATGGTATTAATCAAAGTTGATTAGTATAAGCAATTAATTTAAGTGTGATTAATTAATTGTAATTAATTAAGGTTTAATGCAATTAATTATAGTTAATTAATGGAAGTAAATGAATGATCATTAATTATTGAAATTAATGATAGTAATTAAAGGTTAATTACTGAATATGATTAAGGATGATTACTTGAATGTAATTAAAGTATAATTAATCAAGGAAGATTAATTTGGGAAGATCATTAGAGATGATTAATTTATTTGGAATAGATAAATGAAGGAGGATTTTAGGTAATCAAATTGATTAAGGGTTAATCAATTCTGCTTGGTTGATTGATTAATATTGGTTGATTGATTGATATTGGATGATCAATATTAAGTGATTAATATTGGGTGTTTGATATTGGTTGATCCTGGATGATTTGGATATGTATGATATGTGATATGCTGCATTGTGGAGATGAATGTTTGATGTGAATTATCTATTGTGATAATGTTATTCATCTATCTGTTATATCACCTTGAATATGAGTTTAAATTGTTAAACCCTTAAGTACAACTTGGACATTAAAATGGCGTTTGGTTTCGGTGAGACCGGGATCGGGTATCCATATTTGGGATCCGAAAACCACATTGATTCCAATTAAACGTTAGATCGTGAATCCAAGTGGAGCAAGTGAAGACTCGAGGTGTAAGGACTATACGTCAGATGACTCTGTGGGTGATTCCGTAATGAGTTGACGGAATAGTTCTTATAGGTTCGAGATGGTGATTTAGAGCGCAAGGGCTATGGTCGTTGACTCTGAGGGTGATTCCAAAATGAGTGCAACGGGATAGTGCCATCGGTTTCGTTCGAACCCGGAACGAACTTGTATGGATTGAATGCTTTCAGAACATCGCCAGGTGGACGATGAGCATTCTAAGACAGATGTTTTCTATAAAGGTAATCGCAGCCTCAAGCCTCATCAACTGGGAATGGCTAAAACAGGGGAGGTGCAGCAAGGCTTCGTGGGTTGCTCCCACTGGAGAGCAAGATTTTCCCCTGTCTAGAAGTCCCTTTTTATTCGGCTGTGTGGGCAGTTGGAATCGTGCGCCATCTGCGGGGTTGTCTTGTTCGGGACTGTTCAGTAAGGAATGGTCCCGGCCTTGTGTTGCAGGGTAGCGGGCGTACTCCTCGGTACGTTGATTTAGGCCACGTACTGTGACGGGCGGTACCCCAGTAGCCCTACCGTTGATGGAAACTCATTCTTCCTACGAGACCCTACGGTTTTGTTTGTATTACCCACTTTTGTGGCTAGTAGCTGGAAGTTAATAATGTAACAATTTCGGCTATTTCTTATTTACTTGAAAACCCTAGACACTATTATAATATCACTGGATTTCCTATCAAATGTTTTGGTTTGCGTAAGGTAAAAACTTTTCCATGTTTATGTGTGGGAAGTCTTACGTGATACCTTTTCTTTTCAAAGGTTTTTATAAAGTTAAGCCATTTTAACCCGTTTACTCACACCAGACCCCTGTCTGACCCGAGTGTTTATTTTCTATTTTATTAAACTCTTGGGTACTCATATTATGTATGAGTAGACAAGTGGATTCAGGTTTGCTTGACGAATTCTGGAGGAGATATGGAGCAGGAGGCTTCCACGTGTAGATATATATTATTGGTTCCGCTGTGTTTGTTTGGTATTTGTATCTTGTGTACTTGAGTTGTATAGATAGACAGATGTTTATAACTGTCTAATATGTGTTGTTTAAGTTGTGTACTCTGATGTAATATGATACTATGTAATATCTTATGTGATATATTATACTTCATTCATTCCGCTGTGAGTTATCTGTTGTTGTTGTATTCTTCTTTCTCTTTCTTTTCTTCTTCTATCCCTTTCTTTCTTCATTGATGATGCGATTTCCTAGAGGTAGGAAGTCGGGTCGTCTCATTTAGTATCAGAGCGTTAGGTTGAGTGAATACCTAGGCTTTGTAGTGGTGTCTTCCTTGAGAGAGCCTGCTTGTAATTTCTATATATAACTATATATATATATATATATATATATATATCTACCTGATCTGTCGGGTTATCTGTTCGGATTTTCCAACAAAGTTTTAGAGGTAGGTGGAATAGTGGTGTGTGTGTAACATGACTACCACTGATGGAAGAGGTTCATATATTTGTGGTTGGAAGTGTTTTTGTCGAGACTGTAGACCTAATACCGACTCGAGTAAGATTTGTAGTTTGGAGTAAGGATTTCTCTGATATCCGAAGGAAATCTTTTTAAAAGATTCGGAGTTTATCTTTGAAGTATAAGTTTGGATTTCGCTCGGGTGAGTGAATTTTTCTTGAGTTTGGATTTGTCGGAAGTGCAGAAGTAAGTAATGGTATTTTGATAACTGCGTGATGAGATGCAGTATCCATGGATATTTTCAGAAGAAGTTTTCTCTTGAAGCAGTTTTAGTAGTTGTTGAGGAGCGGTCGTTACCTGCTACAGGAAAGACTCGTCTGTGTAGACTTATTTGGATCTCTAGCAAGGAGGTTAGCCGTTCTGGAATATGAGACTAAGGTCTATGAGTTGTTTCGCTTTGGCGTGGTCTCATTTGTCATTCCTTAAGGAGAGCGAGATGTTGATGCTTGGTTTGGAGCCCGATTTTCTTGAGAGGATGTCTGCCATTTTGAGGGTCTTTTGTGAGGTTTGTTGATAGTTTTGGTTTTGTTTTCCGAAGAGCCTTTGGATTAGAAGTTTTTGGTTAGCTGTGGTAGTAGTTTCAGCTCGAAGTGTTCGTTGTGCTGACAAGAAGGTCTTTTAGCTTTGCAGTATCATCGAGGTAGAGTTTGGGAGCAATTGTGTGGCTTGTTTCGCTGATGATTCAGGATCTTTGGGTTCTTCTTTCAGTAGCCGGGCAGGTGATGAAGTTTTCTTCAGGGTTAACCTTGTTTGGAGAAGTTTAAAGCTGTTCTGATTGGTAAGAAGGACGGTTTATTTGGAATCCAAATTAGGTTGGATCGCGAAAGTGACTTGCGATTAGTTTGGAAGTTATCTTGGGCGATCTGTTGTTTGAGACTGTGGGATTCTCATGTGGAAGTAGGAGCTACTGATGTAATCAGAAGTTTATCTGCATCTGGGGTTGAGTTCCATTTTGTTTGGTTCCAGAAGCGATACTGGTAGTTAGTCTGGTTGTAGGATGGCCCCTGGAGAGAAGAGTTGGTGTAGCATCTCAGGGATTTTTTTTGGAGTTTGAATGGGTCAGATCTAGTTTTTAAATTGGATTCTGCAGTAAGGTTGTGTGACCGAGTCAGATGAGCCACTCAGATTTTTATGGATTTATGAACAAAGTTTCTCGGATATATGGGATAAGTTTGTACTTGTGTTCATCAACAGTATTCTCATCTATTTCAGAATCAGAGTTGTGCAACGGAAGCGAGGTAGCAGCTGTGCAAGGAAGGAAGTAAGTTCTGTTTGTTATTTCTTGAGTAATAGAGCTTGAGTTCTAGATTTCGACGGATTTTGGAAAACTTTTCTGTTGAATAGAATCCCGGAACTGTTTGTTTTGGTCTAGTTGTGTTTGGAAGTATCAGCATAGGTTGAGCTAATCAGGAGAAGATTGGCAGCCCAGGATTATCTGTGGAGTTATGCAGATATGAGATAAGGAGATTGGAATTTGAAGTTGGAGACTTCATTGTTGTTAAGTTTTCTCTGGTTAAGAGAACAGTAATTGGGTTAGATTGGTTAGTTAGTGCTGTGACATTTGAAGATTTCTTATCTGTATTCTGATAAGATAAGATCTGTTGTCTATAAGATTGAATTGCCAGTTTGGATAGCTGGAATTCATTGTGTATCACGTATCTCTGAGGGAGAACGTGTATGATTAATCGATTGGTTGTTGAATCTGTAGTTCGGTTGGATTTGGAAGTTGAGTTGGACTGGAGTATAGTCTGATGTTCTGTTTAGATTGATGGATCTAGAGGTGAGATAGCTCTGGATTTTAATGGTGTAGTTTGTTTAGCTTCTATAGAGCGAGTCTCACGGTGATTTATACTTGGGAAACCCGAAATAGTGTTAGTAAGATTTATTCTGATTTGGGACAGAATAATTAGTTAAGTTTGTTTGATTGATTGATTGCTATGGTTGTTAGTAACTGATTATTAGGTATGCTTTGCTGTTTGAAATTAAAATCTGAGCTGGATTATTAAATTATCTTTGCTTTTAAATTTCGAGGACGAAATTCTTTTAAGGGGGGAGGATTGTAACGACCTGGAATTTGAGGCAATATCAATTTAATAATCTGTGTAAATAATTTAATTGATTTGATAATTTTCTTTATAATTTTAATTTAAAATTGGTAAAAATTGTTTTTCAAAAGCTAACGAAATTTTATTCTATTTATAATATAAATATATGTAATATATATTGTGAATAGAAGATCTTGTGTTTTAAATAAAAGATGAATTTTTAAATTGTAATATATATGTTTGTATATGTCATAATTTGATATTGTTTTAAATTTAATTTAATCTATGGATAATTTGTATATGTATGAAATTATAATTTTAAGCTTTGTTTTAAATTTATATTTTCAAAAGTTAATTTAGATTTGTTAAATTGTTTCCAATTATAAGATAATTGTTTATTTTTAAAATATGAGATTGTTATTTATTTTAAATATGATAGTTTAAAAAGATTTAAACATTTTGTTTGTTTTCTTTAAAAGTGTTTAAATTTAAAATAGTTATAAATATATCTATAAATGTTTTAGATTTTTAAATCTATGTATAAGAAATTATTTATATTTAATTAGTTTTAGAACATTTTCTTTTAAAAGTAAATTTATATTCACATATATAAGAATTTATTTATAAAGTAACCTAAATAAGTATGACTATATTTACATTTAAATTAAATAAAAGTTTATTAAAAACATTTGAGAAAGACATATGTAAATTTTATTTATTTAGTAAGTTGAGTAAGTTATATTTACATTTAAATTAAGTAAAAATTAATTTAATATGCTTAAGTACAAATGTAACCATACAGACACCTCTAAATAACACTTGTAAGTAATTAAATCTAGTAAAGTGACAAATGTAAGATTTATGAACATGTGGCATTCATCTTTCATTTGTTTGAAAATTTAAAACATAAAAGAAAATTGTTTCTCCTTTTTCATTTTTCTCAAAACTTTCTTTCTTCTTCTCAAAATTAATGGCAATTCAGTAAACCACTTACAAATCTGAGAGATTTAAACACAAAATCAAAATTTAAAGTAAAAACCAAATCTCCATTTATTAAAGCTTCAACCTGCAATTTCATATCATCTTCAACCTGAAATCTGCATTTCTTCAAAACTGCATTCCAAATGAAGGGCTGCAGCAAGTTTAGATTAGTTTCAACATTTTTAACAATCAATTAAAGCATGCAATCAAAATTTTCCAGATAAATGTTCAAATCCTAGAAGTAATTAAAAATCTGCTCTGCAAATAAACTATGAGTAAAATATTTTTTTTAAAAACAGTTGATCTAAATTTTATTGCTATGCATGTGTGGATTGTCTTGAATTAAAATACTATAGCTTAAATTTATATGAATTGTTATGTTTATGATGGGTGTTCTTGTCAGTTCATATACATGCAAGAGTTTCTCTGTTAATTTACTAAGAAGGTCCCGGTAAAAGAAATATTCAATACAAATAAATGCAATCATTATTTGATTTCGAAATCTAAATAAAAGTTGTTTGTGTGAGGAAGATGATGGCTTTTAAAATAATTTTAGGATCTTAACTTAGCAAATGAGTTTAAAATTAAGAAAAACAGTAAAATACTGTTATACATGATAAATCAAAAATTATGATTTATGATTTAGGTTACATGAACAAATTAGTGGGTAAAAATCATGAATTTTAATACAAGTTTCATGATTTTTAGTTTAAGGAATCAAGAGAATTTTGAGTTTGAACATTTTGGGGATTTTTATGAACTGCAGATGATATACTTAATAAATTGAGTTGATACTTGGATCGAAGCTTGCATGTATGTTAAAGATCATGGGAAAAATACTTACAAATTTTTCCAATGAACAATTTGATCGAAATCAATCGAAGTAGGTTTAGTATTGGTTTTTGTTTGTCTGGGTAGCCGAGGGATTTGAGACGTGGATAAGGATTCGGGTTCGATCGCGACTTGGGAATAGTGGTGTGGAGGTTGTGGCGATGTGTAACGACCCAGAATTTTATTAAATTAAAATTTGAATATTTAATTAATTTTAAATATTTATAAGTGAATTTTTAAGTCAAATAAATTTTTATTTGAATTTTTGGATTTAATTGAATAATTAAATCGATAATTTAATATGTGAAATTATGAAAATAATTGAAAATTGAGTTAAAAATGATTTTAAATAATTTGGAAAATTTTATTTAATCATACTGGAGTTATAGAAATATTTTAGAACTTTTAAAATCGAATTAAAAGTTAATTTGTGAAAATTGAATATTTTAATATTAAATAATCGACTGTAAAATAGTCAATTTTTGAACAGTCTCAGAATTGAACGAAACCAGTTCCATTGGATCCGTAATAGTTAGTTATTACCGGATTTCAATTTTCGTGTCAATCGGAGCTATCGTTTGTTCGTGGCAGCTCGAAACGCATCGATTTATTTTTAATTTAAATTTGGCGAGTCAAAATAGCCATTTTTCAAAAAGTCTCGGATTTTGACGAAACCAGTTTCATCGGATTCGTAATGTGATATTATTGTAAGGTTTCAAATTTCAAGTCAATTGGATTTACCGTTTGTCCGGTACAAATTAAAACGCCTAGAAAATCGCTTAAATCGGTTTAATTTAAATTGAACGTTTTCAGCCATAACTCGCACATACTTCCGAATTAGCTTCCGAAACCTGTTCCATTGTGTCCGAAACGCGGGATAAACCCTAGGTACGCTGGTTACGGCGCCTAAATCGGAGTTCGGAAAATCCGGGATGAATAGTGTCGCTCGTTCCTTATAAATAGCCCTACCCCTTCACAAAATTTGATAAAATATATTCCAAAACCCTAATTTGCTTCATGTAGCCGGCCCTAAAAATGAATGGCCAGAAAACACTCAACTTCCCTCCTCGATTTCTTCCAATCCGTCGACAATTAGGCTAAGGTTTCAACATGAAAGACGTAGAGGGCGATGAGAGCTAGAGTTTCAACGGTTGTGATCGGAAACGGAGCAACGGAGAGGGAGCTAAGGGGGGGCGTTCTCATCAGGTCACGCACGACTTTCTAGGCAGCAGGGCAGGCCGAGCTCAGTGGCCTTGTGGCCGAACATGGGGGAGGCAGAGAGCTTCAAAACGCAGGTCCCCGATCGTGTTTTCGTCGAGTATTGGTGTTGAAATTTGTAACCCTAATCTACGTTCATGGGTTCAAGTGTGCGTTCGTTGTTACCTGGAGCTGCTATGCATGCGTATGAAGAAGGTAGGGGATGAGGGGGGACGGTCCAGATGTTGTGATGAAGGATCTTGTGGCTTGGATTTGCTGTGGGTTTAAAATAGTTAGTTTATATGTTGATTTGTGTATATAAATCGTGTACGATCTTTAAAAATTCGTAACTTTTTCATACGAGGTCGAAAAAATGCAAACTCAGTTGCGTTGGAATCGTATGGACGAGCACTACGCGATGGAGTTGGTTTGGAGTCGTTTGGAGTTAGTGAGAATTTCGGGTAAAATTAAACGCGCGTTTAATTTTATTCGAAATAAATCGCTAAAACGGAAATTAAAACCAAGGTGAGAATTTCTCACTCAATCGAATAGATTTCGATTTTATTTTAAATAGTTAGATTTAAAATATTTGAATGCATGTTTGAATGATGACTGTAAATTATTGATTGTTAAAATAGACATTATGCGCCGTTAGTAAGCGGATGTTATTTAATATAAACATATACCGCGAATATTTCATAAACAGTGAAATTGGTATTATATATAATATCAATATATATATATTGGCATATGTATATATTGGAGTTGGTTGATTTCCCGCATTTTTTGTTTAGCGGATGAGACCCTATTACGCCGTTATTAAGCGGATAATATTTATTAAGAACATGTACCGCGATAATTTCGTACTGGAGCGAAATTGGTATTGTGCTAATGTTTTTGGATGCAGGAAACAGGTTGGAGGGATCCAACTGGATTCCTCAACAGTATTTATTTAATTTCAGATATTTTGATATTTGATTAATTATCATATCGATATATGATATCGTTGTTGTCGTGATTAACTATTTGATGTGTAGCATCATTGGACCCAGATTTTGGGATTTTAAAATGATCTTTAAAATGATTTTTGAAAATATACTTTATTTCTGGAATTGATCCATTATAAATAAATAAACGTTATAATTTTTAAAGTTATAAAAATTATGGTTTTTGTGAAATATAGTTAAAAAGCTGATTTTTAGAAATACGATTAAAAGTCGATTTTTGAGAAATATGAACTAATGATTTTATAAAATAATTTAGATTGGATTTTTGAATATATGATAAAAGTTTAAATATAAGATTTATAAAATTTGATTATTTTATAAATCGAAATGATGAAATTATAAAGGAAATTAAAGACGTTTTAAAAGAATAATATAAATGGATTTATATTAGGGGATTTATAAATAGATATTTATAAATCGAAATATGGAGATTATAAAACGAGTTTTTATAAGTGTTTGAATGAAGTGGAAAATGAATTTCATAAATAAATGAAATTTATAAATTGTAAGATTTATAAATTTGGTGAAATTATTTGAAGAATAGATTGGATAAATCATTAAATCTTATAAGTTATAAGATTCATAAATTGGAAAGTCTTTAAAGAACGATTTTATAAAATAATCGTTTTATAAGTATTTAACTTATAATATGAAAATTTAGTTTATAATTTAGTTATAAACTGGAATAGGTTAATAAAGGAATTTATTAAAGGAAGTTTTTATAAATAAATAGAAATGGGATTTATAAACGTTGTTTTATAAATCCGCAAACGACTTATTTTGATAAGTTAATTGTTATAACCTATTAATGGAGTTATATTCACGTTTTTAGACAGTGAATAATCCTTAGAGTAAAATGAATAGAAAAGATGAAATTTGTTAACGTAGTATATTCACGTTTTTGAATAGTGAATAACACGTTAAAGAAATGTTTTGAATGTGATGTTTTAAATAGAATTAAAACGATCTAACGATGTTTTAAAAGGTGTTGAGATTCGAAACCATAGATTTCAACATTTATTGTTGAAATAGACGTTTTCGAGAAATAAAAGGAAATGTGGACTATAACCCAGTTGTTATAGTAAATGATTTCCGAAAGGAAATGTTTTTGTATAGTATTGGAATTTATATATCTATTTTAATTTCAAATCCCTATACTAGTGATTTTGGGATGTTGTAACGATGTTTTACGCAACATTCGTTTTGGCCCAAATAAATATGTTAAGTGAATGATTTCCTTAAAGAATGAAATATATACTTAATTCGATTTAAGTATATTGAATATTTTCTAAGTGTTGAAAAGAAATGATTGTGAATTACTTATTTAATAAGTATGGAAATGTTTTCCAATGTGAAGTGAATATAGAGAATTTATCTTTTTTGAAGATAAATTGAAAATGAATAATTGAAATCGTATATGCATGAATATTTTGAAATATAAATTCATTATGGAATTTATATGTGAAAGTGAAATTTGTTTGAAAATAAATATTGATTTATTTTTGAAGTGTTGAAATTATATATCTTGTAAAGATATTTTTGGAAAATAAATAATTTGGAAAATTATTTGGAATCTGGTGATGTATGCATATCAATTGATAGTTCAATAACCGACTATCAATATTTCCCTTTGAATGGGTATTTGATGTGAATATGATTGAATTTGAATGCACACTTATTTTTGAATAAGCGCTCACTATTCGGGTTAACCGGGAAAGGACCACGGGGTCGTATAACCCATTCCGAATATGTGATACGTCGTTATGAATTGCATTTGAAGATCGGTGTTGAAGACCGAGTATTTGTGAAAACGATAGGATGACCTATCGATTGTCTCTGCACTGGGTAGCTCCTGGTATAGAGATCTCCTAAGTGATGGGAAATTCGATCGGGATTGTGAATACCCGTATTGCAAGGGCTTCGTAAGAAGTGCCTTCGGTTTTGTTCGAGCCCGGAACAGACTTGTATGGATTGTATGTCTGACGTTACAAGTTGAGATGTAAAGCCGATTTCTTTCAAATATATTTCTGTTGGTGGCGGAGAATTTATTCTTTTAGCTTAACACCCTTCTCTGAGACGTACGAGCTCAGAGGTTATATAGTTGAAGTTATCAGCGATATATCCCATTTTGGTAATGTGACATGCTGAGTGATGCTGAAATGATCATTGTGTTGATTATTGTGATAGGATCATTTATTTGATCGTCTATCTTAGTGATCATTGTGTTGATCATTTGTTGACCCAAAGCATGGCTTTTGTATAAAGTATGTTTTGTGGACGTGACTTCGTCGAGCCTCACATCCCGGAAATGGTCAAAACAGGAAAGATGCGGCAAGGTTATTAGGGGTTGCTGTAGCTCCCCTTAGGGTATGTTCATTTCCTTCTGGAAAGGGGTGGTATCATGGTATGGAGCCCAGATACTTACTCATGTTGAAAACACTCTATTTATTATGGTGTGATGTTGGATATCGAGCGCTCGGTTGAAAAGGTCCTAAAGGACCGGGGAATGGCGTGCTCGTGTCAGTTGTTACCCAGTTAGGGGTAACCCGGCCTTGTGTTGGCAGAGATCCGGTTTGGTTCTCGGGGATGTCTTTCCAGAGGCATTCTCAGTGGCAATGGGAAGTTCCTTGGCCTGATCATTCGTTGGAAATCCAAAGAAACAATACGTGACTTGTACGGTTTTAGTTGTAGAACCTGCTATGGAATGTGGCGGTAACCTGCTATTGAACATAGTTAGTTATAGTAGGCATACGATAATGGTCGTATGTTGGCTAAGATTTATATTCTACTTTTGAAATGAAATTTTCTCTATACTATGCACTAGTAATAATATCAAATATTATTTTAAATGCGTATCAAGCATCTTTGACTATCATAAGGAGAAATCTCCTCCGATTCTGCGTTTGCATTGTGTGTGTGTGCGGGAGGCCTTATGGTAGTCTCATTTTTAAAAGCATTGCGAATTGATTAAAAATATTCCTCTATTTGATTTTAAAGTTAAATAAACTGTTTTGAGTTCTCACACCAGTCACATGACTGACTTGGAGTTTATTGTTTTCCTTCCTAAACTCTGGGTGCCCACCAATTTCCACACGGGCAGTTAAGAGTTAGGTTTATCAGGATATTCTGGATATTCTGGAGTTGCTGGAGGCAAGCTGGATGGCATGGCGTATTACTAGTTTATATAGTATTTCTTTTTCCGCTGCACTGTTTGTTGTTGTATGATGTTGTACACTCTGATGATATGATATGATGAAATGTAATGTATAAAATGTAATAACTGATAGTTCTTTGTTTAAAGATTATTCATTTATTATTATATGTTGTTCCGCTGCGAATTGTGAGATTCTGATGTTGTTCTGTTGTTTTCTGTTCCGTTCTATTCTCTCTTCTTCTCTTTTTCTTTTCTTAAATTCTTTTTAAAACCCCTAAGGGTTCGTATTTTCGTTCACCTTGAATTAAACAAAGGAGATTAGTGTCTATTCAAGGAGTACGGACATACGGGTCTTTACACGATGCTTTGAGATGATCGTTGGGGTTTCCGGTGGTGGCTATGACCGGCGACGATGGGTTGAGTGATTTGTTTTCTACAGTTTTCGAGCAAGAGGGGTCGATTTCGATTCGAGCGCATATTTTTTAATCTGGGTTTGGAATTGGACTCGCACGCGACCAAGTGATCGTCGACGTTGGTCGTGACGACCTATCATGACCGGAGGTGACCGCGCGTTGTGCACAGGTAAGTGAGGATCTGGGGAAGACGTTGGGAACTCGAAGTGGCTATCGCGATTTTATCACGTTCGACTCGAAGGAGATGGGGTTGGGTTGGCTTCGGGGAAGGCACGAGGGTTTCCTGGGTTGGTACTCGAGTTTGTTGCTTTACTGTGTGTATTGTATATGCAGATTAGATTTGTTATGTAAAATAAGTAAAAATCAAGTCAAAGTTATAAAACAAGTTTATAAGGAGGTGAAATGCAAAGTTAAACTTGTTATTTTAAGTGAAAGTAAATCGAACATTTAGAAGTGAAAATTGAATTTATATTTCAAATTTAAAAGGTTTTAAGGTGTTTGTTTGAAAATATTTATCTTAATCAAGTTTTAAAATTCAAATTTAAAAAGTGTTTTGAATTTAATTATCAAATCAAAGTTTTAAGTTAAATTTTGAAGTAATGTTTTTAATAACAAAGTTTTCAAATTATTTTAAAATGGATATGTTTAAATTGGATAATTAAAGTATTTTAATTTGATTTCTAAGCTTAATCAAAGTATATTAAAATAGATAAGTTTTAAGTTAAATCAAAGTATATTAAAATAGATATGTGAACTTCATGAAGAAACAACTGAGCATCTATATTTTGAATGTCCTGCCCTTCACTACTTGTTGGATAGGATTAGTTGTATTATTGGAACTAAGCTATCTTGTTCTAATTCTAGCATTCTCTAGAGTATTATATTTAAAGCTACTAGGTGGAGAAATGATCTTGGGAGGGTGTTAGCTGTTTGCTTGAAAATATGCATGACTGTGATATGGAGTGAGAGGAATGCTATACTTTTTGATAATGAAAGAAGAAATGATGAAGTGCTGTGGAATGAAGTTAAGACTCGAACTCATTGGCAACTGATGAACAGAAAAAGTGTTTTCCCACAAACACTGCTCGATGGATGGGCTTGATTTTTTTGTTTTTCCTTGCTTGTTCCTTGTCCTTATTTTCCTTTTTCTTTACGATGTACCCTTTTATTGTTTGCAATAAAACTGGTAGGGGCCCAGTTAACCCCGCTGGCTTTGCCAAATTTGATTTCTAAATTCCTTATTTTCAAATAAAGTTATTATTATGATTTTGAAATCTAAATTGAATAATGTGTTTAAGTTGTTAAAATTTGATTAATTCAAACAAATTATTTATGAAATAAATATGGTTGAATTATTTGGATAATTAACTTAAGAATACTTATTTAATATGATTTGTTAACAAGCTAAGTTGATTAAAATAAATGATTTTCTTAATTAATTAAAGATTTAAAAATATAAGGAGTTAGTTAATTAATTATTTAATTAATTATAAATAATTAGTTAATTGTTTATTTAATCACTTAATTATGGATTAATTAAGTGTGATTACTTAATGAAGTAATCAATGGTTTATTTCAAATAAAATTAGGATGGTAATTACTTATGGGAGTAATTAGAGGAGTTACTCATGGGAGTAATTGGTTGAAGTGATTAATGGGTAACCACTTGTTGTTATCAATTAAGGAATTGAATTAGTATAATTGTTTGAAGTTAATTAATTATGGATTAAGTAATTAATTAAGGCTTAAGGATTGTTTAATAATGGAATTAATTATTTGTTAAGTAATGAATTAAGAGAGTAATAAAGAGTTATTAATGAAGTAATTAGAGATAATTACTTATGTAAGTAATTAAGAGTTAATTACTTGATTATTTTAGTTAATTAATTAATAAGATTTATTAATTAATGAAATGTGTTTAATTAAAGACTAATTACTAAGTGTAATTAAAATGTAATTAATTAATAAAGAAATTAATCAAGGATTTATTTATTAATTCAATTTAATAATAATTACTTAATAAAGTAATTAAAGATTAATTAATCAAGGGTTAACTTAATTAAATAAGAATTTAATTAATTAAGATAAGTAATTACAAATTATTAATATCTGATTATGATTAATGAGTTGATCAATCACAAGTTAATTATTTAATTAAAGAGAATTATTAATTAATGGGGATCATTAATTAATGTAATTTATGATATTAATCAAAGTTGATTAGTATATGCAATTAATTTAAGTGTGATTAGTTAATTGTAATTAATTAAGGTTTAATGCAATTAATTATAGTTAATTAATGGAAGTAAATGAATGATCATTAATTACTGAAATCAATGATAGTAATTAAAGGTTAATTACTGAATATGATTAAGGATGATTACTTGAATGTAATTAAAGTATAATTAATCAAGGAAGATTAATTTGGGAAGATCATTAGAGATGATTAATTTATTTGGAATAAATAAATGAAGGAAGATTTTAGGTAATCAAATTGATTAAGAGTTAATCAATTCTGCTTGGTTGATTGATTAATATTGGTTGATTGATTGATATTAGATGATCAATATTGAGTGATTGATATTGGGTGTTTGATATTGGTTGATACTAGATGATTTGGATATCTATGATATGTGATATGCTGCATTGTGGAGATGAATGTTTGATATGAATTATCTATTGTGATAATGTTATCCATCTATCTGTTATATCACCTTTAATATGAGTTTAAATTGTTAAACCCTTAAGTACAACTTGGACATTAAAATGGCATTTGGTTTCGGTGAGACTGGGATCGGGTATCCATATTTGGGATCCGAATACCACATTGATTCCAATTAAACGTTAGATCGTGAATCCAAGTGGAGCAAGTAAAGACTCGAGGTGTAAGGACTATACATCAGATAACTCTGTGGGTGATTCCATAATGAGTTGACGGAATAGTTCTTATAGGTTCGAGATGGTGATTTAAAGTGCAAGGGCTATGGTCGTTGACTCTATGGGTGATTCCAAAATGAGTGCAACGAGATAGTGCCTTCAGTTTCGTTCGAACCTGGAACGAACTTGTATGGATTGAATGCTTTCAGAACATCGCCAGGTGGACAATGAGCATTCTAAGATAGATGTTTTCTATAAAGGAAATCGCAGCCTCAAGCCTCATCAACCGGGAATGGCTAAAACAAGGGAGGTGCAGCAAGGCTTCGTGGGTAGCTCCCACTGGAGAGCAAGATTTTCCCCTGTCCAGAAGTCCCTTTTATTCGGCTGTGTGGGCGTTGGAATCGCACGCCAACTGCGGGGTTGTCTTGTTCGGGACTATTTAGTAAGGAATGGTCCTGGCCTTGTGTTGCAAAGGAGCGGGCGTACTCCTCGGTGCGTTGATCTAGGCCACATACTATGACGGGCAGTAGCCCTGCCACTGATGGAAACCCATTCTTCCTACGAGACCCTACGGTTTTGTTTGTATTACCCACTTTTGTGGCTAGTAGCTGGAATTTAATAATGTAACAATTTCGGCTATTTCTTATGTACTTGAAAACCCTAGACACTATTATAATATCACTGGATTTCCTATCAAATGTTTTTGTTAGCGTAAGGTAAAAACTTTTCCATGTTTATGTGTGGGAAGTCTTACGTGATACCTTTTCTTTTCAAAGGTTTTTATAAAGTTAAGTAATTTTAACCCGTTTACTCACACCAGACCCCTATCTGACCCGAGTGTTTATTTTCTGTTTTATTAAACTCTTGGGTACTTATATTATGTATGAGTAGACAAGTGGATTCAGGTTTGCTTGACGAATTCTGGAGGAGATATGGAGCAGGAGGCTTCCACGTGTAGATATATATATATTATTGGTTCCGCTGTGTTTGTTTGGTATATGTATCTTGTGTACTTGAGTTTTATAGATAGACAGATGTTTATAACTGTCTAATATGTGTTGTTTAAGTTGTGTACTCTGATGTAATATGATACTATGTAATATCTTATGTGCTATGTTATATTTCATTCGTTCCGTTGTGAGTTATCTGTTGTTGTTGTGTTCTTATTTCTCTTTCTTTTCTTCTTCTATCTTTTTCTTTCTTCATTGGTGATGCGATTTCCTGGAGGTAGGAAGTCGGGTCTTCTCAAAACTAGTATTAGAAAGGTGTGCGGCCCAAAGGAGCACAGCTAAGTACAAAACTAAGTTTGAGCGTGAATCCAAAGATAAAGAGGGAGCGTAAAAAATTGGTCAGGATGCATATGAGGAATTGGTTACCATCGGGCTTAAAAGAGATGCGATTGTTGAAAAGGCCAAAGAAATTTATGCCCTCGTTAAACGAGAAGTGGAGGCCACGAAAGAAAATGCCAAGAGAAGGTTATGGAAGAACTAGATCCACTACTTAGTCTTTACAACGCCAACATCCTAAAGCACAGAAACTTAGAGTGGCTTCAGGGTGACTACCCTTACCTTCTTGTACATACTTTGGGAGTATTTTGTTCAAGAGGAGAGAAAGGCTCTTCACATTGAAGAAATCAATCTGATGCGGCTGAAGGGAAACATTCTATTAGATGATAAACCTTAAGTTCTACATGAAACCTAGCTTATCCTCTAAAAAGAGCATACCACAACCCTTCAACATGAGGCTGGCGAAGGTTCCAGATCTGTGTCACACAATGTTGCAATTGACCAGAATCCGGTGGTCTAAGCTATTCCCAGCACCATTGTGGATCCTTAAATTGAGCCTGGTTACAGTTCGGGGAAGTCATGTATTGTTATACCTACTGGACTCTC